>CM046437.1:51374069-51974069 GCA_025506505.1 Flaveria sonorensis
GACTTCTGATAGGAATAAGAAAAATAGTTTCAGAAAGAAACTTCTGCAGAAGCTCCAAGGTGAAACAAAAGAAGATAGGCGGAAAACCGTCTTCAGAAGCAAGTTTGGTCTCGAAAGAAAGGAACTTCCGAAGTACTCAAGTTTGCTGCAGTGGATGCAAAAGCTTCTGAAGGTTTAGTCTCCAAAACTTCCAAAGTCACAAAACCATCTAAAGTTTTTAAGGTCAAGTCTAATCTTCCAAAGATGGCGTGGAAAGTGAAGGAAGGCCATATAACTGAAGTTTTTTCATCAACAATAAACAAATGATCCTCAAATCTTGCATATAGGATCTATAACTTTTGAACTATCTTCAGTTCATTTTGAGGAGCCCAAGACTATCAAGTCTTGGGTTTTCAACTGTAACTAACCATCTCATTTTTATGTGTAGGAACAACTGAAGACTAAATGAAATGTGTGGATCATTGGTAGTGGTCGTTCAAGGCACATGTCTGGAAATGGCTCTTTATTTCAAGACTTTGAGATAATTGATGAAGGGCTAGTTTTTTTGGAGGAAAATCAGGTGGTTACATCAATGGAAGTGGCACGATCATAAATGGTAGCCTCAATATTGAGAAAGTAAACATTGTTAAAGAGTTTGAGTACAATCTTATGAGTGTATCTCAATTTTGTGACTAGAGACATAACATGCTCTTCACTGAGCATAAGTAAATTGTTCTCAAGCCCCAGGTGATTATTCCTCAAGAGCATATCCTGCTCAGAGCCCTAAGGAAAGTAACATGTACAAGATGGTCTTGCAATAAACTTCCCCATTAGGAGAGGTCTCTTGCTTTCTATCTAAATCCAATAGTGATGTGTCTTTCCTTTGGCATAAAAGAATATTCCATGTAAACTTTAAAAACATGAATAGATTAATTAAAGATGATGTGGTAACTGTAATGCCAAAGAAAGAGTTTACATGTGATGACCATTGTGTTGCATGTCTGAAAGGAAAGCAACACAAGGTGTCTCACAAGCCAATGAAAATGAACCCCATCACTACTTCCTTACACTTATTACATATGGATCTTTTTAGCCCCACAAGTGTAATGAGTTTAGGAAGAACTTAATATTACCTTGTGATTACAGATGACTTCACAAGATATACTTGGGTCTACCAACTTGATGTCACGTGTGCTAGTTTGTATGGGGTGATAGATGCAGAAGTGTATGTCAAGTAACCACCAGGCTTTATGAACCCAGATCATCCTGATTATGTTTCCAAGCTTAACAAAGCTATCTATGGGCTGCATCAAGCTCCAAGGAAGTGGTATGAGACACTGTCATAGTACCTAGTTAAACATGGTTACAAAAGATGTACTATTTACAGCACTCTCTTCATCAAAAGAATAGGAAATGACTTGATGTTGTTTCAAGTTTGTGTTGATGACATCATCTTTGGGTTAACAAATGAAAGGCTCTGCAAAGAGTTTAAAAGGCTGATGAATAATAGATTTGAAATGATTCCCATGGGGGAACTCAATTTCTTTCTAGGAATTCATGTGAAGCAGGTTGACAATGGCATCTTTATAAAAAAGTCAAAGTATGTACAAAACATACTAACTAGATTTCTTCTAACTAAGTGTAAGGTTGCTAAGAATCCCATAGCCAGAAACCACTCTCTAGGACCTAATCTTGAGGGGGAGTGTGTTGATAAACATCTTTGCTAAGCTATGATTGGGTCTCTTATGTACCTAACAGCTAGCATGCTTGATATCATGTTTTCCACATGTATATGTGCAGTATATCAAGCCAATCCCAAGATGTCACACCTAGTTGTTGTCAACAAGATTCTTAGAGGCTTTGGTATACAAAGAATTTTGGCTTCAATCTTTACGCATATGCAGATTGTGACTATGGTGGCTGTAACATGAATTCAAAGTCTACATCGGGGGATGTCAATTTCTTGGTTGAAGGGTAGTCTCATGGAAATGCAAGAAGCAATCCTGTGTATCTACATCAACTGCGAAAGCTAAAATACATTGCTGCTGCAAGCTGTGTGCTCAAGTGCTTTGGATTCATTGCAGATGATAGCCTAGGGATTCAACTTCAAGAAGACTCTTATCCACATAGATAACAACAGTGCTATCTCTTCATAAAGAATCTCTGCAGCATCAAAGACAAAGCACATCAACATCAGGTATCATTTGATCAATGATATTTGAAAAAGGATTGATAAAAACTGGTCAAAGTTAACACAAATGAATAATATGTTGATCGGTTCATAAAAGCTTTTGATGAACAAAGATTTAAATCTTGTATCAGCTATTGGGATGATTAACTTTGAGTAGATTTTCTTAAATTAATTTCAATTTTTTTTTATATTTGTGTGTTAATGTTGTCTAATTTATCACTCATATAAGCAATATCTTGATTTTTTTTTTCAAAGTACATTTTCCTTAGAATTTTATGAATTATGAGCAGATTTTCTTTTGAAAGACATTAAATTAACTTTAGATGAAAATTATTTCTTCAGAACTAATAACTACATACTAATGGATTTAGCCTCAGAAAAAATTCCAATATATCTTTCGAAACTTAAATTTCCTTCTAAGTACTTATATGTTTTGAAGGACAGTTTTCTTTCGAAAGCAATAAGATGGAAGTTTACATACTCCTTGAGTAAAACTTCTGAAGCTTAATTTCTTTCGTAACCAAATCTGTCTTGGAAGCAAAAGTAAGGAATATCTTCCGAAGTAATTCTTCCAAAACTAGTGAATATCTTCTGAAGTCATTTTTTCTTAGGAAGCTTTCTTTAAAAACTTTCAATGGCAAATTACCTTGAAAGATTTTCAACTTCAAAGATAACTACCTTTTGTGCACTTTTTTAAGTTGGGACCGACATCCGGATTTCACATTTTATCCTTTTGCAATAACTTTTCTCAAATCCAATCATATAAATAGCCTTTACAGTGGTTCCCCCTTTTTCTTCTTCCTTTTCATCTGCAAACTTCTTGCCCTAAATTACCCATAAATCCTTGTTGCTCTTCCATTCTATCACTCAAAAAGCTTCAGAAATTAACCAACTCTAAACCCCAAAACCAGCCAAACGTTGTCATTCCCCTACAAAGGCAACACAATCAGCTTGCTCTGTTGTCATCCGATAAAGACCCTGGTTTTTCAAGGATATGCAACTATCTTTCCTTCTCATCCTACCTTACCGCACTCATAATAGATCATCCTCTTTATGAAGAACAACTGCTAGATGTTTGAAGGAACTGCCAAGAGGTTATCATGGACGGTGAGAAGGCACTATCAGCAAAGGTGTAGGGGAAGACTGTATTCATCACTCCAGCCTCCATCAACCAACATCTGAGGTGGGATGATGAAGAAGGTGAATTGTAATTCCTAAAAGAGACAGTCAACAGATCATTCTAACTGATGAGCTATGAAGGGAACTACTTTGTGAGAACCTTCAGATTAGGCAAGGTCTATTTCAAATGGAAATACCTCCTATGTTATAATCCTTTTTTTATCAAACAAACATAGAGGATGGGACCAAGTTCCAGAAGACCTATCTACATAGTCCATAGGATGGTCTAAGGGATCAAGTTCAAGTACTCATAATTTTTCTATACAAACTTGCTTGCCAGCTTAGATTCCTTAGAGTATTACATGTTCCCTTGATATGACCCTCACATTCTCAACTGTGAACTGGCCTCACAAATAAGGGGAACAGGTAATTTCTTAAATTGGGATAGATAAAGCTCGACGTTTTCAAAATAATAAGGAAGACCACTGTTGGTTTTTACAACGTAGAAACAACCCTTGTCCCAAAAATGTTAGAGCTCCCTACTTAAGGTGATAACTTGGCAGCACCAACCAATATTGAACTCACACCTTTCTCCTCATCACAACCCTAACAACCACAAATAACAATCACCTACCAGAGAAAATCCAAACAAACCCTTGCTTAGTCTATTCAGATTGAGTAGCGCCCAACACTCACCCATGCAGGAGGAAGTAGAACCAAGAGGTCCCACTTCCCTTAAGTAGCATACCATTCCCATCCCTTCAATGATCAGTGCTGTGGTTCCTCATGCTTTGCCTGATGAGCTCATAACCTAAGTTGTAAGCCTTTATTCTAAGTCTCAAAACTCAGATGAACAACCTTCAGGGGATAGCAACCATCCCCACCCTTTGGACTTAAACCAACCAATACCTGACATACAATTCTATGATGGTGACGATATGGGATTCGGTGAGTATCATGAGTCTTTTTTTTCCGGTCCTCTCAAGGAGAGATGAGTGCTACTGCAACTCCAATATTGGCCGCACATCATCCACCATAAATGAGGTGTGACTCTCGGAATTTGTTTTAGAGGTTCATATAAGAAAGAGCCACCTCACTTTTGAAAGTGAGTACATATTAAGACATCAACGATGGCAAACACAACTCCTTGGGCACTTTCATGAAGCGTCATGGAGTATGGAAAATCCAGAGACAGACACTAAACTGCTGCCTAGAATAAGAAAATCAGTTGATAGGACACAACTTAGTATCGAATATGAGTGAGTCGGGATGAAGTAAGTAGTAGAAATACCAAAATCACAGAACAGTAATACCAAAATGATAATAAATGCATTGTATAATGATGTGGGTAAACCAAATACAAAGAAGCGGGGTATATCTAAGAGTAATATTATCCAATGTTTGAAACGAAGAACTTACAAACTTGGACATACTATTCTTTCATAGGCATACACATTGCCTGTATAATGATAGTCTAACCTGATAACTAGACATCAGAAACTAGTCAAGGGCAACATTAAGGAGCCGCTTGGTAAAGTGTGCATCGCCATTGACTAATATGCGAGAAAAGATGTTGGACCAAAAGAACCAATGAGCCTGATCAGAAAAACCTTTAAGTCCCAGGACATTACAAACAATGAAGTAGTCTGCAACAGCTGCAAAACTGAAGACATCAACTGAAGACAAGTCTGAAGTGAAGGTCTGAAGACAAGTCTGAAAAGTAAAGAGCTGAAGACAAAGTCTGAAGTGAAAGAGCTGAAGACAAAGTCTGAAGTGAAAGAGCTGAAGACAAAGTCTGAAGTGAAAGAGCTGAAGACAAAGTCTGAAGACAAAAGCTGAAGACAAAGACTGAAGACCAAGTTTCAGATGTTGTCACAACAGCTGAAGAAGACCTCTTCAGTAGTTGTGATGGTTTCCTTTCAGTAGTTTTATGTTTCTTGTAATCAGTACTTGTAGTTTCAGTAGTTTTAGTTTCATCTTGTACTTAGCATACTCTGAGATGTTCTCTGTTGTGAACATTCTCAGTAGTTTGCTTACTTTCAGTTGTTTGTAATAATTCTGTTAGATGTCACTATCAAGTGACATCAGCAGACGTCACATTCCTTTATATAAGGAATGTTGACCTAATTGTAAGGTGTGCGCACAGCGGAGTGAAACCCTGAAAAGCTTAGCAGCCGCCATACCGAAGCATTGTGCATGAATGATATTATCCCTTTTGCAGAAAACCCTCTTTCTCTATAACCGTGTACTGTTCCATTGAATATCTATTGTGTTCTTGCTATTTTGTCTAATTCTTGTTCTAATTCCGCTGCGATTCAACTCTAATTGATCAAACTTAGATCACTGATCCTGACAAATGGTATCAGAGCGGTTAATCATTGATCGGTTTAACAATTGATCATTGAAACTGCTATTTCGATATCTAAAGTTTGATCGAATTAGCATATTTGCAAGAATTGGTTATAGAGATTGGTCTTCTGCTGCTTCTGGTTAGTCAATTTGAGTTTCTTCTTGGTTCATATTGAGTTTGTTGTGTTTTTGTGCTAAATCTTTTGAAACTTGATTGAATTGGTTTGAATCTGAGAATGACTACTCCTTCTAATGACCCTCACAATACTGGCTCCTCAACCAAGCCTCCGATGCTGGTTAGGAGTGAGTATAACATATGGCAACGAAGAATGCTCCATCACCTGTCTGTTAACAGTTCAGGTTGTTGGACATCTGTGGTTCACGGTCCACACAAGCCTATGGTGAACAATCCGGAGACCAACCAAATGGTTCCGAAGAAGAAGGAGCAATACTCAGATGAAGATCGTAAACTGTTTGAGATTGATGCTAAAGCCCATGGAATTCTGGCCATGGCACTGCTAATGAAATCTATTCTGGGCTTATGCATCATGAAACTGCTCATGACCTCTGGAATGCTTTGAAGGAACAATTCGGAGGAACTGATGAGGTCTTAGCAAACAACAGAGAAATCCTCGCCCAACAATATGAGACATTTTATCATAGGAAGGGTGAGACACTGACTCAACAGTTTGAGCGTTTCTCCTGCTTGATCTCTGAGCTGAAAATGGTCAAGCATGAGTATACTAACAGCCAGATGAACAACAGATTCCTCAGATCACTGCCTGAGAGATGGGACACATACACCATTGTCCTACGCTCCAGTGCAAATCTGGATAGCCTATCTCTCACCCAACTCCATGGGAAACTGCTTACATTTGAAAGAGAGATAGAGCAGAAAAGGAAACTGGCATCATCAGGAAAGCTCACTGATGACTTTGTACCAGGGAACACTGCCTTGGTCGGTCATGAGTCAGAATATGCTGGATCAGAAAGCCATTATGATGAGCATATAGATTTCTCTTCAAACAGTTCTGATCATGCATTTGTTGGTGTTGACAGTCATTCTGGGTGTAATAGTGATAATTTATGCTTTATCATGGATGATTTGATGGGTATTGCTGATGATGATTTAGAAGAGATGGATATTTTGAGCCAAATGGCCTTGATCAATATCAGATCTCAAAAGTTCTACAAGAGAACTGGTAGGAAATTTCCAGGACTCTCTGGCAAAACCAAAGTTGGTTTTGACAAGAGTAAGTTGAGGTGTCACAAATGCCACAGGCTTGGGCACTTTGCAAGAGAGTGTAGATCAACTGGATCTAACTCCTCTGCACCCTTTGTGACCTTTCCAAGCAATAGTTCACAAAACAAAGGGCAACATCCTGCTAGTTCTGGTCATCACTCACAACCTCAATCTCCTGCATATTTTGTCCCTCAGGGTCCAATGCCATATCCATATCCCTGCTATTACATGCCACAGCCAAATCCAGTTCAAGTTCCTATAGCACAACAACCTCAAGCCCTACCTGAGCCTCAACCATCTCCATCACAATCTCAACCTCATCACAGCTTCTTCACACCAGGAGTTGTTGACTGGAGCAGCTCACCAGATGATCTTTCTGGTTTCAATGAGCAATTATTTGCTGGTGCTGGTCAACATGGTGGTGAACATCCTTTTGGGAATCTTGCTCTCATGGCCCTGGAGTCTACTGAGGGTTCCTGCTCCAATGCATCATCTTCACAGGTAACCCAGGTATCTTCTGAGGCTAAAGCCAAGTTATGTTCTGAATCATGCATAGCTGCCTTTGTCTCTATTAGAGAGGCAAATGTAGCTTTAATCAATCAAAATCTTGAGCTTGAGAAAACTATTTCCAAAAGAAAAGCTGAGTATGAGTCTGCTCTTAATGACAAAGATGATGAGATTTACAAGCTTAAATGCCAACTTAATGATGAAAAGGCTAAGGTAGAGGTCATACTTGAGAACCACAGAAGTCTCAAAGAGACACTTGCAGCTACCCAAGTTGAGTGTGACCGCTGGGTAACATCCTGCAAGGGATTTGAAATGCTTCTCAGCAAGCAAACAGCTTCAAATGTGAAGTTTGGAATAGGTTACAATCATACTGCACCACCTACTGATTTTACTTCAAAATCAATAGTAAAATCTGAAGGTGAAAGTAATTTCCAAACCACATCATCATGTGATTCATCCTCAAATGATAATACAAAAAAAAATTAGAGGATGAAGTCAGTGTTAAGATCTCAGCAAATCAATTGCCTGATGGTTTAAATGCTGATAAACACATGAAGCTGAGCAATTCAGATGTTGTCCCTCAAAGTACTCCAAGTACTGAAGGGCAAGTCACAACATCTGAAAAGCATTTCAAATCTGCTGAAATAAAAGGATTAACAACTGCTGAGGAATCTATCATACGGTCTTTCAGGACGGATAGAGAACAGCTGAAGAACAAGTCTTCAGTTGTTACCGATCCTTCAGTACTTAACACAAGTACTGAAAGGAGGAAAGTACTGAAGATCACACCTTCAGTAGTTTCCACTTCAGCAGTTGATCAATCCAAGATGAAGAATAAGCCATGTGAAATATGTGGTAAATTCAATCATCTATCTGATGAATGCTGGTACAAAAAGGGTTCCAAACTCAACAGAGATAAGCTCATTAAAGAAGAGATTAATAAAATGAAAAATGAGTTTGAGACCAAGTTTGTACCACAGTCATCTCAAACTGATAAACCCAAGGCCTCGCCAAAATCCAAAAGAAGGATGGGGTTTATCAGAAAACAGCTGATAGTGTTCCTCATGATAAACATCAGACTAAGTCTGTGAATTTCAAGAAGGAGGAAATGGTGGGTCACAGGAACTCATCAAAAACAAGTACTGATGTGTCAAATGAGCTGAAGGCTTTAGCAACAAATCAGACACAACTTGTTATGATGGTTCAGCATTTGTTGGGGAGAGTTAACCAACTAGATGCACCTGTGATCAAACCACTGAAAAGGAAATCCAAGCCCAAATCTAAGAAATCCATTTCAGCACCATCTCCACCTTCATCAGCTGTTAATCATGAGAAACAAGTTATGGTTAAATCTGTTGATGAAAACAGACCCAAAACCAAAAAGGTTTGGGTCTCTAAAGCTAACTAGTTTCTTATGATAAATGCAGGGTTCTTCAGCATGCCAAAGAAGCATCTGGTATGTAGACAGTGGAGGATCTATGCATATGACTGGGAGCAGTTCTCTTCTTAATGACTACTCTCAAGGAAAGAAGGGATTTGTCTCATTTGGAAATGATGCTAAGGTTACATCATCGGGAAAGGATTTGTGTCAAATGGAGAAATCAGATTTGATGATGTTAACCATGTGGAGAATCTCAAGTATAATCTACTGAGTGTCAGTCAGATGTGTGATAAAGGGCATGTTGCACTTTTCACAAGCCAGAACTGCCGGATTCTGTCTTCCAAAGTTCTGAGGCTGATTGACAAGGTATTGGATGAACATACTCTCCTGAAGGCCAACAGGATAGGAAGAGTATATGCCTTGGATTTGTCAAAGAAGATTGATTAAAAGGTCATCCTTGCCTGTTCTCCAAGGCCTCTCCTCAGGAATCTAAACTGTGGCATAGAAGGCTGGGTCATGTTAATCTCAAAAACATGAATCAGCTGATCCACAATAGTTTAGTGAGAGGTCTACCAATAAAGGAGTTCCACTGTGATGAAACCTGCACTGCTTGTTTAAAAGGAAAACAACACAAAGTTTCATTCCCTCCTATAGAAGAACCAAAGTCCACTGCCTGCTTGCAATTACTGCACATGGATCTCTTTGGTCCTGTGAGAGTAATGAGCATGGCAAAGAAGAAATACTGTCTGGTAATTGTGGATGATTACTCCAGATTTGTATGGACCTTCTTCTTGCATTCAAAGGATGAGGCTGCTCAGACAATTATTAACTTTGTGTTGTATGTTGAGAAGCAGTATTCCCTATCAGTCAAGTGTATAAGAAGTGATAATGGAACTGAATTTAGAAACCATACACTTGATGATTTCTACCTTTCAAAAGGAATCAAGAGGCAGTATAGCATCCCAAGGACTCCAGAACAAAATGGAGTAGTGGAGAGAAAGAACAGGACCCTAATTGAAGCTGCAAGGTCCATGTTGGCTGACTCTGGTTTGCCACTGACCTTTTGGGCTGAAGCTGTCAACACAGCATGCTATGTGCAAAATAGAGCTTTAGTGAATCAGAGGTTGATGAAGACTCCTTATGAAGTTCTACATCATTTGGCTCCTCTAATTTCATTCTTCAGAGCATTTGGGTGTCCTTGTTACATTCTCAACACAAAGGATCAACTCCAAAAGTTTGATTCTAAGGTGGATGCAGGGTATTTTGTTGGGTATTCATCCACTTGCAAGGCTTACAGAGTGTTCAACTGCAGAACAAAGATGGTTGAAGAAACTTGCATGTGAAGTTCAATGAATCCCCTAAGGACAAAATTCCACAAAACCCTGTGGAGTTGTTTGATCTGGACATACTGCAATATGTTCCTTATCAGCCTCCAGCTGTTGCAGATCATGTGAATTCATCACCTTCTGCAGCTAGTCATCCATCTGGTGGTACTGATGTTGATGATGATCCCAGTACTCACCTATTCAAGTTTAGTGATCAACTGCCTGAGTCTACTAAACTTGATGTTCCTGTAGCTTCAGTAGCACCATCCACAACAAATGCTGATGAGATTTTTGAATCCTCTACTTCATTTGACTTGCCATCTAATACTTGGTTTCAAGAATCTGGATCAACATCTGTTGCTGCTGAGCGTGCTACAAACACTTGCACAGATCTCATAGTGTACCAAGAGCTGAAGAATCACCCAATGTCTCAAATCATTGGTGATATCAATGCTGGTGTCTCAACTAGAAGTCAATTGTCCAACTTCTGCTTCTATGCTCTCTTCATCAGTCAGCAAGAGCCAAAGAACTATCATATTGCATTAAGAGACAATGGATGGGTTGATGCCATGCAGCTTGAGCTTCTTCAGTTCAAAAAGCAGCAAGTGTGGGAACTGGTTCCTCTACCCCCAGGTAAGTGTGCAATAGGCACTAAATGGGTGTTTAGGAATAAAACAGATGAAATGGGCAAATTGTCAAGAACAAGGCCAGACTGGTTGTCCAGGGGTTTTCACAAGAAGAAGGTATTGATTATGATGAAACCTTTGCCCCTGTAGCCAGACTGGAGGCAATTAGATTGTTCTTAGCCTATGCTGCATTCCACAATCTTAAAGTTTTTCAAATGGATGTCAAAAGTGCATTTTTATATGGTAAAATAAAAGAAGAGGTTTATGTGTGTCAACCACCAGGTTTTGAGGATAATAAACATCCTGATTGGGTGTATAAACTTGATAAGGCTCTTTATGGGTTGAAACAAGCTCCTAGAGCCTGGTATGAAACACTGTCAAATTTTCTTCTTCAGAATAATTTCACTAGAGGCTCCATAGATAAAACTTTGTTCATTAAGAAAGTGGGTCAGCATAAGCTCCTTGTTCAAATTTATGTTGATGATATTATTTTTGCATCCTCTGATCCACAGTTGTGTGATGCATTTACAAAGTTGATGCAACAAAAATTCGAAATGAGTGCCATGGGAGAATTACAGTTCTTTCTAGGTTTGCAAATCAAACAAAAGGCTGATGGAACTTTCATTCATCAGTCAAAATACACAAAGAGTCTTTTGGAAAAGTTTGATTTACAAAACTGTAAGCCCTGTTCTACTCCCATGTGCAGCACCACACAACTGGATGCAGATCAGAAAGGTAAAGCTGTTGATGAAACACTTTACAGATGTATGATTGGGTCCTTGATGTACTTAACAGCTTCTAGACCAGATATTATGTTTGCAACTTGTGTTTGTGCTAGATTTCAGGCTGCTCCTAAAGAGTCTCATTTGATTGCAGTCAAGAGGATCTTTAGATATCTGCAAGGTACTCAATCTCTAGGTCTTTGGTATTCCACTGGGCACTCTTGCAAATTAGTTGCTTTTTCTGATAGTGACTATGCAGGGTGTAAATTAACTAGAAAATCAACTTCTGGTGGATGTCAATTCCTAGGCAACTGTTTGGTTTCTTGGCAGAGTAAGAAACAAACATCTGTTGCTACATCCACTGCTGAAGCCGAGTACATTGCTGCTGCAAGTTGTACATCTCAGGTACTCTGGCTTCAGAATCAATTATTGGATTATGGCATTACAGAGACTAAGACTCCATTACTAATGGATAGTGCTTCAGCTCTTTGTATTGTCAAGAATCCAGTCCAGCACTCTAGGACCAAACATATTGAGATCAGACACCATTTTATTAGGGATTGTTTTGAAAAAGGTCTGATTGATCCAAAGTTTGTTCCTAGTGCTGATGAGCTTGCAGACATATTTACTAAGCCTTTGGACAGTTCAACTTTCCAAAACCTAGTGTTAAGGCTTGGTATGCTGCAGCTAGAATAAGTGACAACTACTGATGATCTCAGTCAACAAGTACTGATGAGCATTCGTATACTATTGTCACAAATAAGTACTGATAAGTTCTTTTATCCTCAGTAGTTTTCATAACTACTGAAGACTAAATTACTTAAAAGTACTGAAGTACTCTATCTGTTGAAAAGAACTGATGTGGTTACAACTACTGATGTAGTTACAACTACTGATGTCAGTATAACAGATAAGTACTGATGACCAATGAAACATCTGAAAATCAGACAAAAGTCTGATAAGTGTTGAGGTCAGAATGAAACAGCTGATGAGCTAAGAATTGACGACAACAGCTGATGAGAAACTTTTCTCTTCAGTTGTTTCTACAACTGCTGTTTCACTTCATACAACTGAAGCCAAAACCATGTCTTCAGTAGTTTCACAACTACTGATGACTAATACCAAGTCTTCAGTTGTTACAACTTCTGAAAGTTAAAACCAGGTCTTCAGTTGTTTTCAAACAACTGATGACAGCACCAACACTTTCAGTCGTTTTATATCAGCCTTTCTACCCTATAAATACCTAAACCTAATTTCAAACGTTTCATTAGCCGTTTCATATCCTTTACTCTCCCAACAATGGCGACCATGAAACTCAAACCCAGACACAACTGTGTTGCCTACCTCTCGAAATCGGCCTTTTGGAACAAATTTGATAATGCCATCGATCTTATGGTAGATTCCCAGTACCGAACCGCTTTTCTTCTGAATCCTACCATATACCCCGATTCCCTAAGCCAATTCTGGACCAACGTCTCTGTGCAAACTGGTGAGAATGATCACCAAATCACTCTCCAGTCGTTGGTTAACCAGAAACCGGTGGTCATCACTCCAGACATCATTCGACAAACCCTAAATCTTCATGAAGCCACCTGCGTCACAGAATACCCGAAAGGCACAACTGATATGTCTTTCATCAATAACGGGTATGAAGGAGACTTAAGTGCTACCACCATTCTGAAGAAGCACTTCCATGATGCTGAACGTCTTATATTCCACATGGTGAATGTCTGCCTTGCACCAAAAACCTCCTCATGGGATCAGATGTCCTCCCGATGGCAACAGGTATTATACTCTATCTTTGAACGACAAAATCTAAATATTTCCGAGATAGTTTTTATGGAACTAAAGGATCTGGCTTTGAAACCTGTGGCAAACAGATGGATATTATATTCAAGGTTTCTCATGGCCATAATTTTAAATCAGCTAAAATCAGACGGCCTTGTTGGCCTTGGAGTCCCTGCTCCGGCTGTATTGCCTGAAGTATATTCCAGGCACAACTCTGACCCTACACTGAAAGGGGCTGCCCGGCTGCTAAAACCCAAGCAGCGGGAACCCACAGCCTCCACTTCCAGATCCAGAGTCCCCACCAAACCCAACACCAAAAAGCCCAAAAAGGCTACTCAGGGAGATGAGTCCCCTGAGGATGCCCCTGTAACACCAATACAGGAAACACTTACTGGTTCTAACCCCCCAGTAGTGTCAAAGACTCCACCAGCCCTAGTCGCTAAGGTATCCTCTCAACAGGATACTGATGCAACCATAATTGGGGATACCACAATTCTGGAACCTATCTGAATTGAGAAGGTTACCATTGAAGAGCACCAGTCACCCCGGGTGCAATCTGCTTCAAACCTATCTCCACATGCAACCGCCCCTCAAAGCCCAACCATTATAGTTGCACAAGTGCTGAGTCAGCTGCATTCCTCTCCTCTTCCCCAGAAACCAATCACAATGGGGAGAACCACAACAGCTGAGGAAGAGGACCAAAATGCTGCTGATAACCCATAGCACAGGGGTTATAATGTTCAATCTCCCCGTGTAGAGGAGGAGGAGGTTAGAACATCTGGTGAGGCTGCCACTTCTACTGATTCAGCAAATGAACAGGATGCAGTTGGTAACATCTTTAAGACCTCACCAGAGGCAACTGCCGATGAAGGACTCAGTCCTGAGGCAGGAAGTCCCCAGAACCAAGAACAAGGGGCACATGCTACAACTGATCTACACTCAGGGCATGTACATCCTGATTCAATCAGGAGGTCAGGTGATTCAGCAAAGCCTGATGATGACCTGGGCTTTTTCTACGATGTCTTAGCCCATAACACAATCCTTGAGGCTGAGGTGAGCAGACTCAAAGAACTGCTTGCCAAAATGTCTCAGGATCAAAGTCCATCTGCCCCAATAAACCCACAGATGGTACCTTCATCTGAAGGTTCACCAAACACTCAGCCACTACACTCAACTGAGCCCCCAGCCACTGCTTTTGGCACCACCTCTCAGGGACAGAACCCCTCTGAGCAGATGGTTGCTATTTTTCAACATTCCTTACCTCTCATCACTCCCATCATCAATGAGATTGTGCATAAAGCCATTGACGAGAGGATCTCCTCAAATCTACAAACACTTGTTGATGATGCTGTGCAAAAGAAGCTTTCTGCCATTCAAACCCTGAACCCAATGTACCCAAAAAGGGGAGTCTAAGGCCGTGAAAGAAAGAAAGAGAAAGAGAGTGGAAGATGAGAAACAACAAGAGAAAGAAAAGGAGTTACAAAGGAAAAACAGCTGATCACATACAAGAGAAAGAAAAGTGCTGAAACTAAAAGCCTGATGAAGAGAAATCATTGGATGATCTGGTTAAAGAAGCTGATGAAGCTCACAACAGATCAATAGACAGAATAATAGACCAACTCTTCAGACAAGGCTTTGATACAGCTACATTAGACACTGAGATCAGAAGGCTGGAGATTACAGAGATACAAGAGAGATGGGCCAGTTACAGTGTGATGGAAAGGGAGAGGTTGGAGATAATGATCAGGTTTATTGCAAAATACTTGGGAAGATCATTAATTGAGATTAAATCATGGACCAGAGACAGTATTCTGGCAATAACCACCAGAATCTATGCTTCTGAAGCATTCAATAAAGGGTTGATTATCGAAGCCTTAGATGAAGCAGGTGCTGGGAAGAGATCTGATATGGCCAAGCTTTCCAAAGCCAAACTTACCACAAAAATGCTAGATCAGCCTTCCCAAACCCCCACTCAAAAACAACCAACCCCACAACTCTCCAAACCAATCCCTAAACCTAAACTTAAACCAACTCAACCTTCAAAACCAATCCCTTACCCCAAAAACCACCTCAAACCACATCCAAGGATGCACCCAGAAGGAGGAGAAGGGTGTTGAGGATGGAAGAAGAAGAAGAAGAAGATGATGAAGAAGACAGTCTGCCAATCTCTGCTGTTCTAAAAATACTTGAGCCCAGAAGTCAACAAATGATCACACCAGACTTTCAGAGGCAAATGGTGAAAGTTAAGATTGAAGAAGAAGAACAGCAGAAACAGCACGATGAGCAACTTTGAAGATGGTTGACAAAGAGTTTCCTCAGTCATCATCTATACAAGCCATGAAGAAACACGCTCAAAGGCTGTATGCTCTCAGGTATACCTTTCAATATCAAAAGGAGAGAGTAAGGATTTGGCCAGACCCCAGGGTTAGTTCTAGAATTCATAAGAAATCCATACCAAGTAGATACAATGGCCAAGTGAGAAAGACCTTAGATGTTATTATGTTGGCCATTGTAGTCTCACCCTGGGAGATACTTGAAGACTTCAAGAGAGCCTACAAGTCAAAGATGACCCCTCAAACTCTAACGGAGA
The DNA here is from genome assembly GCA_025506505.1 of Flaveria sonorensis. Lineage (NCBI taxonomy): Eukaryota > Viridiplantae > Streptophyta > Magnoliopsida > Asterales > Asteraceae > Flaveria > Flaveria sonorensis. Next base: position 51,389,890 of record CM046437.1, read on the forward strand.
ACAAAATGGTCATGAAGGGGTTGTTATACAAGAGGCTTGAAGAGATCAAGAAAAATGAACTCCAGTTGTTATTAGAAGGGACTCACCCAGATGAATTTGCTTACAGAGAGATAACAACTGTTGAGTTGAATAATGGAAAGACGGTAAAGTACCTATCAGAGTACTATGGCCTAGAGTTCTTCTTCGAAGGAGAACCAGAAGAACTCACTAAGGAGGAACAAGTTGTTCTCCTTGAGGCCTACGTCAGAGAGTCTTATAGACTCATCAATAGGAAGTAGGTTTCATGGTTGGGATAACAGCTCTGTGTCCAGTTCCCCAAGACAGAGTTCCCTTCCATTCTTTGACATTCACATCTACTAAAACCTGTTCCCTGGCCTGTGCTTATCCGATATCTCTGAAGCTGATCAAGAGAGTATTTCTGCCAAGAATAAGTGGGACCTCAATAAGCTTAAAGGTTTTGGCTGCATTGGTTCAGGGGGAGTTTGTTGGACCAAAAGAACCAATGAGCCTGATCAGAAAAACCTTTAAGTCCCACAGACATTACAACAACTGAAGTAGTCTGCAACAGCTGAAGACATCAACTGAAGACAAAGTCTGAAGTGAAAGGTCTGAAGACAAAGTCTGAAGTAAAAGAGCTGAAGACAAAGTCTAAAGTGAAAGAGCTGAAGACAAAGTCTGAAGTGAAAGAACTGAAGACAAAGTCTGAAGTGAAAGAGCTGAAGACAAAGTCTGAAGACAAAAGCTGAAGACAAAGACTGAAGACCAAGTTTCAGATGTTGTGACAACAGCTGAAGAAGATCTCCTCAGTAGTTGTGATGGTTTCCTTTTAGTAGTTTTATGTTTATTGTAATCAGTACTTGTAGTTTCAGTAGTGTTAGTTTTATCTTGTACTTAGCATACTCTGAGATGTTCTCAGTTGTTATAAACATTCTCAGTAGTTTGCTTAGTTTCAGTAGTTTGTAATAATTCTGTTAGATGTCACTATCAAGTGACATCAGCAGACGTCACATTCCTTTATATAAGGAATGTTGACCTAATTGTAAGGTGTGACGCACAGCTGAGTGAACCCTGAAAAGCTTAGCAGCCGCCACACCGAAGCATTGTGCATGAATGATATTATCCATTTTTGAAGAAAACCCTCTTTCTCTATAACCGTGTACTGTTCCATTGAATATCTACTGTGTTCTTGCAATATTTGTCTAATTCTTGTTCTAATTCCGCCGCGATTCAACTCTAATTGATCAAACTTAGATCGCTGATCCTGACAACAAGTCTTCATCAACATTTGTTGTTGATAGCCTTCAGTATTAACTTAATTCTTCTGCATTAGTTGACGTGGGTGAACAAGTCTTGGCAGCATTTCTTTTGTTCATCCGCATTAGTTAATGCGGATGAACAAACACTTGTCAGCATTTTTTTTCTTCTTCTGCATTAGTTAATGCGGATGAACAAATTCATGTAAGCATTTGGTCAATGGTCATCCACATTAACTAATGCAGATGCTTCAACACTTGTTCTTTTCTTCTGTTTCTTTTGCTGCATTTCTTCAAGAATGGTCTTCTGTATTTCTTCTTAGTCTTTGATGATTTCCAACCAGAACAGCCTTCAACCACTTCTTGAATTGGCATGTATGATCCTTCAGGGTCCAAAATAATCCCCTAAGGATTATACGCTAATGTACTTCAAGAGTTTGATGGTGGTGGAGGTTGTGATGATTCTAGTGGTTCTTCATGAGCTTGACCTGATTGGACTGTAGATGGAGGTGGTGCTGATGCAGTAGCTGTAGAAGGTTCAGGATCTATCAGTGTAGGATTCAGAATAGCCTTGATCATGTTAGAGAAGTCTTTAGCCTCATTCATCTTATCTTGGCTAAGGACATGTATCTTTATTTAGCTTATAGTATGAATTGTGTCAATGGGCATTTATCTGAAGGAGATTGGTTCCCACACTGAAATAATGGAAAGACCATCTCTGTGAATCAGTATGGACCTATTAGCATCAACTTCAAGCTTTATAATGTTGCCCATTTGGAGAGGCACCTTCTTTTTCTTTCTTTGTTCTCTTTTCTTGTTTATTCTGTCATAGGCCATCTTCAAAATCTTGATACATTTCAGTATGAACTCTAAGTCATCTTCTCCTATTTTGTTGTTGCGTAATCTGAAGTGTCTTGTGAAGATGTAGTGAACATAGGATTCATCCAATAATCTCACCTCATATCCACTGAACAATCTGATTTCTGGTGCTTCCTTTCATCCCCATTTCCTTTCAATAACCAACTCATATGTCTTCTCATCATAATACACATTGGAGATTGGTTTTGTCTTGTGTGTTCCAGCAACCATTTTTCTTTTTAATGACTCAGTCAGCTTTACATTCAATTCTGGAAATATCAACTCTTCTGCTTCTCTTTTTCTTTTCTGTTCATACGGATTTCTAAAAGATTTATCTTTTCTTAAACAGATGGCTTTGAGGGATTTGAAGTTGTTAGTTTTCTTGAACATTTTCGGGATGTCTTCAAATTCATATCCTCTGTACATTGCATCATGATTTATCAATTCAAGCTCTGCCAACTCCTTTAAATCATGAATTTCCATAGCATTCACCAGAGCAGAGTACTCTATGAAGAATTGTACAAGCCTAGAAATCCTTTTTACCATGAACATGTTCCAACTACTCTCATACTTCCAAGCAATGATCTTTACATTAGTTTTGCCTTTGGGAGTAGACACACCCTTGATCATCTCAGAAGTGGTCATCCCTTCTTGCAGCTTTAATTGGGAGGGTTCAATGAACCATTCTGGATTCTTGTGAAGCATAAGGGCCAAAACATCTTGATCCTTGGTGGTTAGTTGAACATCTTGAGCAGATCTTCTTGTTCTTGGTTTTCTGCCTGTTACCTCTTCTTCAATTGACTGAAGTCTCTCCTTCTTTTCTTTTATCATCTTTAAAATTGCAGCCCTAAGAAAGTTGGTCTTCATATTACCCAACTTTCTTCTTGTGAACCCTTGCATGGATAAATATTCCTTCATTTCCCTATCAGTCATACTGTAGGGATCAGGATATGTTGATTTAGTTTCTTGCTGCTTTACAGGCTTAGTAGCACTAGAGGAGATCTTGCCAGCTTCAGTCATCTTCTCATAATCAGTGAAAAAATGGGGTCAAGTAGCTTTATCATCATTTTCACCTCTTCAACCATTGCCTCATAAGTCATGTTAAAGACTTCATCTGCCTCATATCCATGATTAATCAGATACATTGCTTTAATCATGAGATCATCCATGATTAATTTACATTGCCTTTTCATGAGATCATTTGATTTCTTTTCTATCAATCGATGGTTCATCCCTATCATCACCTCCTTCAATCTCTCCTTCCTCCAACACAATCACCTCAAGCATCTTTTGCATTTCCTTTTCAGCCTTCTCATGTTCTTCCAAAAACTCAGCAATAGCTGGAAGGCTCCTCGGATCATCTTTCTGTTTCTTAACAGGGGTTTTTCTTCAACCACTGGCAGTTTGCCTTTGGCTTTCTCTGTTAAGTACTTTCTTTTTCTTGAATAAGTATGCAATCTAGGTACAGAGGATGATGTGACAGAGGCTTCTATGTCTTGTTTCTTTCTTTCAAGCTTAAGCTTTTTAGCTTCCTCCTTCTGTTTATCAGCCATTTCTTTCTGCTTTTCAGTTTCAGCTTTTTGTTTTTCACCAATTTCCCTTTCTTTCAGTTCTTCACATAGGCTTTTGATCAATTCTTGTTGTTCAAGAGTCAAGGAGACTGCTAGAACAAGTTACAACTTCCATTCTTCTTCTATGGGAACAAGATTAATGGGGATAACAACAATTGGCTCTGCAGGAGTTCTTACATCTTTGATAAACTCACTGGAGGATTACATATCTAGATCATCTATAAGCTCTTTCATCACTGAATCTTCTTCACTAGAGTGATCAGAGTGTACAACAATCGCCAAACATTCTTCTCTCCCAACCCCACCAAATTCTGCCTGTTTTGAGGTTTCTGCATTTTCTGACTCTTCATTGCCTTTATCTGTTACTTCTCTTTCCACCTCTTCCTTTAATTGAGCAAGTAACTCTAATTTATAATTTCTTTCATTTAGGGCTTCAATTTGTTTGTTGAGATCAGCTATAATGGTTGTTTGGATCTCAATAAGGTTTTCTTGATCTTCCATAGCAATGGTTTAGATAGCTGCGGTATCCAAGTGACCACTTATTTCTTTTCTTGACATCTCCAATGAGGCTTTGAGTCTTTTAATCTCATCATCTTTCCTTTTTATTTTAGCCTCATGTTTGGTTTTTAAATCTTTCAACTCTTTTCTTTTTCATCAAGTTCAAGGATTCTGTCATTGATGATCCCTGCGCTTCTTTCAAGTGTCTTCTCCATTCTTGCAACCTTCTGTAACAAATCTGAGATCATTCTATCTTTCTCATCTGGTCTATTAATCTCTGATTCAGCAAAGCTTTCTAAAGGGCCTTTTGAGAGTATTTGTCTCTCTGGAAGTTATGCAACTAGATGATCATCCTTCTCATCAGAAGATGATTCAGAAGAATCTGATGAGTTGGCAGATTCACCAGACTCAACAGATGTAGTAGCAACATGTGGAAAAGAATCAGATGGAGATACTTGATGAATTTGGATTGGAGAGTGTGGAGGTGAATCAGTGAGAGAAGCTAGAGATGGAATTGCTTGTTCATGTACTAAAGGTATAGTGTGAGAATCACCACCTACTTCTCCTTGTGGTGACACTGTCCTTAGTATGTGTTCATCCTCCTCAGCATGCTCTTCATCAATGTGTTGAACAAGAGCAGCTGGTTGTTCTTCAATGTTTTCTTGTATATTAGCCTGTTCTTCCACAGCTTGTTCCTCAGTAGATTGTTCCTCAACAATAGGAACAACATCACCTGTAGCTGCTTCTGGAACTTCTTCTGGGTTTATCTGTTGCAACATCCAAGGGAGTAGTGGAAAGAAGGTTCCACTATAAAAATTTTTGGGATCTCTCTTCTTGATGTACTTATAAGACTTGGCATTGTAATGAGGAATATCCATAACATTTCCTTCTGGCATAAGATTGGGAAAAGCTTTATTTATGAAGCATTGGATAAACCTCGGATACATAAGGAACATGTGCCTTCTCCCTTCCTGAATGTTTGATATCAGTCCATTGAACACATATGCAGACATGTTCAAAGGTCTGTTAGTGCACAAGGCACATATAGCTGATAATATGGTGATGGGGATGTCATTCCAACCTGTCTTCCTCTTGGATAAGCAATGTTGGAATAAGTGAATAAGAAATCTCCATTGGTGTGACATCCGGTAATTTTCCGTTACCAAACTCCATTTGTTCCGTTAACTCTTGCATACACGTGTCGGGAGCACACACTAGTTGTCGTTGAACGTTGGTGACATAATAATAATTAATAATGTTAAACAATAATTTCTATGTTGATTATTAGTTGTGATTATGTGATTTAAATGTTTATTGTGAATTTTATCGCGTAACGTGGAAACGTGTGTATTTAATTCGTGGATTGTGTGACTAGTAAAGATAAAGCATATAATTGTTATTACTAGTTCATGTGTTTATTATTTTGGTTAAAAACATCTTAAAAGGGTGTTAAAAGCTTAATTTTATAAAATTACAAATTATAAGGGTTAAAAGGGTAATTATGAGTAATTAAAATAAAAAAAAACCCAACCCTAGCCCCCCACACCATTCTCGGCCGTGATCATCACCTCCACACACACACACCTGCGAATTCAACCTAGAATAAGCAATTGTGCTTCGGTTTTGGTCGATTCCAAGAACTACAACACGTTAGAGGCTTCAATTCTCATCCATTACGTGATTAAAGGTTAGTTTCTTTGTGGTTTTCATGGATTTTTAGTCTTGGCCGAACCCTAGTTCGAAACCTGCAATTGAAGGTCGATTCTTGTTTGTTTGGTGATGTTAATATGTTAGTTGGATTGTATATATGCTAGTTAACGTTGATTATGCAAGAAAGTTTGGATTTTGGTTGTTTGTTCACATGATCATCTTTGGCCGAGAGGTTGAGGCGATTTTGGATCAAATTGGATGTTGAATGTTGGTTGTTTGATGTTGTAATGATGCTAGTTAGGTTGTATGCATATTGGTTAACGTCGATTTTGCAAGAAAGCTTCGATTTTGATTTATGGTTCATAGGTTACTAATAATAGTAACTTTATTTTGCATGAATTGATGGTTGGATGATGTATGATTGTTATGGATGTGTTTGTGATGATGATTAGATGCTAAGTTGATGTTATGAACAATTGAAAATCAAGAAGATGTGTTATAGTTCATACATTGCTAAAAATAGTAACTTTTGGTGTTGAATGTTGATGAATCATGATGATTAAGTGTTGTTGATCATGTTTAGATGTTGTCATGGACTTGAATTGGTATATAATTGATGAATTCATGAATGTAGTGTGAGTTTGATGAATTTGGGATGAACTTTCCCAAAAGGGAAACTTTAATTGTGCAAATCCTTGAATTGGATGATTTGAGCATGTTTGGGATATTAGGATCATGCTAGTGTGTTCATGGATGGTTTCTAAGGTGATTAAATGTGTTGTTTGTGTTGTATGAATGTTTAGTTGGATAGTTATCTGATTTGGCCTGTTTGTGGGAATTCATGGTAATGGGTCATATGGTATGTTAGGACTATTGTTGGGTTGTATGTTGATCATGTATGACATACTGTTGTGTTAGTATTAACGAATTATCACCTATAATGTCACCAACGGGTCAAACGGGTCAACTGGGTCAAATGTGTCTTGTCTTTCTAAAAACCTTGAGTTCCTTGGTTTGTAGAACACTTAGGGTTTCATGTTGATTTTGTGTACACGTGCTTATGTACTCTTGTATTCTAGGTGACCTTTGAAGGTTGTCTTTCCCTCTTTCTTTCAAGTTAAGCTCTAAGTTAATTCTTGCGCGTATCAGGTGAGTTCTTGCCCCACTTATTTTACATAATCTCTTTTGGGGGAGATAGCATACTGTTGATCACAAATGCTTTTATATATGAGTGTGTATAATATTGATATAGTGCTGTTTACCATGGAAAGTCCTCACACTTTCGGATTGTTAATATTGAATAGCGGGGAAATCTTGGGTAGTACTACTGGGTCTGACGAGCCCCACCTGTGCGACTCGAGGTCAAACGGGTGCAATTTTGTCCTAACACATATTCGTCACGACACGGTAAGTCGTGACGGGAGGCAACAAACGTAACACAGTCAGCTTCGATCGCGAAATCACTATGATTAATATTTTTATGTTAATAGACTAGCTATCTATTGCAATACACTACTTATGCTCTGGAAACTGTTGATTGGTTTGTATTTTAACGCAAACTCTTGAACTCACCAACCATGTGTTGACTTGTTTAGTATGCTATTCTCAGGCTAAGGTTGCCAGTTGCCTAGGAGCACGCACACCAACATCGTTGAGTTGTCTACATTGTTTGTTTACACATTTGGGTTTATTTTCCTATTAAACATTTGTGTTTGGGGCGCGTATGTTTTGCGCATTCTCTTTACATACTACTTGTTTTGAGTTTTCTAGTTTTAAAAACGCTTCCGCAGTATTTTAAACGTTAACTCTGGTTTTGTTTGTTAATCATATAGAGTCGTTCTTGGTAACTAATGACTGAGATCCTGGTATGTCACGCGCCTCGCGGTAAAACCCCGCTCGCGGATTTTGAGGGTGTGACAGATTGGTATCAGAGCCATTGGTTATAGGGAACTAGGTTGCATACACACACTAGACTATAACCGCACAGTTGTTAGTTACTTATCGCTTACTCTCCTTACTGTATACTCATTGGCATACGCAACACGTACTTCGCAGCATGGCATCGTCGTCCAGAAATTTAGGCAAGAGACCTGCACGATCTGAGTCACCTCCTACTTCTCCCGTACCGGATAGGGGATTTAACTGGCCTCGACATCCTTATCCTCCTAGCGAGATAGACTGGGATCAGCCTTTCATACCTCCTGAGCTCGATCCTCCGCGTAACTGGGATTTTACCCCACTTACATAAACCGTATGGCTTATAGAGAACGCGTACCACCAGTAGCACCTACACGACCTAGGACTAGGTCATCAACCGCCTCTACTTTGCCTACACTTCCTACCTTGAGCATCCCTCTGGAGCAGGCATTTGCAGCTTTGGTAGCCACACTGGACACAGAGCGACAGCGGATTAGAGGACTCACTGATGAGAACTCTGCATTACGATCTGAGATGCGTCAGTTGCGTTTCCAGGTAGATACGCTTCAGGAGCGACTTTCGATGGCCATTGGTGGACATCATACGCTGGCAGGCAACGTGGTAACACTTAGTGAGCGTATGGACGCACAAGATCACCATAACATAGTGGTTGATGATAGGTTTGCTGATTTAGAGGCACAGCTAGCAGCACTCCAGATTGCTGAAGCCCCTGCACCTTTGGTGGACCCTGATGAGGAAGACCCAGAAGAAGAACCCGAGGAAGCCCCCGAAGAAGAACCAGTAGAGATGGATGAGGACAGTGACGGATCTGACGTACTGGACTGATCCTACCTTTTAAATGACTTGGACTATGTAGTGTTTCTTTTCTTTGAAACCTATGTGGGAAGGGTTGTTTCCCACCCAACTGACAAACTTAAATTTTGACATTGATGGAATATTTTGTGACTCAATTGCAAATTATTTATCTTTGATTATTATTTCTGTTATAAATGTTGTGGTTGTGGTGAATGCATTATTTCTTATTGTTTACTGTACCTTGATGAGATTAATGTGTTGGATGTTACTCATTATTGTAATTGTGAATTTTAAAGTGAAATATGGACGCACGTGGACGAGGACGTGGGCGTGGTCGTGGACGTGGCGCCGGAGGCCGTGGAGCCGGAGCCATAAACATGACGCCTGCGGAATTGGCGGCATTAATTAATGAACATGTTCAGGCGGCAGTGGCTGCTGCCCAACCGGGACAACCAGCAGGTAAATGATAACAAGAGGTTAAACTGATTTTCCTAGTTATTTGTCTAGGATATCTGACTAATGTTTGGGTTGTCAAAACAGGACCACCACCATGTACCTACAAGTCCTTCATGGACTGTAAACCCCATACCTACAGCGGGACGGAAGGAGCTGTAGGGCTTGTAAGGTGGTTTGAGAAGACAGAGTCTGTCTTCGCGAAATGCAACTGCCCGCCTGCTGATCAGGTGAAGTATGCCACCGGGACATTGGAAGGCGCAGCACTTTCCTGGTGGAATGCTCAGGTACAAATGCTGGGTCAAGCCATGGCCAATGAACTACCTTGGGATGAATTCAAAGAAATCATGACTGAAGAATATTGCCCCCGGAATGAAGTGCAGAAACTGGAGATTGAGTTCTGGCAACTCAAAATGCAAGGCTCAGAAATTGAAGCCTACACGACTCGTACTCATGAGTTAGCCACTTTATGCCCAGGGATGGTGAATGAAATGCACAAGAGGGTGGAGCATTATATACGGGGATTGGTGCCTGAAATTCAAAGTATGGTAACTGCTTCTAACCCCACTACCATACAACAAGCTATCCGAACGCCCACAGGCTGACTGACCAGGCAGTTGAGCAAGGTCGGTTACCTAAACGGGTGCGGTGGCAAGCGTGCCCGACCAGAAACGCAAGTGGGATGGTTCAAGCAACAAGGGATCGTCATCCAGTAGCCAATCTCAACCTCAACAACAGCAGCAAAGTCAGCAACAGCAACGGAAGTTTGATAACAACCGAAGCTTCAACCAGACGACTCCTCAAATCAAGGACCCGGCGGGTATGGTGGAAGACTGCCGAAGTGCAACGGTGTAACTACCACCATGTGGGTCGATGTGATAACTTCAAGTGTCAACGTTGTGGGAAGATTGGTCATGCAGCCAAAGACTGTCGGGGTGAACTGATGAAGAAGCCACAACAATCACAAGAAACTTCGAAAGGTTGTTTTGAGTGTGGAAAAGAAGGCCATTACAGACGCAACTGTCCCCAGCTTAAGAGGAATGGTAATGGTAACAACAACAATGGGAACAACAACAATAATAACAATGGCAACAACAATAACAACAACAATGGTAATGGCAACAACAATGGTGGAAACAATAATGGAGCCAAAGGAAGAGCCTTCGTCATTGGCTCAGGTGAGGCTCTAAACGATCCTACAACAGTAACTGGTAAATTTTCGGTTAATGGTTGTTTTGCTACTGTATTATTCGATACCGGAGCCGATAGAAGTTTCGTGTCCACTAGGTTCTGTAGTCTTTTAAGTGATATGCCCTCAGCCTTAGAATCTAAATACACCGTGGAGTTAGCTAACGGCACACAGATTCACGTAACGCATATTCTTAGAGACTGCAAGATAGAGCTTGCTGGTCATACATTCACCATAGATCTCATGCCTGTTACGTTAGGAAGTTTTGATGTGGTAGTAGGCATGGATTGGCTTTCCGATAAACAAGCAGAAGTCATATGCCACGAGAAGATCATACGGATTCCCATTGGTGAAGAAGTCCTTACGGTCAGAGGTGATAGGAGTGGTGCGGTGATAGGCATCATCTCGTTTATGAAGGCACAAAAGTTGTTACGAAAGGGTCGACTAGCCATATTAGCACTCGTCACAGATAAACAGACTGAGGAAAAGAAGATAGAGGATATCCCGTAGTTCGTGAGTTTCTCGAGGTGTTTCCGGAAGACCTTCCTGGATTACCGCCTCATCGTCAAGTTGAATTTCAGATTGAGTTGACTCCAGGAGCCGCTCCAATTGCGAGAGCACCGTACCGATTAGCTCCGAACGAACTGCAGGAATTATCCGCTCAACTACAAGAGTTGTTGGATAAAGGGTTCATCCGACCGAGTTCGTCGCCCTGGGGAGCGCCAGTTCTATTTGTGAAGAAGAAGGATGGTACATTTCGAATGTGCATTGACTATAGGGAACTGAACAAGGTTACTATCAAGAATAGATATCCTTACCTCGTATCGATGATTTGTTTGATCAACTGCAAGGATCAAGCTATTACTCTAAGATTGATCTGAGGTCTGGGTATCATCAGCTGAGAGTTCGAGAAGAGGACATCTCGAAGACTGCTTTCCGTACACGATATGGTCACTATGAATTTTTGGTCATGCCATTTGGGTTGACGAATGCACCAGCAGTATTCATGGACCTCATGAATCGCGTGTGCAAACCCTATCTTGATCAGTTTGTTATCGTCTTTATTGATGACATACTGATATACTCAAGGACCGAGGAAGAACATGAGAAGCACTTACGTTTAATCTTGGAATTACTTAGAAAGGAAAAACTGTACGCAAAGTTTTCTAAGTGTGATTTCTGGATACGTGAGGTACAATTCTTGGGTCATATTGTCAACGAGAAGGGAATACATGTTGATCCTGCTAAGATTGAAGCGATAAAGAATTGGTCTGTTCCTAAGACACCAAGTGAGATACGACAATTCCTTGGATTAGCGGGATATTATCGACGATTCATTGAAGGATTCTCTAAGATTGCACAACCTCTCACAGCCTTGACTCACAAGGGAACGACGTACAAATGGGGTGAGAGTCAGGAATCTGCTTTTCAGTTGCTGAAACATAAATTGTGTAGCGCACCAATATTAGCGTTACCGGATGGTAGTGACGACTTCGTAGTCTACTGCGATGCGTCTATTCAAGGACTTGGATGCGTCCTGATGCAGCGGGATAAAGTGATAGCTTACGCCTCTAGACAATTGAAGATTCATGAGAAGAACTATACCACCCATGACTTGGAACTGGGTGCGGTAGTTTTTGCCTTAAAGATCTGGAGACATTACTTGTACGGTACCAAATGCACCATCTACACCGATCACAAGAGTCTTCAGCACATCTTTGAGCAAAAGAGTTGAACATGAGACAAAGACGCTGGGTGGAATTGTTAAACGACTATGATTGTGCTATTAAGTACCACCCGGGGAAAGCAAATGTAGTTGCTGATGCGTTGAGTAGAAAAGAGACTGCTAAACCTCGACGTGTGCGAGCTCTGCAACTAACGATTAGTACGCAATTACCTGAACAAATCCGAGAGGCTCAAACAGAAGCTTTGAAAGCAGAAAACGTTGGGTCTAAATCGTTAAGGGGTATGGAAAAACAATTGGAAGCAAAAGCGAATGGAATTCGTTACTTCATGGATAGACTATGGGTACCTCTACACGGAGACCTGAGAGACTTGGTGATGAGTGAGGCTCATAAGTCCAAGTATTCTATACATCCTGGATCTGACAAGATGTACCACGATTTGAAGGCGCACTATTGGTGGCCTAACATGAAAGCAGATGTAGCTACTTATGTGAGTAAGTGTCTGACCTGCTCGAAGGTTAAAGTGGAGTATCAGAAACCATCTGGTCTATTACAACAACCCGAGATCCCTATGTGGAAGTGGGATCAGATATCAATGGATTTTATTACTAAGTTACCTCGTACTTCTACGGGTTGTGATACAATATGGGTTATCGTGGACCGATTGACAAAATCTGCTCATTTCCTAGCGATAAAGGAAACAGATAAGATGGAGAAATTAACTCGACTCTATTTGAAGGAGATCGTTTCGAGGCATGGAGTACCGATCTCAATTATTTCTGATCGCGATTCTCGTTTCACATCACACTTCTGGCAGTCGTTGCAGAAAGCTTTAGGTACGCGATTGGATATGAGTACTGCTTATCATCCACAGACTGATGGTCAAAGCGAGCGTACTATACAGACTTTGGAGGACATGTTACGTGCTTGTGTGATTGACTTCGGGAATAACTGGGAAGTTCACCTACCATTGGTGGAATTTTCTTACAACAACAGTTATCACACTAGTATAAAGGCAGCACCATTTGAAGCTTTATATGGGAGAAAGTGTAGATCACCAGTTTGCTGGGCTGAAATTGGTGATAGTCAATTAACGGGTCCCGAGTTAGTACACGAGACAACTGAGAAGATTGTTCAGATAAGAAACCGCATGGCCGCAGCGCGAGACAGACAGAAAAGCTATGCTGACAAACGACGAAAACCTTTGGAATTTCAGACAGGTGACAAAGTTTTATTAAAAGTCTCACCATGGAAAGGCGTAGTTCGGTTTGGTAAGCGAGGAAAGCTAAATCCGAGATACGTTGGACCATTTGAGATAGTGGAAAGAATTGGCCCAGTGGCTTATCGACTAGCCTTACCTGATTCATTGAGTGGAATCCATGATGTATTCCATGTTTCAAACCTAAAGAAATGTTTAACGGATGAAACAATGGTCGTACCACTGGAAGAAGTTCAAGTAGATGAACAATTACGTTTCATTGAGGAACCTGTCGAAGTGATGGATCGTGAGGTGAAAACGCTTAAGCAAAGCAAGATACCCATCGTCAAAGTTCGTTGGAACTCGAGACGTGGACCAGAATTCACGTGGGAACGTGAAGACAAATGAAGCTTAAGTACCCTCAGCTATTCGAAAGGACGATGCCAGCCGGCGAAGGTATTGATTAAATTTAGGGACGAAATTTCTTTCAACATGGGGATGATGTGACAACTCATCCAAAACTCACACGATTTCGATTTCCTTGTGCCAATGCAGTAGACCAGTGATGGAACACTCACCATGTAACGCAATTTTCGGGACGAAATTTCTTTCAACATGGGGATGATGTGACAACTCATCCAAAACTCACACGATTTCGATTTCCTTGTGCCAATGCAGTAGACCAGTGATGGAACACTCACCATGTAACGCAATTTTCGGGACGAAAATTCTTTCAACATGGGGATAATGTGACATCCGGTAATTTTCCGTTACCAAACTCCGTTTGTTCCGTTAACTCTTGCATACACGTGTCGGGAGCACACACTAGTTGTCGTTGAACGTTGGTGACATAATAATAATTAATAATGTTAAACAATAATTTCTATGTTGATTATTAGTTGTGATTATGTGATTTAAATGTTTATTGTGAATTTTATCGCGTAACGTGGAAACGTGTGTATTTAATTCGTGGATTGTGTGACTAGTAAAGATAAAGCATATAATTGTTATTACTAGTTCATGTGTTTATTATTTTGGTTAAAAACATCTTAAAAGGGTGTTAAAAGCTTAATTTTATAAAATTACAAATTATAAGGGTTAAAAGGGTAATTATGAGTAATTAAAATAAAAAAAAACCCAACCCTAGCCCCCCACACCATTCTCGGCCGCGATCATCACCTCCACACACACACACCTGCGAATTCAACCTAGAACAAGCAATTGTGCTTCGGTTTTGGTCGATTCCAAGAACTACAACACGTTAGAGGCTTCAATTCTCATCCATTACGTGATTAAAGGTTAGTTTCTTTGTGGTTTTCATGGATTTTTAGTCTTGGCCGAACCCTAGTTCGAAACCTGCAATTGAAGGTCGATTCTTGTTTGTTTGGTGATGTTAATATGTTAGTTGGATTGTATATATGCTAGTTAACGTTGATTATGCAAGAAAGTTTGGATTTTGGTTGTTTGTTCACATGATCATCTTTGGCCGAGAGGTTGAGGCGATTTTGGATCAAATTGGATGTTGAATGTTGGTTGTTTGATGTTGTAATGATGCTAGTTAGGTTGTATGCATATTGGTTAACGTCGATTTTGCAAGAAAGCTTCGATTTTGATTTATGGTTCATAGGTTACTAATAATAGTAACTTTATTTTGCATGAATTGATGATTGGATGATGTATGATGTTATGGATGTGTTTGTGATGATGATTAGATGCTAAGTTGATGTTATGAACAATTGAAAATCAAGAAGATGTGTTATAGTTCATACATTGCTAAAAATAGTAACTTTTGGTGTTGAATGTTGATGAATCATGATGATTAAGTGTTGTTGATCATGTTTAGATGTTGTCATGGACTTGAATTGGTATATAATTGATGAATTCATGAATGTAGTGTGAGTTTGATGAATTTGGGATGAACTTTCCCAAAAGGGAAACTTTAATTGTGCAAATCCTTGAATTGGATGATTTGAGCATGTTTGGGATATTAGGATCATGCTAGTGTGTTCATGGATGGTTTCTAAGGTGATTAAATGTGTTGTTTGTGTTGTATGAATGTTTAGTTGGTTGTTATCTGATTTGGCCTGTTTGTGGGAATTCATGGTAATGGGTCATATGGGTATGTTAGGACTATTGTTGGGTTGTATGTTGATCATGTATGACATACTGTTGTGTTAGTATTAACGAATTATCACCTATAATGTCACCAACGGGTCAAACGGGTCAACTGGGTCAAATGTGTCTTGTCTTTCTAAAACCTTGAGTTCCTTGGTTTGTAGAACACTTAGGGTTTCATGTTGATTTTGTGTACACGTGCTTATGTACTCTTGTATTCTAGGTGACCTTTGAAGGTTGTCTTTCCCTCTTTCTTTCAAGTTAAGCTCTAAGTTAATTCTTGCGCGTATCAGGTGAGTTCTTGCCCCACTTATTTTACATAATCTCTTTTGGGGGAGATAGCATACTGTTGATCACAAACGCTTTTATATATGAGTGTGTATAATATTGATATAGTGCTGTTTACCATGGAAAGTCCTCACACTTTCGGATTGTTAATATTGAATAGCGGGGAAATCTTGGGTAGTACTACTGGGTCTGACGAGCCCCACCTGTGCGACTCGAGGTCAAACGGGTGCAATTTTGTCCTAACACATATTCGTCACGACCGGTAAGTCGTGACGGGAGGCAACAAACGTAACACAGTCAGCTTCGATCGCGAAATCACTATGATTAATATTTTTATGTTAATAGACTAGCTATCTATTGCAATACACTACTTATGCTCTGGAAACTGTTGATTGGTTTATATTTTAACGCAAACTCTTGAACTCACCAACCATGTGTTGACTTGTTTAGTATGCTATTCTCAGGTTAAGGTTGCCAGTTGCCTAGGAGCACGCACACCAGCATCGTTGAGTTGTCTACATTGTTTGTTTACACATTTGGGTTTATTTTCCTATTAAACATTTGTGTTTGGGGCGCGTATGTTTTGCGCATTCTCTTTACATACTACTTGTTTTGAGTTTTCTAGTTTTAAAAACGCTTCCGCAGTATTTTAAACGTTAACTCTGGTTTTGTTTATTAATCATATAGAGTCGTTCTTGGTAACTAATGACTGAGATCCTGGTATGTCACGCGCCTCGCGGTAAAACCCCGCTCGCGGATTTTGAGGGTGTGACAGATTGGTATCAGAGCCATTGGTTATAGGGAACTAGGTTGCATACACACACTAGACTATAACCGCACAGTTGTTAGTTACTTATCGCTTACTCTCCTTACTGTATACTCATTGGCATACGCAACACGTACTTCGCAGCATGGCATCGTCGTCCAGAAATTTAGGCAAGAGACCTGCACGATCTGATTCACCTCCTACTTCTCCCGTACCGGATAGGGGATTTAACTGGCCTCGACATCCTTATCCTCCTAGCGAGATAGACTGGGATCAGCCTTTCATACCTCCTGAGCTCGATCCTCCGCGTAACTGGGATTTTACCCCACTTACATAAACCGTATGGCTTATAGAGAACGCGTACCACCAGTAGCACCTACACGACCTAGGACTAGGTCATCAACCGCCTCTACTTTGCCTACACTTCCTACCTTGAGCATCCCTCTGGAGCAGGCATTTGCAGCTTTGGTAGCCACACTGGACACAGAGCGACAGCGGATTAGAGGACTCACTGATGAGAACTCTGCATTACGATCTGAGATGCGTCAGTTGCGTTTCCAGGTAGATACGCTTCAGGAGCGACTTTCGATGGCCATTGGTGGACATCATACGCTGGCAGGCAACGTGGTACACTTAGTGAGCGTATGGACGCACAAGATCACCATAACATAGTGGTTGATGATAGGTTTGCTGATTTAGAGGCACAGCTAGCAGCACTCCAGATTGCTGAAGCCCCTGCACCTTTGGTGGACCCTGATGAGGAAGACCCAGAAGAAGAACCCGAGGAAGCCCCCGAAGAAGAACCAGTAGAGATGGATGAGGACAGTGACGGATCTGACGTACTGGACTGATCCTACCTTTTAAATGACTTGGACTATGTAGTGTTTCTTTTCTTTGAAACCTATGTGGGAAGGGTTGTTTCCCACCCAACTGACAAACTTAAATTTTGACATTGATGGAATATTTTGTGACTCAATTGCAAATTATTTATCTTTGATTATTATTTCTGTTATAAATGTTGTGGTTGTGGTGAATGCATTATTTCTTATTGTTTACTGTACCTTGATGAGATTAATGTGTTGGATGTTACTCATTATTGTAATTGTGAATTTTAAAGTGAAATATGGACGCACGTGGACGAGGACGTGGGCGTGGTCGTGGACGTGGCGCCGGAGGCCGTGGAGCCGGAGCCATAAACATGACGCCTGCGGAATTGGCGGCATTAATTAATGAACATGTTCAGGCGGCAGTGGCTGCTGCCCAACCGGGACAACCAGCAGGTAAATGATAACAAGAGGTTAAACTGATTTTCCTAGTTATTTGTCTAGGATATCTGACTAATGTTTGGGTTGTCAAAACAGGACCACCACCATGTACCTACAAGTCCTTCATGGACTGTAAACCCCATACCTACAGCGGGACGGAAGGAGCTGTAGGGCTTGTAAGGTGGTTTGAGAAGACAGAGTCTGTCTTCGCGAAATGCAACTGCCCGCCTGCTGATCAGGTGAAGTATGCCACCGGGACATTGGAAGGCGCAGCACTTTCCTGGTGGAATGCTCAGGTACAAATGCTGGGTCAAGCCATGGCCAATGAACTACCTTGGGATGAATTCAAAGAAATCATGACTGAAGAATATTGCCCCCGGAATGAAGTGCAGAAACTGGAGATTGAGTTCTGGCAACTCAAAATGCAAGGCTCAGAAATTGAAGCCTACACGACTCGTACTCATGAGTTAGCCACTTTATGCCCAGGGATGGTGAATGAAATGCACAAGAGGGTGGAGCATTATATACGGGGATTGGTGCCTGAAATTCAAAGTATGGTAACTGCTTCTAACCCCACTACCATACAACAAGCTATCCGAACGCCCACAGGCTGACTGACCAGGCAGTTGAGCAAGGTCGGTTACCTAAACGGGGTGCGGTGGCAAGCGTGCCCGACCAGAAACGCAAGTGGGATGGTTCAAGCAACAAGGGATCGTCATCCAGTAGCCAATCTCAACCTCAACAACAGCAGCAAAGTCAGCAACAGCAACGGAAGTTTGATAACAACCGAAGCTTCAACCAGGCGACTCCCTCAAATCAAGGACCCGGCGGGTATGGTGGAAGACTGCCGAAGTGCAACCGGTGTAACTACCACCATGTGGGTCGATGTGATAACTTCAAGTGTCAACGTTGTGGGAAGATTGGTCATGCAGCCAAAGACTGTCGGGGTGAACTGATGAAGAAGCCACAACAATCACAAGAAACTCCGAAAGGTTGTTTTGAGTGTGGAAAAGAAGGCCATTACAGACGCAACTGTCCCCAGCTTAAGAGGAATGGTAATGGTAACAACAACAATGGGAACAACAACAATAATAACAATGGCAACAACAATAACAACAACAATGGTAATGGCAACAACAATGGTGGAAACAATAATGGAGCCAAAGGAAGAGCCTTCGTCATTGGCTCAGGTGAGGCTCTAAACGATCCTACAACAGTAACTGGTAAATTTTCGGTTAATGGTTGTTTTGCTACTGTATTATTCGATACCGGAGCCGATAGAAGTTTCGTGTCCACTAGGTTCTGTAGTCTTTTAAGTGATATGCCCTCAGCCTTAGAATCTAAATACACCGTGGAGTTAGCTAACGGCACACAGATTCACGTAACGCATATTCTTAGAGACTGCAAGATAGAGCTTGCTGGTCATACATTCACATAGATCTCATGCCTGTTACGTTAGGAAGTTTTGATGTGGTAGTAGGCATGGATTGGCTTTCCGATAAACAAGCAGAAGTCATATGCCACGAGAAGATCATACGGATTCCCATTGGTGAAGAAGTCCTTACGGTCAGAGGTGATAGGAGTGGTGCGGTGATAGGCATCATCTCGTTTATGAAGGCACAAAAGTTGTTACGAAAGGGTCGACTAGCCATATTAGCACTCGTCACAGATAAACAGACTGAGGAAAAGAAGATAGAGGATATCCCCGTAGTTCGTGAGTTTCTCGAGGTGTTTCCGGAAGACCTTCCTGGATTACCGCCTCATCGTCAAGTTGAATTCAGATTGAGTTGACTCCAGGAGCCGCTCCAATTGCGAGAGCACCGTACCGATTAGCTCCGAACGAACTGCAGGAATTATCCGCTCAACTACAAGAGTTGTTGGATAAAGGGTTCATCCGACCGAGTTCGTCGCCCTGGGGAGCGCCAGTTCTATTTGTGAAGAAGAAGGATGGTACATTTCGAATGTGCATTGACTATAGGGAACTGAACAAGGTTACTATCAAGAATAGATATCCGTTACCTCGTATCGATGATTTGTTTGATCAACTGCAAGGATCAAGCTATTACTCTAAGATTGATCTGAGGTCTGGGTATCATCAGCTGAGAGTTCGAGAAGAGGACATCTCGAAGACTGCTTTCCGTACACGATATGGTCACTATGAATTTTTGGTCATGCCATTTGGGTTGACGAATGCACCAGCAGTATTCATGGACCTCATGAATCGCGTGTGCAAACCCTATCTTGATCAGTTTGTTATCGTCTTTATTGATGACATACTGATATACTCAAGGACCGAGGAAGAACATGAGAAGCACTTACGTTTAATCTTAGAATTACTTAGAAAGGAAAAACTGTACGCAAAGTTTTCTAAGTGTGATTTCTGGATACGTGAGGTACAATTCTTGGGTCATATTGTCAACGAGAAGGGAATACATGTTGATCCTGCTAAGATTGAAGCGATAAAGAATTGGTCTGTTCCTAAGACACCAAGTGAGATACGACAATTCCTTGGATTAGCGGGATATTATCGACGATTCATTGAAGGATTCTCTAAGATTGCACAACCTCTCACAGCCTTGACTCACAAGGGAACGACGTACAAATGGGGTGAGAGTCAGGAATCTGCTTTTCAGTTGCTGAAACATAAATTGTGTAGCGCACCAATATTAGCGTTACCGGATGGTAGTGATGACTTCGTAGTCTACTGCGATGCGTCTATTCAAGGACTTGGATGCGTCCTGATGCAGCGGGATAAAGTGATAGCTTACGCCTCTAGACAATTGAAGATTCATGAGAAGAACTATACCACCCATGACTTGGAACTGGGTGCGGTAGTTTTTGCCTTAAAGATCTGGAGACATTACTTGTACGGTACCAAATGCACCATCTACACCGATCACAAGAGTCTTCAGCACATCTTTGAGCAAAAGAGTTGAACATGAGACAGAGACGCTGGGTGGAATTGTTAAACGACTATGATTGTGCTATTAAGTACCACCCGGGGAAAGCAAATGTAGTTGCTGATGCGTTGAGTAGAAAAGAGACTGCTAAACCTCGACGTGTGCGAGCTCTGCAACTAACGATTAGTACGCAATTACCTGAACAAATCCGAGAGGCTCAAACAGAAGCTTTGAAAGCAGAAAACATTGGGTCTAAATCGTTAAGGGGTATGGAAAAACAATTGGAAGTAAAAGCGGATGGAATTCGTTACTTCATGGATAGACTATGGGTACCTCTACACGGAGACCTGAGAGACTTGGTGATGAGTGAGGCTCATAAGTCCAAGTATTCTATACATCCTGGATCTGACAAGATGTACCACGATTTGAAGGCGCACTATTGGTGGCCTAACATGAAAGCAGATGTAGCTACTTATGTGAGTAAGTGTCTGACCTGCTCGAAGGTTAAAGTGGAGTATCAGAAACCATCTGGACTATTACAACAAC
Source organism: Flaveria sonorensis (assembly GCA_025506505.1). Lineage (NCBI taxonomy): Eukaryota > Viridiplantae > Streptophyta > Magnoliopsida > Asterales > Asteraceae > Flaveria > Flaveria sonorensis. The sequence continues at coordinate 51,410,858 of CM046437.1, forward strand.
CCGAGATCCCTATGTGGAAGTGGGATCAGATATCAATGGATTTTATTACTAAGTTACCTCGTACTTCTACGGGTTGTGATACAATATGGGTTATCGTGGACCGATTGACAAAATCTGCTCATTTCCTAGCAATAAAGGAAACTGATAAGATGGAGAAATTAACTCGACTCTATTTGAAGGAGATCGTTTCGAGGCATGGAGTACCGATCTCAATTATTTCTGATCGCGATTCTCGTTTCACATCACACTTCTGGCAGTCGTTGCAGAAAGCTTTAGGTACGCGATTGGATATGAGTACTGCTTATCATCCACAGACTGATGGTCAAAGCGAGCGTACTATACAGACTTTGGAGGACATGTTACGTGCTTGTGTGATTGACTTCGGGAATAACTGGGAAGTTCACCTACCATTGGTGGAATTTTCTTACAACAACAGTTATCACACTAGTATAAAGGCAGCACCATTTGAAGCTTTGTATGGGAGAAAGTGTAGATCACCAGTTTGCTGGGCTGAAATTGGTGATAGTCAATTAACGGGTCCCGAGTTAGTACACGAGACAACTGAGAAGATTGTTCAGATAAGAAACCGCATGGCCGCAGCGCGAGACAGACAGAAAAGCTATGCTGACAAACGACGAAAACCTTTGGAATTTCAGACAGGTGACAAAGTTTTATTAAAAGTCTCACCATGGAAAGGCGTAGTTCGGTTTGGTAAGCGAGGAAAGCTAAATCCGAGATACGTTGGACCATTTGAGATAGTGGAAAGAATTGGCCCAGTGGCTTATCGACTAGCCTTACCTGATTCATTGAGTGGAATCCATGATGTATTCCATGTTTCAAACCTAAAGAAATGTTTAACGGATGAAACAATGGTCGTACCACTGGAAGAAGTTCAAGTAGATGAACAATTACGTTTCATTGAGGAACCTGTCGAAGTGATGGATCGTGAGGTGAAAACACTTAAGCAAAGCAAGATACCCATCGTCAAAGTTCGTTGGAACTCGAGACGTGGACCAGAATTCACGTGGGAACGTGAAGATCAAATGAAGCTTAAGTACCCTCAGCTATTCGAAAGGACGATGCCAGCCGGCGAAGGTATTGATTAAATTTAGGGACGAAATTTCTTTCAACATGGGGATGATGTGACAACTCATCCAAAACTCACACGATTTCGATTTCCTTGTGCCAATGCAGTAGACCAGTGATGGAACACTCACCATGTAACGCAATTTTCGGGACGAAATTTCTTTCAACATGGGGATGATGTGACAACTCATCCAAAACTCACACGATTTCGATTTCCTTGTGCCAATGCAGTAGACCAGTGATGGAACACTCACCATGTAACGCAATTTTCGGGACGAAAATTCTTTCAACATGGGGATAATGTGACATCCGGTAATTTTCCGTTACCAAACTCCGTTTGTTCCGTTAACTCTTGCATACACGTGTCGGGAGCACACACTAGTTGTCGTTGAACGTTGGTGACATAATAATAATTAATAATGTTAAACAATAATTTCTATGTTGATTATTAGTTGTGATTATGTGATTTAAATGTTTATTGTGAATTTTATCGCGTAACGTGGAAACGTGTGTATTTAATTCGTGGATTGTGTGACTAGTAAAGATAAAGCATATAATTGTTATTACTAGTTCATGTGTTTATTATTTTGGTTAAAAACATCTTAAAAGGGTGTTAAAAGCTTAATTTTATAAAATTACAAATTATAAGGGTTAAAAGGGTAATTATGAGTAATTAAAATAAAAAAAAAAACCCAACCCTAGCCCCCCACACCATTCTCGGCGCGATCATCACCTCCACACACACACACCTGCGAATTCAACCTAGAACAAGCAATTGTGCTTCGGTTTTGGTCGATTCCAAGAACTACAACACGTTAGAGGCTTCAATTCTCATCCATTACGTGATTAAAGGTTAGTTTCTTTGTGGTTTTCATGGATTTTTAGTCTTGGCCGAACCCTAGTTCGAAACCTGCAATTGAAGGTCGATTCTTGTTTGTTTGGTGATGTTAATATGTTAGTTGGATTGTATATATGCTAGTTAACGTTGATTATGCAAGAAAGTTTGGATTTTGGTTGTTTGTTCACATGATCATCTTTGGCCGAGAGGTTGAGGCAATTTTGGATCAAATTGGATGTTGAATGTTGGTTGTTTGATGTTGTAATGATGCTAGTTAGGTTGTATGCATATTGGTTAACGTCGATTTTGCAAGAAAGCTTCGATTTTGATTTATGGTTCATAGGTTACTAATAATAGTAACTTTATTTTGCATGAATTGATGATTGGATGATGTATGATTGTTATGGATGTGTTTGTGATGATGATTAGATGCTAAGTTGATGTTATGAACAATTGAAAATCAAGAAGATGTGTTATAGTTCATACATTGCTAAAAATAGTAACTTTTGGTGTTGAATGTTGATGAATCATGATGATTAAGTGTTGTTGATCATGTTTAGATGTTGTCATGGACTTGAATTGGTATATAATTGATGAATTCATGAATGTAGTGTGAGTTTGATGAATTTGGGATGAACTTTCCCAAAAGGGAAACTTTAATTGTGCAAATCCTTGAATTGGATGATTTGAGCATGTTTGGGATATTAGGATCATGCTAGTGTGTTCATGGATGGTTTCTAAGGTGATTAAATGTGTTGTTTGTGTTGTATGAATGTTTAGTTGGATAGTTATCTGATTTGGCCTGTTTGTGGGAATTCATGGTAATGGGTCATATGGGTATGTTAGGACTATTGTTGGGTTGTATGTTGATCATGTATGACATACTGTTGTGTTAGTATTAACGAATTATCACCTATAATGTCACCAACGGGTCAAACGGGTCAACTGGGTCAAATGTGTCTTGTCTTTCTAAAAACCTTGAGTTCCTTGGTTTGTAGAACACTTAGGGTTTCATGTTGATTTTGTGTACACGTGCTTATGTACTCTTGTATTCTAGGTGACCTTTGAAGGTTGTCTTTCCCTCTTTCTTTCAAGTTAAGCTCTAAGTTAATTCTTGCGCGTATCAGGTGAGTTCTTGCCCCACTTATTTTACATAATCTCTTTTGGGGGAGATAGCATACTGTTGATCACAAACGCTTTTATATATGAGTGTGTATAATATTGATATAGTGCTGTTTACCATGGAAAGTCCTCACACTTTCGGATTGTTAATATTGAATAGCGGGGAAATCTTGGGTAGTACTACTGGGTCTGACGAGCCCCACCTGTGCGACTCGAGGTCAAACGGGTGCAATTTTGTCCTAACACATATTCGTCACGACACGGTAAGTCGTGACGGGAGGCAACAAACGTAACACAGTCAGCTTCGATCGCGAAATCACTATGATTAATATTTTTATGTTAATAGACTAGCTATCTATTGCAATACACTACTTATGCTCTGGAAACTGTTGATTGGTTTATATTTTAACGCAAACTCTTGAACTCCCAACCATGTGTTGACTTGTTTAGTATGCTATTCTCAGGTTAAGGTTGCCAGTTGCCTAGGAGCACGCACACCAGCATCGTTGAGTTGTCTACATTGTTTGTTTACACATTTGGGTTTATTTTCCTATTAAACATTTGTGTTTGGGGCGCGTATGTTTTGCGCATTCTCTTTACATACTACTTGTTTTGAGTTTTCTAGTTTTAAAAACGCTTCCGCAGTATTTTAAACGTTAACTCTGGTTTTGTTTGTTAATCATATAGAGTCGTTCTTGGTAACTAATGACTGAGATCCTGGTATGTCACGCGCCTCGCGGTGAAACCCCGCTCGCGGATTTTGAGGGTGTGACAAGAAATATAGAACACCATTCATGAAGAAATGCGGCAAAAGAAACAGAAGAAAAGAACAAGTATTGAAGCATCCGCATTAGTTAATGCGGATGACCATTGAACAAATGCTTACAAGAATTTGTTCATCCGCATTAACTAATGCGGAAGAAGAAAACAAATGCTAACAAGTGTTTGTTCATCCGCATTAACTAATGCGGATGAACAAAAGAAATGCTTCCAAGACTTGTTCATCCGCGTCAACTAATGTGGATGAATTAAGTTAACGCTGAAGACTATCAACATCAAATGCTGATGAAGACTTGTTTATCCGCATTAGTCAATGCGAATGAACACTTACAAATGCTGCTCTTATTTTGTACTTAGACTAGTTTCTGATGTATAGTTATCAGGGTAGATTAGTCATTTTGTACAGGCAATGTGTATGCCTATAAATAGAACAGTATGACCTAAGTTTGTAAGTTCTTCTTTCAACATTGATAATATTACTCATTTAAACAGTAACCCCAGCTGTCTTTGTATTTTGTTTACTCACATCATTATACAATGCATTTATTATCATTTTCAGCATTAAATGTTCTGTGATTTGGTATTTCTGCTACTTAATCATTGACTCGATCATCATATTCGATCCTAGTTGTGTCATATCAACTGAGATATTTATTCTCAAACCCAGTCAATTGGTATCAGAGCCTCGGCTCTTGAATTCGTCTCAAAATCAGCACAGATCTTGAACGAAAATCGATTGTTCTGGTGATTGAGTTGTTTATTAGCCAGATCTACTCTGCTAATCAATATACATACTGAAATCGCAAAGAAACTTCGTCTACTTGTTATGTATTTTCAACTCCTCGGGAATCAACACCAAATCAACCTTATCACAACCCTGCTGAGAACTGATAATCAAGAACACCAGGACTGTAGACTGTCTAAACGTTCAAGACATAAAACCAACATAATCATACACAAAACCAATTAAAATCAGTAAAATTAAAATGGATTCTACTAATTATTTTGAACTTGGTCATGCATCTAAACCTCCAATGCTTAAACACAAATCTGAGTTTAAGCAGTGGAAAATCAGGTTTAGAAACTACCTTACAAGTGTAGATCCTGATTACTGGATCTTGATTTGCAAAGGGCCACACATTCCTTTGTCACTCACTACTGATCAAGCTGCTCAGTTCAAGACTACTAGAATACCCATTGAGGATCCAAACTTAAATCTTGATGATGAAGAATATAAGAAAATCAAGATTGACCTTAAAGCCTACTCCATTCTAACTCAGGCTTTAAAAATGGATGTTCTCAAGAGGCTGGAAAAAAATGTGTGAAGGAAGCAGTGAAGTTACTGAAATTAATAAGGATAAACTGATAAATCAATATAAGACCTTTCACCACACTAAAGGAGAGTCAATCTCAAGGAAGCTTCATAGATTTGTACAACTAGTGAATGATCTTGAGATTATGAGGGTTACTTACGAAGAAAAGGAAATGAACAAGAAAATGCTGCACAACTTACCCAAAAGTTGGAAACAAAATGTCACTATATTGAAGAACACTCTTGATTTGGAGTGTATTAGCCTAGATATTATGATTGCTAAAATTGAAGCTTTAGAGTTTGATGAACGAAGCAAAAATCTCAATGGACCTCAAGTCATTGAGGCTTACAAGTTTCCATGTGAAACTCATTCTATTGAGAATGCTTTCGTGACTGAAGAAGATGATTTTCTCTCATCAAGAGATCAAGCAAAGACAACTGGATTCTGTGCTGCTCCACAACAACATAAACCATCATCTTCTGCTCAACCCACAGTAACACCCAAAAGTATGCCCACTGAGCAAAGATTTGAAGAGCAAAAGCAACTTACAATGCCTTTGTTGCTAGCTTTGAGGCTTATCTTGGGGGCAGACTCACTTCAGCTCATTTAATTTAGGAAGATATTGAAGAAATGGATCCTGATGGTGTTGAAGAAATGGACTTACAATGGAAAATGGCCATGATTGCTATGAGAGCAAAGAAATTCTTCCGAAAAGGGAAGAAACTGAGTCTAAATGAGAACACGAAGCTTGGATATGACAAATCCAAAGTTAAGTGTTTTAACTGTGGAATGACTGGCCTTTTCTCTAGGGAATGTAATGCTCCCAGAAGAAGCAACAACAACTATCAAAGAACCTCACATGGTCAGCATTCATCTCAACCCAATTCAAGCTCTCAGTTAAGTTCTCTTCATCAAAATCAGTATCAAAATCAGCTTCAAAATTAGCATCATAATCAACATCATAATCAACAACAGCCAATTCATCAAAGACAACCTCTATTGGCTCATCAATCTCAAGGAAGTAGCCAACCAACATCTAATGCACTTGTCATCAGACAAGATGGAGTATGTGATTGGAGCCTATACGTAGAGGAAGTTCAACCTCAATTTTAGAATCATGCACTGATGGCACACATTAATGATGGTCCAATTCTAATGCCATCAGAGGTAAAATCTAATTTATGTACTGATAAATGTGTTCTAGAAGTATAGGTTTACATAGAACACAATCACAAATTGGCTAATTGAATAAAAGAAGAAAAGGTGAAATTTGAGATGCTAAAACACGAAATGAGAATTTTTGAAGTCAAAATCAAATCTCTTTTATCTGAAATGGAAACACTCCATGGTGAAAAGTTTACCCTTGCAGCTGAGAATGAGAGGTTAACTGAACTATTGACCAAATCAAAGGCTGAGCAATCGGCTACTGAAGTGAAACTTGAAAAGTTTCAACTCTCATGTGTCAAGTTGCAAGAGTTACTTGATTCTCAAAAGGAGGCCAAGGATATGAATGGGATAGGTTACAAAACTTATCCTCCTCCATATAATGACAACTACACAGTTATACCCGAGTCACTCACTCAATCTGATTCAACTGAATCTAAAGTTACTGAAACTAAAACCATTGTTTCACAAATAACAAATCCTCAAAATAAACCAAATGTTTACATTGAAACAAATGATGATAAAATCAAATTTGGTCATCCTATCAAAATCAAAGAGTGCTTTAACAAACCTGTAGTTGTCCAGAATCCAAAGAGCCCAGTCAAAGCCATTGTGCCCTTTGTAAAATTTGTTCTTGAAAATCTCAAGATGAATAACACTGCTGAATGTTCTATGAAACCCTCTGCTGAAAGCAGATCTGATGGTGAGATCAAATCTCCTAAAACTTCGAGGAAATCAGAAAAGGTTTCATTAAACTTCAAAGAGAAAGCTACAGTTCCCTCAGTGTCCAAAGGGAAATCCACATTGATTCTAAAACCAAATGTAAAACCTGTTTCATCATCATCATCTAAAAATAAACAAGGGATAGGTTTTGACATTGCAATAAACAACATGTGGAACAATTTGAAAGAGAGTTTATCAGTTAGCAAAACTTAAGCAAAGCAGAATTGTGAAACAATCTGCTGCCACCCAGAAAACTGATTTGGCTTCTTCATCAAAGTCAAAGAACAAACAAATGTATTGTGACATTTGTGCCATGTCTAATCACAATACAGAGGAGTGCTACTTTAATTAGTATTTGTTGGGTCTAAAAAATAGTCTAATATTATCAACGCAGTCAAAGTCAACATTTAAGTCAAAGTCAAGACGACACGTTCGGAACGAAGATTTGTAGTGAGTCGTTGAAGATACAAAGAAAACGGGTCTTAGAGTTAATATATATTTTGTTGTCAACAAAATATATATTTATTCTTTATTTGTCTAGTTTGTGTCTTAATTGTAATTTCATAATTGTCATGTTTTAATCATAGTCTAAGGGGCTAAATGTCATTAAGTCTAATTTTCATTAGACTATATATAGCTAGAGTTATTAGAGTGTTAGGAACCTTAGAAGAGCAAGATTTGAGGGTTTCCATGTAAACAATATGTTATGCAAATCAATATAGATCAAACAGGGTTTTATTTAATGTTCTTGAGGTGTTCATCTTGTTCATCCTTATTTTATAGTGTTTGATATATTTTGTACACAAATATCATTGATATCTATGTTATCAGTGGGATTTGTTTGTGTTTATCAATCAAGTGCACTGTTATATCGATCAGAAGGACCAACAGTATTGCTCTATCTGTGACATGAACAATCATTCAACCAAAAACTGTTATTTTTACAAATATTGTTCTGTATGTGATATGACTAATCATAACACATCTGATTATTACTTTAACCAAAAAGGCTTGAGAATTCCTCAAAACAAGCTTATTTCACCAATTTCATCTGACAAGGTCAAAATTAGAAGTCCAAAAGACCTTAAACACTCACAGGTTTCAAACACTGATAAGGATTTCTATGATCAATGGCATCCAAAGAGTTTCAAAAAGAACCTTAATGATCATATGAAACAATCACTGAGTTCTCATTCAAGATATAAAACTAAAGTGATTTCTGAAAAACAAAAACATACTCAATTTCTACATAGAAATCGAGATCAAAGATTTGCATACTCTTCTGACAGTTCAGTTGAAATTGATGAAATCAAACCAAAGAGATATCCATAAAAATTGGTCAAAGCATCTTCCTCTAAAACACATATTAGAGGAAAATATCAAGAAGTCACAGTGATGAATAAAAACGGACAACCCAAGACCATCATGGCTTGGATTCCTCAATCTATCTAGTTTGTTTATGCTTGTGGGGTCGTCCATACAGGTCCAATAGCTTATGGTATGTGGACAGTGGATGCTCCCGACACATGACTAGACACAGTTCCCTCCTTCATGAGTTCAAGCATATTCAAGGAACTACTGTGGCATTTGGTGGAGATTCACAAGGTGGTAGAATTACAGGGGAAGGATCTGTGACGAATGGATTGCTGAGTTTTGATAAAGTGAACTACTGCGAACAATTGAACTTCAATCTGCTCAGCATGTCTCAGATCTGTGACAAGAAATATTCTACTCACTTCACAAACACTCATTGCTACATTCTAAAACCAGGATTTCAAATTCCTGAAGAATGGGTTGTCTTGAAGACTTTGAGAAAGAATAACACTTATGTCTTAAACCTTAATTCTGCTTATCTGTCAGAAGAGACATGTCTTTTGTCTAAAGCTTCTTTTGATGAGTCACAGCTTTGGCTAGACGCCTAGGACACATGAATTTCAAAAACATGAATAGATTAGTCAAAGGAAATCATGTACTTGGTTTACCTCAAAAAGAATTTCATTTCATTAACCACTGTTCTGCATGTATTAAAGGAAAACAACATAAGTCCTCCCATAAGCCAAAGTTGGTGAACACAAACAATTCTCCATTAAAGTTGCTTCATATGGATCTCTTTAGTCCAACTCATGTCATGAGTATTGGGAAGAAGCATTATTGTTTGGTGATCATAGATGACCTAACACGATTTACATGGATCTTCTTTTTACTTCTAAAAAACGAGGCGTCCCAAATAATAAAAGATTTTATCGTAAAAATTGAAAATCAACTGGATTTAAAGGTAAAATTAATCAGAAGTGATAATGGGACAGAATTTAAAAACAAAGATCTAAGTTCATTTTACACACAAAAAGGCATTGCTCATCAATTCAGTACAGCTTAGACTCCTCAACAAAATGGAGTAGCTGAAAGAAGAAATAGAACTCTGATTGAAGCAGCATGAACAATGCTAGCCGATGCCAAACTACCAATTACCTTTTGGGCAGAAGCTGTCAACACATCGTGCTTTGTGCAAAATCAAACTTTGATAATTAAAGAAAGCAACAAAACACCATATGAACTTCTTTTTCTTAGAAAACCATTTATTGGATTTTTGAATTCATTTGGTTGTCTCGTCTCAATATTAAACACCTAAGACCATTTAGGAAAGTTTGCTCCTAAGTCTGATGAGGGATTCTTTGTGGGGTACTCCTCTGTTTCAAAGGCTTTTAGAGTGTTTAATCCTATATTAAACATTATTGATGAATCAACCAATGTTCAATTCAATGAGCACTCTTTTCCCTTATCCACAAATGGTCCTGATTGGTTGTTTGATATTGACTCATTTAATAGATATTTTGATCAGTTTCACTTGTCAAATGCAGGATCTCTTGGAATAGTGGATAGAAGAACTGATTTTCCTATGATTCCAGCTTCTTCTGCTGATCATCTTAATGAAGAAGTCCCACTACAAGCCGATCCTATCAGACAAGCTGCACAACATCAAAGTGTTTCAACTAAAGCTGGTCCTAGTACAATGCCCACTCCTTCAGCAGAGCCATCCACTGAAGTGAGAAATCCAGAATCAGCATCTATGCCAGTTGAAACTGAAGGAAATGCAAACGATGAAAGTCTTCAAAGTGCTGCTAAAGCTGATGAAGCATCTAACTACTTCACCATTCTCCTACAACACAACCTAAAGATGCCTCTCACCAAGATGATCTAAATGTCTCCAATCTTGATGCGTCCATTGCTAGTGATTTGATTCTAATTACCAGGACATATAAGAATCATCCAGTGTATAACATCATTGGTGATCTAGATGAGCGGGTGACCAGAAGCAAGTCAAGTATTGCAAACATCTGTTTGTTTTCTTGCTTTTTGTGTCAAACTATACCCAAGAATACTAAAGAGGCTCTTCAGGACAACAACAGGATTGAGGCAATGCTGGAAGAATTGCTATAGTTCAAGAAACAAGAATTATGGCAACTGGTAGACCTTCCCGAAGGACATATCCTATCGGTACCAGATGGCTATACAAAAACAAGACAGATGACAGGGGCATTATCATCAGAAACAAAGCAAGATTAGTTGTACTGGGATACACTCAAGAAGAATGAATAGACTCTGATAAAGTCTTTTCTCATGTTGTGAGATTGGAAGCCATAAGACTCTTTCTTGCCTACTATGCATCTATGAAATTCACTATGTATCAAATGGATGTAAAGTGCGTATTTTTGTATGGAAAAATCTCAAAAGATGTCTATGTGAGTCAACCACCAGGTTTTGAGGATCCTGATTTCTCTCATAGGGTATACAAGCTTGACAAAGCTCTATATGGCTTACATCAAGCCCCTTGGAAGTGGTATGAGACTCTATCATCTTTTCTCCTTAATCATGGATATGAAAGAGGAAAGATTGATCAGACTTTATTATGAAAGAAGAAAGGACATGAACTGTTGCTTGTCCAGATCTATGTGGATGATATCATTTTTGGCTCAACAAACAAACAACTCTGTAAAGACATTGAAAACCTGATGCACTCTAAGTTTTAAATGAGTGCTATGGGAGAGCTTACCTTCTTCCTGGGTTTACAAGTTCAACAGAAAACAAATGGAATTTTCATCAATCAATCAAAATATGTGGAATCTATGTTGAAGAAATTTCATTTAGCAGACTGTCAATCCATCAGAATTCCTGTGGATACTAATGTGAAGATTGGTCCAGACTCTTATGGCAAATTAGTGGATCAGACTCTGTATCGATCAATGATAGGTTCACTTATGTATCTTACAGCTAGTAGACCTGACATTATGTTTGGTGTTTGTGTTTGTGCCAGATATCAGGCTAATCCTAAAGAATCTCATGTGAATGTAGTAAAGAGGATATTCAGATATCTCAAGGGCAAGCCTGTGCTTGGATTATGGTATCCAAAGGAAGGAGACTTCAATCTCTATGAATACACAGATAGTGACTACAGGGGATGCAACTTCAATAGGAAGTCCACTTCTGGAGGTTGTCAATTTCTTGGTCCCAGACTGGTGTCCTGGCAGTGCAAGAAGCAGACAAATGTATCTGTTTCAACAGCAAAAGCTGAGTACATTGCAGCATCAGCATGTTGCTCTCAAGTTCTCTGAATTCAAAACTAGATGCTTGATTATGGTTTTAACTTCTTGCACACACCAATTCATATTGACAACACAGCAGCCATGTTTATTACAAATAATCCAGTTCAGCACTCAAACACTAAATACATTGAAATTAGATATCACTTTTTGAGAGACTGTGCTGAAAAGGGGTTAATCAAATTGATTCAGGTTCACACGGACAATTAGTTAGCTGATTTGTTCACTAAGGCATCTGACCCTAGTCGGTTTGAATTCTTAGTCCAATCAACTAACATCATTAACCTTGAGTAAAATCAAAATTTCCAAAAACATTCAAAAATCATTAAAATACAAAAAGAAGTCAGTTTTGTTGTAGTACATGAAATGTACTCCCTGGGAAATTATATAATTACAGTCGTTATATCATTCACTGTGCTTATTTCAAAATCTTGAAAGACTGACATGACTTACCTGATATGCGGGTAGGATCATCTTGGAAAAGAAGATAAATGTTGTGATAATCTAAAGTTCACATTCAACTGTGACGTCATCATCTCATGGTGTGTAAATATTTCACTTATCCGAATGTGTGTATGTGTAGTAATCTAAACACACCAGGTCATGATACCTTATGAATCTCATTCACCTACGTCAGTTTCTCCTCTGTTTTGCTGAGCATAGATCTGGAGAAACAAGCACATAGTGTTGATGTCAAGATCCAAAAAAAATCCTAATGTGGAACACATCCAATCTGGATGAATTACATTCCTTGTGAATGAAGAAAAAGAATCCTAAAGTGGATCACCTTCCAAAGTGAAGAGCAAAGATAATCCTAATATGGATAAAATAAATATAAGGATCAAAATAAAAGAATCCCAATAAGGATCACCCTTACCCTAAAATAAATGAGATTTCATAATTTAAATGACCTGGTCATGCAAGCTGTGAAAAAGTTCTACCATACATTTCATGAGGGTAGTTGATCTTGCTTTGCTTCTGAGTGTGAGGTACATGTTGAATGTTTAATCCACTCAAAATATGATAATGATCACATGCATTAAAGTATTAACCAAGCATGAGTTTAAGATGGCAAACATACCTACAATCACTAGCGTCATGACTACTTGCACTTATGAAAGTTAAGATTGATATGATCCCAAATAAGGTACACTTCCTTGTCATGTACAAATATGAAAAAACAAAAAATTTAGAAATATTTTCCTTTCAATTTTAAAATTCATTAAAGTTTCTATCCAATCTGGATATAAACTATAGGGGGAGTTTTTAAAAATTTAAAAGAAAATATTCACAAAAACATAAAATTTGCAACAATATTTTTTGTTTAAGACAAAATTAAAACAAAAAGGTTTGACTGTGTTGGTGTGGAAGTTATACCATAAGTATCTTAGTGTATGCAAATATTTGGAAGCACAAAGTCCAAGATCAGTCAAAACTAGGAAACTTGTATCACACCGGGTATACAAGTCAATCCAAGCAAGAATTGACAATTCTAGCGACTGATAAAACTTCATAAAATCAAAACAGCAAACTCATCTTCATAAAAATCAGAACATCAATGCAAAAACAGTCAGAATCATCATCTGCAAAAACATTAATTTTTGACAAGTTCAAAAATTAATGCGGGTAAGAGTATTGGTTAATGCGGGTGAAGGTAACTCTGACACATAACCAATGCGGGTAACTATTTTTTACACAAGTGTAACTAATGCGGACAACTTAATGTTCTTTCGCATTTGCTACAGTAGATGCGGATAGTTTAACTTATCCTTCCTCATTTGCTACAGTAATACGGTTAAGTTAAATTGTTCATTCGCATTTGTTACAGTAAATGCGGTCAAGTTATTTTGCTCCTCCGCATTTGCTACAGTAAAAGTTTGCAAATTAACTTGTTTATACGTATTTGTCACAGTAAATGTGCCCAAAGTTAAATATTTAAGCGCATTTGCTATAATAAATGCGCCCAAAAAAAAAATGTTCATACGCATTTGCTACAGTAGTAAAATTAAACCTACGCATTTGTTCACACTTGTAAAATTTGAGTAAATTATCAAATGTACTATTTAAACACATTTACTGTGAGTCGTTTATTACTTTTCAAATTTGAGTGAACTTTTAAAGTGCGACGAGCATTTTTCTACTGTTCTTCATCATCATTCAAACAATCTCAAATCAAGTGTTTCTGTTGATCATTCAAACTTCATACCATCTCTTTTTGATTCTTCACTGAGGTAATACCAAAAATAAGGTGATTCTCAATGGATATGAAAATTTCAAATGTCAATCCTGTCATGAAACAAAGAACCCTAGGTTTAATAAAATTCTTAATCTCAATCAAGAACAATGGATTTAAATGACATTCTAAAGTTTATTGAGACAGATGTAATTATGAATAACAGAGAATGACTGAGTTTCAAACCCTAATTTGACCATGATGAACAGGGGAACCGAACCATAAAAATGTGGAAATCAAATCAAATGTTCAAGATGTAAATTACATTTGAAACAATGAAAATGTTCAAAAATCTAGCAGAAAACATAACTTCAATGCTTTTCATCACCAAAATCAAAATTGGGTCAACATCCTAATAAAACAGTAACCTTTGAAATTTCAATTTTGACCTAAAAATGTCAAATGTGAAAAGTCAAACCTGATCATGTTCATATGATATATATGTGTTAGATTGTTACTAATCCATTTGTATCTATTGCAAGATCATAGCTAATCTAACATGGAGCAAGCTCCATAATGTCAGTGGATTTCTTGATCCAAATATGCCTGAAGCTGAAGGTCTGAGAGATATGATCATATTTATATGTACAACCAGAGTGGCACATGCCATTACAATCAGACCAATCATTTACGAAAGCTTCATAAGATCATTCTGGGGAACTGCTGAGGTTACAGAAATTAATGGAGAAAAGACTTTAACAGGAAGGATTCCTAATGATCATTCATTAGAAATCATAGAACAAACTGTGAGACAGTGTCTACAGTTTAAGGATGATGACAACTCTTCTCTAGAACTTGAAGAAGATGATATTATGACCTTCTTTTCCAACATTGGCTATGAAGGTGGATTTGAAGGGAAGCAAATAGTCAAAGGGTTAGTTGATCTCCAATTGTAACACCCGGCCTTTCATACCACCAATATTGTCCGCTTTGCCTACGAGGAGCTCACGGATTTGTTTTTGGTTGCCCGGGTGAAAACTTCCCAGGGAGGTCACCCATCCCTGAATTGCTGCCACCTGAGCACGCTTAACTGTGGAGTTCTCCTCTCATCCACAGCCAATACGCCCAAAACGCGTTGGTGATATTAGAGACCAGACATTACTTATGAACCAGGAATCTCTCCTGTCCACGGCCAATGTGGGTTGTATGTAGGGTGTCACAATCACCCCCCCTTTGGACTCATCATCCTCGATGAGCCTGAGAAGTCACCATCCTCGGTGAGGTATGTCCCACATCCCGAACGACACAGGAGTGGCTCTGATACCATTCTGTAACACCCGGCCTTTCATACCACCAATATTGTCCGCTTTGCCTACGAGGGATTTGTTTTTGGTTGCCCGGGTGAAAACTTCCCAGGGAGGTCACCCGTCCCTGGATTGCTGCAACCTGAGCACGCTTAACTGTGGAGTTCTCCTCTCATCCACAGCCAATACGCCCAAAACGCGTTGGTGATATTAGAGACCAGACATTACTTATGAACCAGGAATCTCTCCTGTCCACGGCCGATGTGGGTTATATGTAGGGTGTCACATTTCTTCTTAGTCTTTGATGATTTATAAGCAGAACAGCCTTCAACCACTACTTGAATTGGCATGTATGATCCTTTCAGGGTCCAACAGACATAATATCTCGTGGTGAGGGAGATGACTTTGGTCATGTACTCTCATCCCCATTGATTCTTCTGATAAAGATGAGGGGAGTCTACAACTAAGGTTGCAAACATGGACACAAACCTGCACCTAATTGGTTTATAAGGTTAGTCACCTAGAGTCTCAGGGGGCTACCTTACGAAGGTGGTTCCTTAATCAACAAACTAAGATCACTAATCTCAAGAGCAAGTTAGCTGAGAGGCTTACCATGCGTGCTCAACCAGGTCCACAAGAACCTATGTGTATGGTGGACCTACCACCTAGCTTAACTATGCAAGTAGGTGATGGTACTAAAAAGGAGGAGAAAGTCTTAACTAAAATCACAGAACCTAGGAGTACTTCCCAAAGTATGGACATTGAGGATTCATAGAACTTGTAGTTGTCCATACTCAACAACCTCCTTAGGCCCACATCAATGTGGATGCCTTAATCCAAAGTGTATTTAAGGAGGGTATACCAAGGGCTATGCCTACCTGTAAGGATAAACAGAATGCAAATAAGATCGATCTCGTGATGAGAATATAGAATATAAACATCACAGAATAAGATTGAATAGTAAAGGAAGAACATGAATGTAAATAAACTTCTCGATTCTATTGCTCTCTAACTTTGAATGTTTAAGTCAGTATGAAATCAAGAAATTACAAAATCTCTCTAAGTTACATTACAAAATATCTATTTATACTAAACTAGGAAGTTCTCGCATAGTTCTGGCGCGACTTCCAAGTTATCGCGTAAGATGCACGTTCTCGCGTGGCAACTTCAGGTTTTCGCGCGACTTGATTTTCATAATCTTGATTTGATTTTTCGAGCCTCTTGGTTCAATCCCTACAATCTCCCCTTAGGCTTAGAGAATCAATGCCTTTAGAAGTCCACGTCTATAACCTTGTAACTGCCCCCATAAGCATACATCTTGTTGACTAGGGCCTTTGTAATCAACCAACCAAACTGTGCTGATATGAAATGAACAGATTCATCAGCTATAATTGGACAACCCTGCAACCTTATCAAATATTCTCTTCCAAACTTGTGCAAATCTACAGGGGTGATGATACGGTAATCTTTGTCAACATAATGAATCAATGCATGACCCATCTCTTTTTCATAACTCCACCACATGAGCTTTGAGAAGCTATTAAATGGTACTAGAGTGTGTATAGGGATCTTTCTTGCATATCTTGGATGCTTATAGACCCTTATTTTCATTGGCTTGTTAGTATTAAGATCTATACGTGTCTCATCTTCTATCACTTTAGATTTGATAGTCTTGAAATCTTTGAAGTTTGTCTTACTCTGCCTCTAAATCATATTCCTTATCCAGTTACCTTTTCCATAATTACTTTTGGTTAATAAATGGAACATGACCCATAGCATATAAATTTGACACTCTGAGTGTATGGAAATCATGATCGACCTGATGATACTCTGTAGCTCCACCCCTTCTCTTTATCACCTACATCTTCTTTTCAACATCGAACGCCCAGCTAATAATAGGTTATGAGTTTCCGTACTTTGTGAAAGGTTTGGAATGTCTCAGCGTGTGAATATAAGCTGGCGGTGGAGGAGCACCAATCATAAGATCTTCGACCTGAGGTACAACACTTTGGCCCATTAAATCAACTGTCTTGTCAGTTGTTTCTTGAGTACTCGATTCTCTAACAATATCTCCTTGTTCAACCAAGATATCTAAGAATAAGTCCTTAAGAGTATTCCCAAACAAGTCTGTGTAGTCTATGGTTTTCTTTAAATCATAAAATGGACCAAAGTCCACATCTGATTCCTCAGCAATAATCTTTTGCTGGAATGTATTGAATTCTCTCTCGTATGCTTCTTCAGTAGCAGGAACCAAAGTTGTATAGTCAACTGAGTCATCAGGACTTGATTCGGAGATATTAGCAGTACCCGACGATCTAGAAGGACCAGCAGCTTATCCCATACCACCGCCCTGATTATCATCATCATCCTTCTAATAATCTTTACCATGCCTTTCATTATCATCACCATCCTCTCCATCATCATCATCATTATCATCATGAAGATCATTTTCCTCACCACCGCTAAAATCTATCATCCCCAAATCAGCATCATCATTAGTAGGCTCTACAAATGCCTAGCCTGTGAAAACTACAGGTCGATCCTTAATAGCCGTAGTATAAATAGTGGTAGATGGCTCTTGATCAACATCAGTAGTTGTTGGATCATATGAGGCTGGTGCAACTAAAACAACATTAGAGCATGTTGCAGTACAATTGAAGAAGTCTTCCGAAGACAAAGCAGCTCCTCCGAAGACAAGTTGAAGATCTTCCGAAGCTTATGTATAAAGAACTTCCAAAGGGAAAACTAAGTCTTCCGAGACTAAGTAGTTTTCCTTTTGAAGTATATGAAGAACTTCTGAAGGTAGAAACAAGTCTTCCGAGACTAAGTAGTTTTCCTTCCGAAGTATATGAAGAATTTCCCAAGGTAGAACCAAGTCTTCCGAGACCAAGTAGTTCTCCTTCCGAATTATTCACACTTAGAAGATCCAAGACAAAGTCTTCCGAAGAATGAAGCCATGAAGACTTGCAGAAGACTCGGAAGAAGTTGATTCTTTCGAAGTATAAATGGCCTCGGAAGAACTTATTCTTCCGAAGCCATTTACTTTCGGAAGAACCAACTATGAACCAGTGGACATAAGTATGGCCAGTCTGACATCCGCTGCAAACTCTGAAATACTGCATGGCGCTTTTCCCATGCCCATGTAGTTGACCATACTTTAATCCACTGTTCACCTTTCTCAGTTAGTACAGTCACCATTCTTAGTTGGTGGCAAAAGGTAAGTCATGGACCTATCATGACTACCTAATCTAGGATAGTATTTTATCTTCTAGCAATGTAGTATTTGTCTAGTGGTAAATTCCAGCTGGTTTTCCGAGTACAACCGGCTGTAGATAGTAGTATATATAGTTTCTTATTGTAGCTTAAGTAACCATTCTTGTAAAAGTCTTGTAATACTGAGTTGAGAAATAATATATACAAGTATCTTGAAAACCATTCTTATGGGCATTAACCTATTATATTATTGTCAACTTAGTTAGAGATTCTGCTTCATCAACCAAGTGAGATAAAGTGAGTTTGAGAGATAAAACTTGTTTTGTGAGACCAACACCGATCCTGCAATTGGTATCAGAGCTTTCTAGGCTATTGATTGTGAGATCTAACCATCCCAAATCACCCTGGTTTCTTCATAATTACTCACTTCACTCAAATGGCTCTTAACCAAAAAAATTTTAAATCTGAGATGGGAACAATGACCAAGGCTCCTATCATCACCCCTAATGATTTTGGAACCTGGTGCAAACGTATTGAAGGTTTCATCAAGTATCAAGATAGCCGCAGGTGGAGATCTGTCACTCATGGTCCTTACAAGGCAAAGGTGGCGGCCCAGGCTGGTAATGGCGCCATGATTGAAAAAGTTGTTGAAGACTACTCTGATGAAGACTTCAAGAAGATGGACATCGACTGCAAAGCCATGACCGTATTGCTTACTGCTATACCAAACTCCATCATGGTAGGCTTTCAGCAATGCGAAACTGCCAAAGAACTATTTGACGCTTTAAAGCTGATATACTCTGGTTCTACTGAATTAAAGGAGACCAAGAAAGATATGTTGAACTTATGTTTTTGGTGAGACCTTAAGCTAACAATACTTCAGGTATATGGACTTGATCACCTCTTTTCAGACTATGGGAGTAGTTCTTGAGAAAAAAGACATAGTCAGAAAATTCATGAGTGGACTTTTTACTGTCTTAATCAAGAGAACTAAAAATCTCAACACTCTCACTATGACAGAACTGTATGGAATCCTGGATGCATACCGTATGGAGATGGAGACTCAGAAGAGCCACTAATTGAACAGACCCTCAAATCCTACAGCCAATAATGCTCTACATGTTGATGAAGGATCAAGAACTCCCCAGCCCCAGTTGTACTTGAACTACCCCTAACAACCATCATCCTCCTCTGGGCCATTCATCACTTTCCCTTAAACACCCAGGTCTCAACAGGCTCAACACACTCCTTTCCAGGATAGTTGTGCTATTGTTTCAGGGAGTGAGAACTCTGGAGATTTTCAATTTTGTTTTGATGATCCAGAGTGTTTCAGCCCAGATGATGTTGAATATATGGACATTGTCCAGCAGATGGCCCTTTTAACCTATAGAGTAAAGAAGTTCATTTAAAGAACCGGAAGGCAGTTCCCTCAGAACCCAACTAACAGCAAATTTGGATTTGACAAAACCAAGGCCAAGTGCTATAACTACAACCAACTTGGTCATTTTGCAAGGGAATGCAAAGCTCCTAGATCCAACCTTGGAGCCACTCAAGCCTTCCAACATCTTGCTACCCCAAAGGCTGCAACCAAACCAACTGAAAAACAGACTGCAACTGTTGCTCAAGAAGTTGATTGGAACTTCATGGTGCAAGATGTCACCCCTGCTCAACCTCTCATGGCTGGAACTGAAGACAGCAAGGTATATGAACATCTCTATACCCCAGCCTGTATTGCTAAGGTTAAATTGTATCAGGACAACAACATGGAAATTAGATCTAATATTGAGTCCTTACATATCCTAAAATCTGCGTTGGGTCTGAAAAGGATAGTCTATATTGTCAACACAGTCAAAGTCAACAAATGTCAATATCACTGTCAAAGTCATCGGAATAGTCAAACGGACCCCTTCGAGATAAAGAAACGAGACGAGACGTTGAAGATATATTTGACTAGGAGTTTTATTGTTAATAAATATATTTTGTGTCAACAACATATATTTATTTATGTTTAAGTCACTTTTATGTCTTATATGTAATTTTTCTAATTGTCTAAGTCTAGGGGCTTAATATGTCATTAGTGAATACTTTCACTATAAATAGATTAGTGACAATTAGGTTTAGTGAGCTTGAATGAGCCATTGATGAGGGGCTTTCACTTTGAAATATTTTTAGCAATCAATTTAGATCAAACAAGGGTTTTATTTGGTGTTCTTGAGTGTTCTTCATATATTTATCCATTTTATAGTGTTTGATCTATAATTGTCACAAATATCATTGATATTTTGTGTTATTAGTGGGAATCGTTTGTGTTTATCAATCAATTGCACTGTATCAACGATCAATTTTACCAACAATTTGGTATCAGAGCCATTGTGCTCTTGATTGTTTGAGTGTTATATGGTTTGAAGTTTGAAGTCACTGTTTCATTCATCAATGATCTAATCTGCTTGTTTTGGATATGGAAATTGTTTGAGGGTTGTTTGATTTTGGTGTGGGAAGCTATAGGAATCATCAGATCTCAAATCCATTGAGATTTTGTTGAAGCTCTTGGAAGATTAACATTTTGTCTTTATGTGTTATTTTGTCATAGTATAGGGACTTATTTTGTAAATATATGTTCCTTATTTTCTTGATAGTTTAAATAGGATATTTTATGTAGTGTGCAGGGAGAAATTGAGTCAGTCAATGAGTCAGTTAGAAAAGATAGTGAAGTAAGAATCAGTTGAACGAACTGTAACCCTTACATATTATATCCTGTGCATTTGCTATCAATGAAATCTATGAATTTGTAACACCCTGAATTTTATTAAAATGAAAAGAAAATAAAAGTATAAAGAAAGAAATGAGGAATAACATAATTCGAAGGACTAAAGTTGTGCAAGATGCAAACTTTAAAATAATACTGTTTAAAAGAGTGGGTATGGCCGCCCACTACATTGCCATACCCATCTTCTCGGGTGAAAAAGGAAGAAAGAAGAAAAGTTCATGGTTTTAGAGAGAGAAGAAGCTGAAATCTTCTTGAAGGTGAGTTTTCTTGGGTTAATGTTCGGTTTCAACCGAATTTTCAGCTTCTAGGCCGAGATTTGTGGTGCTAAGTGCCTATTTTCGTGGGTTTTAGGAGCTGAATTTGCAGGTGGAAGTGTGTTACTCGAAGGTTGCTTCAGGTGAGTTTCTAGATCCCCTCTTTTTACTGATTTTCGAAGTGTTTGGGGCTATTATGCATACCGAGCAAAATATTTTTAAGTAACTGTGAGTTTTACCGCATGTTATTCGATGGTGCTCTGTTGTTGTGTGTTTTTAAGGTTGTTTTTGAGGTTATGTTTGATGTTTAGCATGTTCTAGTACTGGTAGCATGGTAGATTTATGTTAAGATGTGCTAGACCGATGTTTGGCGGTTGTTTGTAGAATTTGTTATATTTCAGATTGTTGGTCATGCGCCTAGAATGTTTCCATGCACTTGAAATTGTTTTCATACGCCTAACTTACCTCATGCGCCCAAGTGACCTCATGCGCCCAAGATCATGCGCCCAAATAGTAGTCATGCACCCAGCATGATGCCTATGCGCCTAAGTGTAGGCCATGAGCCCAAACAGTTGTGGTAGGCCATGCACCCAAACAGTTGCCCATGCGCCCAGAAGAATGCCCATGCTCCTAAGTGTTGGCCATGCGCCCCAGCAGTGCCCATGTGCCTAAGCAGGGCTCATGCGCCTACATAGTGGTAATGTGCCTAGGCTGTTTTTCTTATATTTTTTTTATGCTCATGCGCATGATATGTCCAACTGCTCTCCATTTTGGACTTAGGATTTCTGAGGATTTTCTAAACGTAGATGGTTGAGGTAGGTTTTGTTGTGATGTGATGGCTTGGGCTTGTTGTGTTATGCATGTTTGTGTGATGTGTTATCTTTCCATGTTTAATGGTTTTCAAAATGTATGTATTATGTTATTTAATACGTTATGTATGATGTTATGACTTTACGTGGTATGATGTATGAATGTACGTAAAGTATTATGTAATGAAAGTGGAAGATAATGAATGATGAGAATGGAAGTAATAGATGATGAGGTACTTGTCGCGTACCCCGGTACTGTGTCAGTCTACGAACATGAGTCGGGGGTTTGTTTACAAGCCCCGTTATAGTATCAGCTTTCGAGCACGCGTCGGGGGTATTGCATGAGACAAGATGGCATGAGATGAGGTCTTGTTGCTCGCCCCGGTACTGTGTCAGTCTTCGGACATGAGTCGGGGGTTTGTTTACAGGCCCCGGCATAGTATCATCTTTCGAGCATGAGTCGGGGGTGTTGCACATAAGATGGGATCCTTGTCGCGTACCCCGGTACTGTATCATTCTTCGGACACGAGTTGGGGGTTTGTTTATAGGCCCCGACACTGTATCAGCTTTCGAGCATGAGTCGGGGGTATTGCATGAGACAAGATCTGGATGATGGTAAAAGATGTAATGAGTAATAATGATGAACGATGATAAATATAATAATAATTATTATCAATGTGTACATATGATGTTTGATCACGAACGAATGTAAAGGTTATGTTTTAATGAAATTAAGTATTTTTATTTATAAAACTAGAACTCACTCAGTGTCGCTGACTTTTGTATGCATAATAGTTGGCAGGTATTTGTTGATGCTGAGGAGTTGCAGGCATGGATGCATCTACTGGGGACGTTTTGAGGCTGGCATCTACATTTTTAATATGATGTTTTATTTCGAAATGTAAACAAATGATGTAACGTAACGATATGTTTTAATTTATTAATGAAAGTTTTAAATATTTTATGCGATGACGGTCCAGCTATAAGCGTCCCGGGAACAGGGCCTTACAAGTTGGTATCAGAGACAAAGTTTAAGAGAATTGGGTAAATATTTTCAAAACCTAAACTTAAACAGGGAATGGGACGAATGGAAAGGGATGCCAGTCCTAGTAGCTACGTGCCTGCAGGTAAAGGTTTTATGTAAACGTTTTATGTAAGTTGATGAAAAGGGGGATTATGTGCGTGTGTTATGTGTGTTATGTGGTTTATGTGCTTTTGTGTAGATTTAGATACTGATGTAGTCAGGATAGGAAATGCTTGGGGGATGAAGAGTAAAGTAAGTGGCTAATCACAACTGGCCACTGTAATTAGCGACTTACTATACTTGACATAATCTAAGCTATTACATTGAATGACCATGCTGGTATTTGAATCTTGTAGTGTTTAGATGGCTAGCGGTAGATCTTCTGAGGCTTCGCGAGGTGGAGGTCGGGGTGGACGTGGTGTTAGACCACGTGTCATGAGGAGCAGGGCTAAGGCTGCTAAGACGGCTCCTAAAGAGCCAGAGCTCCGTCACCAGGACGGTGAGGATAAGACTGCTAATCTGAGAGCCTTAATGAAGGAGGTGGTGGTTGAGGAGGTTCATCAAGTCATGCAGACGATTCTGCTGACTCTAGTGACCGAGGTTATTAGAGCTATGAAGGAGGATGAGAGGAAGGAGGATGAGAGGAAGGAAGACCGCTAGACAAGGAGGCGACGAAGGAGGTTTAAGGGAGAAGGAGCAACCAGAGACTGATATAGTTGTCTCTAGTGACGATAAGGAGGAGGAAGCTGTGCAGGAAACTATGAAGGGATGCAGCTTTGGGGCATTCCAGAGATGCAAGCCCCCAACTTTTGATGGGAATGGAAGTGCTACTGCTGCTCATCGTTGGGTGAGGGAGATGGAGACGGTACTGGACATTAGCAAGTGCCGCGAGGATCAGAAGGTGAAGTTCGCTGCCCACTCATTTGTGGATTCAGCCTTGTACTGGTGGGACAACATTGTTCAAGCCAAGGGTACCATGGAAATCAGGAGGATGAGGTGGAATGAGCTGAAGAGGTTGGCAATTGAGGAGTTTTTCCCTCATAAAGAGGTTGACAAAGTTGAGAGAGAGTTCCTGCATTTGGAGGTGGGAACGATGACGCACCAACAGTATACAACGAATTTCAACGAGATGGCAAAGCTAGTGCTAGATCAGGTGACGCCTGTGTCACGAAGGATCAAGAGGTACATTCAAGGTTTGCCGACAGATATCCACAAATATCTGATCGCTGCCCAGCCAGGTACGTTTAGGTTGGTGGTCGACCTAGCGGGGAGGTTGTATGAGGAGCGAGAGGCGGTTGCGATGGTGGATGTAGAAAGGAAGCGGGACAATGTGAGAGATGGAAATGAAAGGCGGGGTAACGATGGTGGATTTGTGGCGGGAGGTAAGACGTTGAGGGTCGATGATCGGAGGATGGTAACAGGGAGGGAAGAAGCATGCAAGAAGTGTGGTAGAGGCCATGAGGGGGAGTGCAAGTGGGGATCGAACATTTGCTTCCAGTGTGGGAAAAAGGGCAACAGGGCGTGGGATTGTCACATGGCTAGATGTCACAGATGTGGTAAGACTGGACACATGAGCAGAGACTGCAAGAAGTAGAGGGCAGAGAGCTCCGGGGCAAGGAAGGGGACCAGAGGATGAAGGTCAGAGCATTAGCTATGACCGGGAGGAGGCTAGAGCGGACTCCAACATGACATCAGGTACGTTTCTGGTAAATTAAATTGTGCATCTGTGCTTTGATTGTGGTGCTAGTAGTAGTTTCATTCCTGCTGCCTTCTGTGATAAGTTGCATGTTAGGAGTAGGAAGGTCGGTGAGCCCTTCGATGTAGAAATTGCTATTGGTAAGTCCACTAGGTTGCCTGATGTCCTAGAGGATTGTGCGATAGAATTGGAAGAGCATGTGTTTCCTGCTAGACTGTTCAGGATGAACGTAGGTAGATTGATACGTTCCTTGGGTAGAATTGGCTAGTAGCCTATGAGGCAAACACCGAGTGTTGCAAGAAGGTGGTTTGATCAACCGCGCCCGACAAGAGTTTGGTGCCAACCTACGACGATGGAGTAATGATGAATGCCTCGTCTGGGAAAGGGGATCATCCGATTTCAAAAGCAAGGGAAGCTAATACCAAGGTATATAGGGTCATTTCGAATCGTTGCTTAGGTAGGAGAAGTGGCCTATCGACGGGAGCTACCCTATGAGTTAAGTGGAATTCATCTGACATTCCATGTATCTCATCTAAGAAAGTGCTTAGCCGAGGAGGTTATGATCGTACGACTAGAGAATACCGAGGTGGACGAATGACTCAACCACGTGGAACAACCAATGGCCATTACTGATAGAAGGGAGAGACAGGCTAAGGAGAAGGGTGGTTTCATTTGTGCGAGTATAGGGGAGCCCAGAAGGGGTCTAAGCCTACATATAAGATCAAGGAAGAGATGAGACAACATCACCAGCAACTGTTCGAGGAGCGACTGGTTTCAGGGATGAAACCTATATAAGGGGGGTGGACTTGTAACACCCCGAATTTTATTAAAAAGAAGAGAAAATAAAAGTATAAAGAAAGAAATGAGGACTAACACAAGTTGAATGACTAAAGTTGTGCAAGATGCAAACTTTGAAATAATAGTGTTTAAAAGAGTGGGTATGGCCGCCCACTACATTGCCATACCCATCTTCTTGGCTAAAAAAGGAAGAAAGAAGAAAAGTTCACGGTTTTAGAGAGAGAAGAAGCTGAAATCTTCTTGAAGGTGAGTTTTCTTGGGTTAATCTTCGGTTTCAATTGAATTTTCAGCTTCAAGGCAGAGATTTGTGGTGCTAAGTGCCTGTTTTCGCGGGTTTTAGAGCTGAATTTGCAGGTGGAAGTGTGTTGCTCGAAGGTTGCTTCAGGTGAGTTTCTAGATCCCCTCTTTTTACTAATTTTCAAAGTGTTTGGGGCTATTATGTATACCGAGCAAAAGATTTTTAAGTAACCATGAGTTTACAATATGTTGTTTGATGGTGCTCTGTTGTTGTATGTTTTTAAGGTTGTTTTTGAGGTTATGTTTGATGTTTAGCATGTTCTAGTGTTGGTAGCATGGTAGAATTATGTTAAGATGTGTTAGACCGATGTTTGGGGGTTGTTTGTAGAATTTGTTATATTTTAGATTGTTGGTCATGCGCCCAGAATGTTCCCATGCGCTTGAAATCGTTTTCATACGCCTAACTTACCTCATGCGCCCAAGTGACCTCATGGGCCCAAGTAACAGATGATGAGGTCCTTATCGCGTACCCTGGTACTGTGTCAGTCTACGGACACGAGTCATGGGTTTGTTTATAGGCCCCGGCACAGTATCAGCTTTCGAGCACAAGTCGGGGGTGTTGCATGAGACAGGATGGCATGAGATGAGGTCTTGTTGCTCGCCCCGGTACTGTGTTAGTCTTCGAACATGAGTTGGGGTTTGTTTACAGGCCCCGGCACAGTACCAGCTTTCGAGCACGAGTCGGGGGTGTTGCATACGAGATGGGATCCTTGTCACATACCCCGGTATTGTGTCAGTCTTCGGACATGAGTCGGGGTTATTGCATGTGACAGGATTTGGATGATGGTAAAAGATGTAATGAATAATAATGATGAATGATGATAAAGATAATAATAATTATTATCAATGTGTACGCATGATGTTTGATCACGAACGAACGTAAAGGTTATGCTTTAACGAAAGTAAAGTATTTTTATTTATAAAACTAGAACTCACTCAGCGTCGCTGACTTTTGTATGCATAATAGTTGGCAGGTATTTTGTTGATGCTGAGAAGTTGCAGGCATGGATGCATTAGCTATAGGGACGTTTTGAGGCTGGCATCTACATTTTTAATATGATGTTGTATTTCGAAATATAAACGAATGATGTAACTTAATGATATGTTTTAAATTATTAATGAAAATTTTAAATTCTGCTGCAAAAGTAATGTATGTTTTAAATATTTTATGCGATGACGGTCTAGCTGTAAGCGTCACAGGAACAGGGCCTTACAGAATTTTTTGATGTCACTTGGGCGCATGAGGTCACTTGGGCGCATGATCTTGGGCGCATGAGGTCACTTGGGCGCAATGAAAACAATTTTAGGCGCATGGGAACATTCTGGGCGCATGACCAACAATCTGAAATATAACAAATTCTACAAACAGCTCCCAAACATCGATCTAGCACATCGTAACATAAATCTACCATGCTACAAACACTAAAATATGCTAAACATTAAACATAACCTCAAAAACAACCTTAAAAGCATACAACAACAGAGCACCGTCGAACAACATGCTAAAAAACTCACGGTTACTTAAAAATCTTTTGCTCGGTATGCATAATAGCCCCAAACACTTCGAAAATCAGTAAAAAAAAGGGAGCTAGAAACTCACCTGAAGCAACCTTCGAGCAACACACTTCCACCTGCAAATTCAGCTCCTAAAACTCATGAAAACAGGCACTTAGCACCACAAATCTCGGCCTAAAAGCTAAAAATTTGGTTGAAACCGAACTTATATTCAAGAAAACTCACTTTTTTGCAGATTTCAGCTTCTTCTCTCACTAAAACCGTGAACTTTTCTTCTTTCTTCCTTTTTCAACAGAGAACAACGGTGGATAGTGGCTGCATGGGCGGCCATGCCCTTCTTTTTAAACATAACTATATTTAAGTTTTCATCTTGCATAACTTTGGTCCTTCAACTTGAGTTATTTATTTTTTCTTTCTTTATACTTTTCTTTTCCCTTCTTTTTAATAAATATCAGGGTATTACATGAACAAGTTTTGAAGATTTTCATAAGATCTAAGTTCGTTGGAGAAGATGAATTAGGAGCATGTGGTTGAAAAAACTGTTGAAAATTAAGTATCTAGACGCATTACCACTGTTTGGGCATTTTAGCACTGTGTAGGCGTATACACTACATGCGGTTTACCACTGTTGGGATGCATTGTGACTGTTTGGACACATGGTGACTTTGCTCAACTGTTCAGGCGTTTCTCAACTGTTTGGGGCCATCACCAGCTGGGCGTTTTTAGAATTCATCTAAGGCATTCCCTTAGGCGTTTCTACTTCAAAGTTAGGCGTTTCAGAACTATTTTGGCACTTCACTACTGTTTAGGTGCTTGATAGCTATTTAGGCGCTTGAGCACTCAGACTTATCAGTAAACACTTAGAAATTTTTTCAAAAACTAAAATTATAGATACTTCTTTAAAGATTAACATTTCTTTGTGTGTCTTTTACATTTTTGTCATAGTATAGGGACTTTTTATGTAAATATGTTCCTTTGTTTTCTTGATTAGTATATATATAGCATAGATGTGTTTTGTGTAGGTAAGTTTTTAAGTTTTAGAGTGATTGAGACGCTTTGTAACTGCTTACTACACTTTGTATTCTTCTATATGCTAATCAATGAAACTCTATGAATTTTTGTTGATTTGCTTGTGTTGAATTGAATACTTATGTGTTTTAGATTGAATTGTGTTCATATATCATTACAGATCGATCCATTTTGAGCTCATCAAGACATGGAGTGCCACTATCGATTATCTCAGACCGTGATAGTCGCTTCACTTCAAGATTCTGGAAGTCTCTCCAACAAGCTTTGGGGACACGTCTTGACTTAAGCACTACATACTACCCACAAACAGATGGGCAAAGTGAAAGAACCATTCAGACCCTGGAGGACATGTTAAGAACTTGCGTGATCAACTTCGGTGGAAATTGGGATAACCACCTTCCTCTCGTGGAATTCTCCTACAATAATAGTTACCACGCATGTATAAACACAGCCCCGTATGAAGCTTTATATAGTAGAAAGTGCCGATCACCATTAAGCTGGAATGAGATTGGTGATAGCCAAATAATGGGACCCGATATCGTAATGGAAACCACAGATAAGGTATTCAAGATTAAGGAACGACTGAGAGCAGCCAGAGACCGTCAAAAGAAATACGCGGACAGACGACGAAAGCTCCTGGAATTTCAAGTGGGTGATAGAGTGATGCTAAAAGTCGCACTGTGGAAGGGCACAGTTAGATTTGGCAAGAAATGCAAGCTAAGCCCAAGATAC
Organism: Flaveria sonorensis; assembly: GCA_025506505.1. NCBI lineage: Eukaryota > Viridiplantae > Streptophyta > Magnoliopsida > Asterales > Asteraceae > Flaveria > Flaveria sonorensis. The sequence continues at coordinate 51,440,093 of CM046437.1, forward strand.
ATTGGACCATTCGAAATTTTATCAAGAATTGGCCCGGTAGCTTACCAATTAAGACTACCCCAAGAGTTGAGCTATGTACATGACACCTTCCATGTATCTAACTTGAAGAAGTGTCTTGTAGACAAAGCCTTGGAATTGCCATTGAAGGATGCCCAAATCACTAACGAATTGAAATTCGTGAAAGAGCCCATAGAGATTACCGACCGACTGGTCCAGAAACTTAGACAAAGTTTTATACCCAAAGTAAAAGTGAGATGGAACTCTAGGCGAGGACCTGAATTCACGTGGGAAAGAGAAGATGTGATGAGAAAGGAGTATCCACACCTCTTTAAACCCACTCGTTTAGAAAATAATTGAAACTAAAATTTTGGGACGAAATTTCCCAAACGGTGGGAGAATGTAACAACTGACTCCTAGGTTCGACTTCAAAAACTTAAATTTAATCTGGCATTGTTTCATTTTCATTATTTTATTATATTATGTATCTTCTTTCTTCTGTGATTTATTGTTTGTGTGTTTAATTTCCTTAGATGATTCCATAAGGACTTATCTTAGTCTAGAAACTTGTTCTCGAGGCAAGAAAATTCACTTAATTGGCTAAACTACCCTGATAATATTACAAAAATTAAATCCAATTCTTCTGCATGTATTTTTCTCTTAGGCGCATTAGAATTGTGCGGGCGCATTTGGCAGTGGGCGCATTACCACTGCTTAGGCGCATGAGCACTGCATTTTGGTAGTGGGCGCATTAACACTGCTTAGGGGCATGAGCACTGTGCAGGAGCATTGGTTGTGGGCGCATTAGCACTATTCAGGCGCATTGGCAGTGGGTGCATGGGTACTGTACAGGCGCATTGGCACTGTTTGGTCTCAAAAATTTTCTAACTCCCGAACACTTAACATTCTGAAATTTTTCAAAAACTTCCTAGAAGACTATTTGACCGGTCTGAGCACCACCAAATCACCCAATGCATGGGATTGTCACCATGCATTCGGCCGCCCCCACTCACCAACCACACTCTCCCTCGAATTCCCCAAAACCCGTTTACACACTCCACCCTCATATTTTCTTTCTTTCTTTTCTTAGTCAAACACTCTCTCTATCTCATTTTGTCTCTTTCTCGAAAACTCTCTCTCCCTCTCCTGCCCTCTACAATTTCTTCACCATCTTCAGCAAGTGTTCGAAGGCTTCTTCAAGAACAACACCGAATAAGAGCTAAACCCGGTCATAGGAGGAGTTATAGTGTGCTATCAAGCGAGATTCTTGCAAGAACACGAAGTTTTAGCTCAAGCTCTCGAACCAACAGCCTTCATACTCTCTAAATCATCTCAAAACATGGAACATCTAGTGTGTAAGAATTTTTGTACCCGAACGAAAACTATTTCTTGAGTTTTCTCTATTTTCCTTCCGTAATTCTCACTTTTCTTGTTTCAAACTAGAATCTTGTGGCCATATCACTATCTTTGTGAGACTCACAACTTCACAAAAGGTACATTCTTCTAAATGCTCGCATATCATGTGTTGGTGCACATGATTGAACCCGAAAACCCTCTTTTCATGTGTTTAAGCACCCATTTAGCCACTTGTCTTGACCAACCCCCATTCTATGCTTAAAACCTGCTAAAAAATGTCTTGTGAACATTATAATAATCTGGACTTAATGTTATAGAAAGTTTTGAGGATGTTTAAACTTGAACTTTTATTGTTACACATGGGTAATTGGTATAGAATCACCTTAATCATAAACATGTCAACTAATATTTAAAAATCCGTGAGGTTAGTTTATTTTCCAGTAGTTTGAGGATGTTAAACTTATAATATTATAGAGATGGTTTGATTGGTATGGTTTAATGGACTCAAAGACCCTATTTAGTGACCCGAAAAGGTGGTAAAATTCTCAAAAATGGTCAAAATTAAAAGATTGCAAGTTCTATAAATTCCAGGCCCTAAAATAAGTATTTTAGTGTTAAACAAACCGAATTTGGTGAATTTTTGGGTTAATACATGATTTTATGAATTTATTTAACAAATATAAGCCTAAACCGAGAGTTTTTTGGATAAATTACAAAAAATGGTGTGACAAGCCTAAGGCCTATGAATACATGATATTTCAGTAAGTTAGAAGACCTCAAGATGATATTTTGGTGGGAAATTGAAAGAAAGTGGATTAAAATGTCGATTCGAGTAAAAACGGATTTTAACGGGTTAGATCTTAAAAACGAGGCTTTTACTCGAAGGACCCCAAAAATTCTTTTGAAACAGGCCTAAAAGTAATGTAAAAACCCCTATGATCTAATAAGGGCCATATTGGGTCAAGAAATGGAAAGAATGCAACTTTGGGGGTGAAAATTGTAAATTTTGAAACTTGAGGGTCCAAAGTGTAAAGTCCATAAATATGACTAAATTTCAGTAACAACATGACCAGAAACTATTATTTAACTTATTATTATTATGTAAACAAATGTATGAGAATCATAAACTTGTCATTCACATGCCAAGACCCCAACTTTCCTAAAAAGGAAACTTTTTGACGCAAACTTCTATGAATCGATGCCACATGATTTTATGACCATAAAATGCACTTAGTTACACTTTCAATAGTCTAAGAACATACAGCTTACTACTTGTGTCATGATAATAGGGTGCTAGGACACGGACTTGTTGGTACTTGAAGGACTTTTATTTGATTCTAAGGTGAGTTTTAGTGTTCCCTTTTTGCTACTATTTTGGGATGAAACATGCTATGTTTGAACTAAAAGTTATTTGTGTACTATTATGAGATGCTATTATATGTTGTGGCTAATGTTAGAACCTGCACCTATTTGTATCACAATCATTAATTCTAGTGTGAACAGCTTGTTTTATATGGTTAGATCTACTTGGGGAATCCCCCACGCACAGTTTATTCCATCATAACTGAAAGGGTACCATACTGAGATCCTACGTGGTTGTTTGTGTCATATGATAGGTTTTATAAGATACTATGGTGTACCACTTAGCAGGTATGGTACACTCTTTGAGGCTCAGTTTCCCCTATGGGATAACCGGCATAACACAAGTTTTGAAGAGGCTAGCCGGGGCTGAGTGCAGGGTTGATTGTGACCCCACAATAGTGATACTTATGTTTTTAAATTTAACTTATGGATTCTAAAAAGCCCTTTTGTTTTTGAACTTTAAGCACTTGAACTTACCAACTTTATAGTTGACACAAAATTTTTTTTGAGCATGTTTCAGGTAACCCTAGATGGAAGCTTGTATTTTAATGGAAAACTTTATGGATGGCTTAGCACCATGACTACCAATGGCATTACTTGATTTTGAAACATTATTTGACATTTGAATTGTTGAGTTAAATTTGGATAATTTGTAATGGGTGTTGATTTTACGTTTGGGCAAGACTTTCATTGTTCGGATATGCTATTTAAATGTAATGCCATGTGAATTCTCTCCTTGTGTGCTCTTGAGTGGTTAGTTTCCGCTGCCATGTATTTTGCTAGTTTGCGACGTCCCACCCTCCTTGGGCTCGGGGTGTGACATTATATTTATTTCTATTATTTGTATTAACATTATCAAGATGGCTATTATTATTATTATTATTATTATTATTATTATTATTATTATTATTATTATTATTATTATTATTATTATAATAATAATAATTTGCAGGACCGGTGAATGGTGGTCAATGTAACAGTTTCACAAGGTGGAGAGATATGAAACACTTAGTAGATCAAATAGGGAACCGGTTAGATGATACAAAGAAGACAAGAACAAGAACACTCAAATATTTTTCTCGGGAATGATGTATATTGCTCTCAAGTTCTTACAAGTGTTACAAAGCATACATTAATATACAAGTACTTTAGACACTTTATACTATATCCTATTGGCGACCATACATGAAGGCTTGCTGAATACACTAATCTAGACAACAATAACAATGTAGAGTCAAAAGGCAGATTGCCTTTTGACGAGTGACTATTACATGCCATAGCTCACATCCTAATCTATTATAAGAAGGATAGAAGGTACAGAAGTAGAAAGTTACAGACCAATGACCATAATCTATAGTTGACAAAAGCATGGACCATTTCACCAACTCATATAAGTTGGTGAGTCTTCAGAGTGGCAGTAGAAAGTTGTTCAGCTTATGTCAAAAGGTGATCAGAGAAAGCATATGTTCTCTGTCTTTGGAAGAACTCAGTCTTTGGCTTCGGAAGACTTTGTCTCTGAAGGTTCGGAAGACTTCATCTTTGGGTTTGGAGGATTTTGTCATTTGGCTTCGGAAGATTTTACACTTATCTTATTTCTTTTGAGTGGTGTAAAACTTCCGAAGTAACTTTACTCTGTAAAACATGCATGCACGCTGAGAGCTCATTGGATGCTTTGGTTGTATCTGTCTTTAAGAATAAACCTTACAAACTTCCCCTAGGTTGATGCTACCAAAGCAAAAGAGATTACTCATCTATTGACAGTCCTTATCAGGATCAAGACCATTCCTTTCTTCATTATCTGGTCAGGATCCCTCAAACTCTTATAGTATCTCCTCATATCATAGAGATCATGCAGAGGAAGATCAAGTATGTCTTGCAAGAAGTAAACATCTTGACCTCTTTGATCTCAAAGACATACCATCTGTCTGGATTAGCAGCAAAGATCCACAACAAGATGGGTCTCCCAGCATCAAGAGGCTCTACTTGAATGGGAGTTGGATGAGTAGCCTCTTCTTGATCACCCTCAGGTTGTTTTGACCCATCCTGAGGTGTAGAGCTGGATGCCTTGGACTTCTTCTTGTTCTTCTTATCCCTACTAATGGCCATCCTTTTCATCTTTCTATATTTTAACTGAGGAGACTGGCCTGTAGCACCAGATTGTTCTTGACTGTCTCCCTCAATTGGGTCCTCTTCCCTCGTAGGTTAAGAAAGAGAAGGATCAGGACCCTGCTATGGATCAAAGGATGAAGTTGGCTGTGGTCTAGCACTAGGTACATGTTGTGTTGTCTCTTGTGGTTCAACCTTGATCTCAACTTCAGGTACACCCTGACTTGGTGGAGAATGCAAGTCAATGAGCACACCCCTTTTGATAGGATCAAAATGGATCAATCTGTGATGATATTGTGATGCAATTGAATCAAAACAAACACAAGTAATCAAATCAATGCAAACATATCAGAAAAATTCAGAGTTTTTCATTGATAGAAAGCATAGAAATACAAATGTAAGAAAACAATTACAATTTGTTTTCTTAGAGATATTCTCTCCATAAGCTAAGGCTTTTCTTAGAGATATTCTCTCCATAGCAGCATTCATAACTTTGATAATTGACAAGAAATACTTTTTGTCATTTTCTACAACTTCTGGTACAACTCTTTCAAACTTCTGGATAGACAAAAATGAGATGTAGCTAGGATGTAAGAGTTTTAATTCGAATACATCAAACAATGAAATCCTATCATGATCCCAATCACCTAGATCTCGAACTAACTTTAACTTAAACGTATCAACGTTGTAGAACCATCTCAAAATTGGTTTCGACTTTTGATTTCCATCAATAACTTTCAAGCCAGGATTAGCTACCTTCTCAAAGTATTGATCACTAAAAGCATCCAAAAATTTTTCTTCTCTAACATCTTTATCACCATCTTTTCTTTTCTTTTTCAATGACTGAAAATATTCTTTATCTTCTTGATCATATCTCGTTTGCAAAAATGAACTCATTCTGCGTATACCTCTATTCAATAACTATACAAAATTTTCTCCTCGACTTGCACTAGTCGGATTGATTAAAGGCATTTTATTCAACTCCTTCAAATCTTGAACAGGTAGCTTTATAATCCTCGAGAAAAAATGATATACATCACAAATTGCATTAACTCTTTTTATCAAAAATGCATCAAATACCTCGTCGTATTTCCATGCCACAATCTTTACTTCCTTGGTCGTGTCAGGAACAATCATTGCATTAAGCAACTCTGAAATTCATTGTCCTTTTTGTAACACATTACGAAACAAATCACCTGCCATTCGACCTTTATTCCATAATTGCTTCTATTCAATTGAAACTTGATATGCTTGTCTCTCAGATTCACGAAACATTTTCATTAGCTCTTTCCTTCTTTCATACACACTACTCTTCATCTCCATGGATTTAATCTCTTGAGGTTTTAAAATCCTCATTCTCTTTGTTATCTCTAAATATTGTGGATTATCCACGTCAAGCACAATCATTTTATTTGTTTGCTTCTCCGTTGCTTGAAAACTTCTCACCAAATTTCTTAAAGAGTCTGCTTGTAATCTATTAAGCTTCTTCCTTGGATAATTTCTTGATTGTAGCCACATTCTTAAAGCAGTTACATTCATGTCATCAGGATTAGGATGATGTAACTCAGATGTTGAAAGTTCCTCAATATTTATGCTATCTTGAAGAGGATTTCACTCTCTATGCTCTACAATTATCTCGTCAAGATCAATAGGAGCAATAGATTCAACAGTAATACACTTCTCAAACTCTTCATTAATTTGAGATACTGTTAATCCATCGAGAAATACTCGATTATACTTCATCTTGATCAAATAGTTATACTTGTCTTCAATGTCTATAGGTACATCTTCTTGTATTGTCTTAATTGGTGAAAAATTTTCATCAACATTAGCTTAAACTAAATCTTCAACTTCTAAAACCTCATCATACCAGTCATCACCAAACTCAGCTTCTAGATCATCAAGAGCTCCTATGGTCTCTTGAATATCTGACTCTTCTTCTTCTTCAGTTGCAGCTTTATCAACAATCTTTTGCACTTTTGTTGATGATTCAGATAAAAATGAAACATCTATATCATCAATTTTCCTTTTACCTTTATCTATTTCAGCTATCTTTTCAACATCTATTGGAGTGATTTCAGAAATAATCATAAGTTCTGGAGATAAAGACTTTTAACTTTCTTTTATTCTTTCTATCTCTTCTTTTAACCCTTCATTTTCTTCTTTCAACTTATTGAATTTTTCTTCCATCAGATCATAATCTTTCATCATAACTTCAAAATTTTTTACATTATCTTCTTTATTTTTCTCAAGATCAGCAATTACTTCATCTTTCTTTTGTAGATCTTCTTTCAACTTCTCATTTTCTTCTTTTAATTCCTCTATAAGCTTCAATTCCTTAGAGTTTTCTTCTTTCAACTTTTCAATAATCTGTTGAAAATTTGTTTCTTCAGCCACATGAGTATCTTGTTGAGGCAAGCTTACAAAATCATTGTGTATCTCAGCTTCAAATACTTCAAAATCTTAAACATTCTCATTGCATTCAACTTGTTCTTCAGTTTCAACAATTTCTTCAATCATTCCCATAATCTCCTCAACATTTTGACTTTCTTCAACAACATCTTCAGCTTGATCTACTTTATTAACATCTTCATGACTTTCTTCAATAACTTCTTCATTTACTTCTTCAGCTTCTTGATCAGTTTCATGTACTTCTTCATGAACTACTTCCATAACATTACCTTCATTTCCATCATCTTTGTCATTCTCATCATCATCACCTTCATCTTCATCATTATTAGATTGTTCTTGAGGTATTTCTTCAATAAGATCATTTGGATCAATTGGATCTTCCACAATCAAATGAAAGTGGTCTATAGTAATATCCACCTCATCATTTGCAACATTTCTCATGTATTCAAAAATAAGTACATTTTGTGCACCTGTGATCATAGCAAGTCTTTTGTAAGATATCAGTGACATATGTTCCAGTATCATTGTTTCTCCAATAACACCATGAACATGAATATTTGGATGCTCTTTATTGATTATCATTTGTAGGAATCTAGGATACATCAAGTACTTATTCCTGATTCCTTTCTCCAGATTAAAAATGAAACAATCAAGATTTCATTTTGACTTGTTAAACCTTCTGTTAGTTGTAAGAGCTACAATAGGGGAAATGAATTCCATCCTGTACTTCTTTTTGACATGCAGTGCTGGAATATATAACATAATAGCTTCCAATGGTTGTAAACTCATGCTCTGAAAAATTGTTTCTTGGGGAAATTGTCTAGGTGACCCATAGCCATGAATGTTTCTCTACATTCATTAAAAGATAATTCAGTTAAGTCTTCTGGGTCATTGTGTCCCAATCTCAGTGCTTCTCTAATTGAATCATTAGAAACTTCAATCATTCTAACACCTGTTATAAATCCCCTTACAACTTTTCTACCATCATCATTGATTTCAATTGTGGCTGTGTTCCAAAATTTCTTTATCAATCGTGCATATATGACCGGTTGATAGCACATAGCATATACATACTTAGTTCTCAACAAGAACCTTATCATCTCTTCATAGCTAACAGCATCTTGTATTTCTTCATTTAATAATACTGCCACATTATGCTTTGGCTCAAACTTTAACTTAGCCATCTACAAAAATAAAACTAGAAATTTAGACACTTTGAATTTTAGAACTTAAAATCAATGAATATTTATTGAAATTTGAAGAATTAGCATGTTTTAAAGATTTTTAATCTAACTTACACTTAAAAAAATTTCTAAGTGTTTAAATGATCTGTTCAAGAACAAACTACATTCAAGTTAGTATGTAGATGATATAAAACACATCAATTCAGTAAATTCTTCTCAAAAACATATTATAACATGAATTTATGATCATTTTTTCATTTTTATTAAAAATTCAAACATTGACTGTTCATCTTCAACAGTTCAACTGATGAAGAATCATCATCAGGAACAATTTTGATGAAAATCTGATTTGAATGTATCAATATGATCGAAATCAAGTTTATATCAACAATCAATCATTAATTTCAGTTCTTAATTCCATTTTGTTCACAAATTTGAAAGATTCCAGTCAACTAGGGTTCATACGCCAGTATAGCATTGAAACGCCCAATCAAAATCAAACTTTAAACTTGAAATTTGTATGAATTTGTTCAAGTACTTATGTTTTGAATCAGAAATAAACACTATCGAACGCAAGTTTAGAACATAAATCAATCAGACTCAGAGAATCAATGGTAATCAAGAGTCGGGTGTGAGAGTTCAGGGGTTTTTGAGTGAATGAATTGACTGAAATCACAAAGTGTTGTATTTATACTAAGTGAAATTTTTAGGCGCATGAGCACTGTTTGTGCGCATGGAGTTGATTTTTACACTAAGTATTTAGGCGCATGAGCACTGTTTGTTCGCATGAGGTTAGGCGCATGAGCACTGTTCAGACGCATAAGCACTGTTTAGGTGCTTTTGCACTGTTCAAGCGAATGGGTCTAGCTTAAACGCCCCTTGGAAAATTTTCACTTGATACGCCCATTCTTGAAAGTCTGGTACTGTGCAGGTGCATGACTATGGATGAAACGCCCAACACTTAACCACAAGTTTCAGACTTATGACAACTGTTTAGGTGCATGAGGATGTCTGAAACGCCCAACTTGTACAAATTTTGAAAAATCATCATGCTCCTAATTTTAGATTTTTTAACACTGTTTAGGTGCATGATATTGCTTCCATAAGACTTGTAATTTTCAAATCTTCCACCTGAACACTGTTTAAACGTATTAGTACTGTTCATATACTAATTTTTTAAACAATTTGTCAAATTTTGACTTTAACCCAAAATTTACATAATTGACCCTCAATTTTGAACTTTTGACATTTCAAACTTTTATTTTTATTTTTGATCATTTTATTTTTGTTTTAAATTTTTTAAAAAAAATTCACGTCATTTTAGTCTCTAATTTTAACAAAAAGAGTCTCATATTGAAATGTTGCAAGAAGCTTTTCCACTTTAAAATGTTTTCTTCAGGTTCATTTTTACATTATATCAAACACACACATGCTTGAACTTTTTAACTTCATCCTACTCATCCAAAACATTTAATTTTTTATTTTTCATATCTTGAAATTTGAAAATTTTCTCTTTGACACTTTTACTTTTTACTCCCCCTAAACTTTTAAGTTTAATAAAAGTTAGAAGTTTCTTGAAACTCACATGAAGAGCACACTAATCATTGTTAACATGCCTGCATACAGAAAAACACGTAAAAATCAAAATTAAAGCAGAATAAAAATCTATTATGTACAATTGAATCATATGTCTGCAGTGACATCATATCAGTTATGATCATCACATTGAAATAAAATAAGTTGATGGATAGTCATAGACAGTGAATAAATCCTGATCAAGTGTGTTCAGGTCAGCATTTCTGTAGCAAAGGAGACACGAGATCTAAGGATAGAAAATGAGTGCTTTTGGCAAGATACTCAGCACACTTACTTTTTCAACTCTTGGATTGCTTAAGGTATAATTAGATATGACATTATGTAAGTCACACTTAGACTTAGAGAGCTCAACCCTCGTCAAGATATGCAAGAAATCACTTTTCTCATCTTGAAAACCTGACATTTACTTATAACCAGATCTCATGTTTAGTTTGTGCACGTTGGCATCTTTTTGCATCATATGAGAATATCCAGGTCTGTAATTACTTACAACAAAGGATATCTCGTCACTTCAGGTCTATGATGACTCATAATAGAGAAGTGAATCGATGCTTTAAATTAATAATATAAATAGTTCTCATGGTTATTTATATCGCCATCAGGTGTGAGTTTGTGACTTTACAAGCAATTAATTTGAGAAATCAACATTACTCATGGGTACTAAAACGGACAAACATGAATGCATGATTGATTTAGTTTGATCATAAGAGTTTACTTATTCAGTATAATTACATGAGTTTACCTGCACATCATATCTGATCACGTCAGACTTTAGTCATAAGCGAAGTATGCAACTGATCAAACTAATGTATCGATCATTTCTCACATATTGCAAAGACAGATTCATTCCTAAAAATGAATTAACAAATTTTTGTAGTTTTTGTTTTATATTTTTATCTTTTGATTTTTCAATTTTTTATTTTTGTATTTTGGTTTTGCTTTTTCTATGAAACATGCACACACAATATACAATCAGGCAATTAACTCTGATAGTTTCTCTTACTGTTTCCTATTTAGTTAAGAGAGGGTTCTGATCATTTTAAGACTCAAGTAACTGAAATGCTCAAAAATTAGTTTTTACACATGATTAATAAGACCAATTGACTCTACCAATTACTCAAACCTTCCTGGTAAAAAGGCTTTTGTAAATAGGTCCACCAATTGTTTTTCAGTTGCAATTTGGATTAAAATGATTAAACCTTTTTAAGAGTTATCTCTGAGAAAATGATATTGAATCTCGATATGTCTTGTTTTTGAATGTCGGACAGGATTTGTTGTTATGAACATAGCAGCGGTGTTATTAATGTAAATTGGAGTTTTAAGAAAATTGACCCCGTAATCCAGCAGTTGGTTTTGTAACCAAAGGATTTGAGAACATCCTGTTGAAGCAGCAATGTACTCAGGTTCTGTGATTGAAACGGAGACATTTGTTTGTTTCTTACATTGCCATGAGACTAATCTGGGTCCTAAAAACTGACAACCACCCGTAGTAGATTTACGATCTTGACAAAATCTTCTATAATCATTATCCTCCATAGCCCTAAAGCCGGTTTACCTTTGAGATACATGAATATTCATTTTATAGTAATTAAGTGGGATTCCTTCGGGTCTGATTGATTAACAATCTTGTAGTAAGATACATCAATGAACCAATCATAGATCTGTATAAAGTTTGGTCTACAGATTTTCCTTTCGGATCAGGCTCAATCTTGGTGTTTACGTCAGCTGGGGTTCTAATTGATTGACAATCTTGCAGTTTAAATTTCTTCAAGAGTTTGTCAACGAACTTCTCTTGATTAATGAAGATTCCATTTGCAGATTGATTGACTTGAAGTCCAAGAAAGAAATTTATTTCTCCCATAGAAATCATTTGAAATCGAGACTTCATGATTTCTTCAAATTCATTGCACAATTTTGGACTTTTAGAACCAAATATGATATCATCGACATACACTTGTACACATAGGAGATCATCAGCATCCTTCTTTATGAACAAAGTTGGATCGATTTTCCCTCGCGTGTATCCATGTTGGATTAAGTGTTGTGACAATGTTTCATACCAGATTCTAGGGGCTTGATGTAAAACATGCAAAGCTTTGCTAAGCTTGTACACACGATGTGGAAATTCTAAATCTTCAAAACCTGGAGGTTGGTTTATATACACATCATCGGTGATCGGTCCATACAAGAAAGCTCCTTTAACATCCATTTGGAACACCTTGAATTTCATGAATGATGCATAAGCCAGGAAGACACGAATTGATTCAAGTCTTGCAACTGGAGCAACTACTTCATCATAATCTATTCCTTCCTCTTCGGTGTATCCTTGTGCAACGAGTCTCACTTTATTTCTAATAACTATAACTCGATCATCTGTTTTGTTTCTGAATAACCACTTTGTGCTTATCGCATTTTCTCCTTCAGGTAAATCCACAAGATTCCACACTTCTTGTTTGCGGAATTGCAATAATTCTTCTTGCATAGCCTCAATCCAACTATTGTCCTTTAACGCTTCGGTAATGTTTTTAGGAACAACTTGAGAAAGAAAACATGAGTATAGCTAAGATTTGCTTCTTCTGATTTACTTCTCGTTGTTCTCTCATTCAATGGACCAATTATCTGAGACGTTGGATGGTTCCTGTGAATACGAGATGTTGGAATCTCATTCACTTGAACATGAACATCCAGATTGGTTTGGTTCAAGTTAGAAAGCTTATGCAATAGGTTCGAAGAATATGGATTGAAATTGGGAACTTGAGTCGGTGAGTTGATGAAGTAATCAAGATTACCGGTATCAACTGCATCACCAGAAATAGATGACGTTCCAGACTCAGGTTGTATAATTTCTATACCATCATTAGGCATAGGTTGTGAAACATCTTGATCTTCTAAAACTGAATGATCTTCCTCTTAATGAGATTGATCATTATTATTAAACCGAATTATTGAGTCTTTGACAAAAGAAAAAAATGGATAATCTTGGCTTGAGTCATCCATATCATCAGAATTTGAATCATCACTGAAAGAGCTGAGATCTCCTTGAAGTTTCTTCTCACCCATAGAATCAAACAAGTTAGATTGATTAAACAAGTTAGATTGAAAGAGTTTGACAATGAATCTAAATCAAATAACCAAGCTGGACCATTTGAAACTGATGGAAAAGAATTTTCAAGGAATTTAACATTGAATGTTTCAAGTATAACATTTGTCCTAGAGTTATAAACTCGATAGGCTTTTGAAACAGATGAATATCCAACGAAAAATCCTTCATCAGATTTTGAATCAAATTTTCCTAGATGATCACTTGAATTTAAAATCAAAACTGGACAACCAAAAGATTTAAGAAAATTTATGTTTGGTTTCCTGCCAAACATCAACTCATAAGGAGTTTTCAGTTTCTCTTTCACAATTAAAGTACGATTCTGTACAAAACACGCAGTAGATATGGCTTCATCCCAAAAAGTGATAGGAATTTTCGCATCTGCTAACGTGGATCGTGCAGCCTCAATCAAAGTTCTGTTTTTCCTTTCAGCAACTCCATTTTGTTGAGGAGTTCTAGGAGCACTGAACTGATGAGCAATTCCTTTTTCTGCAGAAAACATATCAATAGTTACATTTTTAAATTCCGTTCCATTATCACTTCTTATTATTTTTACTTTTTGTTCTAATTGATATTCAACTTTTGTGATGAATTCTTTTAATAATTTAGCCATTTTAGAATTAGCATTCAAAATGAAAACCTATGAAAATCTTGTAATATCATCAATGATAACTAAAGAATAAGATTTTCTTCCAATAGTCTTCACATTTGTTGGTCCGAAAATTACTTAGAGTAATTTTACTTCCTAGATAAATTTAGCTTCGGAAGATATCAAATACCAGAAATCTTATACATAAGAGAGAATACATGCTCCGAGACTTAATTGCTTTTGGAAGAAAATGGTCTTTCAATACACATAGTACTTGGTGAGAAAAATAAGTTTCGAAAGATATATCAAAATTTCTTCCGATGGTTAATAATCTCAAAAGTAGTTATTTGTTTTGAAGACATAATTTTCTTCCGAAGACAACTAGATGTCTTTTGATAGAATGTATATTAAAATTCTCAGAATTCTAAAGGATATCATTTTAAAAAGTTTCTTCCAAAGTGAACTGGGCTTATATGGTGATGATATAGACAACTTAAGACAAACATATTATTAAAAATAATATTTAGTTTAATTTAAAGAAAATCTACTCAAGGCTAATCATCCCAATAGCTGATACAAGATACTTAAATCTTTGCTCATCAAAAGCTTTTGTGAACAGATCATATATTGTTCATTTGTGTTTACTTTGACTAGTTTTATCAATCCCTTTTCAAAATTATCTCTAATTAAATGATACTTGATATTGATGTGCTTTGTCTCTGTAAAGAGATAGCACTGTTGTTGTCTATATGGACAGGAGTCTCCTTGAAGTTGAATCCATAGTCTAGCATTTGATTTTGAATTCAAAGCACTTAAGCATAGCAGCTTGTAATAACAATGTATTCAGCTTTAGCAATTGATGCAGATACACATGATTATTTCATGCATTGCCATGAGACTATCCTTCCACCAAGAAATTGACATCCCCCAAATGTATACTTTGTAGTCATATTGATGTTAGAATTCTTTGGATACCAGTGGCCCAATTTGGGAGCACCCTTGAGATATTTGAAGATTCTCTTGACAGCAACAGGTGTGACATCCTGGGTAGGCTTGTTATCTTGCACAAATACAGGTATCAAAAATGATATCAGGCTTGCTGGTGATGAGGTACATAAGAGACCCAATCATAAACCTGTATAGATGTTCATCAACACACCCCCCTCAAGATCTAGTCCAAGAGAATGGTTTCTTGCTATGGGTGTCTTAGCAACCTTGCACTTAGTCATGTGAAACCTGACAAGTATGTCTTGCTCATACTTTGACTGGTTTTTGAAGATTCCATTTTCAACTTACTTCACTTGAATTCCTAGAAAAAATTAAGTTCCCCATGGAACTCATTTCAAATCTATTCTTCATCATCTTCTCAAAGTCTTTACAGAGCTTTGGATTAGTTGAGCCAAAGATAATGTCATCTACATCAACTTAAACCAACATCAAGTCATTTCCTGTTCCTTTGATGAAGTATGTTCCATCAATAGTACCTCTCTTGTATCCGTGCTTACAGAGATACTATGATAGTGTCTCATACCACTTTCTTGGAGCCTGATGCAACCCATAAAAAGCTTTGTCAAGCTTGCAAACATAATCAGGATGATCTGGGTCTATAAAATTTGACATACACCTCCTAATCAATCACCCCATATAAAAAAGCACACTTGACATCAAGGTGGTAGACCTTGAAATCCTTGGATGCAGCAAAAGCCAGGAATATCCTAACAGCTTCAAGTCTAGATACAAGAGCAAAAACATATGTGTAATCATTCCCTTCTTCTTATGTGTATCCTTGAACAACTAGTCTTGCCTTGTTCTTGATGACAAGTCCTCTATCATCCTTCTTGTTCCTAAAAACCCATTGAGGAAGAGGACATAGATTCCAAACCATTTGTCTCTTGAATTGAAGCAGCTTCTCCTGCATTGTTTCAACCTCACTTCCATCTTTCAAAGCATCTTCAATCTCTTAGGCTTTGTCTAGGACAAGAAACAAGAGTGAAGAAAAATATTTTTTTCTTGGGTTTGTTATCTTATTTTTACCCAAGTGTTTAGATATCCAATGATGTTTGTGGTGGGATAGGACTTGTGGATTCTCAGTTGAGGAATCATAGTAGTTGTTTAGACAGATCTAAATTAGTGAAATACAGATCTGGTGCTTGAGAGTCATCCAACATATCCACACACTTATCAAGCGAGACTTGATCTAATGAGTGTGTCAAATCATTGAAGTTGTCTTCTATGAAGTGGTTATCAGTATGAAGAAACTCCTGATCACTAACACCACCTCCATCTCCTCCTACATTGGAAATGCCTTTATCTAAGTTCTAAGCCTCTGTGTTGGAATTTATAGGCACCTCTGATGTGTCAGCTGATGAATTTGTCATGGTTGTGCAAATAGGATTTCTAACTATAGGGCTAGTTACCACTGGAGCTAAAGTAGTTTATACACTTGGTCTTCTCAACTCAAATCTTGGATTAGAATCTCCTATTGATAATGTACTTGTAGATCCTAAAACATGCTCATAAGATTTGTTAAAATAGTTGGTAACTAAATCAAGATCAAACAACCAATCAGGATTGGAACATTTCACACTGGGTGTGTGCTCATTGAAGGTCACATTGACAAACTCTCAACTACTCTAGTTCTGAGATTGTATACTCTATAAGCCTTGGCTTGGGAGAAGTATACAATGAAATGTCCATCATCTGATTTCTCATCAAATTTGGCTATTTGATCCTTGGTATTCAAGATGGTGCAAGGACATCCAAATGGCGTGAGAAAACTAATGAAAGGTCTCCTTTTGTGCCACAATTCATAAGGAGTCTTACCATAAGTCTTGACTACTAAGACTCTGTTTTGCACATAGCAGGAAGTGTTAACTGCCTCTGCCAAGAAGGTGATGGGCAGTTTGGAGTTAGACAACATGGTTCTTGCAGCTTTAATAAGTGTCCTGTTTCTCATATCAGCAACACCATTTTGCTAAAGTGTTTTGGGAGCACTATATTGTCTTGTAATACCCTTTTCTTTTAAAAATGTATCAAAGATTTGGTTTTTAAATTCAGTTCCTTGATCACATCTTATGATCTTGACCTTATGATCATATTGATTCTCAATTTTCAGAATGAAACTCTTCTAAGATCTTAGGGGTCTCGTCCTTAGTTCTAAGAAAGAAGACCCAAGTGTATCTTGTAAAGTCATTTGTGATCACCAAGCAATAAGAGGTCCTTCCTAAACTCATTACACTAGTGGGGCCAAAGAGATCCATATGTAATAAGTGAAGGGGTGTAGTGATGGAGTTGATTTCCTTTGGCTTATGAGATACCTTGTGTTGCTTCCCTTGTAGGCAGGCAATACAATGATCATCACTTGTAAACTCTTTCTTTGGGATTATAGTTACCAAGTCATTATTAATTATTTTGTTCATGTTTTTAAAGTTTACGTGGCACATTCTTTTATTCCAAAGAAAGACTCATCACTAATGGGTTTAGAAAGAAAGCAAGAAACTTCTCCTAAAGGGGATATTTCCTGCAAGTCCATCTTGTACATATTCCCTCTCCTGGGGGATCTAAGTAGGATGTGCTCTTAAGGAATGACCACCTGATTCTTCAGAACAATGCACTCATGCTAAGTGAAAAGCATGTTATGTCTCTGATCACAAAATTAGGATATACTCAAAAGATTGTACCCAAGCTCCTTAACAAAGTTCAACTTCTCAATGTTGAGCTTACTATTTATGAACCCGCCCCTTCCAGTAATGTAACCACCAGATTCTCCTCCAAAAGCAACTATCCCTCCATCAATTCTTTCAAAGTTTTAAAGCAAAGAGCCATTGCCTGTCATGTGCCTGGAACAACCACTGTTAATGATCCATACATTCCCTTT
Source organism: Flaveria sonorensis (assembly GCA_025506505.1). NCBI lineage: Eukaryota > Viridiplantae > Streptophyta > Magnoliopsida > Asterales > Asteraceae > Flaveria > Flaveria sonorensis. Next base: position 51,457,672 of record CM046437.1, read on the forward strand.
GGTGTTCAGCTGTTCCTGGACATAAAAAGATGGTTAGTTACATTTGGAAACCCAAGCCTTATTGGCCTTGGGCTTGTTAAATTGAATAGAAGATAATGAAACAGTAATTGATCTTATATGCAAGTTCCGAGGATCATTTGTTGTTGTTGTTGATGAAGAACTTTTAGTTACATGGCCTTCCTTCATCTTCCACACCATCTTTGGAAGACTAGACTTGGCCTTCAATACTTCGGAAGTTTTGATTACTTTGGAAGTTTTGGAGACTGAACCTTTGAAAGCTTTTGCATCCACTACAGCAAAATTCAATGCTTAGGAAGCATTCCTTCTTCCAAGACCAAATTTTCTTCTAAATGTAAGTTTTCACTTATCTTCTTGTTTATTTTCGAGCTTCCGAAAGGAAGAGATTTTCCTTCCAAACCTATTTTCTTCTTCTTCTTCTTAGAAGTTTTCTTCTTGTTCATGTGGATAGTACTTTTAGAATTGTAGATGCAATACTTGGCAAAGTGAGAAAACAAGCACACATGATGCATTTGGTTCTTTAAGGGTTGCGTTTATAAATTTTGAGTAAAATAAAAATATGAAAGAAAAGTTTAGGGTCTAGAGTCAAAAATTAATTATTATATATATAAATATTGTTTGTCTAAAACCCTACACCACGACACCCCAGAAGCAAATCGAATCAACAACTCTCTACCGACCCTCGACGCGTCCTATTCCAACAAGCTCCTAGCACGAAATCAACCGTGGCGTCCAATCGTCTAATCGTTATTTCGTCATTAATAGCAGCTAACACTCTACTTATGTTTTGATTCATTTCGTTGAGTACGTTCGTTTAATTTCGGTTCGTTATAATGTTTTTGTTTAGGCACAAACCGTGGGTGTTCGTGGGTGGATTCGGGTGTTCTGAGGTTCGGTTGTGGTTTGTAGTGTGCGACTATATGTATGTACATATGTATATATCGTGTGTGAGTGTGTATGTCGTATCATGTTTGTGTGTGCTAGATAGGTGTAAGATTGTGTAACTATAATATGTGGTGTGTGTATGTATTAAGTGTGTGAGAGCAGGTAATATATATATATATATACATATATATATATATATGTATATATATATATATATATATGTGTGTGTGTAGTGATATGTGTGTGTACGTAGTAAGTGTGTGTGTGTGCATGTGAAGGTATATATATATGTGTGTGTTTGCATGTGTGTGTGTGTGTGCAGTGATATGTGTGTGTATGTAACAAGTGAGTGTGTGCTTGTGATTAGTGTGTGTGTGTGTGTGTGTATATATATAGGGTCAGGATCATTACAAACCACTTTTTATTTTTAGAACCAAAAGAACCACTAATTTACATATATGTAAGTTAAGGCTAGTGATATTTAGTTATTTTACGTACATATATAATATACACATATGTTAAACACATCAAGTATTACCAGACTTAAGTTACATTTATGTAAATCAATGTTTCTTTGGTTCTGAAAATAAAATGTGATTTTGTAATGATCCTAACACTTTGTATTTATATATATATATACCGCGTGTTGTGTGTTGGTTCCTATGTAATTGGGTTGTATGTGGGTGTGAGTAACAAAGATATATATAAGCATGGTAATCATATACGTAGTATATGTGTTTATCGGTGTGTGTATATGGTTTATGTGAGTGTAAGTTATCAAGTTTTTGGGTGTTATATATATTATAATATATATGTATAAGTATGGAGTATGCTATTAACTATAAATGTATTGTGAGTTATGTCATATATATATATATATATATATATATATATATATATATATACATATATAAAGATAGGTGCAAATAAGTATAGGTAGAATATACAAACATAAAGAATGAGTTGCGTTTGATGATTTAGCTAAAACATATAAATAGAGGTATACAATAGTGGTGTATTTAAACTAATTATATATAAATATATATATATATAAATAGATGTACTTCAGAGTGAGTCGCGTTAGAAACCCGAACAGACTCGAGATAGAAGTGAAACTATTATAAGTCTTACTAATTGTGTTTAAAAGTTCAATTAGTTATTACAGGTGTTGACAGTTTGGGTTACGCCCACTGCTAGAAGCTCTTTCGATTCCATTATTTGATTTATCTTTTCAAGGTGAGTCTCGCAAGCCGGATTTATTACAATTATTTATAATCATCAAGGAGGAAAAATATTCTTAACTTTTTTTATGCTATGAACCTATTTATTCTTTGGAACAATTGTGTTTACTATTTTGTAAGTTTATATCTGGTACATGCATAAGTTTTCTATTTGGTTTTTTATTCACAACTATTTAACTCCGGTGTTGGAGCTGATGGGCATATATGGATAGTACTATTAAGCAGACACCCACACCCTTGTTTGTTGGTATACTAGTTGGGACTGACAGTGGTCACGGACGGACCCTATGGTTATTATGTTCCGACAAGATTTGTGTGTACGTCTTGGGTTTAGTTGTGAGGCTCATGTTTAGATGTGATATTGCTGGCTTATAACTGTATACACTTATGTCCCATAAACTTTTAGACAACATAAAATTTTATTTATTATTTAAACCTATGAACTCACCAACAATCCATTGACCTTTTGAGCATATCTTTTCACGTAACAATCATCAAGCATAGCTAGAGACGATGCCTTATTGATGACCCTAAGGAATACATTTTGTACTTGCTCTTGTGTTTCAAACAATTGTGTTACTTTAAGTTATCATTGTTGGACATATTTACCTTTACATGTTCCCGGCTTGTGGGATTCAATTTGGTTATTCTTGTTTGACTATGTTTGTTGTGGAATTGACTTATCATGACACATGTCTCTATTTGTGTAAGGTGAGGTCATGACACGTTGATTTTTATCATTTAATGCATCTCTATTAACTATCAATGTATTATGACGATTCTCTCCGTTACATCCTCGTGTTTCTTCTCTAAGCGGGGGTATTACAGATTGATATAAGAGCCATTGATTATAGGGAACTAGATGGAAAACTCGACCTAGACTATAACCTAAGTATCCACATGTAGTTCGCATAATAGGCCTACATGGTCATTGAAATACATATGAATGTTCAATTTGTATTTTCAAATTATGCTTTGTAGCGTGACTTACGTACTATATGTGATATACTATTTTGGGGAAATTACGTACATTGTATCATATATATGCACCTTGAGAGAGCATTTGGTGAGCGCATCCTCTTATTATGTATTTAACTTTTATTCTGTCTTGATTCTTAAGTGTTGTTATAAGAAATGTTCTACGGACATAGGTTGATAAGCCAACCCTTACTTTGTGAGTCAATCGGTGTCACAACTGCTATAAGCACCCCTATTTACAACGTTTTGGATTGAATATTTGGAAACAAACACGTTGGCTAACACGATACTAGTAGATAAGAGAAAAAACATGCTCAGGTCAGATGATTATTTTTTTTATATTTTCAAATATACTAAATAGATTCCTTTGACTATTTCTTACCCAAGAAAATGCTTTTTTAATTGGTCAATTAACCTTTGCTTAGCGACCATATAATCAATCTTCCAATCATCTATAGCACCCTGTACTTAGCAAGATGGTTTAACTCAGTTAGGATGAGCTAGAATTGACCATGCAAAGCAAATTTCAATCTCGAGTGCACCCATAATTGTGATTTGCAATGCATGTGAAGACTAGCAAACCCTGTCTCAAGGTAACTATCATATATGGTTCGATTCCTCAATTTTGTGCTTTGGGACACTAAAACCATTGTCCTTATGAGATTTTATCAATGATGTAGAAACATCCATCACCTTTACTCTTATGTAACTTCTAATCAATCTAAAGCCTCATAGAAACCATATTGTGAAATTACAGTCCAATTCCTATACCACATTGCTCCCTTTCACCTTTCTATGATGGTAAAAAGTACTGATTGTTGGGACGTATTTAGTTTTCGTAGAGTTGCAATAGAAGGAGGAGTCTCCCGCACATGCAATACTTAATTCATTAGACTGATCTTAAGATTTTCATCATGGGTGGGTTAGATGTGTCATCATATTACTTTGATGAGTAATTAGAAGTCATGCAAGTAGTTTAAATCATTGTTCATGACATATTATGGATATGGAAGGATTGCTAAGAGAAGCCCTTTATATAAGTATCATCGGTAATCTAATGATGAGTCTAAACAGGAGTATTATGATCATGAAAGGATATAGATGGTGATGGTGATAAGGAAAGCAAACATAAATGGTGATAATTATAATAAGATTTATAACGGATGTACCTATAAAGAGTTGATGGTGTGCAAACCAAAGGAGTTTAATGATGGGAGAGGTGTGTTGCCATCTACTAGATAGGCAGAGAAAATGGAAGCTTGGATCATAATCATAATGTCTATCCTAGGTTCAACCAAGCACTAAAACAAGTTGGAAGTAATCAAGATCAAGGGCAATCATCCACAAAAGCCAAAAGAAATCTGTTGACAGACAAAGGATGATGAGCTTCTTGAAGCTGTATGGATTCTTCGGAAGAAGGCTTGGTCCTATGTCTCTATCCACAATGGATGAGGAAATTAGAGTAATCAAGCAGAAGATAAAGAAGGGAGAGCTGGTGGACTTGCATTCTCCACCAAGTCCAGCTCAACCTAAAGTTGAGGTGAAGGTTGAACACTCTGAGACAACACAACCTAAACCTGGAGCTGCATCTCAGCCAACTTCATCTTCTGATCCACAGCAAGGTCCTCCTCTCACTCCTTCTGAACTTGTGAGAGAGGAGATCCTAACTGAGAGGGACTCAACTGAACAACCTGGTACTCAAGACCACTCCCCTCAGTTAAAATCATCAGGGAGACGAAAAAGGATTGCCAGAAGATCAACCTCAAAGAAAAAAAAAGAAAGGCATCCACCTCCCAACCTCAGGATGAGTCAGAGCATCCTGAGGGAGTGCATGAAAAGGTCTCTTAACAAACTCCAATCCTAGTAGAGCCTCTTGATGTTGGAAGACAAATTATGTCATGGTCTTATGATGAAGATCAAGACAGATGGTATGTCATAAGAGATCAGGATGGCATGCATGTCTATTCTAAAGAAGACATGCTCAATCTTCCTTTGCATGATCTCTTTAACATAAGAAGGTTCTAAGTTAGTCTGAAGGATCCAGACCTAATGATGAAGAAAGGTATGCTGAAGATCCTAATATGGACTATCAAAATGTGAAGAACTTCTCTATTTTGGTAGCATCAGCTTAGGGGGAGTTTGTAAGATCATCTGAAGATTATGAGGCTGATGCAACCAACAAGCCAGAACAACCAAGTCTTTCATGCATGCACTAAGAAACAAAGATGAACTAGCTTTGGAAGTCTTACACTCTCAAATGTGTCTAAGTGTAAGATCTTCCGAAGCTAACAGTTCAGAAGGAGTTACTTCGGAAGTTTCACACTCAAACAGAAAAATATTCTAAGTGTGAAATCTTTCGAAGCCAAAGATGAAATATTCCGAAGCTTCAGAGACAAAGTCTTCTGAAGCTGTGAAGACAGAGAAAATATGCTTTCTCTGAATCAACTTTTGATAAAGCTGACACATTCCGCTGCCTGCTCTGGTGGTTCACCTACTTTACACAAGTTGGTGAAACTTCCATGCTTTATCAAAAAGTAGGAATCGTCTTTGTCTGTAGCTTACCTTACTTGTTCATGTAGACTTTTTGTATTTGGAAAAGTCAGTGAGCTATGGCATGTCATAGTCACTAGTCAAAAGGCAATCTGCCTTTTAACTTTATATTGATCATGTTGTCTAGATTACTTAAATCCCAACAGTCTTTACATGTAAGTGACGGTTGTAGGTTGTAGTATAAAAGTGCCTCAGGTCCTTTTAATTTCTTCATGCTTTGTAACACTTGTAAAAGAACTTGAGATCAATATACAACATCCTTGAAAACCAATCTTGTGTTCTTGTGTTGTTCTTAGTTCTGTCTCTTTACTTTACTTGTGTTCTTAGTATCATCTGTTTTAAGTTACCAGTTCCCTATTTGAATTGTTAAGTGATCTAAGAACTCTCCTCAGTGTGAAACTAAGTGTTAAGTACCCTTACCCGGTCCTGCAACCATCATCAATATAATCTAACTAACATCATACAATCATCAAACAATCAAAATTCAACATTGTAGCATCAATTTCGACTAGGGTTTCGGCCAACATCAAAAAAACATGAAAAACTTGTAAAAATCTAACCTTTAATCACGTAATGGCCAAGAATTGAAGTTGTTAACGTGTTGTAATCCTTGGAACCAATCAAAATTGATGCTCAATTGCTTGTTCTTGGTTGAAATCGCAAGGTGTGTGTGTGTTTGGTGATGATCGCGGCCGAGAGGGAGGGTGGGGGCTAGGGTTGGGTTTTGTTTAACTTAATTTAATTAAAAATTAACTTTTAAACCCCTTTTAATTACCTTTTGTAAAAAAAACTAATCTTTTAACACTTTTTAAAATGTTTCAACTACAAAATACAAACATTATAAACTAACAATAATAATCATGCATAATTTTCATTAGTCACAAAATACATGAAATAAATATGACACGTTGCCACGTTACAAGGTAAAATTCACAAATAATATTTAAATCGTGTAAGCACATAAGCACAACTTAATAATCACATTATTAGTTAAATTGTTATCTGTTTATCATAGATAATTGTTATTAAGTCACCAACGTTCAACGACAACTAGTGTGTGCACACGACACGTGTATGCAAGACCTAACGGAACTAACGGAGTTTGGTAACGGAAAATTACCGGATGTCACATTATCCCCATGTTGAAAGAATTTTCATCCCGAAAATTACGTTACATCACTGGTATACTGCATTGGCATAAAGAAATTTAGTGAGTTTTGGGTGGGTTGTCACATCATCCCCATGTTGAAAGAAATTTCGTCCTGAAATTTAATCAATACCTTCGTTGGCTGGCATCGTTGTTTCGAACAAATGAGGATACTTGAGCTTTATCTGATCTCACGTTCCCACGTGAATTCCAGTCAACGTTTTTAGTTCCAACGAACTTTGACTATGGGTATCTTGCTTTGCTTAAGAGTTTTGACCTCTCGGTCCATCACCTCAACTGGTTCTTCAATGAACCGTAGTTGTTCATCTACGTGCACTTCCTCCAGTGGTACAACCATCGTCTCGTCAGATAAACATGTTTTCAAATTTAAGACTTGAAATACATTATGAATTCAACTCAACGAGTCAGGTAGATTTAATCAGTATGCCACGGGACCTATTCTTTCCAGAATCTCAAATGGTCCAACATATCTCGGATTTAGCTTTCCTCTTCTGTCGAATCGAATCACACCTTTCCACGGTGAGACTTTCAGTAAAACTTTGTCGCCGACCTATAACTCCAAAGGTTTACATCGCTTGTCTGCATAGCTCTTTTTTCGGTCTTGCACTGCAGCCATACGGTTCCTTATTCGTATGATCTTCTCAGTAGTCTCGTGCACCAACTCGGGACCTGTTAGCTGACTATCACCAATTTTCGCCCAACAAACTGGTGATCTACACTTTCGCCCATACAACGCCTCAAATGGTGATGCCTTAATGCTGGTGTGATAACTATTGTTATAAGAAAATTCCACCAATGGTAGGTGAACTTCCCAGTTATTCCCGAAGTGAATCACACAAGCACGTAGCATGTCCTCCAATGTTTGAATAGTATGTTCGCTCTACCCATCTGTTTGTGGATGATAAGCAGTACGCATGTCTAGACGTGTGCATAGAGATTTCTGTAACGACTATCAGAAATGTGATGTAAAACGAGCATCACGGTGAAAAATAATTAAGATCGGTACACCATGTCTCGGGACTATCTCCTTCAGATAAATTCGAGTTAATTTATCCATTTTATCTGTCTCCTTGATTGCCAAGAAATGAGTGGATTTAGTTAATCAATCCACGATCACCCATATCGTGTCACAACCAGTTGGAGTCTGGGGTAATTTAGTAATGAAGTCCATAGAAATCTGCTCCCACTTCCATATAGGAATCTTAGGTTGTTGTAGTAAACTAGATGGCTTTTGATATTCCACTTTAACTTTCGAACAGGTCAGGCACTTGCCGACATACGTAGCTACGTCCGCTTTCATATTAGGCCACCAGTAGTGCGTCTTCAGATCATGATACATCTTCTCAGAACCAGGATGTATAGGGTACTTAGACTTGTGTGCTTCACTCATAACCAAGTCTCTTAGGTTTCCTTACAAAGATACCCAAAGTTTGTCCATGAAATAACGAATCCCGTCCGCTTTCACTTCAAACTGTTTGTCCATCTCACGTAAAGATTCAGACCCGATGTTTTCCACTTTCAAGGCTTTTGTCTGAGCTTCTCGGATTTATTCAGGCAAGTGAGTGCTAATCGTAAGCTGCAAAGCTCGCACTCATTGAGGTTTAGCAGTCTCCTTTCTACTCAACGTGTCTGCAACTACATTTTCCATTCCTGGGTGATATTTGATAGCGTAATCATAATCATTCAACAATTCCACCCAGCGTCTTTGCCTCATGTTCAACTCCTTTTGCTCAAAGATATGCTGAAGACTCTTGTGATCAGTGTAGATAGTGCACTTGGTACCATACAAGTAATGTCTCTAGATCTTCAAGGCAAAAACTATAGCACCCAGCTCCAAGTCATGAGTGGTATAGTTCTTCTCATGTACTTTTAGTTGTCTCGAAGCATAGGCTATCACTTTATCATGTTGCATCAAGACACAACCAAGTCCATGGATAGAAGCATCACAATAGACCACAAAGTCATCACTTCCCTCTGGTAATGCCAATATCGGTGCGCTACACAGTTTCTGTTTCAACAACTGAAAAGCAGACTCCTGACTATCACCCCATTTATATGTTGTCCCTTTATGAGTCAAGTCTATAAGGGGTTGAGCGATCTTAGAAAATCCTTCAATGAAACGTCGGTAATATCCTGCCAGTCCAAGAAACTATCGTATCTCACTGGGCGTCTTGGGAACCAACCAATTCTTTATTGCCTCAATCTTTGCTGGATCAACATGTATTCCTTTCTCGTTAGGAATATGACCCAGAAATTATACTTCACGTATCCAGAAATCATACTTGGAAAACGTGGCGTACAGTTGCTCCTTTCTAGGTAATTCCAAGATTAGACGTAAGTGCTCTTCATGTTCTTCCTTGGTCCTTGAATAGATCAATATGTCATCGATGGAAACAATAACAAATCGATCAACATAGGGTTTGCACACATGATTCATGAGATCCATGAATACTGCCGGTGCATTTGTCAACCCAAATGGCATGACCAAGAACTCATAATGACCATAACATGTAAAAAGAATGTTGTCTTCGAGATGTCTTCCTCTCGAATTCTCAGTTGATGATAACCAGACCTCAAATAAATCTTAGAATAATAGCTTGATCCTTAAAGTTGATCAAACAAATCATCTATACGAGGTAAAGGGTATTTGTTCTTGACTGTAACCTTGTTCGGTTCTTTGTAGTGGATACACATTAGAAATATGCCATCCTTTTTCTTGACAAAGAGAACAGGTGCTCCCCAAGGGGATGAGCTCGGTCGGATAAACCTTTTATCCAACAACTCTTGCAGTTGAGCAGAAAGTTCCTATAGTTCATTCGGAGCCTCAAATGGTGCGGTGTTGATTGAGGTGTGATAACTGTTATTGTAGGAGAACTTGACCAATGGTAAATGAGTTTCCCAACTGCTGCTAAAATCGATCACATAGGCATGCAAAATGTCTTCCAGTGTCTGGATCGTACACTCACTCGGACCATCGGTTTGCGGTTGGTACGTAGTGCTCATATCCAACCGCGTTCCCAATGATCACTGCAAGGATTGCCAGAAATGAGGAGTGAATCGAGCGTCATGATCAGATATAATAGATACTGGCACACCATGCCGAGAGACTATTTCCCTTAAATAAATCCTTGTCAACCTGTCCATTCGATCCATCTCTCGGATTGCCAGAAAGTGTGCGGATTTTGTTAAGCGATCTACTATAACCCAAATGGTATCGCATCGTTGGGAGTCCTAGGTAACTTTGTGATAAAGTCCATCGAGATCTGCTCCTATTTCCACACTGGAATTTCCGGTTGTTGCAGTAAATCGGATGGTCTCTGGTATTCCACTTTTAACTTTAGAGCAAGTTAGACATCTGCTTACGTAGGTGGCAATCTCAGCTTTCATGTTTGGCCATTAGTAGCTAGTGGATTTGCTTTTAGTTGCTTGGGTGAAAACATCCCATACTGTGGCACCCAGATTCGTTCCATGAAATAACGGATTCCATCAGTCTTGATCCCTAATTGTTTCTCCATGCCTCGCATGGATTCTGCCTTCAGATTCTCAACTTTCAAGGCCTCAGATTGAGCAGCCTTGATTTGCACTGGAAGATCGGAGTGGATGGTCATTTGCAACGCACGCACCCAATGAGGTTTCAATGTTTCCTTTCGGCTGAGGGCATCGGCTACCACATTAGCCTTACGTGGGTGGTACTTGATTGCACAGTCGTAATCATTTAGTAATTCTTACCACCATCGTTGTCACATATTCAGCTCTTTCTGATCATATATGTGCTGGAGGCTCTTGTGATCTGTATAGATCGTGCACTTGGTTCCATATAAGTAGTGCCTCCAGATCTTCAAGGCAAACACTACAGCTCCTAGTTCTAGATCATGCGTCGTGTAGTTCTTCTCATGCACCTTGAGTTGTCTAGATGCATAAGCTATGACATTTTTGCGTTGCATCAGTACACATCCCAAACCCTGGATGGATGCATCACAGTAAACAACGAAATCATCAGTTTCTTCTAGCAAAGCTAGGATCGGCGCGTTCTGGAGTTTGTCTTTAAGCGCCTGAAATGCTCATTCCTCTTTGCTACCCCATTTGTAGATGGTTCCTTTGTGAGTTAGGGCACTCAAAGGTTGTACCAACTTTGAGAATCCTTCGATAAATCGTCTATAATAGCCCGCCAAACCAAGGAATTGTCGCAACTCAGTAGGCGTTTTTAGTGCCAACCAATCCTTGATTGTATCAATCTTTGAAGGATCTACATGTATACCCCTTTCGTTCACCACATGCCCAAGAAAATGCACTTCTCACATCCAGAATTCGCATTTTGAGAACTTTGCATAAAGTTGTTCATTCTTCAACAAATCCAGAATGATTCTTAAGTGTTCCGCATGATGTTCCTTATTCTGAGAGTAGATTAGTATGTCATCAATGAAGATAATGACAAACTTATCCAAAACTACTGGGGCATTGGTCAGTCCAAAAGGCATAACCGCTGACTGAAAATGTCCATAGCGAGTTCGGAATGTCGTCTTTGGGACGTCTTCCTCCCGAACCCGTAACTGATGATGACCTGATTTCAGATCAATATTGGAATAGTAGCTTGATACTTGTAACTGGTCAAACAGGTCATCAATTCATGGAAGTGGATACCTGTTCTTGATCGTCACCTTATTTAGCTCCCGGTAGTCAATACACATTTTGAAGGTTCCATCTTTCTTTTTCACGAAAAGCACTGGAACTCCCTAAGGTGAAGAGCTGGGATGTATGAATCCCTCGTCTAGCAATTTCTTCAATTGCTTAGACAACTCTTGTAACTTATTCGGTGCCAAATGGTATGGCGCTCTAGCGATTGGAGCAGCTCTTGGCGTCAGCTCAATCTGGAATTCTACTTTCCTGTGTGGAGAAAGGCCAGGTAAATCTTTTGGAAATAATTCTGGGAAGTCTCTGACAACCGGAATATCTTCGATACGCTTTTCATCCAACTTCTTTTCTGTAACTAGTGCCAATAAAGCAAAATGCCCTTTCCGAAGACATTTTTGGGCCTTTAGATATGAGATGATGCCGACCATAGCATCCCTCTTGTCACCTTCCACAACGAGTGTCTAGCCACTAGGAAGAGGCAACTTAATGAGTTTGTCTCCACAAATGATCTCTGCTTGGTTCTTGGATACCAACCACAACGTCAAAGCAACCAAGTGTAACAGGAATTAGATTCATATCGAATAAATGTCGCCTAGTTTACATCTGCTATATGCCTGGGTAGCCGCTATAGTTCTACCATCAACTATCTCTATGGTAAATTCAGAACTTAAGTCAGTAGGCACTACCCCTAGCAGATTACTAAACTTATTGGATACGTAGCTTCCGTCGGTATCCGAATCAAAATATACTAAGGCAAACTAACCATTCCTATGGTTTTCCCTCTTCTTGAGCCTTGGATAGTTTCTGTTGAAACACACAGATTGTCCGCACTCATAACATCTCTTTATGCTTCTTGTGGTTGAGGTGATTTGGCCGGGATGTTCACACGAAGGTTCTTAATGGCATGACCGAATTTCCTATAGCACTCATAGATGTTCTTATTACATGGCCTATTGTAATGCTAAATGCACTTGCTGCAAGCAAAAACACGAACAGGTAACGGATGGGGTTGTCACAACACTTTGCTAATTGATCATATGTCAACTGTATCAACCAGGAAAATTCAAGTTGACTCCTATAATTGGGAAACGTAACATACGCTTAAACATGATAGATACCAAATGAAAGGAAAACTAGGATGTTCAATCTGTCAAGACTCTAAGTCTTAAGGTCAATCCAAAGATTAGAAAATACATGTGTAGATAGTATCTCGTTACTACCTTTCGAGGGCCTCGTACTTTATAGATAGATAGTATTGCACGATCACCGAAATGCTAGAAAGAGCAACGTCTCATAGAGACTAGGACTAATGCCATAATATGAATCTCATTAAGGCGTGAGGTAGATGAGAACTTTCATACGAGTATAAATGAAGGATTGTCTCCATATCAATAGTGAAGTGTTATGAAAACCGACACTCTCATGTTCCAAAGTATAGAAATGAACATTTGTACTGACTATGACTGTTATCACCCGACAGAGTTCGCCATACCTCTTATGCACGACAAATTACAATTACGTGTGCACCAGTAATGGTAATTTGCTTTGCATGGTCACCCCTGGTACCTCCTATTCCAGCTAACATACCTTGTCAAGTACAGAGTGTTAACAACGATAGAAGTATCAAAGATATTGTCATTAAACCAAAGGTTAGTTAACCAAGGTGGTATGAAGAAATCAGTAAGGAAAATATTCACTTGGACAAGAAAGCGTCGATGTACTCAGGTTAGATGGGTAAGATAGTATTATCATAAGTAACCCTGATAAGTTGTCCCCCAATGTCTATGATAACCGCCAGTGTAGCTATTTTCTGCTCCATAGGGCAGGGAAGAGAAGTGGCAACATAGGTAAAGAGAATATGACAGAAATAGCTCTCGTTTGAGAAAGCATTTCAACAGGAGGCAACACATGCTCCCGGTGAACCATCCAAGTCAGGTACCAATGGTATTGTATCCGATTCCAAAAGGTATGATGTAGAAGGTACGGTAAATCATTAATCATAATTAACCTTCTCGTGACTCACAGTACCTTAGAGTCCCCCGCGCTAAGGAACAGGTGGTAACAATGGGGAATCAGGACGAATTGGCCTTTTCCCCCATAAACTTAACATAGGAAGATGATGACACCATCTCTGTAGTCAAACGCTCACTAGATTGAACAAAAGCAAGCAATCCAGCAAAGCAAAGCAAGCAAGGCCAGCAAGCAAAACTAAACGTGTCTATATGTGTGTAACTAAGGCGTCAGGCTATAGTCTAAATGCAATGCAAATGAAATGCTATGTCAATTTAGTTCACTATAACCAATGCCTCTGATACCAATCTATCACACCCTCAATTTCCACCAACAGGGTATTACCGTTAGGCGTGTGACTTACCAGGATCTCAGCCACTAGTTACACCAAACGACACGTCAATTACAAAACATAATTACTCGTTAACGTTTGAAATTTCCAAAAACAGAGTTATTCACGTAAACATAATAATAGTTGCGGAAGCATAATTAATTTTAATTTAAAATGGCGCAACACGCGCAAACCAATGAAATAACGTTCATGAAAGAAAAATAAATATTCATTTGACCCATAAGGTGAATGCATGAATGAGATGTTCCTAATCGTGCGCATCTTGAGAACCTGAAAGAAACATGCTAAAGTGTCAACACAAAGTTGGTGAGTTCACAGGTTTAACAGAAAACAGTAAGTATCAGTAATGAAATCCAGATTTAGTAATCAAAGCATATGAGTAGGTAGCTAGCCCATAACAAGTCACTATGTGTATGAATTTCACGACCGAGCTGACAGTAATAATGTAATGAATGCCCCGGCTGTGGGTACCAAACCACAGCACAGTAAAACAGACTAACCATTCACCCATTTGACCTCCTGTTAATCTAGCACAATTAGCCCACGGGGTTTGTCAAACCCAGTAGATCTACTAACAATCACCTCGCTAATACCATATTAACGGTCCGAATGAGGCGTAGTGGTATCGCAAGAGTACACCAGTATATGCAGTATTACAAATCTAATATTACGTAGAGTTTATGAAAATCAACATGTTTCTCTCCCCCAAAAGAGAGTATAGTATAAAAAGTGGGGCTGTAAACTCACCTTGAATGCACAACAAATTTAATATTTACAAACACGAATGATTAATTTTTCGAACAACCTGGATGCACGTTTATTATATAATTAATATTAAATATTAGCAATGGGTCATACGGTTTTGCGGTTCACGACTCGGTTACGACGCACACTATCGATATCCCCCCATTCACAAGCAACCACATTCAACCATTAATTCTCTTAAATGCATCAAACCCGATCATCATGTATAAAAGCACTCTTTATACATTTTAATTTTTTATGACCTTTTATAATACCTCAATGTATATTACATTCATGTTATATTTATGCATCACACGCACACACATAATAAAATATATACATATATTACACACTCTATATAATATATAATAAACACACCACATATAATATGATGCACATCCAAAGTAAATTATACACGCACTTCATGCCTAACATATGTACATACAAAATACAGGCCACCCAATGCTTGACGTTTATAATACTAAATCATGAAATCCAACTATACTGCACCCGTAGTCCATGTGCGTCATCGCATCGTAGAAATATACATATATATTGACTATTTACAGAGTTACAATCATACGTTGACATGGGTGAATGTAAATGTTCTCAGATATTATCCATGAAAAAAAATTATATATAAAAATTTACTAGAGAACAACTTACATATAATATTAAGAACTAAATCCTCATTACCATTCCAACCCCACAGCCCATACCATCTTACCTGATACGTTTACTAGTTAATTCGAGTTGACTTTTTAAAAAAAATCACTAACACCTACATGAACACATGCAAGCATTCTACCACTCCTAAGCGATCATTCTCCCATACGTATGCAATGCAAAACACACACATACCATCATGGCACTAATAAACACACATTGCTACAAACACACGCATGACACACACTATCACACACCATTCGATACACACACATGGCATAACAATTCCGACATCATGCAAAGCATACATACACCCACAGACTGCAGAAAAGGAAGTCAAATATATATACACATATATGCAGAACCACATACACATATACACGTCCCAACCCCCGGCCGCAACCAAACCCGAACCACACCAAAAAGGAAGAACACACACCCGATTACGTATGGAACACACCACAACCCGTGCGTACACAAACCAACATCCACCACTGCTGAACCAACTACCAACCGTGACCCAACCACGACCCGCACACGTAACGAACAAGATCAAGATCGAAACCGTAATGGTACGAATGTAAGTAGAGATCGAGTAATCATACCGAACAAGAGAGTTGCTTTAACGGTGGTGATTTGCTCGACCACCAGGAGGGCTGCGAAGTGCACTGCCGCGAATAAAAGTGGCTACCAGTGGCAGAGGTGAGCGATGGCAATTGAGAGTGGGGATTAGGTTTTAGGGGATGGTGCAACGGGGGGAGGGGGTTGGTTATAAAGCAAGTTTGAGAACTACACTTTGGTCCCCCAGGTTACTTGAACTTGCATATTAAGTTAATTATGTTTAATTATAATAATCATAATTATGTAATAATAATAGAATTGATTTGATTGAATTATCAGACATATGTTGGATAACAGTAACGAGGTTAACCTGAAAAACTCGGGTTGTCACAGAATCAGAGTGTTTGAGTGTGTCTTTGTGAATGAGTGAATGAGACACAAGTGTTGATGAGCACTGTGAAGGCACATGAGACTAATTTTAACACCTAACACTAGCTATTTATCCCTTCAAACGTCCAACCCTTGGAAGTTTTGATACTGTTTAGGCGCATGAATATAGATTGAGACGCCCAACACTTAACCAATTTTTCAGACATATGATAACTGTTTAGGCGCATGAGCTTGAATGAAACGCCCAACACTTATGTAAATTTCTGAAAATTCACCATACTCCTGATCTGAAGTTATGAGTACTGTTCAGACGCATGGGATCCTTTCCATGAGTCTTGAGACTTGAACTTTTCTCATCATCCATCTGAACACTATTTAAACACATTAGTACTGTTCACACTCAATTTTTCAACACTTAGTCAAAATTGTTTGACTATCACTCAAAATTTTAATTAATTTACCTCAATTTTAAAATTTTTGAACTTCAAACTTTTATATTTTTTTTGAACATTATATTTTTATTTTAAATTTTCAAAAATAATTTCCCGTTATTTTAGACTCTATTTTGATTTTTACAAAACAAATAATCTCATTTTGTTTGCAAGAAGCTTTTCCACTGAATTTTAAATTCTTTTCAGATTCATTTTTACATCATATCAAACACACACATGCTATAAATTTCAGCTTCATCATTTCATCCAAATCTCTTTATTTTTTTTGATTTTTCACTTTTGTGAAATTCAATTATTTTCTATTTTTCATTTTTACTCCCTCTAAACTTTTAAGTATAAAAAAAACTTAGAAGATTCATTGACTTTGCAAGAAGAGTAACCAATCATTATTAACATGTCTACACACAGAAAATCATGCAAAATTCAAAAATAAAGCAGAATAAAAATCTACTATATACATTTGAATCACATGCCTGCAGTGAGGTCATATCAGTTAAGATCAGCACATTAAAAGAAAATAAATGATGGATAGTCGTAAACAGTGATTAAATCCTAATCAAGTGTGTTCCAAGTCAGCATTTCTGTAGCAAAGGAGACACGAGATCTAAGAACAGAAAATGAGTTCTTTTGGCAAGATACTCAGCACACTTACTTTTTCAATTCTTGGATTGATTAAGGTACGGTTAGATATGACATTATGTAAGTCACACTTAGACTTAGAGAGTTCAACTCTCATCAAGATATGCAAGAAATCACTTTTCTCAAGTTGTTATCTTGACATATACTTATAACCAGATCTCATGTTTAGATTGTGCACATTGGCATCTTTTGCATCATGAAAGAATATCTAGGTCAGTAATGACTTACAACAAAGGATATCTCATCATCTCAGGTCTATGATGACTCATAACAAAGAGCTCAATGGTTATTCAAATTACCACCAGGTGTGAGTTTATGACTTTACAAGCAATCAATTTGAGACGTCAACACTACTCATTGGTATTAAAATGGACAAACACGAATGCATGATTGATTTAGTTTGATCACAAGAATTTACTTTTTCAGTATAATTGCATGAGCTTACCTGCACATCATATCTGATCACATCAGACTTTAGTATCGAGTGAAGTATGCAACTGATCATAACTAATGTATCTATCATTTCTCACAAATTGCAAAGACAAATTCAGTCCTAAACAGCTAACTAACAAATAAACTCTATTTTTATGTGTTTTTGTTTTATTATTTTCTCTTTTGATTTTGCAACTTTCTATTTTTGTATTTGGTTTTTCATTTTCTATATAACATGCATACACAATATATACAATCAGGCAGTTAACTTTGATAGTTCTCTCTATTAATTTTCTTATTCAGCAAAGGGAGGGTTCTTATCATTTTTTTTAATGATTCAGACAACTTAATTACTCAAAACTAGTTTTAAACATGGTTAATAAGTCCAATTAACTCAACCAAATACTCAAACCTACCTGGTAAAAAAGCTTTTGTAAATAGGTCAGCCAACTGTTTTTTAGTTGTGATTTGAATCAAAATGATTAAACCTTTTTCAGAGTTATCTCTGAGAAAATGATATCGAATCTCGATATGTTTTGTTTTTAAGTGCAAGACAGGATTAGCTGTAATAAACATAGCAGTAGTGTTAACAATGTAAATAGGAGTTTTAAGAAAATTGAACCCGTAATCCAGCAGTTGGTTTTGTAACCAAAGGATTTGAGAACATCCTGCTGAAGCAGCTACGTACTCAGCTTCTGCAGTTTAAACAGAGACATTTGTTTGTTTCTTACATTGCCATGAGACTAATCTGCGACCTAAAAACTGACAACTACCCATTATAGATTTACGATCTTGACAACATCCTCCAAAATCACTATCTGTATATCCATGTAACTAGAAATTTCCTTTATAAGGATACCATAGTCCTAAAGCCGGTTTTCCTTTGAGATACCTGAATATTGGTTTAACAGCAATTAAGTGGGATTCCTTCAAGTCAGATTGGTACCTGGAACAGACACAAACAACATACATTATATCAGGTCTAGATGCAGTAAGATACATCAAAGATCCAATCATAGATTTGTATAAAGTTTGGTCAACTGATTTTCCTTTCGGATCAAGTTCAATCTTGGTATTTATGTCAGCTGGAGTTCTTATGGATTGACAATCTTGTAGTTTAAATTTCTTCAAAAGTTTATCAATGAATTTCTCTTGATTGATAAAAACTCCATCTGCAGACTACTTCACTTGAAGACCAAGGAAAAAAATTATTTCTCCCATAGAACTTATTTGAAAACGAGACTTCATGATTTATTCAAATTCATTGCATAACTTTGGACTTGTAGAACCAAATATGATATCATCAACATACACTTGAACACAATTTTCTCTCGCGTGTATCCATGTTGGATCAAATGTTGTCATAACGTTTCATACAGATTCTAGGAGCTTGATGCAGACAATACAGTGCTTTGCTAAGCTTGTACACATGATGAGGAAATTCTGAATCTTCGAAACTTGGTGGTTGCTTGACATATACATCATCGGTGATTGGTCCATATAAGAAAGAACCTTTAACGTCCATTTGATACACCTTGAATTTCATGAATCATGCATAAGCCAGGAAGGCACGAATTGATTACAGTCTTGCAACTAGAGCAAATACTTCATCATAATCTATTCCTTCTTCTTGGGTGTAACCTTGTGCAACGAGTCTTGCTTTGTTGCGAACAACAATTCTCCGATCATCTGTTTTGTTTCTAACAACCATTTTGTGCCTAAGGCATTTTCTCCTTCAGGTAAATCCACAAGCTTCCACACTTCCTATTTGCGGAATTGCAATAATTCTTCTTTCATTGCTTCAATCCAACTATTGTCCTTTAACACTTCGGTGACATTTTTTGGAACAATTTGAGATAGAAAACACGAGTATAAGCAAAGATTTGCTTGTTCTGATTGACTTCTCGTAGTTCTCTCATTTAATGGACCGATAATCTGAGATGTTGGATGGTTCTTGTGAACATTAGATGTTGGAATCTCATTCACTTGAACATGAACATCTAGATTAGATTGGTTCAAGTCAGAAAGCTGATGCGATAAGTTCGAAGAATGTGGATTGAAATTAGGAACTTGAGTCGGTGAGTTGATAAAATAATCAAGGTTATTAGTAACAACTACATCACCAGAAATCGATGATATTTCGGACTCAGGTTGTATAATTTCAGGACCATCATTAGGAATAGGTTGTGAAACATTTGAATTTTCTGAAACGGGATGCTCTTGAGCTTGTTGAGGTTGATCATAAGTTTCAGACTGAAATATAGGATCTTTAACAAAAGAGAAAAATGGATAATCTGGGACTGAGTAATCCATATCATCAGAATCAGAATCATCGCTGAACGAACCTAGATCTCCTTCTTGATTCTTCTTTTCACCTGTAGATTCAAACAAGTTAGAATGAAAGGAGTTTGACAAAGAATCTAAATCATATAACCAAGCTGGACCATTTGCAACTGATGGAATAGAATTTTCAAAAAATTTAACATTGATTGTTTCAAGGATAACATTCGTCCTATAAACTCTAAAAGCTTTTGAAACCAATGAATATCCAACGAAAAATCCTTAATAAGATTTTGCATCAAATTTTCCTAGCTGGTCCCTCGAGTTTAAAATCAAAACTAGACAACCAAAAGATTTAAGAAAATCTATATTAGGTTTCATGCCAAACATCAACTCATAAGGAGTTTTCTGTTTATCTTTCACGAGCAATGTAAGATTCTGCACGAAACATGCAGTGGATATGGCTTCATCCAAGAAAGTGATTGGAATTTTGGCATCTACTAACATAGACCGTGCTGCTTCAATCAAAGTTCTGTTTTTCCTTTCAGCAACTCCATTTTGTTGTGGAGTTCTAGGAGCACTGAACTGACGAGCAGTTCCTTTTTCTGCACAAAACATGTCAATATTAGCATTTTTAAATTCTATTCCATTATCACTTCTAATTATTTTCACATTTGGTTCTAATTGATTTTCTACTTTAACGATGAATTCTTTTAATAATTCAGCCATTTCAGATTTAGCATGCAAAATGAAAACCCATGAAAATCTTGTAAAGTCATCAATGATAACTAAACAATAAGATTTCTTTCCAATACTTCGAACATTTGTTGGTCCAAATAGATCCATATGCAACATCTGGAGAGGTTTGGAATTTGAGTTTATCTGCTTGGTCTTATAAGACGCTCTGTGTTGTTTTCCTTTTAAACATGCTGAACAGAGATTTGTTGTAGCAAACTTCTTTGTTGAAAGACCTACTACATGATTTCCTTCTACACGCTTGTTCATATTTTTGAAGTTGGAATGCCCGAGACGTCAATGTCAAAGCTGACTTTCATCATTTGATGCTGGAGCAATTAGGAATGTTGTTTCTGTAGAAGGATCAACTTGATACAAATCTAAATATGTCTTCAGAATATAACAAAAAGAATCATCAAAAAGAACTGAGTAAGATTTGTCACATATTTGGGAAACACTTAAAAGATTAAAGTTCAACTGTGAGCAATAGTTGACTTTATCAAAACTAATAATCCCATTGCACACCATTCCTCAATCGTATTCATGTTTTCAGGATCTGGATGGTGTAGCTCAGACAATGAAAGTTCCTCAATATTAATACTTTCATGTAATGGATTCCATTCACCATGCTCAACAATGATTTCATCTAGATCCACAGGAGCTATGGATTCAGCTGTCACTCATTTCTCATATTCTTCGTTTATCTGAGAAACTGTGAGTCCATCCAAAAATACTCGATTATACTTTTTCTTTATCAGATAATTATACCTTCCATCAACATCAACAGGTATATCTTCAACTACAGCCTTAATTGGAGAATAACTTGCTTCAACAATATCTTCATCTTCTAAGACTTCGTCATACCATGCATCAGAAAAATCTGGTTCTAAACCATCTAAGGCACCAATTATCTCTTGCACTTCAGTTTCTTCACTATCATGACTCAAAGGCTCAGATACAATCTTCTGAATTTTAGATGACGGTTCAGCTAAAACTGATACATCTATATCATCTATCTTCCTTTTGCCTTTATCTACCTTAGAGACTTTTTCAACATCAATTAGGTTAACTTCAGATACAATAACAATTTCAGGAGATTGGGACATTACACTATCTTTCATGCTTTCAAATTCTTCTTTTAATTTCTCTTGATTTTCTCTTAATTTCTTGAATTTTTCTTCCATCAAGTCATAGTCTTTCAGAAAAACTTCAAAGTTCTTTAAATTTGATTATTTCTCTTCTTCAAGTTCAGCAATAATCACATCTTTCTTAATTAATTTAGCCTTTAATCTTTCATTCTCCTCTCTTAGCTTTTCAATTGTCTTAAGCTGGAGTGAGTTCTCTTCTTTCAGAGACTCTATCAAGCTTTGATCTTCTTTTTCTTGTTTATCCTCAACATGAACATCAAATTCAACTACATCAATGCTTTGGAAATCAAATTCCATATGTTGATGAATAGTTTCTTCATTCGCAACAACTGTGTCATCAACATTTTGAATATCTTCATTTTGAACTTCTACATGTTCAACTTCTTCAACAACTTCTTCAATGACTTCTTCAACTTCATTCCACTATCATCATCATCATCACTTGATGTAGAACTACTTTCATTTTCAGAATCATCATCATCATCATTATTTTCATCACCGTCATCATTATCTTCATCATCATCATCATATAGATCTTAAGGATCTTCTTCAATTAGGTCATATAGATCAACTGGTTCATCCTCAATCAAATGAAAATGATCTTCATTTATATCTACCTCATCTTTAGCCACAACCCTCATATAATCAAACATAGGTACATTTTGAGCACCTGTAATCATTGCAAGTCTTTTTTATGAGGTTTCTTTCATATGCTCTAGAATTAATCTTTCACCACTCACTCCATAAACATGGAAATCTAGATTTTCTTCATTGATGATCATTTGGAGATGCAATATCAACTGGAAATGATTTCCATCCCGCACTTCTTTTAGACATTTCATGCTGGAAGATATAACATAGAAGTTTCCAGTGATTATAAACTCTAGCTCGGAAAAATTGTTTCCTTGAAAAGTTATTCGGATGACCCATGGCTATAAAAGTTTCTCAACACTCATTAAACGTGAGTTCAGCCAAGTCTTGTGGGTCATTGTTTCCAAGCCTTAGAGCTTCTCTTATAGATTGGTCAGATACTTCAATCACCCTATCATTAGTAATGAATCCTCTAACAACTTTTTTTCCTTTTTTATCTCTTTCAATAGTAGCAGTGTTCTAAAATTTCTTGATCAATCTAGCATAAATGACTGGTTGAGAACACATGGCATATACATACTTAGTCCTCAGAATAAATCTGATCATCTCTTCATAACCTACAGCATCTCGTACATCTTCATTTAGGAATGCTGCTACATTATGTTTAGGCTCAAATTTAAGCTCAGCCATCTGCATGAATAAAACAAAGAAATTTAGACACATTGAATTTGCAACACTTAACTTCAATTTTTTATTATTATTTTTATTTATTTTTAATTATCAAGTTTGAACCAACCACTTAAAATTTTTCTAAGTGTTTAAACAACTTATCACATGAACAAGTGTATATTGGTCACAAACTTAATTTAGTTAAAATTTTCTCAAAATCAAATTAAAGAATGAATTTTGTGATTAATTTTGACATTTTTATTAAAAATTTCATGAATTTGACTGTTCATATTCAAAACCCGACTGAAGAACATAATCATCAAGAACACATTGTGTTGAAATACTGATTTAACCATTTCAATCTGTTCGAAAACAAGTTTCTATCATCAATCAATGTTCAATTTCAGTTGTTAATGCATATTATTGTCACAATTTTCAAATTTTCCTTCGAACAAGGGTTCATACACCTGAATAGACATAAAACACCCAATCAAATTCGAAGTATAAACATGAAATCAAATAAATTTCATCTTAAAATGATGTTTAGATTTAGTGTATATACCTATAAATCACAAGTATTAACACCAAACAATCAAAAATGATGAACTGGATGATTTGACTTTATGAGTGTCGAGAGTGTTTATCAGAGGATTTTGAGTGAATGAATGAATAAACCACAAAACATGCAGTGGATATGGCTTCATCCCAGAAAGTGATTAGAATCTTTGCATCTGCTAACGTGGAACGTGCGGCTTCAATCAAAGTTCTATTTTTCCTTTCAGCAACTCCATTTTGTTGTGGAGTTCTAGGAGCACTGAACTGACGAGCAATTCCTTTTTCTACACAAAACATGTCAATATTAGCATTTTTAAATTCCATTCAATTATAGCTTCTAATTATTTTCACCTTTTGTTCTAATTGATTTTTCTACTTTAATGATGAATTCTTTTAATAATTCAGCCGTTTTAGATTTAGCATGCAAAAAGAAAACCCATGAAAATCTTGTAAAGTCATCAACGATAACTAAACAGTAAGATTTCTTTCCAATACTCTTCACATTTTTCGGTCCAAATAGGTCCATATGCAACATCTGGAGATGCTTGGAATCTGAGTTTATCAGCTTGGACTTATAAGACGCTCTATGTTGCGTTCCTTTTAAACATGCTGATCATAAATCTGATGTAGCAATCTTCTTTGTTGGAAGACCTACAACATGATTTCCTGCTACAAGCTTTTTCATGTTCTTAAAGTTGGAATGCCCGAGACGTCTATGCCAAAGTTGACTTTCGTAATTTGATGCTTGAGCAACTAGGCATGTTGTTTCTGCAGATGGATCAACTTGAGACATATCTAACATGTATACATCTCGATCTCGAATAGCTTTAACGACTACCCATTCTTTGCTTATCTGAAAACCTCACTTCAAAATATAACAAAAAGAATCATCAAACAGAACTGAGTAAGATTTGTCACAAATTTGGAAAACACTTAAAAGATTAAAGTTCAACTGTGAGCAGTAGTTGACTTTATCAAAACTGATAATCTAATTAGACACTGTTCCTTCACCTGTAATTTTACCACCTGGATCACCTCCAAATGCAACATGAGTACCATCTTTTAACTTAAATTCTTGAAGCAAGGCATGGTTGCCTGTCATATGCTGGCTACACCCACTATCAACATACCACATGTTAATAGCTCTTCTTGGGCGTACCTGCATTTCAAAAAAAATTTAAGTTGAGTTATTAACTGTAACACCCAAAAAATTTAAAGAACAGAAAAATAAAGATGTAAAGATAAATATCCAAAAGGTTAAGGGGTCAAGGTGTACAAAAGGTAAAGTTACCCATAATGGGTTTCAAAAAGGTGGTAAGGCCGCCGAAAACCCTCACTCTCATGCACAATTCGGCTAAAGACTTGGAAAAGAAAACCCCATCCGGTTTTAGAGAGAAAAAGCTAAAGTTCTTCGAAAAGGTGAGCTTTACAGAAGATTTCTTCTCGATTTTATGCTGGGTTCGAGCTTATGAACCTATTTTTATGTGTTTTCTTGTGTTGGTTGTTTGTTTTATGGGTTTAGGTGCTAGTTATACTTGTTAGCTCTCGGGTTTGTGGTGTTTAATTCATAATCTGCTAAGAGGTGAGTTCTAGATCACCTCTTTTACTTATTTTATATATGTTTAGGGCTGGTGTGCATATTACTAGCGTTTTTATTTAAACAAAACTATTATTTTTTTTCATAAAAAAAAACCCGACTGTCTATAAAAGATGCTACTTCAAGTGTATTATATGTTTATGTGTGATGTTTCTTATGTTTTGAAGATGTAACTTGATAGATCCAAGCTAAGTAGATGATTAACAAGGGCATTTGGGAACTAGAAATCATGTAAGTTAAGCTCTAGGTAAACTACTTGTCCGCCGTGGATGTTGGTCATCCACTGTGGACACTTTGACATGAATAAGTTGTCCATTATGGATGTTGGTCATCCGCTATGGACACTATAGTATGACTGTGTCTCTGCTGTGGATGTTGGTCATCCGCTGTGGACGTTATCCGTTGAGAACGCTTAGAAAGATTTGCCATCCGCTGTGGACTTGTACATCCGCTGTGGACTTTATTCATCCGCTGTACACTTTTTGGTCATCCGCTGTAGATGTTATTCATCCGCATTGGACTATGTTCATCCACTATGAACACAGTGTTTTACTCATCCGCTGTGGACTTTGGCTGTCCGCAGTAGACTTAGGCTATCCGCTGTGGATACTTAGTACTTTAAGCCATCCGCTGTATATGCTACTCATGCCCTGAACACTTAGGATTTTCTGAAATTTTGGGAATAGAGTTTAAGTGTTAAGAACTTATATTTAATGGGAGTTTATGTTTGTTCTATGTTTCAAATGTTTTATTTACCTTCTTTGGGCCGCTTACTACGAATAATTATTACTGTTTCATGATATGTGAAATTAAGGTAATGAAAATTATAAAAGTATTATTCATAATAAGTGGACAGAAAGGAATAAAAGAAGCAAAGTGAAACTTAATGAATGTTACCCCCGGGCGCTTATGATGAATGAAAAGCCTTGCAAGCACAATGAATGGAGGTGCATGACCATGTTGTCGTTAGCTCCACTGATGTGCGGCTGTTTCAGCCCAAGAAAGGCACATCTAGAGTCTAATCCTTATGATTGGCCAATAGATAAATGGGACCCAAGTTCATGAGTAGGCTTCGTGCCTAGTAGTGTGGATCAGCTGTTGGGGGTTAGCTACCAGTTATTAATGTGTACTGACAGGGATTCGGCATCTGTTGCCAACTAACAATGTAGGCTCTTGCTTTGTGCGATCCTAGTTAATGAAAGTGAAAGATAATGAAAGAAAGAAAGATAAAGAATCTCTTCATGATGGATTATTTATGATGATGAATGATCACCAAGTGAAGTTTACCAAAGTATATTTTTGATATTATTAAACTAGGACTCACTCAGCAATGCTGACTTTTTTTATGCATATCAGTTGGTAGGTAAGGATGTTGCTGATGATGGCACGGGGCTGAACCTACTTGGTGAATAGAGTCTGGCATCCATTTAAACAATTATGATATTTTTGTCTTGTAATGCAACTAAATATTCTTTTGTAACTCTAAAGAACGATATATTATTTGGCAAAAGTAATCATTAATGCAAGAAACGGTTTTTGGTTAAATTATACCGCTATGATTGTTTTCTTATAATAATGTTATTTAAGGTGTTTTTAATAATGAATGATGCTATGAATGACCAACTGTGGGGTCTTTATGTTTGGGGCCATACAAGTTGGTTTCAGAGCCAAAGTTTAAAAGAATTGGGTAAATCATTTTTTTTGAAACCTAAACTTAAACTGAGAATGGGACCGAATGGAAGGATGCCATCCCAAGTAGCAACGTGCCATTAGGTAATTTTTTTCATAAAGTTAACTGGTGTTACATGCGTGTGCTATTTGAATTATGTGCTCTTAGTAGATTTGAATACTAATGTAGTTAGGATAGGAAATGCTTGGGGGATGAACAGTAAAGTAAGTGGCTAATCACAACTGGCCATTGTAATTAGGGACTTACTATACTTGACATAATCTGAGCTATTACCTTGAATGACCTTGTTAGTGTTTGAATCTTATAGGAGGTAGATCTTATGGCGGGTACGAAATATGGGATGATGACCCGAGGTGGTGCTCATGGCGGGCGTACTACCAGGCCACGTGTCACCCAGAGCAAAGCTAAGGCTCCCGAGACAGTTCATGAGGATACGGATCTTCATAGCCACCAAGAGGGTGAAGGATCAGCCACCCTCAAGTCTACAGTAAAGGAAGCTATTGCTGACGAAGTCTACAACATCATGCAAAACATGTTACCTTCAGTGGTGAATGAGGTGTTGAAGGCTGTAAGGGATGGTGAAAAGACCAAGGATACGGGGGAGAAGGAGAAAGCTGATAAAAAGCCATCTAGTCCTAAGGTGGTAATTCATGATGACGATAGCGAGGAAAGGGAGGCCGTTAAGGGGTGCACCTATGGGACGTTTCAGAGGTGCAAACCCCCAACCTTTGACGGCAACGGCAATGCCACGGTTGCTTACCGTTGGGTTCAAGAGATGGAGGCAGTCCTGGATATTAGTGAATGTCAGGAGGATCAGAAGGTGAAGTATACCTCCTATTCGTTCGTTGACTAGGCATTGTGCTGGTAGGACAATATTGTCCAAGGCGAGGGAAAATGATCCATAGCAAGGATGGGATGGTCAGATTTGAAGGAGTTGGTGCTGGAGGAGTATTGTCCATATTGAGAGTTAGACAAAATTGAGAAGGAGTTCTTGCATTTGGAGGCTAGGAACATGACTCATCAAGAGTACACCTCCAAGTTCAATGAACTTGCAAGACTTGTGCTGTATATGGTAACTTTGAAGTCTAAGAAGATTAAAAGGTACATCCAGGGTTTGCCCAGGGACATTAGGAGGAACCTGATAGCTACTAGACCAAGCACGTTTAGGTTAGTGGTAGATTTGGCTGGAAGATTGTATGATGAGAGGGAGCCGGTGCCAATTCAGAGGAAGGTGGAGAGGAGTTCGAACAAGAATGGTAATGGGAAGAGGTTCAGGGACAACAACTATGGGGTTGGGGAAAAAAAGATGAGGTTTGATAATCGTCGCCCATAACAGAGGAAGGGGAATGATCGGAAAGAATGTAGGAATTGTGGGAAGAGTCACCTGGGTGAGTGTAGAGTGGGGACAAACCGGTTTTTAAGTGTGGAGGCAAAGGGCACTATACTAAGGATTGCCGAGTATCGAGATGTTAATAGTGCGAAGAGGTGGGCCATTCGGGCTGGGATTGCAAGAAGGGTGGAGCAGGGGGCTCAGGGAACCAGGCTATGGGAGAAATAGGGAGAAGTGAGAACACCAAAGCCAAGGCGAGAGCATTCCACATGACCCGGGAAGAAGCCAGAGTGGACCCGGAAGTAGTTTCAGGTATGTTTTTGGTAAACAAAGTTTATGCTTCTGTGCTCTTCGATTTGGGTGCTAGTAGGAGCTTTGAATCTACTGCCTTTTGTCATGTAGTGCATGGTAAGAGTAAAAAGATAGATGTGCCTTTTCATGTAAAGATAGCGATAGGAAAGTCTACCAAGGTAAATGATATGATAGACGATTGCCTCATAGAATTAGATGGTCACAAGTTCCCTGCTAGATTGTACGTGATGGCCCTAGGATATTTTGATGTAGTGTTAGGAATGGATTGGTTGGTGACCTACGAAACGAATATCGTATGTCGAAAGAAGATGATTCGTTTGATTGCGCCTGATGGTAGTGTGGTTACGGTTCATGGAGACAAGGAATACACCACTCCACGAGTGATATCGATGATCACGGCAGAGATGTTTATGAGGTGAGGGTGTAGTGGTTACCTGGCTTATGTGAAGGATGTAGATGCCACTGTGACTCAGGTGTCAAATGTGCCGGTGGTATGCGATTTCCCCGATGTGTTTCCCGAAGACCTACCAGGGATCCCACCCGACAGAGAGATCGAGTTTCGGATTGACTTGATACCAGGAGCGCAACCCGTAGCCAAGGCACCATACCGATTGTCTCCATCTAAACTCAAGGAGCTGATGACGAAACTACAAGACCTCTTGGATAAAGGCTTCATTCGGCCGATTATCTCACCATGGGGTGCTCCAGTCCTATTCGTGAAAAAGAAGGACGGTAGTATGAGGATGTGTATCGACTACCGTGAGCTGAACAAGTTGACCTGAAGAACTGGTATCTGTTACCGAGAATTGATGACTTGTTTGATCAACTCTAGGGTGCTAGTTAGTTCCCCAGGATAGACCTGCGATTGGGGTATCATCAACTAAAAATAAAGGAGCAGGATATCCCTAAGACAACCTTTCGCATGCGTTATGGACACTACGAGTTTCTCATGATGTCCTTCAGTTTAACCAGCATGCCAGCTGCCTTTATGGACCTTATGAACCAGGTATGCTGACCGATGCTAGACAGATCAGTGATTGTATTCAATTATGATATTCTGATCTATTCGAAGAGCGAAGATGAGCCCGCCTGTCATATCAAGGAGGTACTAGAGACACTTAGAAACAAGAACTTGTACGCAAAGTTCTCTAAGTGTGCATTTTGGCTGCGTGAGGTTCAATTTCTTGGCCACGTGGTTAACCCTGAAAGGATAATGGTGGATCCAGCAAAAGTCAAAGCTATAATGCAATGGGAACCCCAAAGGACGCCATCCAAAATCTATCGTTTCCTAGGTTTGGCAGGCTACTATAGCAGATTTATTCATAACTTCTCTAAGGTGGCGGCCCTGTTCACTAAGCTGACTTGCAAGGATGTAAAGTTTGAATGGGGTTCTGAGCAGGAGAGTGCGTTTCAAGAGTTGAAGATGAGGTTAACTCAAGCCCCCATCTTGACGTTGCCTGAAGGGAATGAAGACTTGGTGGTATACTCAGATGCTTTGTATTTGGGTTTAGGTTGTGTGTTGATGCAACGATGAAAGGTTATAGCCTATGCGTCATGACAATTGAAGATCCATGAGGCTAACTATCCTACTCATGATTTGGAATTGGCGGCTGTGGTCTTCACATTGAAGATTTGGAGGCACTACCTGTACGGGATGAAGTGCACCATCTTCACTTATCACAAAAGCTTGAAGTACTTCTTCGAGCAAAAGGATCTTAACATGAGACAGAGAAGATGGTTAGAGTTGATCAAGGATTACGACTGCCAAATTCACTATCATCCAAGTATGGCGAATGTGGTAGCCGATGCCCTCAGTCGAAAGGAGGGGCCAGAACCAATTCGGGTGAAGGCTTGCCAGCTGGTTGTGAAGCCGAATGTTATGGGTCAAATCAGGGTATTCCAAGATGAGGCATTAAAGGATAATAGGATCAACTCTGAACGAATGAAGAGGCAAGCGATGGATTTAGCGGAGAACACCCTTGGCATTAAAACCAGTTTTGGGCGGATGTGGATTCCTCGTTATGGGGAGCTGAGGGGAAGGATCATGGATGAGGCTCACAAAACAAGGTATTCCATCCATCCTGGTGCTACAAAAATGTATCATGATCTGATGAATGATTATTGGTGGCCTGGGATGAAGCGTGACATGGTGGAGTACGTGAGTAAGTGCCTGACCTATTTACAAGTGAAGGCAGAACATGAGAAATCATATGGGAAGATCCAACCCTTGGATATACCTGAATGGAAGTGGGATCACATCACCATGGACTTCATCACAAAGTTTCCTCGCACTACGATAGGATGTGATACCATTTGGGTGATGTAGACCGCCTGACGAAGAGTGCACACTTTTTGCCAATCCGAGAGACTTACTCATAAGAAAGATTGGCAGAGCTGTTCATCAAGGAGATCGTAACTCGTCATGGCATGCCGGTGTCTATTGTTTCTGATAGGGACACCCGGTTCACGTCCAATTTCTGGAAGAAATTTCATGATGCGATGGGGATGAGGTTACACATTAGCACAGCTTATCACCCTTAGGCAGACAGTCAATCAAAACAAACCATTCAGACCTTGGAGGAAATGCTCCGGGCATGCATTATTGACTTTGGTGGAAGTTGGGATGAACACCTACCGTTGGTAGAGTTCACCTACAACAATAGTTATCATGCCAGCATAGGCATGCCACCATTCGAAATGTTGTATGGGAGAAGATGCAGAACCCCGGTGTGTTGGGGTGACATCGGGCAGAAAGAGTTGGGAAGCATCGAGGTCATTGAAGCCACGTCGGAGATGTTGGAAAAGATCAAGGCCTTCATTAAGGCAACAAAGGACTGGCAAAAGTCCTATGCTGATAAAAGAAGGAGGACAATTGAATTCCAAGTGGGAGATAAGGTGATGTTGAAGGTATCTCCCTAGAAAGGGATTATCAGGTTCCATAAGAGAAGAAAGTTGAGCCCTAGGTATATTGGGCCATTCAAAATCATTGCCAGAGTTGGTGAAGTGGCATACAGGCTGGAACTTCCCGATGAACTACATGGAATTCATCCTACGTTCCATATATCTCACTTACGAAAGTGCTTGGCGGAAGGTGACGTTGTTGTTCCTCTTACGGACATTGAGGTCGATGAAAGGTTGAACTATGTTGAATAACCAGTGGCTATATTGGATTGGAAGGAGAAACAATTAATGAATAAAGTTATTGGCCAAGTAAAAGTACAATGGAAACATTAAGGGATCAGAAGCCACTTGGGAGTCGGAGAAAGAAATGAGATGGCACTACCCAGATCTCTTCAAGGAATGATAGGTTTCGGGGTTGAAACCTACATAAGGGGGGTAGACTAGTAACACATGAAAAATTTAAAGAACAGAAAAGTAAAGAAGAAAAGATAAATATCCAAAAGGTTAAGGGGTGAAGGTGTACAAAAGGTAAACTTACCCATAATGGGTTTAAAAAAGGTGATAAGGCCGCCCATAACCCTCTCTCTCATGCATAATTCGGCTAAAGACTTGGAAAAGAAAACCACATCCGGTTTTAGAGAGAGAAAGCTCAAGTTCTTCAAAAAGGTGAGATTTCCAAAAGATTTCTTCTTGATTTTCTGCTAGGTTCGAGCTTATGAACATATTTTTATTTGTTTTCTTGTGTTGGTTATTTGTTTTATGTGTTTAGGTGCTAGTTATACTTGTTAGCTCTCGGGTTTGTTGTGTTTCACTCGTAAGCTGCTAAGAGGTGAGTTCTAGATCCCTTCTTTTACTTGTTTTATATATGTTTGGGGCTGGTGTGCATATTACTGGTGTTTAAACAAAACTCTTATTTTGTTTCATAAAAAAACCTGACTGTTTATAAAAGATGCTGCTTCAAGTGTATTATATGTTTATGCGTGACGTTTTTTATGTTTTGAAGATGTAACTTGTTAGATCCAAACTAAGTTGATGATTAACAAGGGCATTTGGGAACTAGAAATCATGTAAGTTAAGCCCTAAGTAAACTAATTGTCCACTGTGGATGTTGGTCATCCGCTGTGGACACTTTGACATGAATAAGTTGTCCACTGTGGATGTTGGTCATTCGCTGTGGACACTATAGTATGACTGTGTCTCTGCTGTGGATGTTGGTCATCCGCTGTGGACGCTGTCCGCTGAGAACACTTAGAAAGATTTGCCATCCGCTGTGGACTTGTACGTCCGCTGTGGACTTTATTTATCCACTGTCCGCTGTGGATACTTAGTACTTTAAGCCATCCACTGTATATGCTACTCATGCGCTGTGAACACTTAGGATTTTTTGAAATTTTGGGAATAGAGTTTAAGTGTTAAGAACTTATGTTTAATGGAAGTTTATGTTTGTTCTATGTTTCAAATGTTTTACCTTCTTTGGCCGCTTACTATGAATAATTATTACAGTTTCATGATATGTGAAATTAAAGTAATGAAAATTATAAAAGTATTATTCATAATAAGTGGACACAAAGGAATAAAAGAAGGAAAGTGAAACCTAATGAATGTTACCCTCGGGCCCTTATGATGAATGAAAAGCCTTGCAAGCACAATGAATGGAGGTGCACGACTATGTTGTCGTTAGCTCAAATGATATGCGACTGTTTCAGCCCAAGAGAGGCACATCTAGGGTCTAATCCTTGTGATTGGCCAATAGATAAATGGGATCCATGTTCATGAGCAGGCTTCATGCCTAGCAGTGTGGATCAACTGTCGGGGGTTAGATACCACTTATTAATGTGTACCGGCATCTATTGCCAACCAACAATGTAGGCTCTTGCTTTGTGCGATCCTAGTTAATGAAAGTGAAAGATAACGAAAGAAAGAAAGATAAATAATCTTTTAATGATGGATTATGTATGATGATGAATGATCACCAAGTGAAGTTTACCAAAGTATATTTTTGATATTATTAGACTAGAACTCACTCAACAATGCTGACTTTTTCTATGCATATCAGTTGGCAGTAAGGATGTTGCTGACGATGGAACGGGGCTGAACATACTTGGTGAATAGAGACTGGCATCCATTTATGCAATTATGATATTTTTGTCTTGTAATGCAACTAAATATTCTTTTGTAACTCTAAACAACGATGTTTTATTTGGCAAAAGTAATCATTAATGCATGAAATGGTTTTTGGTTAAATTATTCCGCTACGATTGTTTTCTTATAGTAATGTGATTTAAGGTGTTTTTAATAATGAATGATGCTATGAATGACCAACTGTGGGGTCTCTATATTTGGGGCCTTACATCAACCCAAGCCGATATGGTTTTGGGCTTGCCAAATTTATCAACAATAGTAAATTGTTTAAAGTGAAGTGTATTCACATCAAGCTTCTTTTGCTGTGTAAATTTATCAATTTTGTTTTTGACAAATTTTTTATTATCTTTGATTTGCTTAATCCGCAAAGCATGATAGCGTTTTTCAAGATCATCATCAAGGTTATTAAAACCATTATTAGAAACATTTTTTAAAAAAGTTTGATTACCAAATTTTGTATTGTTCATTCTCACAGATCGTGGAATGAATTTTACTTGATTATAATTCTTTGTTTTACTTGAAATTGTGGATTGACATATCCATTCCTTGGCGAGTTCTTTCGGAAGTAGCAATTCTCAGTTTTGTGAGTTCTTTCATCATAAATGGTACAATATTTTTTAAAATAACAATCAGCTGTTGAATGATTTTTCATATCACAAATGTGACAGTACCTGTTAAAGAAACATTCATCAGTCTTATGATTGCACATATCACATATTTCATAGTACCTTTGTTGTGATTTAAACAACTGTTGATTAACTTTTGAGGTGGAGGCGACATTTGATCCTTGTTTTGATTTAGGAGTTCAAAAGTTAATCTGTTTTTTTATTTAAAAGTGTGTTCTTTTGAAATTTGGGTTTTGACTTTTGCTCATTAACACCATTTCTTGACTCTTTAGATACAAATATTTTGTTGATAGCGGAAGATTTAGGGCCTGAACCTGTTTTCAGATCAGAGTTAGATTTGTTCTTTGAGTAGGATTTGATTTCTGGGATTTTGTTCATGTCAAAAGTACCCACAGATACAAAGTTTACTGGTTTAAACTGATTAGTTTGATTTGTTCTTTGAGTTTGATTGTTTTGACTTTTATTTTGAGATGATTTAGATTTAGCATTTTTCCTTCTCCTTCTTTGGTTTCTCGATCTTGATGATCTTTTTTTGCATTGAGATTGAACATCTTTAGGAGAAGATTCTTTTTCATTTTCTTTATCTTTTTGTTCTTTCTACCATTTAATAAAATCTGGATTGTTTAATCCATAAGAAAATGAATCTTCAGATGTTACTTCATCAAGTTTTGCTTTCTCTTTATTATTTGAGTTCTGTTTGTCATTCTTTACCATCACTTCTTCAACAACAGACTCTTTGGGAACAAACATTTTCTTATTCTTTGGTCGTAGTTCATAAGATTTGACTCTCACAGGATGACCATTTTTATTCTTTTCTGAATCTTGTTCCTTAAATATCTCAACAATTGTTTTCTCTTTATCACTTTTAGAGTTCTTGTTATTTTTATTTTGAAATGCTTTAAGCTTAGCTTTGTTTTCAGGTGAGTGATCATGCGTATTAAAGTTTTCTGGTAAAGTGTTTGTAATAGATTCAGGCATTGGTTCATGTGTGAAACCTAGACCTGCTTTTTGTTTGTCTTTCCTCTCAGTTACCAATTTCTCAACAATTGTTTTTGAACTTTTAACTTTGGCTAGATCCACCCGAGTTGCAGCAAGAGCTATTTTTTCTTCTTTCAAATTTTTAGTCATCTCCTCAAGTTGTTTCTTCACAAGTTCAAGTTCTTTTAGAGTTTTATTCCATAAGGTTTGTAAAGATAGGATCGGTTTGTAAAGATAGGATCTTTACATCAGAGATTTTGTGATCATTTTTCAGTTTGTTGTGATTTACTTCTTCTTGTTTAAGTTTGTCACAGATTTTAAATGAATATGTTCTGTAATGCTCAACTTGGTCAAAACATGCTTTTGTGCACATTTTCTCTCTGACTTCGACGAGAATTTCAGGATAACTTGAAGATGAAGTCTCAGAGTCAGCTGATCGATTCTCAACCTTTGGTTGGTCAGACTGAGCCATAAGTGCAATCTCTTCCGAATCCTCTTTTGGGTCAGATTTGTCACTCCAGTCATAGTCTTCATCATCATTTTCAGAATCACCATCAGCCTTAGGATCATTATCTTCAGACCAGTCTTCATTTTGAATATCTACAACAAGAGATAAACTAGAGATTAGATCAGTTGTAAATTGTTCAGGATAATCACTCCAGTCATATCAATCTTTGATGCTAACAATAAGAGCTTTCTTTGGCTCTTCAGATGATTTTGATTCATCTTTAAGTTCTGGCATAGGAAGACTCTGATAAGGCTTTTGGAAGGTTTTCTGAGACTGTTGATTATATCTTTGACTGCTAGAACCTGCTTGACTATTTCCTCCTTGGTGTCTGGGAGCTTTACATTCCCAAGAGAAATGATCGTAACTGTTGCAGTTGAAACACCTTGACTTTGATTTGTCAAAGCCAACAGTTTTGTTAGCACTTGGCTTGTAGTTTCTATTAACATAAGAGTGTTTCTGTGTTTTGTAAGCAATCATCACCATCTGCCAATTCAAGTCCATATCTTCCACATCATCTGGATCCATCTCAAACAAATTCTTCAAAACAAGATCTAATTATGTTAAATGACTACCCTGATAAGCTTGAAAACTTGCCATAAAAGCAGTAAAAGCATATTTTGACTCATCATCCGGTAAGAGGATGTTAATAACATCTTTAACATTGCTTGTTTTAACAAAGTTAGAAGATGAAGTCTCCGTTTGAGGTTTAGGAGTTTGAGTTTTAGGAGTAGACTGAGATTGAGGTTGAGTTGTGTAAACAGGAGCACTTGTGTAAGAAGAATCTGTAAAGAAACCAGCTCCAACAAACAAATCACCCTCGTCTTCTGGAGTATTATCATCTTTGGCTAGAAAAGCATTCTCCACTGTGTTAGCCGGAGATGCAACATACTTATACTGAGACATTGAAGCAGCGCTATCATTGTTTCTGGAGCTCTCATCAATCTCAACTGATTCAATCTTGGCAATCAAAAGATCTTGATCCATAGGAAACTTTTCAGTATGCTTTAACAGAAGAACTGTCTATATCTATGAAGATAGAAGAGCATTGAGAAGTCTGTAATTTAGATCTTTGAGATCATTTTTGATACCAGCAGTTGACATCTTAGTAGTTAGTTGCACAAATCTGTTCATCATTTGATTAATTGTTTGCCTAGAAAATGCTCAAATAACTCCAATTGCCTCTTGAGTTTCTCCTTTTTGAGATCTTGTATCTCTTTACGACCTTCACAAATGATCTTCAAAGCCTTGTACATAGTGTACCCAGTTTGATAACCATCAAGTCTAGTTAAGACTTCTAATGGTAATACCTTACACATCAGTGAATAAGCTTTGATGTCATTCTTAACTTTTCTTAAGTCATCACCTTGCAGACCATCCTCAAGATATGGTTCTTGAGAGTCTTTTGTATAAAAAAAATCCTCTGTCAGGACCATCAGATATGATTGGAATTTAAGGTCCTTTCTCTATTGACTTCCACAAGTCAGTATCAATAGAGTTTAGATGATGCTTCAACCTTAAAGACTAGTTCTTGAAATCAGCTCTGTTCTTTAGCTTTGGAACCCTGTTCTTAGAATCTTCAGACTTAACCATTTTGTATTTTTGAATTTAAGAAAATGACTTGTTTTTGTTGTTTTTCAGTTTTGAAATAAAACTATGAAATGAAAATAGTTTTGGATATTTGATGAGCTCAAAATGGATCGATTTGTGATGATATATGAACACAATTCAATCTAAAACACACAAGCATTCAATTCAACACAAAAAAATCAACAAAAATTCATAGAGTTTTCATTGATTAGCATATAGAAGAATACAAAGTGTAGTAGGCAGTTACAAAGCGTCTCAATCACTCTAAAACTTAAAAACTTACCTACACAAAGCATATCTATGCTATATATATACTAATCAAGAAAACAAAGGAACATATTTACATAAAAAGTCCCTATACTATGACAAAAATGTAAAAGACACACAAAGACAAATGTTAATCTTTAAAGAAGCATCTACAATACTCCCCCTAAGATTCACATGGTCTTCAGTCTTCAAAATCAGTCTTCTGTCTTCATATCTTCTTTCTTTTTCTGGTCTTTTTGCCATTTAATGAATTCTTGGTTATTTACACCAAATGAATTTGAATCTTCTGATGTTTCTTCATCATTTTTGTTTTGAAAATCTGTGTTTCGATTATTAGTTATAATATTCACTTCCTCCAAAACTGACTCTTTAAGAACAAAAACTTTCTTTGTTTTAGGCTTCGGTTCATAAGATTTTACTTAAACAGGATGACCATTTTTTATCTTTTCGTTATCTTTTTCTTCGAAAATTTGCATATTTGTTTTCTCTTCTTCAGCATCAGACATCTTGGTCTTGTTTTGAAAAGCTTTTAATTTTGCCTTCTTTTCTGGAGAGTGATCATGGGTGTTAAAATTTTCTGGTAGGGTATTTGTTATTGATTCAGGCATCGGTTCATGAGTGAAACCCAATCCTGCCTTTTGTTTATCTTTTCGTTCATTTACCAGCTTTTCCACAATGGTTTTAGAACTTTTGACTTTGGCGAGATCAACTTGAGTTGCTGCATGAGCTATCTTCTCCAGTTCAAGATTTTTTGTCATTTCTTCAAGTTGTTTTGATACAATTTCAAGTTCTCTTAGAGTTTTGTTCCAAGAATTTTGAAGAGAGATAATCTTTTCATTAGATACTTTATGATCATTTTTAAGTTTGGTATGCATTAGTTCTTCTTGCTTAAGTTTTTCACAAATCTTGTAAGAATAATTTTTGTAGTATTCTACATGCTCGAAGCAAGACTTTGTGCATAACTTTTCTCTGACTTCTGATGGAATTTCAGAATATTTAGGAGGAGACGTTTTAGAGTTAGAGCTTTCAACCTTTGGTTGATCAGATTTTGCCATCAATGCAACTTCCTCTGAATCTTCCTTAAGATCAGACTTGTCACTCCAGTCATAATCCTCTTCCTCATTCTCAAAGTTTCCATCATCCATCATTAAATTCAGACCAATCTTCTTTTTGTATTTCTTCAACAAAAGATAAATTGGAGGTTAAATCAGTAGTAAATTGCTCAGCGTATGCACTCCAATCATAACCATCTTTAATGTTAACAACAAGAGCTTTCTTGGGCTCCTCTGATGATTTAGAATCATCTTTCAATTCTAGCATTTGTAGGCTTTGATAAGGTTTCTAAAATGTCTTCTGTGAAGATTGCTGAAACCTTTGATTACTTGAGCTTGATTGGCCATTTCCTCCATTATTCCTTGGAGCTTTGCACTCTCTAGAGAAGTGACCATAGCTGTTACAGTTGAAACACCTAGATTTGGACTTATCAAAACCAACAGACTTGTTTTCACTCGGCTTGTAATTTCTGTTAACTTACGAGTGTTTCTGAGTTCTGTAAGCTATCAAAACCATTTGCCAGTTGAGATCCATTTCTTCTATATCGTCTGTATCCATTTCAAACAAATCCTGCAAAACAAGATCAAGTTGAGTTAGATGACTACCTTGATAAGCTTGAAAGCTTGCCATAATTGCAGTAAAAGCAGTTTTAGACTCTTCATCCTGTAATAGGATGTTTATTACATCATTAACTTTGCTAGTTTTAGCAGAGTTAGCAGATGGAGTCTCTGCTTGAGATTTAGAACTTTTAGGCATAAGAGGAGATTAAGGTTGATTCTGAGTTGTATAGGCGGGAGCACTTGTGTAAGTGGAATCAGTGAAGAACCCTGCGCCAACAAATAGATCACCCTCATCTTCTGGTGAAGTTTTATTCTTAGCCATGAATGCATTCTCCACAGTACTTGCTGGATATGCAACATATTTATATTGTGACATCGAAGCTGCTCTGCCATTGTTTCTAGAACTTTCATTAATTTCAACAGATTCTATTTTAGCAATCAAGAGATCAAGATCCATTGGGAATTTCTTAGTATGCTTTAGCAGAGTCACTGTTTGCTTCCATGAAGATGGAAGAGCATTGAGAAGCCTAGAGTTAAGATCTTTTAAATCATTCTTGATGCGTGCAGTCGACATCTTAGTAGTTAGTTGAACAAATATGTTCCTCATCTGATTTATTGTTTTATCAGATAAATGTTCAAAAAGTTCTAATTGTCTCTTTAACTTTTGCTTTTTCAGATCCTGGATCTCCTTTCCACCTTCACATATTATTTTCAATGCCTTATACATGGTGTATCCCATCTGATAACCATCAAGCCTTGTAAGGACTTCATGTGGTAGTCCTTTGCACATCAAAGAATAAGCTTTTATATCATTTTTAACTTTCCTGAGATCATCACCCTGTAATCCATCTTCAGGATATGGTTCGTGAGATTCTTTGGTGTAAACAAAACCTCTATCAGGACCATCTGAAGTTATAGGAATATGAGGTCCTTTTTCTATTGATTTCCATAGATTAGTATTAATAGAGTTCAAGTGATGTTTTAATCTCAGTGACCAATTCTTGAAATCTACTCTATTCTTCATCTTGGGAACTCTGTTCTCTGAGTCTTCTGATTTTACCATTTATACTTTTTGATTTTTAAAAGAAATTTGTGTTTGTTGTTTTTAATTTTTTGAATTAAAACAATGAATTAAAAATAGTTTAGATTTTTTAAGTTACTGAAAAATTTCAAAAATTTGTAAGTGTTAAAGCTGATGCATCCAATTAGTGGTAAAACGCCCAAACAGTTGTACTTCCTTTGACTTTGACTTTGAAACGTCTAAGGGACTGCCTTTGAAAAATTCCAAAACGCCCAAGTTGAAAAGTGTCTGAACAGTTTCAAAACACCTGAATAGTTGTTAGAAGCCTGGTTGGTAAAACGCCCAAATAGTTCAAAAACGCCTCAGCAATTGTAAAACGCCTGGAATTCCTTGGATTGTCAACTTCCAAAGTGTCCCAACAGTTGAAATGTGTCACAACAGTAGAAAAACGCCTAACTGAAAAACGCCCAAACAATGGAAATACGCCTAAACAGTTGTTATGAGCCTAACACTTAGGCAATTTTCAGTAGTGTTTTTGACATAACGCACCACA
Source organism: Flaveria sonorensis (assembly GCA_025506505.1). Lineage (NCBI taxonomy): Eukaryota > Viridiplantae > Streptophyta > Magnoliopsida > Asterales > Asteraceae > Flaveria > Flaveria sonorensis. The sequence goes on from CM046437.1 coordinate 51,498,493, forward strand.
TTCATAAGTTTCATACGAACTTAAATTTTCTGAATTCTTTCAAAACTTGATTAATTGATCTGAAATCCTCAAATTTTGTAGGAAATTGATCAATAATCAATCCTTCAACTTCAATTTCTTCAATTAACAACCAAAATTGATCTTTTGATTCAAGAACATATTCGACAAATAAAGAACAGGTTCGAAGAGCTTTTTGCTCAAATTCACTGATTTGAACAAATTGTACTGCTAATTGTGAATCAAATCATGTTCCTGATGATGAAACACAACTAAATTCAACAATTATACGACTGAATTGTTTATCAATCACAGATTCAAGTGATTTTGAGAGTTCGACAGTAGAAGAACTTCAATCACTGAACCGAAAGCTCTGATACCATTTGATGAGCTCAAAATGGATTGTTCTGTGATGATATATGAACACAATTCAATCTAAAACACACAAGTATTCAATTTAACACAAGCAAAACAACAAAAATTCATAGAGTTTTCATTGATTAGCATATAGAAGAATATAAAGTGTAGTAAGCAGTTACAAAGCGTCTCAATCACTCTAAAACTTAAAAACTTACCTACACAAAACCTATCTATGCTATATATATACTAATCATGAAAACAAAGGAACATATTTACATAAAAAGACCCTATACTATGACAAAAATGTAAAAGACACACAAAGAAAATTGTTAATCTTTAAAGAAGCATCTACATGTCTTGTTACTATTTCATCAATGTATAGTCGCGCTAGCTTCGGTAAGCCGTAATCTTCTCGAATAGGTAGGAAGTGAGCTGATTTGGTAAGCCTATCCACTATTACCCAAAAAGCATCATGCCCTCGAAAGGTTCTTGGTAACTTTGTAACAAAATCCATCGTAATGTTATCCCATTTCCATTCAGGGATTTTGGGCTGTTGTAAGGTTCCTGATGGTTTCTGGTTTTCGGCTTTTACCATTGCACACGTCAGACATTTCCCCACATAGGCTGCAATGGATTTCTTTAACCCGGGCCACCAGAAGAGAGTCTTTAAGTCTTGATACATCTTGTCACTTCCCGGATGAACCGAATATCTGGATTTGTGGGCTTTATCTAGGACTATCACTCTAATTCCTCCGTGTTTCGGTACCCAAGTCCTTTCCTCATGCTTATACAATCCGTCATTACTCACTTCTAAACATTTTTCCACTCCCGTTAGCATCTCCTCAGCTAGCTTGTCGTCATTCAGGGCTTACTTTTGTGCTGCTTTTAATCTAGCGGTAAGACTGGTATACACGCTCATTCTTAAGGCACGAACGCGAAGGGGTTTTTCCCTTTCCTTTCTACTCATTGCATCCGCCACCATATTGGCCTTGCTGGATGGTAACGAATCTCACATTCATAATCGCTCAACAATTCTACCCACCTTCTTTGGCGCATATTTAACATCTATTCCAGAATGTGCTGTAAACTTTTATGATCAGTGTAAATGACGCATTTGGTACCGTAGAGGTAGTGTCTCTATAGTTTGAGCGCAAACACCACGGCACCCAGTTCTAGATCGTGAGTAGTGTAGTTTCTCTCATGCTCATTTAACAATCTAGACGTGTAAGCAATCACCTTGTCTTGCTGCATCAACACACACCCCAACCCCCGACGCGTGGCGTCGCAATAAACTACAAAGTCCTCAACGCCTTCAGGTAGGGCAAGGATAGGTGCACTACACAACTTTTCTTTGAGTAATTCGAATGCTCCATTCTGATCTTTTCTCCATGCAAAGGTCACATTCTTTTTGGTTAGAGCGGTTAATGGATGCACAATTCGCGAGAAATCCTTGATGAACCTCTGATAGTATCCAGCCAAGCCAAGAAATTGCCTTAGCTCAGTAGGAGTTTCAGGGATCTTCCTGTTTTTAATGGCTTCTATTTTTGTTGGATCTACTTGGATACCTTCTTTGTTCACCACACGTCCTAGAAACTGGATTTCGCGCATCCAAAACTCACATTTGGTGAACTTTGCATATAACTGCTCATTCTTGAGCAACTCAAGAATCAGTCTAAGGTGCTTCTCATGCTCTTCCTTGCTATAGGAGTAGATCAAAATATCATCAATAAACACAATCACAAACTTTTCTAGATACGACTGACATACTCGGTTCATGAGGTCCATAAATGCTGCAGGTACATTAGTCAGTCCGAAGGGCATGACTAAGAACTCATAGTGTCCATACCTAGTCCGGAAGGCTGTCTTGGGTATGTCTTCTTCCCTTATCTTTAGTTGGTTGTATCCCGATCTTAAATCTATCTTGAAGAAATAGCTGGCTCCCTATAATTGATCGAACAAGTCATCGATTCTTGGGAGAGGATAGCGATTCTTGATAGTAAGCTTGTTCAAATCACGATAGTCAATACACATTCATAGGGTTCCATCCATATTTTTAACAAATAGTACCGGTGCACCGCACGGAGAAACACTTGGTCGAATGAATCCTTTATCTAGCAATTCCTGGATTTGTACCGTTAGCTCCTTCATCTCTGGTGGAGCAAGTCGGTAAGGTGCCTTGGCCACTGGTGCAGCACCACGCACTAGGTCTATTTGAAATTCGACCTTTCTAGTCGGAGGGAGTCCCAGTAGGCCCTCGGGAAATACTTCCGGGTACTCAGCCACCACCGGTATCTCGTTAATTTTCTTTTCTTCTCTCGTTTTCATCACGTATACTATGAAAGTTGAGCATCCTTTGTGTAGACTCTTGGTAGCCTGTAGGTGGGATATCATAGGGTATAGCGTGTTGCTTCTATCACCATGGACTGTTAGTGTACTACCGTTACTTAGAGGTATTTTAAGCAAATCCTCATCACACACAATTTCAGCATTAGTTTTAGCTAACCAATCTATTCCCACAACCACATCAAATCCACCTAACGTTACAGGCATCAGGTCTATCTTAAATGGATTACCCTTTAATTCTATCGTGTAGTCTTTGATGATTTCATTGGTTTCTATTATTTTGCCGTCAGCTAATTCTACAGTGTATGCATCAGTTAGGGTACGAGCTTCCAAATAAATTAAAGGCCTAAAGGTAGTAGAAACAAAACTACTTGTCTCTCCAGTATCAAATAAAATGGTAGCAGGATGGTTATTGATGATAAACGTACCGTTAACCACGTCAGGATCTTCACGGGCACCATTGGGATCCATTACGAAAGCTCTTCCTTTGGGCTTGTTAGGCCTGGCGTCCTCATCCCTTGCTAACTTGGGACACTTGTTCCGTATGTGTCCTGGATCCCCGCACTCGTAGCATTGCTTCCCGGGCTCATACGTACAATCTTTAATCAGGTGACCGGTTCGCTTGCACCTGAAGCAAGGCATCGGGTTGCATTCCCCTTGGTGGTGTAGTTTGCACTTGTTACAGAAAGGGCTTGAACCTAAGTACAGTTTATGGGCTCTTGCCCCCTAATCATCACGTCTTGTCCCTTCGCCAGCCCTCCTGCTTAAGCTACCGCTATTGCCAATGGCCCTTTTAGCATCAAACCACTTTCTCTTCTCGCCCGTCACCATCTTCTTGTCCTTAATCTTCCCCTGTTCCATCCAACCAGCCCTAATCAAGTCATCCGTCAAGCTACCGGTAAGATCAACTGCCGCTTGGAGGGTTGTAGGCCTAGCAGATCGGACCATGCCCCGAACTCTGGGATGCAGTCCCCAGATAAAATGGGCTACACCTTTTGATTCAGGTGTCACCAAGTGGGGCACTAGTCAGGATAGAGCCGAGAACTGATTGATGTACTCAGTATGATTTGGGCCTTTCATTTCGAAGCTCAGAAATTCTGCTTCCAGCTTCCTTTGTTGATTTATTGGGTAGTAGTTGCTGGTCATCAATTCTCTAAACTCCGACCATTTCATGCAGCCGGCAGCATTTCTGCCTCGTGGCTGAACGATGGTCTTTCACCACTCCAAGGCGGGCCCTTTCAGAGATTGGGAGGCGAACCTGACCATGTGTTCAGTTTTGCACTCACTGATATCCAGTACGGACTCGATCTCGTCTAACCATTGGTAAGTATCAATCGCACCCTCGGTGCCGTAGAAATCTTTTGGTTTGCACGCCATAAAAGTTTTGTAAGAACACCAGGTTCTTATTTCCTCATCATCCTTGGCGTTACCTTCATTGTTTCCAGGTCCTTCATATCCGGTTGTATTTTCCCGGTCTGCGTTTATTTGAGCTATGATGGTGGGGATAGCATTGGCGATTTGTTGGGCCACCAGATTGGCGATCCTTTCATCATTGGCATTTTCTTCATGGGTGGTCCTAGGTAGAGTAGGTGGTCGATTTCCACCCTGGTTCCCGATGCGCCCGACACCCCTATTCCTTCCCCCATGCATTCCACGTATAGGCGGCATTCTGGTGTCAATATAGATAAACTCATTTAGTGTCTTAAAGTTTTGTCTCAAGTATCTCGCTACATCAATTCGACTCCTAAAGGTCGCTTCACCAAACACATGAGGGTTCCCAAAATACATTATAAGTCATACATAGTTTTATTCCAATTTATAAAGTTAATTAACATTTTAAGGGGCAATCAAATTAGGTCCCCAGAATATACTATTGTACATTCCATTAGAGAACCTGCAATAGATAAGGTAATATCACAAAAGAAAATCATGCATAGATAATTGTAGCAACCAACAAGCAAAATGTTAATATTCTTATGGTATCACAAGTTGGAAGGTGCCATCAACCCCAAATAAAAATCATAGTGTCTGAAATATATAAATAGTTTCTCAAAATAGTAGTATCTTCCAGATAATCAAGTATCATCCCATCCATACTGCCATTTCTTCTTCAACCACCCAAACCAGCCCAACCCCTTTTTCTTATGTTCTTGTTCCAAGCGTTGGACACCCTGGGACGCCATCAATGCCTGGAACTGGGCGGACTGTGTGGTCCGCATGGCATGCTGCAGGGTCACCTCATGACACTGGATGGTCCTATGGATATCGCTCAGTATAGGGTCAGAAGGACCAAAATCGCTAGCTCGGCGACTGGATTGGGAGTAGGGGTCTCCATCAAAGACACTCGGGCCGTCGTACAAGCTACGCCTGGGCGGTATCCAATCCTCGTCTCGGGGTTAGCGTCTAGGCAGTCCTATCATCGGAGGTACTGGTGCGGGAGCCATCACAGGAGAAGGTGGCATCCAAAAGGAAAAAAAAGTTCCTGGCCTAGTGCTCTTGTGTGGCCGTGTGATGACACACGCACCCCTATTCCAGATAGGGGGATAGGTGAATGAGTAGGTATAGTGACATGCGGTGAGTGAGAGCGGGTTCGACTCCTATCCTGGGATGTCGGTGAAGAGTCCTCCAAGGGTTCCGTGTTGTCGGATGTCAGTGAGATCCATCCTGGACGACTGCATCTCCGCAGGTACTCCTCATATTAAGACGGGGATGTTGCCCTCCTGAGTCTTCCCATTGGGGCAGTCTCGTCGACAGGGAATGCAGGCACTTTACCGTTGTTAGCCATGAGACTCGAGTTCCTGTAAAATCATCATAAGTAATTTGGTTTCTCATAGCTCATCACAATAGTAATGATAGTATCTCATAATAGTAGTTACAGTAGTAATGATGGTAGTAGTATCTATAATCAGTAATAATACAGGTTACATCAGGTACGAAGATACAGTTTAGACAATGCAAAAACATTTTCTATCTGGGAGAAAGAATTTATCACCAATTAGGGGATCGTGCCGGAATTCACGCGTCCGGTAAATTCATGATTATGTTGATCAAGTGTAATCATCAATTTACCCGACCCACTCATTCCAACACATTCCAAAACAAGGACAGTCCTAGGACATCAGGGTTGTAGCCTAGGGTCTACTATGGTATTCCCGACTTCTCTACAACCTGTGGCTCTGATACCAATCTGTCACACCCCGAGCCCAAGGAGGGTAGGACGTCACAGACTAGCAAAATACATGGTAGCGGAAACTAACCACGCAAGAGCACACAAGGAGAGAATTCCCATGGCATTACATTTAAATAGCATATCCGGACAATGAAAGTCTTGCCCAAACGTAAAATTAACACCTATTACAAATTATCCAAATTTAACTCAACAATTCAAATGTCTAATAATGTTTCAAAATCATGTAATGCCAATGGTAGTCACGGTGCAAAGCCATCCATAAAGTTTTCCATTAAAATCCAAGCTTCCATCAAGGGTTACCTGAAACATGTTCAAAAAGATTTTTGTGTCAACTATAAAGTTGGTGAGTTCAAGTGCTTAAAGTTCAAAAACAAAAGGGCTCTTTAGAATCCATAAGTTAAATTTAAAAATATAAGTATCACTATTATGGGGTCACAATCAACCCTGCACTCAGCCCGGGCTAGCATCTTCTAAACTTGTGTTATGCTAGTTATCCCATAGGGGAAACTGAGCCTCAAAGAGTGTACCATACCTGCTGAGTGGTACACCATAGTATCTTATAAAACCTATCATATGACAAAAACGACCCTGCAGGATCTCAGTGTGGTACCCTTCCGGTTATGACGGAAGGCACTGTGTGTGGGGGATTCCCCAAGTAGATCTACCCATATAAAACAAGCGGTTCACAAAAGAATTAATGTTTGTGATACAAATAGGTGCAGGTTCTAACATTAGCCACAACATATAATAGCATCACATAATATTACACAAATAACTTTTAGTTCAAATGTAGCATGTTTCATCCCAAAATAGTAGCAAAAAGGGAACACTAAAACTCACCTTAGAATTAAATAAAAGTCCTTCAAGTACCAACAAGTCTGTGTCTTAGCACCATATTATCCTGACACAAGTAGTAAGCCATATGTTCTTAGTCTATTGAAAGTTTAACTAAGTGCATTTGATGGTCATAAAATCATGTGGCATCGATTCTTAGAAGTTTGCGTCAAAAAGTTTCCTTTTTAGAAAATTGGGGTCTTGGCATGTGAAGGACAAGTTTATGATCTCATACATTTGTTTACATAATAATAATAAGTTAAATAATAGTTTCTGTTTATATTGTTACTGAAATTTAGTCATATTTATGGAATTTATACTTTGGTCCCTCAAGTTTTAAAATTTACAATTTCCAAACCCAAAGTTGCATTCTTTCCATTTCTTGACCCAATATGGCCCTTATTAGTTTCAAGGGGTTTTTACATTACTTTTAGGCCTGTATTAAAAGAATTTTTGGGGTCCTTCGAGTAAAAGCCTCGTTTTTAAGATCTAACCCGTTAAAATCCGTTTTTACCAGAACCGACATTTTAATCCACTTTCTTTCAATTTCCCACCAAAATATCACCTTGAGGTCTTCTAACTTACTAAAATATCATGGATTCACATGCCTTAGGCTTGTCACACCATTTTTTGTAATTTATCCAAAAATCTCTCGGTTTAAGCTTATATTTGTTAAATAAATTCATAAAATCATGTATTAACCCAAAAATTCGCCAAATTCTCTTTTTTTAACCCTAAAATACTTATTTTAGGGACTAGAATTTATAGAACTTGCAATCTTTTAAGTTTGACCATTTTTGAGAATTTTACCACCTTTTCGGGTCACTAAATAGGGTATTTGAGTCCATTATACCATACCAATCCACCCATCTCTATAATCTTATAAGTTTAACATCCTCAAACTACTAGAAAATAAATTAATCTCATGGATTTTACAATATTAATTGACTATAAGTTTAACATCCTCAAACTACTAGAAAATAAATTAACCTCATGGATTTTACAATATTAATTGACATGTTTATGATTAAGGTGTTTCAATACCAATTTCTGTAACATTATGTCTAGTTTATTATAATGTTCACAAGACATTTTCAAGCAGGTTTTAAGTATAGAATGCGGGTTGGTCAAGACAAGTGGCTAAATGGGTGCTTAAACACATGAAAAGAGGGTTTTCGGGTTCAATCAAGTGCACCAACACATGATATGCGAGCATTTAGAAGAATGTACCTTTTGTGAAGTTGTGAGTCTCACAAAGATAGTGATATGGCCACAAGATTCTGGTTTGAAACAAAAAAACTGAGACTTATGGAAGGAAAATAGAGAAAACTCAAGAAATAGTTTTCGTTCGGGTACAAAAATGCTTACACACTAGATGTTCCATGTTTTGAGATGATTTAGAGAGTATGAAGGCTGTTGGTTCAAGATCTTGAGTTGAAACTTCATGTTCTTGCAAGAATCTCGCTTGATAGCACACTTTAACTCCTCCTATGACCGGGTTTAGCTCCTACTCGGTGTTGTTCTTGAAGAAGCCTTCAAACACTTGCTGAAGATGGTGAAGAAATTGTAGAAGGCAGGAGAGGGAGAGAGAGTTTTCGAGAAAGAGAGAAAATGAGATAGAGAGAGTGTTCGATTAAGAAAAGAAAGAAAGAAAATATGAGGGTGGAGTGTGTAAACGGGATTGGGGGAATTCGAGGGAGAGTGTGGTTGGTGAGTGGGGGCGGCCGAATGCATGGTGACAATCCCATGCATTGGGTGATTTGGTGGTGCTCAGACCGGTCAAATAGTCTTCTATGAAGTTTTTAAAAATTTCAGAATGTTAAGAGTTCGGGAGTTAGAAAATTTTTGAGACTAAACAGTGCCAGTGCTCCTGTACAGTACCCATGCGCCCACTGCCAATGCACCTGAATAGTGCTAATGTGCCCACAACCAATGCGTCCGCACAGTGCCCATGCGCCTAAGCAGTGTTAGTGCGCCCACTGCCAAAATGTAGTGCTCATGCGCCTAAGCAGTGGTAATGCGCCCACTGCCAAATGCGCCCGCATAGTTCCAATGCGCCTAAGAGAAAAATACATGCAGAAGACTTGGATTTAATTTTTGTAATATTATCAGGGTAGTTTAGCAAATTAAGTGAATTTTCTAGCCTCGGGAACAAGTTTCTAGACTAAGAAAAGTCCTTATGGAATCATCTAAGGAAATTAAACACACAAACAATAAATCACAGAAGAAAGAAGGTACATAATATAATAAAATAATGAAAATGAAACAATGCCAGATTAAATTTAAGTTTTTGAAGTCAGACCTAGGCGTCAGTTTTTACATATAACAATAATAATAATTTATCAATATTAATATAATTTATAATTCTATAAATTAGAACAGCTCCACCTTCTTTGTCATCAGAAATTTGGCTTTTCTTTTCTAAGAATCAATTTCAATTTCTTCTTCAGAAGACATTGGTCTCTTACCATTATCAGAGGTAGAGATTGTAGTAGGTCTGCGTATAAAAGGAATAATAGGTACACCTCATGCCTCACCAGCTAACTTGGGATCAGCGATAGATGTCTGGGCTCTCTCAGTATCCTTGGTGAGGCTGTTAAGAGCGTGACATACCAGGATCTCAGTCATTAGTTACCAAGAACGACTCTATATGATAAATAAACAAAACCAGAGTTAACGTTTAAAATACTGCGGAAGCGTTTAAAATACTGCGGAAGCGTTTTTAAAACTAGAACACCCAAAACAAGTAATATGTAACGAGAATGCGCAAAACAAACGCGCCCCAAACACAAATGTATAAAATGAAAATAATCCCAATTTGTAAACAATGCAAATGTAGACAACTCAACAATGCTGACGTGCGTGCTCCTAGGCAATCTGGCAACCTTAACCTGAGAATAGCATACTAAACAAGTCAACACATGGTTGGTGAGTTCAAGAGTTTGCGTTAAAATATAAACCAATCAATGGTTTTCAGAGCATAAGTAGTGTATTGCAATAGATAGCTAGTCTATTAACATAAAAATATTAATCATAGTGATCTCGCGATTGAAGCTGACTGTGATACGTTTGTTGCCTCCCGTCACGACTTACCAGGTCGTGACGAATATGTGATAGGACAAAATTGCACCCGTTTGACCTCGAGTCGCACAGGTGGGGCTCCTCAGACCCAGTAGTACTACCCAAAATTTCCCCGCTAGTCAATATTAACAATCCGAAAGTGTGAGGACTTTCCATGGTAAACAACACTATATCAATATTATACACACTCATAAATAAAAGCGTTTGTAAACAGTATGCCATCTCCCCCAAAAGAGATTTATGTAAAAAGAGTGGGGCAAGAACTCACCTGGTATGCGCAAGAATTAACTTAGAGTTTAACTTGAAAGAAAGAAGGAAAGACAACCTTCAAAGGTCACCTAGAATACAAGAGTACATAAGTACATGTGCACAAAAACAACACGAAACCCTAAGTGCTCTACAAACCAAGGAACTCAAGGTTTAAGAATACAAGACACATTCGACCCAGTTGACCCGTTGGACCCGTTGGTGACATTATAGGTGATAATTCATTAAACTAACACAACAGCATATCATACATGATCAACATACCACTTGATTACATATAGCACATCACCACCACATGTACTACCTAGATCATCATATAACTAGATATCATACAAATCATGCAAATCACAACAGGCCAAAACAGATAACAACCCAAATCAACATTCATACAACATAAACAACACATTTAGTCACCTTAGAACCCATCCATGAACACACTAGCATGATCCTAATATCCCAAACATGCTCAAATCGTCCAATTCAAGGATTTGCACAATTAAAGTTTCCCTTTTGGGAAAGTTCATCCCAAATTCATCAAACTCACACAACATTCATGAATTCATCAATTATATACTATTTCAAGTCCATGACAACATCTAAACATGATCAACGACACCTAATCATCATGATTCATCAACTTTCATACCCAAAAGTTACTATCTTTAGTAAGGTATGAACTACAACATGCATTCTTGAATTCCTAACATTCATATCAACAATCTAGCATCTAATCATCATCACAAACACATCCATAACATTCATACATCAACCAATCACTAATTCATGCAAAATAAAGTTACTATTATTAGTAACCTATGAACAATGCATCAAAATCATAGCTTTCTTGTATAATCGACGTTAACTAACATGCATACAACCTAACTAGCATCATTACAACATCAAACAACCAACATTCAACATCCAATTTGATCCAACATCACTTCAAACTCACGGCCAAGATAATCCTATGAACAAACAACCAAAATCCAAACTTTCTTGCATAATCAACGTTAATCAACATGTAATCTATCTAACAAACACATTAACATCAACAATCAAACAACTTTCGGCCATCAATTGCAGAATTCGCATGGAACTTTCGGCCAAACATGAACAACCATCAAATCATATAAAAATCTAACCTTTAGATGTGTAATAGTTTGCAATTGAAGGTTCTAACTTGTTGTATAACTTGAAGTCGACCAAATCCGATGGTTTCTTGCTTGTTCTTGATCGATTTCGCGATGGTGAGGGTGAGGGGATGCAAGTCGCGGCCGAAAGGGTTAGGGGATTAGGGTTTTCAATTTTGTTTTAATTAATAATCCATAATTACACTTTTAACCCTTATAATTTGTATTTTATAAAAATTAAGCTTTTTGAATAGATTTTAAATAGTTTTTAACTACTAAACACAATTATTATTAATCACAAATAACAATCATGCATAATTCCCATTTATCACAAAACACACGAACAAATATGCACGTTTTCACGTTACGCGATAACATTACAGTTAACATTCAAATCACATAAGCATAACTTAATAATCACATTGTTAACTTAATTATCATCAATTTAACATTACTGATTATTGTTAAGTCACCAACGTTCAACGACAACCAGTGTGTGCTCCCGACACGTGTATGCAAGACTTAACGGAACAAACGGAGTTTGGTAACGGAAAATTACCGGATGTCACATTATCCCCATGTTGAAAGAATTTTCGTCCCGAAAATTGCGTTACATGGTGAGTGTTCCATCACTGGTCTACTGCATTGGCACAAGGAAATCGAAATCGTGTGAGTTTTGGATGAGTTGTCACATCATCCCCATGTTGAAAGAAATTTCGTCCCGAAATTTAATCAGTACCTTCGCCGGCTGGCATCGTCCTTTCGAATAGCTGAGGGTACTTAAGCTTCATTTGGTCTTCACGTTCCCACGTGAATTCTGGTCCACGTCTCGAGTTCCAACGAACTTTGACGATGGGTATCTTGCTTTGCTTAAGCGTTTTCACCTCACGATCCATCACCTCGACCGGTTCCTCAATGAAGCGTAGTTGTTCATCTACTTGAACTTCTTCCAGTGGTACGACCATCGTTTCATCCGTTAAACATTTCTTTAGGTTTGAAACATGGAATACATCATGGATTCCACTCAATGAATCAGGTAAGGCTAGTCGATAAGCCACTGGACCAATTCTTTCCACTATCTCAAATGGTCCAACGTATCTCGGATTTAGCTTTCCTCGTTTACCAAACCGAACTACGCCTTTCCATGGTGAGACTTTCAATAAAACTTTGTCACCAACTTGAAATTCCAAGGGTTTTCGTCGCTTGTCAGCATAGCTTTTCTGTCTGTCTCGCACTGCTGCCATGCGGTTTCTTATCTGAACAATCTTCTCAGTTGTCTCGTGTACTAACTCAGGACCCGTTAATTGACTATCACCAATTTCAGCCCAGCAAACTGGTGATCTACACTTTCTCCCATATAAAGCTTCAAATGGTGCTGCCTTTATACTAGTGTGATAACTGTTGTTGTAAGAAAATTCCACCAACGGTAGGTGAACTTCCCAGTTATTCCCGAAATCAATCACACAAGCACGTAACATGTCCTCCAAAGTCTGTATAGTACGCTCGCTTTGACCATCAGTCTGTGGATGATAAGCAGTACTCATATCCAATCGTGTACCTAAAGCTTTCTGCAACGACTGCCAGAAGTGTGATGTGAAACGAGAATCGCGATCAGAAATAATTGAGATCGGTACTCCATGCCTCGAAACGATTTCCTTCAGATAAAGTCGGGTTAATTTCTCCATCTTATCAGTTTCCTTTATTGCTAGGAAATGAGCAGATTTTGTCAATCGATCCACGATAACCCATATTGTATCGCAACCCGTAGAAGTACGAGGTAACTTAGTAATAAAATCCATTGATATTTGATCCCACTTCCACATAGGGATCTCGGGTTGTTGTAATAATCCAGATGGTTTCTGATACTCCACCTTAACCTTCGAGCAGGTCAGACACTTGCTCACATAAGTAGCTACATCTGCTTTCATGTTAGGCCACCAATAGTGCGCCTTCAAATCGTGGTACATCTTGTCAGATCCAGGATGTATAGAATACTTGGACTTATGAGCCTCACTCATGACCAAATCTCTCAGATTTCCATGTAGAGGTACCCATAATCTGTCCATGAAATAACGAATTCCATCCGCTTTTACTTCTAATTGCTTTTCCATTCCTCGTAACCCTTCTAAATTCATATTTTCTACTTTCAGAGCTTCAGTTTGAGCATCACGGATTTGTTCAGGTAATTGCGTACTAATCGTTAGTTGTAGAGCTCGCACACGTCGAGGTTTAGCAGTCTCTTTTCTACTCAGCGCATCAGCAACTACATTTGCCTTCCCCGGGTGGTATTTAATAGCACAATCATAGTCGTTTAACAATTCCACCCAGCGTCTTTGCCTCATATTCAACTCCTTTTGCTCAAAGATATGCTGAAGACTCTTGTGATCGGTGTAAATGGTGCATTTGGTACCGTACAAGTAATGTCTCCAGATCTTCAAGGCAAACACTACCGCACCCAGTTCCAAATCATGGGTGGTATAGTTCTTCTCATGAATCTTCAACTGTCTAGAGGCGTATGCTATCACTTTATCCCGCTGCATCAGGACGCATCCAAGTCCTTGAATAGAAGCGTCACAATAGACTACGAAGTCATCGCTACCATCCGGTAACGCTAATATTGGTGCGCTACACAATTTATGTTTCAGCAACTGAAAAGCAGATTCCTGACTCTCACCCCATTTGTACGTCGTTCCTTAGTGAGTCAAAGCTGTGAGAGGTTGTGCAATCTTAGAGAATCCTTCAATGAATCGTCGATAATATCCCGCTAATCCAAGGAATTGTCGTATCTCACTCGGTGTCTTAGGAACAGACCAATTCTTTATCGCTTCAATCTTAGCAGGATCAACATGTATTCCCTTCTCGTTGACAATATGACCCAAGAATTGTACCTCACGTATCCAGAAATCACACTTAGAAAACTTTGCATACAGTTGTTCCTTTCTAAGTAATTCCAAGATTAAACGTAAGTGCTTCTCATGTTCTTCCTCGGTCCTTGAATATATCAGTATGTCATCAATAAAGACGATAACAAACTGATCAAGATAGGGTTTGCACACGCGATTCATGAGGTCCATGAATACTGCTGGTGCATTCGTCAACCCAAATGGCATGACCAAAAATTCATAGTGACCATATCGTGTACGGAAAGCAGTCTTCGAGATGTCCTCTTCTCGAACTCTCAGCTGATGATACCCAGACCTCAGATCAATCTTGGAGTAATAGCTTGATCCTTGCAGTTGATCAAACAAATCATCGATACGAGGTAAGGGATATCTATTCTTGATAGTAACCTTGTTCAGTTCCCTATAGTCAATGCACATTCGAAATGTACCATCCTTCTTCTTCACAAATAGAACTGGCGCTCCCCAGGGCGACGAACTCGGTCGGATGAACCCTTTATCCAACAACTCTTGTAGTTGAGCGGATAATTCCTGCAGTTCGTTCGGAGCTAACCGGTACGGTGCTCTCGCAATTGGAGCGGCTCCTGGAGTCAACTCAATCTGGAATTCAACTTGACGATGAGGCGGTAATCCAGGAAGGTCTTCCGGAAACACCTCAGAAAACTCACGAACTACGGGAATATCCTCTATCTTCTTTTCCTCAGTCTGTTTATCCGTGACTAGTGCCAATATGGCCAGTCGACCCTTTCGTAACAACTTCTGCGCCTTCATGAATGAGATGATGCCTATCACCGCACCACTCCTATCACCTCTGACCGTAAGGACTTCTTCACCAATGGGAATCCGTATGATCTTCTCGTGGCATATGACTTCCGCTTGTTTATCGGAAAGCCAATCCATGCCTACTACCACATCGAAACTTCCTAGTGTAACAGGCATGAGATCTATGGTGAACGTATGACCAGCAAGCTCTATCTTGCAGTCTCTAAGAATATGCGTTACGTGAATCTGTGTACCGTCAGCTAACTCTACGGTGTATCTAGATTCTAAGGCTGAGGGCATATCACTTAAAAGACTACAGAACCTAGTGGACACGAAACTTCTATCGGCTCCGGTATCGAATAATACAGTAGCAAAACAACCATTAACCGAAAATTTACCAGTTACTGTTGTAGGATCGTTTAGAGCCTCACCTGAGCCAATGACGAAGGCTCTTCCTTTGGCTCCATTGTTGTTTCCACCATTGTTGTTGCCATTGTTATTATTGTTGTTGTTCCCATTGTTATTGTTACCATTACCATTCCTCTTAAGCTGGGGACAGTTGCGTTTGTAATGGCCTTCTTTCCCGCACTCAAAACAACCTTTCGGAGTTTCTTGCGATTGTTGAGGCTTCTTCATCAGTTCACCCCGACAGTCTTTGGCTGCATGACCAATCTTCCCACAACGTTGACACTTGAAGTTATCACACCGACCCACATGGTGGTAGTTACACCGGTTGCACTTCGGCAGTCTTCCACCATACCCGCCGGGTCCTTGATTTGAGTGCGCCTGGTTGAAGCTTCGGTTGTTATCGAACTTCCGTTGCTGTTGCTGACTTGGCTGCTGTTGTTGAGGTTGAGATTGGCTACTGGATGACGATCCCTTGTTGCTTGAACCATCCCACTTGCGTTTCTGGTCGGGCACGCTTGCCACTGCACCCCGTTTAGGTAACCGACCTTGCTCAACTGCCTGGTCAGTCAGCCTGTGGGCTGTTCGGATAGCTTGTTGTATGGTAGTGGGGTTAGAAGCAGTTACCATACTTTGAATTTCAGGCACCAATCCCCGTATATAATGCTCCACCCTCTTGTGCATTTCATTCACCATCCCTGGACATAAAGTGGCTAACTCATGAGTACGAGTTGTGTAGGCTTCAATTTCTGAGCCTTGCATTTTGAGTTGCCAGAACTCAATCTCCAGTTTCTGCACTTCATTCCGGGGGCAATATTCTTCAGTCATGATTTCTTTGAATTCATCCCAAGGTAGTTCATTGGCCATGGCTTGACCCAACATTTGTACCTGGGCATTCCACCAAGAGAGTGCTGCGCCTTCCAACGTCCCTGTGGCATACTTCACCTGATCAGCAGGCGGGCAGTTGCATTTCGCAAAAACCGACTCTGTCTTCTCAAACCACCTTACAAGCCCTACAGCCCCTTCCGTCCCGCTGTAGGTATGAGGTTTACAGTCCATGAAGGACTTGTAGGTACATGGTGGTGGTCCTGTTTTGACAATCCCAACATTAGTCAGATATCCTAGACAAATAACTAGGATAATCAGTTTAACCTCTTGCTATCATTTACCTGCTGGTTGTCCAGGTTGGGCAGCAGCCACTGCCGCCTGAACGTGTTCATTAATCAATGCTGCCAATTCCGCAGGCGTCATGTTTATGGCTCCGGCTCCACGGCCTCCGGCGCCACGTCCACGACCACGCCCACGTCCTCTTCCACGTGCGTCCATATTTCACTTTAAAATTCACAATTACAATAATGAGTAACATCCAACACATTAATCTCATCAAAGTACAGTAAACAATAAGAAATAACGAATTTACCACAACCACAACGTTTATAACAGAAATAATAATCAAAGATAAATAAATTGTAATTGAGTCACAAAATATTCCATCAATGTCAAAATTTAAGTTTGTCAGTTGGGTGGGAAACAACCCTTCCCACATAGGTTTCAAAGAAAAGAAACACTACATAGTCTAAGTCATTTAAAAGTAGGATCAGTCCAGTATATCAGATCCATCACTGTCCTCATCCATCTCTACTGGTTCTTCTTCGGGGGCTTCCTCGGGTTCTTCTTCTGGGTCTTCCTCATCAGGGTCCACCAAAGGTGCAGGAGCTTCAGCAATCTGAAGTGCTGCTAGTTGTGCCTCTAAACCAACGAACCTATTATCAATCTCCATGTTATGGTGATCCTGTGCATCCATGCGCTCACCAAGTGCTACCACGTTACCTGCCAGAGTATGATGTCCACCAATGGCCATCGAAAGTCGCTCCTGAAGCGTATCTACTTGGTAACGCAGCTGACGCATCTCAGATCGTATCGCAGAGTTCTCGTCAGTGAGTCCTCTGATCCGCTGTCGCTCTGTGTCCAGTGTGGCTACTAGGGCTGCAAATGCCTGCTCCAGAGGGATGCTCAAGGTAGGAAGTGTAGGCAAAGTAGAGGCGGTTGATGACCTAGTCCTAGGTCGTGTAGGTGCTACAGGTGGTACGCGTTCTCTATAAGCCATACGGTTAATGTAAGTGGGGTAGAAATCCCAGTTACGCGGAGGATCGAGCTCAGGAGGTACGAAAGGCTGATCCCAGTCTATCTCGCCGCGAGGATAAGGATGTCGTGGCCAGTTAGATCCCCTATCAGGTACGGGAGATGTAGGAGGTGATTCAGATCGTGCAGGTCTCTTGCCTAAATTCCTGGACGACGATGCCATGCTGCGAAGTACGTGTTGCGTATGCCAATGAGTATACAGTAAGGAGAGTAAACGGTAAGTAACTAACAACTGTGCGGTTATAGTCTAGTGTGTGTATGCAACCTAGTTCCCTATAACCAATGGCTCTGATACCAATCTGTCACACCCTCAAAATCCGCGAGCGGGGTTTTA
Organism: Flaveria sonorensis; assembly: GCA_025506505.1. Taxonomy (NCBI): domain Eukaryota; kingdom Viridiplantae; phylum Streptophyta; class Magnoliopsida; order Asterales; family Asteraceae; genus Flaveria; species Flaveria sonorensis. The sequence continues at coordinate 51,516,238 of CM046437.1, forward strand.
CCGCGAGGCGCGTGACATACCAGGATCTCAGTCATTAGTTACCAAGAACGACTCTATATGATAAATAAACAAAACCAGAGTTAACGTTTAAAATACTGCGGAAGCGTTTAAAATACTGCGGAAGCGTTTAAAATACTGCGGAAGCGTTTTTAAAACTAGAACACCCAAAACAAGTAATATGTAACGAGAATGCGCAAAACAAACGCGCCCCAAACACAAATGTATAAAATGAAAATAATCCCAATTTGTAAACAATGCAAATGTAGACAACTCAACAATGCTGACGTGCGTGCTCCTAGGCAATCTGGCAACCTTAACCTGAGAATAGCATACTAAACAAGTCAACACATGGTTGGTGAGTTCAAGAGTTTGCGTTAAAATATAAAACAATCAATGGTTTTCAGAGCATAAGTAGTGTATTGCAATAGATAGCTAGTCTATTAACATAAAAATATTAATCATAGTGATCTCGCGATTGAAGCTGACTGTGATACGTTTGTTGCCTCCCGTCACGACTTACCAGGTCGTGACGAATATGTGATAGGACAAAATTGCACCCGTTTGACCTCGAGTCGCACAGGTGGGGCTCGTCAGACCCAGTAGTACTACCCAAAATTTCCCCGCTAGTCAATATTAACAATCCGAAAGTGTGAGGACTTTCCATGGTAAACAACACTATATCAATATTATACACACTCATAAATAAAAGCGTTTGTAAACAGTATGCCATCTCCCCCAAAAGAGATTTATGTAAAAAGAGTGGGGCAAGAACTCACCTGGTATGCGCAAGAATTAACTTAGAGTTTAACTTGAAAGAAAGAAGGAAAGACAACCTTCAAAGGTCACCTAGAATACAAGAGTACATAAGTACATGTGCACAAAAACAACACGAAACCCTAAGTGCTCTACAAACCAAGGAACTCAAGGTTTAAGAATACAAGACACATTCGACCCAGTTGACCCGTTGGACCCGTTGGTGACATTATAGGTGATAATTCATTAAACTAACACAACAGCATATCATACATGATCAACATACCACTTGATTACATATAGCACATCACCACCACATGTACTACCTAGATCATCATATAACTAGATATCATACAAATCATGCAAATCACAACAGGCCAAAACAGATAACAACCCAAATCAACATTCATACAACATAAACAACACATTTAGTCACCTTAGAACCCATCCATGAACACACTAGCATGATCCTAATATCCCAAACATGCTCAAATCGTCCAATTCAAGGATTTGCACAATTAAAGTTTCCCTTTTGGGAAAGTTCATCCCAAATTCATCAAACTCACACAACATTCATGAATTCATCAATTATATACTATTTCAAGTCCATGACAACATCTAAACATGATCAACGACACCTAATCATCATGATTCATCAACTTTCATACCCAAAAGTTACTATCTTTAGTAAGGTATGAACTACAACATGCATTCTTGAATTCCTAACATTCATATCAACAATCTAGCATCTAATCATCATCACAAACACATCCATAACATTCATACATCAACCAATCACTAATTCATGCAAAATAAAGTTACTATTATTAGTAACCTATGAACAATGCATCAAAATCATAGCTTTCTTGTATAATCGACGTTAACTAACATGCATACAACCTAACTAGCATCATTACAACATCAAACAACCAACATTCAACATCCAATTTGATCCAACATCACTTCAAACTCACGGCCAAGATAATCCTATGAACAAACAACCAAAATCCAAACTTTCTTGCATAATCAACGTTAATCAACATGTAATCTATCTAACAAACACATTAACATCAACAATCAAACAACTTTCGGCCATCAATTGCAGAATTCGCATGGAACTTTCGGCCAAACATGAACAACCATCAAATCATATAAAAATCTAACCTTTAGATGTGTAATAGTTTGCAATTGAAGGTTCTAACTTGTTGTATAACTTGAAGTCGACCAAATCCGATGGTTTCTTGCTTGTTCTTGATCGATTTCGCGATGGTGAGGGTGAGGGGATGCAAGTCGCGGCCGAAAGGGTTAGGGGATTAGGGTTTTTAATTTTGTTTTAATTAATAATCCATAATTACACTTTTAACCCTTATAATTTGTATTTTATAAAAATTAAGCTTTTTGAATAGATTTTAAATAGTTTTTAACTACTAAACACAATTATTATTAATCACAAATAACAATCATGCATAATTCCCATTTATCACAAAACACACGAACAAATATGCACGTTTTCACGTTACGCGATAACATTACAGTTAACATTCAAATCACATAAGCATAACTTAATAATCACATTGTTAACTTAATTATCATCAATTTAACATTACTGATTATTGTTAAGTCACCAACGTTCAACGACAACCAGTGTGTGCTCCCGACACGTGTATGCAAGACTTAACGGAACAAACGGAGTTTGGTAACGGAAAATTACCGGATGTCACAAAGGCCATCAGTTTCCACAATCACCTTAGAGCTAACTGGGGTTTCAGTTTCAACTTCCAATTAACCAAATATCACCTCAACTGATTTCTTGAGTTCAGACTCAGTTGTTTCTTTATGTTCTTTATGAAGTTGGCTTTGTTCAACTTCAAGAGTCACCCCATGTCTTTCAATGTCATCTTTCATGGTCTAGGTTCCATTTGTATAAACCACCATTCTTTCTGAGGGTTCATTTTCCAAAGAACCCTCTTTTTTAGCAATTTCGGTAGTTGCATCTGTAGCTAATTTTTTAGCTTTTTTGTAGCTTTTGAAAGCACTTTTAATAGAGGTGCTTGTTCTCCAGTAGATTCCTTGGGAGCGGCTTCAAGTTCTAACACAAGCTCTTTCTATAATGATTCTTTATTAGAACTTTTACTTTTGAGAGAGAGCAAGGAAAAAGTGTCGAACTTTCTCATTGAAGCCATTCTTCTCTTCCCAAGTTGAACCTTTTGGTTTATGATACTCATCACCCTTCTTGCGTCCATTTCCATTTCTTTTGAGCTATCATAGCCATACCTATCTAGTAGCTCATTCATTTTGACATTCGCTTCAAATAGAGGCTTATAGTCTTCAATCCGTTTGGAAGAGAAGGAGATTCACATGAAAAGTGTACAATTTGATCAAGCAATCCCTAAAGGATGTCTTCAGCTTCTTAGAGCTCATCTTCCCCCTTTTTGGTAGTATCATTTGAGATTCTAGATGACACTAATTGGAGAGATTTCAGATGACTCTAATTGGAGAGATTCCAGATGACACTAATTTGATAAAGTAAGGCACATCCATAGGTTCTTGTGGTGCTGATGACACTTGGAAGCTCAAGATGAGAGATTGTTGAAGTTCAAAAGTTTCTTACAGGGATTAAACCTTGAGTTCAAGGTCTACAGCTCTGGCGCTGACTGCTGAAGAGTTGTAAGTTGTTGTTCAAGTGAAGTAACACTTGCAGCCTGGTCTTGTAGAGTCTTGGTCATGTTGCTAAAATGTGAAATAGGCCTCTTATTGAGGTAGTAAGAACCGTGCTCTCTAAATCTAAATTACCTATCACCTTCTAGGCGGAGACAGTCAACACTGGCTGCTATGTGCAAAAGATAGTTTTAGTAGTAAAAACCCATGGTAAGACGCCTTATGAACGGTGGTACAAAAGGAGACGTTTCATTAGTTTCCACATGTTATTTGGATGTCCATGCACTATCTTGAACACCAAAGATCACATAGCCAAGATTGCCGAAAAGGAAGGTGATGGACATTTCATTGGATACTCTTCTTAAGCTAATGCCTATGGAGTATACAAGCTCAGAAAATGAGTAGTTGAAGATCAGCCAATGTGACCTTCAATTTACACTCCAGATCAAGTCATACTTGATGGGTGTGTTGTTTTGGTAGGTGATACCCAATCAGCAGATCTAAATTTCTCAAATTTGAATCTATTAAACCAACTTGCTATGATTCCTCAGTTAAGAATCCACAAGTCACATCCTACCACAAACATCATTGGTGATGTTAAAACTGGGGTAAGAACAAGGGGACAAACCCATAATCAAAATGTTTGTCTGCACTCTTGCTTGTTATCCCAGATAGAGCCAAAGAAAGTAGATAAAGCTTTAAGAGATAGAAGTTGGATTAAAGCAATGCAAAAGGAACTGCTTTAATTCAAAACATGGGGTTTTGGAACCTATGTCCTCTTCCTTCTAGGAAGATGCCAATAGGAACCATATGGGTATTCAGAAATAAGAAAGGTGCTAGAGGACTAGTCATCAAGAATAAGGCAAGATTGGTAGTCCAAGGGTACACTCAAGAGGAAGGGATTGACTACACTAATATCTTTGCTCTTGTTGAAGGACTTAAAGCTGTAAGAATATTCCTTGCTTTTGCTGCATCAACAGATTTTCAGGTCTACTAACTTGATGTCATGTGTGCTTTATTATAAAGGGTAATAGATGAAGAAGTGTTTGTTTGTCAACCACCGGGCTTTGAAGATCCAGATCATCCTGATTATGTCTACAAGCTTGACAAAGCTCTCCATAGGCTGCATTAAGCACCAAGGATGTGATATGAGACACTGTCACAGTACCTAGTTAAACATGACTACAAAATAGGTCTATTGACAGCACACTCTTCATCAAAAGAACAAGGAATCACATGATGCTGGTTCATGTTTATATTGATGACATTATCTTTGGCTCAACTAATGAAAAGCTCTGCAAAGAGTTTGAGATGCTGATAAAGAATAGATTTGAAATGAGTGCCATGGGGGAACTCAATTTCTTTCTAGTAATTCAGGTGAAGCAAGTTAATAATAACATCTTCATAAACCAGTCAAAGTATGTACATGACATACTAACCAGATTTCATTTGACTGATTATAAGGTGGCTAAGACTCCCATAGATAGAAACCACTCCTTAGTACCTGACCTTTAGGGGGAGTATATTGATTAACATTAATACACGGATATGATTGGGTCACTTATGTACCTAAGAGCTAGCCTGGCTGATATAATCTTTGCTACATTCATATGTGTAAGATATCAAGACAACCCCAAGATGTCATACCTAGTTGCTGTCAAGAGGATTCTTATATACCTCGAAGGAGCTCCCAAATTGGGACTTTGGTGTCCAAAGAATTCCGACTTCAATCTATATGCATATACAGATAGTGACTATGGTGGCTCAAATATGACTAACAAGTCTACATCTGGGGGATGTTAGTTCTTAGTGGAAGGATAATCTCATGGCAATGCAAGAAGCAATCTTGTGCATCTACATCAACTGCTGAAGCTGAATACATTATTGCTACAAACTACTGTGCTCAAGTGCTTTGGATTCAGAATCATATGCTGGGTTATGGATTCAACTTCATTAAGACTCTAACCGACATAGACAACAATAGTGCTATCTTAATCGCATAGAATCCAGTGCATCACTCAAAGGCAAAGCACATGTAAATCACTTATCATTTGATTAGAGATAATTTTGAAAAAGGATTGATTAAACTGGTCAAAGTTAACGCAAATGAACAATATGCTGACATGTAAATCACTTTCTACTTTTATACTTTTATCCTTTTTGTATCAGATGAGGATGTGAGCTATGGCATATCATAGTCACTAGTCAAAAGGCCATCTGCCTTTTGACTTTACATTTATTTTATTGTCTAAATTAGTGTTTCCAGCTAGCCTTTAAAGTATGGCCGACTGTAGGATGTAGTATAAAGTATCTCAAGTACTTGTATTTCTATATAAGCTTTGTTACACTTGTAAGAAATTGAGAGCAATATAAATCATTCTTGAAAACCATATTTGAGTGTTCTTGTTTATTTTTCTTGTTACTTATGTTTAATGTTTCAACCTAACCGGTTCCCTATTTGATCTGCTAAGTGATCTAAGTCTCTCCTCCTTGTGAAACTGTTGCATTGACCACCTTCAACGATCCTAAAATTGGAATCAGAGCATTTCAGGCTCTTGATTATAAGATCTCCCCATCTTAGATATCTTTAGTTTCTCAAAACACTTATCAACTCAAATGGCAGCTATCTCAAAGGCTGATACGAAAATCAGTACCATGACTAAATCTCCACTGTTCACTCTTAATGATTTTGATACTTTGTGCCAATGTCTTGAAGGGATCATCAAGTCTCAAGACAGCAAGGTGTGGAGATCTGTCATTGAAGGACCTCATATCCCAGGCACCTCTTCAGCCACTACTAGAGGTGGGATGATACCAAAGGAAATGACAGGTTATTTTAATGAAGATTGGAAGAAAATTGATGTAGACCAGAAAGTCCAAATTGATGCTTATGTATGAGGGATCTGAGGAAGACAAAGAAATCAAGAAAGACCTCATGAAGCAGGAGTTTAAGAACATCCACTACAAAATTGGTGAAACCATGCAGGATCAGTTTTGACACTTAACACAAGTTTTCTCTCATGAACACACAAGATATCACTCGGGTGATAAAGCCGAATCTCTAACTAAGTTGATGATAATATAATAAGTTGATAAACACAAGATTGGTTTTCAAAATACTTGTATATATTACTTCTCAACTCAGTATTACAAGACTCTTGCAAGCATGGTGCTTTGAGTTACAATAAGAAACTATATATACTACTATCTACAACCGGTTATACTTGGAAAACCAGCTAGAATCTACAACTAGAAAAATACTACATTGCTAGAAGTAAAGTATCTAAAATAATAACCTAGATAAGGTAGTCATGACAGATCCATGACTTACCTTTTATCACCAACTAAGAATGGTATCTGTACTAAGTTGAAAAGGTGAACAGTGGGTTAAAATATGGTTAACTACATGGCCGTGGGAAAACACCATGCAGTATCTCAGAGTCTGTCAGACACACCATAATTATGTCCACTGGTTCATAGTTGATTCTTCTGAAGCTAAATGGATTAGGAAGAATAAGTTCATCCGAGGCCATTTATACTTCGAAAGAAACAACTTCTTCGGAGTCTTTTACGGGTCTTGATGACTTTATTCTTCGAAAAACTTTGTCTTGAATCTTCTAAGTGTGAATGCTTCTGATGGAGAACTCCTTGGTCTCGGAAGACTTTGTTCTATCCTTCGAAAGTTCTTCATATACTTAGGAAGAAAAACAACTTAGTCTCAGAAGACTTAGTTTTCCTTCGGAAGCTCTTCAGACAATGCTTCAGAAGATCTTTGACATTGCTGAGGAAGAGTACTTTTGACTTCGGAAGACTTCTTCAACTTGTACACAAAATTGTTGTAAGTGTTGTTTTGGTTACACCAGCCTCATATGATCCAACAAACTCCCCCTAGGCTGATGCTACCAAAACATCACTTCCTTCTGGTCCTTAAGGTCTTCAACACTAGGGAAAGTAGATATTTGTCTGTTTCTTTGTTTTTCCCTGATGTAGTAGTGAGGAGCTTGTATAGGTCATTCGTAAATAATAAATCCAGTCTGTTGCTCTGAATGACATGTACTTTTTGTTGCATCCTTCTGAAGAGAGTTAGTTGATAGGAGTGATAGTCATTTTCCCATCTAACTATAGGATCTGAAATGGATCCCTCAACCATCTGTAGAAAGGTCTTCCCTTTTGTAGTTGTGCCTTCTTCTGCATCCTGTGCTCTCATTTTCAACTCTTCTTCAATCTTTTTCTTCTTTGTGTGCTCGGCTAGATGAAGGCTGCTTAAAAGGTTTCTGATGTGAGCAGCTATCTCAGAGTTGGAGGGATTGGAGAATGGCTTCTCTGCTAACTCAGCAAGATCAAATCTACTGGAATGTAGCAGAGATGAAGTGTCAAACCTGTTAACTTCACCATTCTCCCTTTCTATAGCAAAGTTGTTGGAATCTTCATCGAGCCTCTAATGGACAATTTGTTTTCTAGGATTAAGGGGTTTTGTTGGCAGTTTGTCCCCTTTCCTAGTATCCAACAGCGTCACCAACATCCTTCTTAACTTCTTTTTGACTTTATTGAGAGTGTCTGAATTTGTTGCAAGAAGTTGAAGAGCTTGGTCCAGTGTTCCTCTAGGAAGATCAAGGAATGCATCTATTGTGAGGGAACTAGAAGAGCCATCAATAAAAATTAGCTGGATGGACTCTTCCTCACAAGAGATGTCACTCAGTGTTGTGCAATATATGAGCTTCATCTTCATCACCTTGAATTCTTCCAAGGTCAGGGGTTTTAATGAATCAAAGGATGGTTTGGTTTTTGAGTGGGTTCTTGGTTGTGTTTTGTGTCGTAGGATGGGTGGTGGTGGTGGTTGGTGGGAAGCAGTGGGTGAGGGTGTAGGTAAGGTTGATGGTGAAGGTTCAGGTGTGAAAGGTTCTATTTTGATAGTGAAGGGAGACGGTGTAGGTTGTGTTTTGGGTAATGGTTTGGGTGTTGGTTTGGGTGCCATCCTCTGAACACTATAGGTTTGAGTAACCTCCTGCCTTCTTCCTAAGCGAATGTCAGCTTTGATGTCGCTGACATGCAGCTGTAGGGTCTTGATGGACATGTGACCCACTTGCCTGCCGCAGAAGCTGTGAGCTCGGAGATAGGATTTCATCCAATCTTTGTCTCCCTCCTTTTTGGTAGCTGCAAGTTCTCCCTCTACCTCTTTCTTTCTTTTCTCTTTGAGCTTTTCCCTGGCAGCCTTCTTGCTCTCCTTGTTGATTAAATCTTGCTCTTTGTGAAAAAGAAACAAGATCATGTTAGTTTTGTGAGGTTCCAACTCCTCTTGAGAATAGCCTCTGGTGCAGAGAAAGGCTATTCTCTCCATCCTCTCCCTTTCTCTAGCCTCTTCCTTCTTCTTCCTTCTTTCCTCCTCTTTGGCCAACTTTGCTACGTCTTCCTTTTCTTTTTGCAGCAGGGTTGCCTTTTCTATTTTCACAAGCTCATCAGTTGGGAGTAGAGGATTTTCTTCATTGGCTACTCCTTGACTGATGAGCCTATCGATGATTTCCACCCTCTTCTGATTATTGAGACTTTCTTGGGCGGCTGCTGCTGCTTTGCTACTTGCAGCCAACAACTTTCTAGTATCAAGTCTTTGCTTCTTCTTTAGCTTCTCCAATCTTTCCTCCTCTAATAGTTACTCAGCTGTAAGCTTTCTCTTCCCCATAGGATCAAAGGAAGATTTAGCCTTTGGAGGCTCAAGTTTAGAAGATTCAGGTTCGAGTGAGGGTGTTTGAGGTAGTGATTCTTGTAAGAGAGGGGTTGTAAGGAAGTTCTCACTGTTAATCTTAGATGCTAGTTCAAGAATTGCCTCTGAGATGAACAAATCACTAGACAATGAAGACAGTCCAATTATTTCTTTAGCAGCTTGGATTTCTACCTTGAAAGTAACTAGGTCTGCATCACTTGTCCCATCTAATTCAGTTGCTGGGCCATCAACCTATACATTCCCTTCGAAGTTAATCTTAGGTTCAGTAGAGACCTTAGGTTGACTAACTTCCTTTTTAGAAGTAGATGGTGCATTCAGCCTTTGATGCTCTTTAGCTCTAAAGTAGGTGACAGCTAGATCAAGGGAGGGCTGTTTGACGGAGGAGCTTACAGAAATTTGGTTAGAAACCTATGGAGATCTATGAGCATCCTTTGGTCCACTTGAAAGGTAATGGGAGCTAGTTGAGGGAAGACTGTTGTAGGGTGATGCTGTTAGGGGAAAAAGATAGATAAGGCATCAGGAGAAGTTGTTGTTATGGTGAGACTGGGTTCCTCATGATGTTGTTCCTATACATTCTCCCCCTTTTTGGTAGCATCATCTTAATAAATAGATGAGCTGGAGGAAGAACTTAAAGAAACTTGAATACGTACATGCCTAACATACTTATTAATCTGTGTCTTAGCTAGTTTGGCCTTGAGATGTTCAATCTCGAGTTCCTGAGTGGCAAAACTATCCTCTAAAGTCTTAACCTTTAATTCAAGGGTTGAGACTTTAGAAATCAGGTCTTTGATAGTGAGTTGCAGACTATCCTTATCTTCTTTTGAAGAATCATAGGGAGATGAGATAACATACCTGGTATGTTCATCATCACCACCAGTAGTAGTTTCTTGGCGCTCTGGATACCCTTCCCTACTGATGTCCTTTTCAGAAACATCAATTGGCAAGGTTGTCGTAGACTCAGCCTCATTGATGTCACCACTTTCCTGAGAGGTTAATGAAGCACTTTTAGTAGTGGCGGCTGAGCCTACATGAGTCACCTCCACACCAGTTGGACCCACCTTAGTTTGGCTTAACTGATGTTGGGTAGATATCAGAGGTTCCACAGGGCTTAGTTGATTTTGAAAGTGGTGAGGTAGATCAACATCATAGCCCCGATGAAACCTAATATCTTCATCTAGTCAGGTTAATAGGTCAGTGAGGATATAAAGGTTAATTCTAATGACTCGGGACCTTGGTCAGCACCTAATGGTTCATCTGCAGTAGCAGTTGAACCAATGATGTGGCTGTCCTTTTTTGGTTGCCCAGGGGAATGTTGGGACTCACCCTGAGGGCTAAAAGCTTGGGTTGTGGGCTCTTTAGGTTGAGACTGAGGAGGCTCAACACTGACATTAAGGTCAAAGGTGGAGGATTCTTGGACCTCTGGTTGAGTGGGAGCCCAAAGTTCCACTCGAGCCTTTTTGGTTTGAAAAGGAGGGACCAGACCAATCAGAGTAGATTGATCAGGGGTTCGCTTGGAGCGTCTTGTGTATGTAATTTTTATTAGGTCGGAAGAAGTGGTTGGCAGTTGAGTGGGATGGTCTGGTGTGGGTTCATCACCTGCTGGGCTTGCAGGGATGTCACCATGAGCCGTTGGCTCAAGGATATCTAGGAGAAGATCAGTGAATCTCCCCGTGAAATTGGTGAACACCTTATTCAAGGTCTTGAAGATGCCCGACCTCATGTGAGAGACCAATTGAATATCTGCTTGTTGTAGTTTGTCATGGTCCAGCTCACAGTTTACGATATGCTAAATAAACCAGGGACACATGAAAAATGAATCCTGGATAAGATTTCCTAGCAGATTGTTCAGCACAAACCTTGAATAGTTAAAGCGGAGGCCTTTTACCATCTCATGGACTAGGCAGCCCAAGTCATGTGCGATTTGATCCCAACCCACTGATTTGTTGGATAGGCAGTGTAGAACTATATGCAACAAGAATTTCCAGTTGTAAGAGAAATTAGAGTTGTAAACAGTGGACTTGTGCACATCACCGCCAAATCCCATCTGAGTGTAAGTATCTTCTAACTCAGATTTGTGGAACACAGTGGAGGCGCCTTCATCGTGAAGCTTCAGATGCTCCCTGATGGTAGATTCAGCAATAATGATCTCTTGTCCGCAGATTCTCAACCTGATTATCCTTTCATCATTCAAGGTTTCACTTTGAGCATTTGCCCAAAATTCGGCCATTTGGTTAGAATAGATGGTAGGGTTTACTGTGACAGCAGTGAAGTATGTGGATTGTGTCAGAAATTCGACAATGGGGGCAAAGTCAGCATCCTTAGAAGAATCAAGGATTGCGATCTGATTGTGTTGGGGATTTAGGGCCATTGTTTAAAAGGTACTATTGGATTGAAGGAATTTAAGAGTGAGTGAAGAAGATAGTGAAAATTTGGGGCTTCAGCATTGGTAAAAAGGTAAAGGGAGAGAGTCAGAAATTTTAAATAGGGGGACAACGAGCCAAACCAATAAGGCGAAAAGACATTTTGGGTTTCGATTTGATTGGGGTGGTAAGATAAAAACCTTTTAAAATATACCGACAAAAATCTTACTTTTTACAAAGTGGGGCCCAAAGATTTCCGTTACACAGCAAAAAGTTTTCTTCCAAAGGTAAAAATTGCTTCCGAGTGAAAACACTTGCATTTCCTAATATTGTCTTCCAAAGTCATTTTTGCTTCCGAAAGCAAGCTTTATCTTAATGACAAGTTTGCTTCCGATAGTACATTCTTGTTCCGAGAGCAACGATAAATAAGCTTCGGAAGTAGGTTTGATCGATGATCAAATTTACTTCTGAGGCTAAAAACTCTTTGGAAGATAATGTTTATGTAGAGGAATTCGCTTTCGGAAGATGAATAAGGATTTCTTCCGAGGGTAAATTTTTCTTCAGAAGAATTTATACTTAGAATTTTGAAGAACAACCTTTTTGTAACAGGGCTTAGATTGTATTTAGACAACATAGACAACACATTTAAAAAAGGTTTTCAGAAGAGAATAACTAGTCAGTGTTAATCATCCCAATAGTTGTGATTAAGTATCTGAACCTTTGTTAATCAAAGGATTTTGTGAACAAATCAGCATATTGCTCATTTGAATTGACTTTGACTAGTTTAATTAGATTTTTCTCATGAATATCTCTAATAAAATGATACCTGATGTCAATATGCTTTGTCTTGGAGTGCATGACTAGATTTTCTGTGAAAGAAATAGCACTATTGTTGTCTATATGGATAGGAGTCTCGATGAAGTTGAAACCATAGTCCAACATCTGATTTTGAGTCCATAACAGTTGAGCACAGCAGCTCACATCAGCAATGTATTCAGCTTCAACAGTTGATGTAAAGACACATGATTGCTTCTTGCATTGCCAGGAGATGATCCTTCCACCAAGAAACTGACATCCTCCAGATGTGGATTTCTTGTTGATGTTGCAGCCTCCATAATCACTGTCAGTGTATCCATAAAGATTGAAATCCTTATTCTTATGATACCAGAGTCCTAATTTGGGCGCTCCTTTGAGGTATCTAAGTATTCTCTTGACAGCAATTAGGTGGGACACCTTTGGAGCAGCCTGATATCTTGCATAAATGCAGGTAGCAAACATGATATCAGGTCAACTTTTAGTGAGATACATTAGAGATCCAATAATCGCCCTGTATTGATGCTGATCAGTATCCTCCACCTTGGAATCAGGACAAAGATTATGATTTCTGGGTATGGGTGTCTTGGCTGACTTACAATCTTTCATTTTAAATCTCTCAAAGTTATCGTTGACATACTTAGATTAATTGACAAAGATCTCTTCTTCTATTTGCTTCACTTGAATTCCCAGGAAAAATTCCATTTTTCCCACAGAACTCATCTCAAACTTCTTTCTCATGATGCTTTTGAAGTCTTTGCACATTTGGTTATTTGAGGAACCAAATATGATGTCATCAACATAGACTTGAACAAGCCACATGTCCTTTCCAGACTTCTTGATAAACAATGTCTTGTCTATGGTGCCTCTGGTGTAGCCATTCTTCAAAAGAAACTGAGACAAGGTCTCATACCACAGCGTTGGTGCTTGATGCAACCCATAAAGAGCTTTACCTAGTTTGCACACATAGTTGGGATGCCGTGGGTCTTCAAATTCAGGTGGCAGACACACATAGACTTCTATATCAATATTCTGATACAAAAATTCCCATTTGACATCAAGTTGATAGACAGTGAAGTTCTTGGATGCTGTAAAAGCAAGAAAGATTGTCACAACCTCAAGTCTTGCAATAGGTGCAAGGATATCAGTGTAATCTACCTTCCTCCTGTGTGTATCCTTGAACAACAAGTCTTGATTTGTTCTTAATGTTCAACCCCCTATCATCTTTCTTATTTCTGAACACCTACTTGGTGCCAATAGGGACATCGCTAGGTGGCAATGGACACAAGTTCCATACCTTTTGCCTTTTGAATTGAAGTAATTCTTCTTGCATAGATTCAACCCAATTGTTGTCCTTGAGGGCTTCTTCCACCTTCTTTGGCTCCATTTGAGAGAGAAAGCATGAGTACAAGCAGACATTCCCATTGTGGGTCTGACTTCTTGTTCTCACACCTTCTGAGACATCCCCTATGATGTTCTCCGCTGGATAAGTGTTGTGTATCCTGAGCCTAGGAATCATATCTAGTTGCATTGATAGATCCAGGTTTGAGAAGTTTTGCTCAGGATTTTGAACACCATGACCAGCTGATGTCTCACACTCATTTAATAAGGACTGATTGAATGAATGTGTGATAGCATCAATGATATTTTGCTGAGAAACAGCATCAATAGTTTCCTGTTCCTCCAGATTACTATCTTCATCAGCTTGGTTTTGAATGTTGGAGTTGTCAGCTGAAGAATTTTGAGGCTCAGAGGGCTGACAACTTGTTGAAGCTCCATTATTTCTTGATATATTTAGACTTTTAGGGCTTTTATCAGTATGAGCTTGTTCATCAATTCCTCTTGGAGAACTTGGAATATGTCTGGGTAACTTGAAGAGTTGATCCTCATGGGAGTTGCTTTGAGTTCCTGTTCCAGCTGAAACATTCTCACAAGATGATTTAGAATAGTTTGGAAACAATTCCAAATTAAAGATATGATTAGGGCCATTCCCCCTAACACAAGGAGTGTGCTTATTAACAACAATGTTAGATGATAACTCAAATTGTTGATTTTTGATGTTATAAACTCTATAAGCAATAGAGTTTGAGGAATATCCAACAAGGATATCATCATCTTACTTTTCAGCAAATTTTTCTAAATTGTCTTTTGTGTTAAGTATGGTACACCTGCTGCCAAAGGACCTAAGAAAGCCAATGAACGGTGGCCTCTTGTTCCATAGCTCATAAGGGGTCTTTCCATGGGGCTTAACAATGAGAACCCTCTTCTGCATATAGCATGCAGTACCGATTGCCTCTACCCAGAAAGTCAGAGGCAGCTTTGAATTAGCTAACATGGTTCTTGCAGCCTCAATAAGTAACATGTTCCTCCTCTCAGCAACACCATTCTGTTAAGGAGTTCTAGGAGCACTGTATTGTCTGGCAATCCCTTTTGAGATACAGAATGAGTCAAGATCTTGATTCTTAAACTCAGTCCCCTGATCACATCTAATGATTTTTACCTTGTGATCCTTTAGATTTTCAATTTTAAGAATAAAAGATTTTAATGTTTCAGCAGTTTCATCTTTAGTTCTTAAAAAGATTACCCATGTATACCGAGTAAAATCATCAATGATCACAAGACAGTATGATTTCCTTCCAATGCTCATTATACCTGTAGGACCATAAAGATCCATGTGCAATAAGTGTAATGGGGTGGTGATAGAGTTGACCTTTTTGGATTTGTGAGAAACCTTGTGTTGCTTTCCTTTCAGGCAAGCAACACAGTTATATTTATAGATAAATTCCTTTTTGGGCACACCATGTACCAAATTATTTTTAACCAGCTTATTTAAGGTTTTAAAATTAACATGGCACATTCTTTTATGCCAAAGAGTTGACTCATCACCATTGGCTTTGGAAAGAAAGCATGATACTTCACCCAGTGGGGAAGCATTGTTCATATCCAGCTTGTACATATCCCCTCTCCTGGGAATCTAAAAAGCACCAATTCCTGAGGAATTGTCATCATAGGTTTGAAGATAATGTACTCATGTTCTGTGAAAAGCATTTGGTGGTTTTGATCATAGAATTGAGAAACACTTAACAGATTGTGTTCAAGCTGTTTGACAAAGTTTAATTTGTCAATATTTAACTTACCATTGGATACACTACCTCTACGAGAAA
This sequence comes from Flaveria sonorensis, assembly GCA_025506505.1. Taxonomy (NCBI): domain Eukaryota; kingdom Viridiplantae; phylum Streptophyta; class Magnoliopsida; order Asterales; family Asteraceae; genus Flaveria; species Flaveria sonorensis. The sequence continues at coordinate 51,531,705 of CM046437.1, forward strand.
TTTATCCTCCGGCTTCACCTCCGAACTAAACAAGACCTCCATCAAAACGTTCAAATTGTTGTAGAAGAGATCTGTTCCCTGTCAAGTGCCTGGAGCATCCATTGTCCACAATCTAGACATTTCTATTCTTATCACGTGGATGTTCGTGCACATAAGGTGAAATGTTTTGTTACTATTGGAAACCCAAGCCTTGTTGGTCTTGGGTTCTTCCATTATAGATGACATAATTGAACCAAAGTGTATACATGTGGGTTCAAATATGGTTTGTGAAGAAGAGGCTTGTGCTGTAACATCCTTTCTAATGTTCCATTCCATCCTTTGGTTGTTCAGTGTGGATGAGCCTGAAGAGGCTTGAGCAGCATGACATTCTTCCGAGGCTTCTTTCCTCTTGGAAGAGGTCTTCACCACTTTTTCTTCCAAATAAGTCTTCTTCTCGGAAGGTTTCAAAGGATTCCTTTTGTTCCTTTGTTTGTTCTTTGGCTTGTCTTTCGAAGCCATTTTCCTTTTGGAAGAATGAGTTTGTTCCGAAAGCAACTTGGCTTCAGAAACAAACTTTCCTTTCCTTGACACTTGGACCATGTGGTAAGGTCCAAATGTGAAACCTTCCTTAACTCCTTCTTTCTTAACATGTGGTTGTGCAGACCATAGATTATGCATTCAATTTTATTCTTGATGGGGCATGAGGGTTGTTGTTTCTTGTACTTCTTTTCTTCTTCAACAACCTTCCCCTTTAATTTCTAATTCTTCAGCTGGATAGGAGTGCTGGTATTACTTTCCTTTCCTGAATCAGAGTTTCCAACCACTTGGAATCCGGTTGAGATTAATACACCCTTTTGTTTTGGATCTATTTTCATCATGGTCTCAGCCACCATCTTGGTGTTTTTCTTGCTGCCTGGATCTTGTTCTTCCTTGCTTTGGCGGTGGAGATGAGGTTTTCTACCTTATCTTTTCCTATGGTGGTTACCATTATTGCATCATGCTTCTGCTCACTAGGTAGTGGGTCAGCAGTTGGAACCTCTTGCTCATCAGTACCACATCTTGGTTCTCTAATAGACACAAGAGAGTATGATGGAGCAATTTTATTGGATCCCAACCCACTTTTGTTTTGGTAGCAGACCTTGGAGTGGGAGGATGATGCAATAATGTATTAAAGTTATACTCTTGAATAGCATACTTCTCTGCTTTAGCCTCAGCTATTACTAGTTGGGCTTGAGCTTCAGTTAACTTGGATATTAGATCTTTTATCTGAGTCCTGTAGTTGGTATGTTCATGTTTTAAAGTGGATACAGTTGTTTCTAACTCTTCTATTTTGCATTTATAGTCACATTTTGCCCTCTTGAAATCAGATTTAAGGATATTTAAGGTCTTAATATTAGATCTAATTTCCATGTTATAGTCCTGATATAATTTAACCTTAACAATACATGTTGGGGTACAGAGATGTTCATATACCTTGCTGTATTCCGTTCTAGCCATGAGTGCTTGGGCGGGGGTGACATCTTGTACCATAAAGCTCCAGTCAACCTCTTGAGCAACAACTGCAGTTTATGGCTCAGTAGGTTTGGTTGCAGCCTTTGAGGTAGCAGGATGTTGAAAGGCTTGAGTAGCTCCAGGATTAGATCTTGGTGCTTTACATTCCCTAGCAAAGTGACCGAGATGGTTACAGTTGTAACACTTGGACTTGCTTTTATCAAACCCGAATTTGCTGTTAGTTGGGTTTTGGGGAAATTGCCTTCCAGCTCTTTTAAAGAACTTCTTTGCCCTATAAGTTAAAAGAGCCATTTGTTGGATAATGACAATATACTCAATATCATCCGGGCTAAAGCACTCTAGCTCATCAAAGCAAAATTGAAAATCTCCAGAGTGTTCATTCCCTGAAACAAAAGCACAACTTTCCTGGAAGGGAGTATGTTGAACTTGTTAAGACTTGGGTGTCTCAGGGAAAGTAATATATGGCCCAGAAGAAGTTGATGGCTGCTGAGGATAATTGAGGTACAACTGAGGCTGAGGAGTTCTTGATCCTTCAGCAACATGCAGAGCGTTGCTGATAGCTGGATTTGATGGTCTACTCATCTGGTGGCTCTTCTGAGTCTCCATTTCCATATGGTATCCATCAAGGATTCCATATAGTTCAGCCATAGTGAGAGTGTTGAGATTTTCAGTCCTTTTGATAGAGACGCAGTAAAAAGTCTATTCATGAGACAGTTCACTCATGAATTTTCCGACTATGTCTCTTTTCTCAAGCACTACTCCCATAGTCTGGAGAGATGTAATCAAGTCCATATACCTGATGTATTTTTGGCTCAGGGTCTCACTAGCAACATAAGTGAAGTTCTCAAACTTCTGCTTCAGCATATCCTTCTTGTTTTCTTTTGATTCAGCGGAACCAGAGTACATCAACTTCAAAGCATTGAATAGTTCTTTTGCAGACTCGCATTGCTGAAAGCCTACCATTATGGAGTTTGGTATGGCAGTGAGCAACACGGTCATAGCTTTGCCGTTGATGTCCATCTTCTTGAAGTCTTCATCAGAGTAGTCCTCAACAGCTTTCTTAATCATGGCACCATTACAAGCCGACGCCGCCACCTTTGGCTTATAAGGACAATGAGTGAGAGATCTCCATATGTGGCTGTCTTGATACTTGATGAAACCTTCAATGCGTTTACACCATGTTCCAAAATCATCAGGGGTGATGATAGGAGTCTTGGTCATGGTTCCCATCTCAGACTTAGTGAATTTTTGGTTAACAGTCAATTGAGTGAAGTGAGCAAGTGTAAGGAAACAAGGGTGATTTGGGATGGTTAGATCTCACAATCAAGAGCCTAAGAAACTCTGATACCAAATGCAGGATCAGTTTTAACACTTAACACAAGTTTTCTCACACGAACTCACAAGATGTCACTCGGGTGATGAAGCAGAATCTCTAACTAAATTGATGATAATATAATAAGTTGATGAACAAAAGAATGGTTTTCAAGATACTTGTATATATTACTTCTCAACTCAGTATTACAAGACTCTTACAAGCATGGTGCTTTGAGTTACAATGAGAAACTATATATACTACTATCTACAGCCGGTTATACTTGGAAAACCAGCTGGAATCTACAACAGGACAAATACTACATTGCTAGAAGTAAAGTATCTAAGATAAAATAATATCCAAGATAAGGTAGTCATGATAGGACCATGACTTACCTTTTGTCAACAAGTAAGAATGTTATCTGTACTAAGATGAAAAGGTGAACAGTGGATTAAAGTATGGTCAACTACATGGCCATGGGAAAATGCCATGTAGTATCTCGGAGTCTGTCAGACAGACCATACTTATATCCACTGGTTCATAGTTGATTCTTCCGAAGCTAAATGGATTCGGAAGAATAAGTTCTTCCGAGGCCATTTATACTTAGGAAGAAAAAACTTCTTCCGAGTCTTCTAGAGGTCTTTATGACTTTATTCTTTGGAAGACTTTGTCTTGAATCTTGTAAGCATGAATGCTTCTGAAGGAGAACTGCTTGGTCTCGGAAGACTTTGTTCTATCCTTCGGAAGTTCTTCATATACTTCGGAAGGAAAACTACTTAGTCTCAGAAGACTTAGTTTTCCTTCGGAAGCTCTTCAGACAATGCATCGAAAGATCTTTGACATAGCTGCGGAAGTGTAGCTTTGACTTCGGAAGACTTGTTCAACTTGTACATAAAATTGTTCTAAGTTTTGTTTTGGTTGCACTAGCCTCATATGATCTATCAAACAATAACTCAACAATACTTCAGGTATGTTGAGATTGTTGATACTCTAATGGATGTTGGAGTAAAACATGAGAATAGGGACATTGTGAGGAACTTCATATTCTCTCTTCCAAGATAATGGACTCACTATTGTGTGGTCATTAAGAGAACTAATAAACTCACTACCCTTACTCTCACAAAGCTGTCTGGTATCCTTAGTGGCTACCATAAGCAGCTCTTCCAACAAATCAGCAGAGTTCAACCCTTCATGTGGTTTAAAGGGATAGTATAGAACTACAACACCATCTTATCTGCAACCCTAACAACTCACAAAAGGGTCCTTTCATCACCTTCCCTGAGACACCAAGGGAGAGCTACATCCAAGGAAGCCCATTCCAAGAGACAAGCTCAACTCAAGCCTTTGTGTCTACTGATGAATGTTGTGGTAACTTTCTCTTCAATCTTAAAAACTTGGATTGTATCCATCTAAATGATCTAGAGTAGATGGAGATAGTCTAGCAAATGGCTCTTCTCACTCACAGAGCCAAGAAGTTCTATAAGAGGACAGGAAGAAAGTTTCCCAGCAATGTATCCAGTGGAATGTTTGGACTAGATAAATGTAAAGTGAATTATTACAACTGTAACCAGATAGGACACTTTGCAAGGAAGTGAAAGTCACAAAAGTCACGCCCCGGGCCCAAGGAGAGTGGGACGTCATAGCCTGGAAAAATATATTGTAACGAAAACTAACTATCACAAGAGCACACAAAGAGGGAAATCACATGACATTACATTTAAATAACTTATCCAAGCTATATAAGTCTAAGAAACTCTGATACCAAATGCAGGATCAGTTTTGACACTTAACACAAGTTTTCTCTCACGAACTCACAAGATGTCACTCGGGTGATGAAGCAGAATCTCTAACTAAATTGATGATAATATAATAAGTTGATGAACAAAAGAATGGTTTTCAAGATACTTGTATATATTACTTCTCAACTCAGTATTACAAGACTCTTACAAGCATGGTGCTTTGAGTTACAATGAGAAACTATATATACTACTATCTACAGCCGGTTATACTTGGAAAACCAGCTGGAATCTACAACAGGACAAATACTACATTGCTAGAAGTAAAGTATCTAAGATAAAATAATATCCAAGATAAGGTAGTCATGATAGGACCATGACTTACCTTTTGTCAACAAGTAAGAATGTTATCTGTACTAAGATGAAAAGGTGAACAGTGGATTAAAGTATGGTCAACTACATGGCCATGGGAAAATGCCATGTAGTATCTCGGAGTCTGTCAGACAGACCATACTTATGTCCACTGGTTCATAGTTGATTCTTCCAAAGCTAAATGGATTCGGAAGAATAAGTTCTTCCGAGGCCATTTATACTTCGGAAGAAAAAACTTCTTCCGAGTCTTCTAGAGGTCTTTATGACTTTATTCTTTGGAAGACTTTGTCTTGAATCTTGTAAGCATGAATGCTTCTGAAGGAGAACTGCTTGGTCTCGGAAGACTTTGTTCTATCCTTCGGAAGTTCTTCATATACTTCGGAAGGAAAACTACTTAGTCTCAGAAGACTTAGTTTTCCTTCGGAAGCTCTTCAGACAATGCTTCAAAATATCTTTGACATAGCTGCGGAAGTGTAGCTTTGACTTCGGAAGACTTCTTCAACTTGTACATAAAATTGTTCTAAGTTTTGTTTTGGTTGCACTAGCCTCATATGATCTATCAAACCATAACTCAACAATACTTCAGGTATGTTGAGATTGTTGATACTCTAATGGATGTTGGAGTAAAACATGAGAATAGGGACATTGTGAGGAACTTCATATTCTCTCTTCCAAGATAATGGACTCACTATTGTGTGGTCATTAAGAGAACTAATAAACTCACTACCCTTACTCTCACAAAGCTGTCTGGTATCCTTAGTGGCTACCATATGGAGACGAACATTCAAAATCCATCAAGCAGCTCTTCCAACAATCAGCAGAGTTCAACCCTTCATGTGGTTTAAAGGGATAGTATAGAACTACAACACCATCTTATCTGCAACCCTAACAACTCACAAAAGGGTCCTTTCATCACCTTCCCTGAGACACCAAGGGAGAACTACATCCAAGGAAGCCCATTCCAAGAGACAAGCTCAACTCAAGCCTTTCTGTCTACTGATGAATGTTGTGGTAACTTTCTCTTCACTCTTAAAAACTTGGATTGTATCCATCTAAATGATCTAGAGTAGATGGAGATAGTCTAGCAAATGGCTCTTCTCACTCACAGAGCCAAGAAGTTCTATAAGAGGACAGGAAGAAAGTTTCCCAGCAATGTATCCAGTGGAATGTTTGGACTAGATAAATGTAAAGTGAATTATTACAACTGTAACCAGATAGGACACTTTGCAAGGAAGTGAAAGTCACAAAAGTCACACCCCGGGCCCAAGGAGAGTGGGACGTCAGAGCCTGGAAAAATATATTGTAACGAAAACTAACCATCACAAGAGCACACAAAGAGGGAAATCACATGACATTACATTTAAATAACTTATCCAAGCTATATAAGTCTAAGAAACTCTGATACCAAATGCAGGATCAGTTTTGACACTTAACACAAGTTTTCTCTCACGAACTCACAAGATGTCACTCGGGTGATGAAGCAGAATCTCTAACTAAATTGATGATAATATAATAAGTTGATAAACAAAAGAATGGTTTTCAAGATACTTGTATATATTAGTTCTCAACTCAGTATTACAAGACTCTTACAAGCATGGTGCTTTGAGTTACAATGAGAAACTATATATACTACTATCTACAGCCGGTTATACTTGGAAAACCAGCTGGAATCTACAACAGGACAAATACTACATTGCTAGAAGTAAAGTATCTAAGATAAAATAATATCCAAGATAAGGTAGTCATGATAGGACCATGACTTACCTTTTGTCAACAAGTAAGAATGTTATCTGTACTAAGATGAAAAGGTGAACAGTGGATTAAAGTATGGTCAACTACATGGCCATGGGAAAATGCCATGTAGTATCTCGGAGTTTGTCAGACAGACCATACTTATGTCCACTGGTTCATAGTTGATTCTTCCGAAGCTAAATGTATTCGGAAGAATAAGTTCTTCCGAGGCCATTTATACTTCGGAAGAAAAAACTTCTTCCGAGTCTTCTAGAGGTCTTTATGACTTTATTCTTTGGAAGACTTTGTCTTGAATCTTGTAAGCATGAATGCTTCTGAAGGAGAACTGCTTGGTCTCGGAAGACTTTGTTCTATCCTTCGGAAGTTCTTCATATACTTCGGAAGGAAAACTACTTAGTCTCAGAAGACTTAGTTTTCCTTCGGAAGCTCTTCAGACAATGCTTCGAAAGATCTTTGACATAGCTGCGGAAGTGTAGCTTTGACTTCGGAAGACTTCTTCAACTTGTACATAAAATTGTTCTAAGTTTTGTTTTGGTTGCACTAGCCTCATATGATCTATCAAACCATAACTCAACAATACTTCAGGTATGTTGAGATTGTTGATACTCTAATGGATGTTGAAGTAAAACATGAGAATAGGGACATTGTGAGGAACTTCATATTCTCTCTTCCAAGATAATGGACTCACTATTGTGTGGTCATTAAGAGAACTAATAAACTCACTACCCTTACTCTCACAAAGCTGTCTGGTATCCTTAGTGGCTACCATATGGAGACGAACATTCAAAATCCATCAAGCAGCTCTTCCAACAATCAGCAGAGTTCAACCCTTCATGTGGTTTAAAGGGATAGTATAGAACTACAACACCATCTTATCTGCAACCCTAACAACTCACAAAAGGGTCCTTTCATCACCTTCCCTGAGACACCAAGGGAGAGCTACATCCAAGGAAGCCCATTCCAAGAGACAAGCTCAACTCAAGCCTTTGTGTCTACTGATGAATGTTGTGGTAACTTTCTCTTCACTCTTAAAAACTTGGATTGTATCCATCTAAATGATCTAGAGTAGATGGAGATAGTCTAGCAAATGGCTCTTCTCACTCACAGAGCCAAGAAGTTCTATAAGAGGACAGGAAGAAAGTTTCCCAGCAATGTATCCAGTGGAATGTTTGGACTAGATAAATGTAAAGTGAATTATTACAACTGTAACCAGATAGGACACTTTGCAAGGAAGTGAAAGTCACAAAAGTCACGCCCCGGGCCCAAGGAGAGTGGGACGTCAGAGCCTGGAAAAATATATTGTAACGAAAACTAACCATCACAAGAGCACACAAAGAGGGAAATCACATGACATTACATTTAAATAACTTATCGAAGCTATATAAGTCTAAGAAACTCTCATACCAAATGCAGGATCAGTTTTGACACTTAACACAAGTTTTCTCTCACGAACTCACAAGATGTCACTCGGGTGATGAAGCAGAATCTCTAACTAAATTGATGATAATATAATAAGTTGATAAACAAAAGAATGGTTTTCAAGATACTTGTATATATTACTTCTCAACTCAGTATTACAAGACTCTTACAAGCATGGTGCTTTGAGTTACAATGAGAAACTATATATACTACTATCTACAGCCGGTTATACTTGGAAAACCAGCTGGAATCTACAACAGGACAAATACTACATTACTAGAAGTAAAGTATCTAAGATAAAATAATATCCAAGATAAGGTAGTCATGATAGGACCATGACTTACCTTTTGTCAACAAGTAAGAATGTTATCTGTACTAAGATGAAAAGGTGAACAGTGGATTAAAGTATGGTCAACTACATGGCCATGGGAAAATGCCATGTAGTATCTCGGAGTTTGTCAGACAGACCATACTTATGTCCACTGGTTCATAGTTGATTCTTCCGAAGCTAAATGTATTCGGAAGAATAAGTTCTTCCGAGGCCATTTATACTTCGGAAGAAAAAACTTCTTCCGAGTCTTCTAGAGGTCTTTATGACTTTATTCTTTGGAAGACTTTGTCTTGAATCTTGTAAGCATGAATGCTTCTGAAGGAGAACTGCTTGGTCTCGGAAGACTTTGTTCTATCCTTCGGAAGTTCTTCATATACTTCGGAAGGAAAACTACTTAGTCTCAGAAGACTTAGTTTTCCTTCGGAAGCTCTTCAGACAATGCTTCGAAAGATCTTTGACATAGCTGCGGAAGTGTAGCTTTGACTTCGGAAGACTTCTTCAACTTGTACATAAAATTGTTCTAAGTTTTGTTTTGGTTGCACTAGCCTCATATGATCTATCAAACCATAACTCAACAATACTTCAGGTATGTTGAGATTGTTGATACTCTAATGGATGTTGAAGTAAAACATGAGAATAGGGACATTGTGAGGAACTTCATATTCTCTCTTCCAAGATAATGGACTCACTATTGTGTGGTCATTAAGAGAACTAATAAACTCACTACCCTTACTCTCACAAAGCTGTCTGGTATCCTTAGTGGCTACCATATGGAGACGAACATTCAAAATCCATCAAGCAGCTCTTCCAACAATCAGCAGAGTTCAACCCTTCATGTGGTTTAAAGGGATAGTATAGAACTACAACACCATCTTATCTGCAACCCTAACAACTCACAAAAGGGTCCTTTCATCACCTTCCCTGAGACACCAAGGGAGAGCTACATCCAAGGAAGCCCATTCCAAGAGACAAGCTCAACTCAAGCCTTTGTGTCTACTGATGAATGTTGTGGTAACTTTCTCTTCACTCTTAAAAACTTGGATTGTATCCATCTAAATGATCTAGAGTAGATGGAGATAGTCTAGCAAATGGCTCTTCTCACTCACAGAGCCAAGAAGTTCTATAAGAGGACAGGAAGAAAGTTTCCCAGCAATGTATCCAGTGGAATGTTTGGACTAGATAAATGTAAAGTGAATTATTACAACTGTAACCAGATAGGACACTTTGCAAGGAAGTGAAAGTCACAAAAGTCACGCCCCGGGCCCAAGGAGAGTGGGACGTCATAGCCTGGAAAAATATATTGTAATGAAAACTAACCATCACAAGAGCACACAAAGAGGGAAATCACATGACATTACATTTAAATAACTTATCCAAGCTATATAAGTCTAAGAAACTCTGATACCAAATGCAGGATCAGTTTTGACACTTAACACAAGTTTTCTCTCACGAACTCACAAGATGTCACTCGGGTGATGAAGCAGAATCTCTAACTAAATTGATGATAATATAATAAGTTGATGAACAAAAGAATGGTTTTCAAGATACTTGTATATATTACTTCTCAACTCAGTATTACAAGACTCTTACAAGCATGGTGCTTTGAGTTACAATGAGAAACTATATATACTACTATCTACAGCCGGTTATACTTGGAAAACCAGCTGGAATCTACAACAGGACAAATACTACATTACTAGAAGTAAAGTATCTAAGATAAAATAATATCCAAGATAAGGTAGTCATGATAGGACCATGACTTACCTTTTGTCAACAAGTAAGAATGTTATCTGTACTAAGATGAAAAGGTGAACAGTGGATTAAAGTATGGTCAACTACATGGCCATGGGAAAATGCCATGTAGTATCTCGGAGTTTGTCAGACAGACCATACTTATGTCCACTGGTTCATAGTTGATTCTTCCGAAGCTAAATGTATTCGGAAGAATAAGTTCTTCCGAGGCCATTTATACTTCGGAAGAAAAAACTTCTTCCGAGTCTTCTAGAGGTCTTTATGACTTTATTCTTTGGAAGACTTTGTCTTGAATCTTGTAAGCATGAATGCTTCTGAAGGAGAACTGCTTGGTCTCGGAAGACTTTGTTCTATCCTTCGGAAGTTCTTCATATACTTCGGAAGGAAAACTACTTAGTCTCAGAAGACTTAGTTTTCCTTCGGAAGCTCTTCAGACAATGCTTCGAAAGATCTTTGACATAGCTGCGGAAGTGTAGCTTTGACTTCGGAAGACTTCTTCAACTTGTACATAAAATTGTTCTAAGTTTTGTTTTGGTTGCACTAGCCTCATATGATCTATCAAACCATAACTCAACAATACTTCAGGTATGTTGAGATTGTTGATACTCTAATGGATGTTGAAGTAAAACATGAGAATAGGGACATTGTGAGGAACTTCATATTCTCTCTTCCAAGATAATGGACTCACTATTGTGTGGTCATTAAGAGAACTAATAAACTCACTACCCTTACTCTCACAAAGCTGTCTGGTATCCTTAGTGGCTACCATATGGAGACGAACATTCAAAATCCATCAAGCAGCTCTTCCAACAATCAGCAGAGTTCAACCCTTCATGTGGTTTAAAGGGATAGTATAGAACTACAACACCATCTTATCTGCAACCCTAACAACTCACAAAAGGGTCCTTTCATCACCTTCCCTGAGACACCAAGGGAGAGCTACATCCAAGGAAGCCCATTCCAAGAGACAAGCTCAACTCAAGCCTTTGTGTCTACTGATGAATGTTGTGGTAACTTTCTCTTCACTCTTAAAAACTTGGATTGTATCCATCTAAATGATCTAGAGTAGATGGAGATAGTCTAGCAAATGGCTCTTCTCACTCACAGAGCCAAGAAGTTCTATAAGAGGACAGGAAGAAAGTTTCCCAGCAATGTATCCAGTGGAATGTTTGGACTAGATAAATGTAAAGTGAATTATTACAACTGTAACCAGATAGGACACTTTGCAAGGAAGTGAAAGTCACAAAAGTCACGCCCCGGGCCCAAGGAGAGTGGGACGTCATAGCCTGGAAAAATATATTGTAATGAAAACTAACCATCACAAGAGCACACAAAGAGGGAAATCACATGACATTACATTTAAATAACTTATCCAAGCTATATAAGTCTAAGAAACTCTGATACCAAATGCAGGATCAGTTTTGACACTTAACACAAGTTTTCTCTCACGAACTCACAAGATGTCACTCGGGTGATGAAGCAGAATCTCTAACTAAATTGATGATAATATAATAAGTTGATGAACAAAAGAATGGTTTTCAAGATACTTGTATATATTACTTCTCAACTCAGTATTACAAGACTCTTACAAGCATGGTGCTTTGAGTTACAATGAGAAACTATATATACTACTATCTACAGCCGGTTATACTTGGAAAACCAGCTGGAATCTACAACAGGACAAATACTACATTGCTAGAAGTAAAGTATTTAAGATAAAATAATATCCAAGATAAGGTAGTCATGATAGGACCATGACTTACCTTTTGTCAACAAGTAAGAATGTTATCTGTACTAAGATGAAAAGGTGAACAGTGGATTAAAGTATGGTCAACTACATGGCTATGGGAAAATGCCATGTAGTATCTCGGAGTCTGTCAGACAGACCATACTTATGTCCACTGGTTCATAGTTGATTCTTCCAAAGCTAAATGGATTCGGAAGAATAAGTTCTTCCGAGGCCATTTATACTTCGGAAGAAAAAACTTCTTCCGAGTCTTCTAGAGGTCTTTATGACTTTATTCTTTGGAAGACTTTGTCTTGAATCTTGTAAGCATGAATGCTTCTGAAGGAGAACTGCTTGGTCTCGGAAGACTTTGTTCTATCCTTCGGAAGTTCTTCATATACTTCGGAAGGAAAACTACTTAGTCTCAGAAGACTTAGTTTTCCTTCGGAAGCTCTTCAGACAATGCTTCGAAAGATCTTTGACATAGCTGCGGAAGTGTAGCTTTGACTTCGGAAGACTTCTTCAACTTGTACATAAAATTGTTCTAAGTTTTGTTTTGGTTGCACTAGCCTCATATGATCTATCAAACCATAACTCAACAATACTTCAGGTATGTTGAGATTGTTGATACTCTAATAGATGTTGGAGTAAAACATGAGAATAGGGACATTGTGAGGAACTTCATATTCTCTCTTCCAAGATAATGGACTCACTATTGTGTGGTCATTAAGAGAACTAATAAACTCACTACCCTTACTCTCACAAAGCTGTCTGGTATCCTTAGTGGCTACCATATGGAGACGAACATTCAAAATCCATCAAGCAGCTCTTCCAACAATCAGCAGAGTTCAACCCTTCATGTGGTTTAAAGGGATAGTATAGAACTACAACACCATCTTATCTGCAACCCTAACAACTCACAAAAGGGTCCTTTCATCACCTTCCCTGAGACACCAAGGGAGAGCTACATCCAAGGAAGCCCATTCCAAGAGACAAGCTCAACTCAAGCCTTTGTGTCTACTGATGAATGTTGTGGTAACTTTCTCTTCACTCTTAAAAACTTGGATTGTATCCATCTAAATGATCTAGAGTAGATGGAGATAGTCTAGCAAATGGCTCTTCTCACTCACAGAGCCAAGATGTTCTATAAGAGGACAGGAAGAAAGTTTCCCAGCAATGTATCCAGTGGAATGTTTGGACTAGATAAATGTAAAGTGAATTATTACAACTGTAACCAGATAGGACACTTTGCAAGGAAGTGAAAGTCACAAAAGTCACGCCCCGGGCCCAAGGAGAGTGGGACGTCATAGCCTGGAAAAATATATTGTAACGAAAACTAACCATCACAAGAGCACACAAAGAGGGAAATCACATGACATTACATTTAAATAACTTATTCAAGCTATATAAGTCTAGCCCACATACAAGAGTAGAAACCCATTACAAAATATCCAAAAGTTCAACAGACATTGAATCAAATTGCCTAAAATGTTTCAAAATCAAGTAATGCCATAGGTAGTCATGATACTAGGTCATCCATACGAATTCTCCAACAAACAAAGCTTCCATCAAAGATTACCTAAAACATGCTCAAAAAGGTTTTGGGTCAACTATAAAGTTGGTGAATTCAAGTGCTTAATATTTAAAAATAAAAGGACACTTAAACAATCGAAGAATTAATTTAAAATCTTAAGTAACATAGTTATGGAGGTCACAATCAACCCTGCACTTAGTCCTTGCTAGCCTCTTCGAAACTTGTGTTATTGCCGGTTAACCCATAGGGAGAACTGAGCCTCAAACAGTGCCCCATACCTGCTGAGTGGTATACCATTGTTTCTTATAAGACCTGTTACATGACACAAACGACCCCGTAGGATCTCAGTGTGGTACCCTTCCTATTATGTCATTGGGTTATGACGGAAGGTACTGTGCGTGGAGATTTCCCAAGTAGATCAACCCATATACAACAAGCGGTTAACATAAGAATTAATAATTATGATACAAGGTAAGTGCAGGTTCTAACATTCACCACAAGATAAAAGTATCACATTATAGCAAGTAAATAATTTTGGTTTAAACATAGCATGTTTCATCCCAAAACAGTAGTTAAAAGGGGAACACTAAACTCACGTTACAATTAAACAACAGTTTCCTGAAGCACAGTAAAGGTCCAAGTCCTAGCACCCTATTATCTGGATACAAGTAGTAAGTCATATGCTCATAGACTATTTATTGTGTAACTAAGTGTGTGTTATAGTCACAAGCTCATTTAGCTTCTTTACTTAAGAGGTTACGTCAAAAAGTTTTTTTTTTAGGAATGTTAGGGTTTTTAACACATGGGTGATGTCATATGTGACAATAAGTTTACTAAGGGTTTCTTTTCATACGATGTTTGAAATCCAGTTATATTTATAGAATTTACACTTTGGTCCCTCAAGTTTCAAAGCTTACAATTTTTACCCTAAAGTTTACTCTATTACCATTCCTTGACCCAATATGACCCTTGATGATTTCTAAAGGTTTTTATAACCCATTTCGTGCTACGTAAACTCCAAATTTCCAGAATTTAGTTTGAGGGATTAAAAACACTAATTTGAGTTACCGTTACGGTAAAACCGACAGTTTTAAGAATCTAGTTTTAAGTCTTTAGTATCAACGAACCAAAACTCAAATATTACTTACTTAGAACTTCTAATAAGTTTTATAATCTATTTAAAGTAAGTTTTTGAGTCCTATGAGCAAAAAGCCTCGTTTTAACAATAAATCGTTAAAAACTCGTTTTACAAGGAATCGAAAGATCAAATCCATTTTCTCCCAAATTTTTCACAAAATCTCATTTTTGGCACTTCTATATTAATTAAATGAGATGGTTTTGTTGGTTTTAAGATTGTTACCCTATTTTACAATTTTATTTAAAAATCACCCGATTTCGGCTTGTTTATGATAACTAAATTCATAAAAATCACATATTAGCTCCATAAATCACCAAATTCGGTTTTTACCACTAAAATAATTATTTTTGGACATTTAACTTTTAAAAATTTAAATATTTTAATATTTGGCCATCTTTGAGAATATTGTCACTTTTCGGGTCTTTAATATCACCCTTTTAGTCCATTTTACTACCCTTTCAACATACTTAATGAATGTAACGAATTTCATATGTTTAATATGACCAAAAAACTGGAACAAAACATTAGTTCATTGATTTCTACATACATAACCTCTTTAATTGCATTAAACGGTGAAACACTACATCTACACATATGTAATCTACATAGTCTTAGCACAAATGTCACCAAATCTTTTTGTAAGTTTTAAACAAAGTTCTGGTGATGTTTATTTATGGTATTTCAGAATATTTTAACATGGTTTTAGGGGGTTTCCAAAACAAAATAGTTGCTTGGTGCAAAACTCATGAGAAATGAGGGTTTTTGGGGTGATACCGGGTGCACTAAACCTTGGTATATGTATAATCTTTAAGAGATACCTTGTGTGATAATGTGAGTTCCCCAAAAACAGTAGTTGTTTCCTAAAGTTTCCACTTTGAACCAAGAGAGTAAGATTTTTGGCAAAACAAAAGGAGAAAACTCAAGAAAGGCACTAGAACGGCTATGTTGTCACTTACACTCGACAAGCATTATCAACATTGGAGGGGTTCAATGGGTATAGGTGCGGGTGGTTCATGATTTTGAGCTGGAACTCCTCAAAACTTGTCAAACCTTTCTAGAAGTCTCACTTTAAGTCGCCTCCTTGCTTGGTGTTTACACTTGATCGATGTTGTGATGAGGGAATTTATTCAAATATGGCTGGAATGAAGAAGAAAGTACTGAATTTCTTTTAAGAATTTGCTGAATTTGTGAGGTAGATAGAGAGAGAATGAAGATGGGTTGTTTGCATGTATGGATAAAAGGAAAAAAAGGGTGGAGTGTTTGAGGTGATTTTGTAGAAACAAGAAGAAATGGGTTTTGTGGATGGGGGAGGCGGTCAAGTTAGTAGGGAATAGGGGGTTTTCTTTTTAATTTATTTTATAAAGTTTATGTTTGAAAATTATAGGTAGTGTGTTGTATTTTATAAAATTTGCAAGTACAATATAAATACATGTATGTTTATGGTCGTAAATATGTATGAACACACATAAATGATTTGTTTTATTTAAAACTCTAAATTTTGTGTAATTTTTATACTAAGACTTTGTATTCCCTTAAATCACTTAAAAGTTTCAAGACCTAGGCAAGTCATAGAAGAATCTTTGAAAGCAATTAAGCATGTAAACACTTAGCATGGAAAGATGAATTAATGCAAGTCTAAATTGAGTTTAAAAGAGGACCTTGGAGTTGGTTGTTACATTCTCCCACCATTTGGGAAATTTCATCCCAAAATTTTAGCTTCAATCCAACTCTAAATGAGTGGACTTAAACAGGTGCGGATACTTCTTCCTCATTTCATCCTCGCGTTCCCAAATGAAGTTGGGTCTGCGCCTACAGTTCCACCTTACCTTAACCTTGGGTATAAGACTACATCCCAGTTTCTTGACCATCCTGTCGGTAATCTCTATAGGTTCCTCTACAAAGTTAAATTTGTTACTAATTCTGGCTTCCTTTAGTGGTAATTCTAAGGTTTTGTCTGCCAAACACTTCTTCAAGTTGTACACATGGAAGGTGTCATGTATATAGCTTAACTCTTGTGGTAGCTTTAATTGATATGCTACCGAGCCAACCCTTGCAATAATTTCAAAAGGTCCAATGTATCTTATACTTAGCTTGCCCTTCTTACAAGACCAGATTACACCCTTCCATGGTGCAACCTTTAACATCACCTTATCCCCTACTTGAAATTATAAAGGTTTTCTTATCATGTCTGTGTATTTCTTCTAATGATCTCTGGATGCTCTCAGCCGTTCCTTGATCTTAAACACATTGTCCATGGTCTCCATCATGATATCGGGTCCGATCACTTGGCTATCACCAACCTTATTCCAACTTAATGGCGACCGACATTTCCTACCATATAGGGCTTCATATGGAGCTGCCCTTATACTTTTGTGGTAACTATTATTATAGGGAAACTCCACTAGGGGAAGGTGGTTATCCCAACTTCCAACGAAGTCGATAACGCAAGCTCTTAATATGTCATCTCGGGTTTGAATTGTCCTTTCACTTTGTCCATCGGTTTTAGGGTGGTATGTAGTGCTTAAGTCGAGTCCCCAAAGCCTGTTAGAGAGATCTCCAAACTCGATAAGTTGTAGTCCTCTCGAATTGGTAAGAAGTGAGCTGATTTGGTAAGTCTATCCACAATTACCCAAATAGCTTCATGTCCGAGAAAAGTTATTGGTAACTTCGTAACAAAATCCATCGTGATGTTATCCCATTTCCACTCTGAGATTTTGGGTTGTTGTAAAGTTCCTGACTGTTTTTGGTTTTCAACCTTTACCATCGCACATGTCAGACATTTCCCCACAAAGGTGGAAATTGACTTCTTAAATCTGGGCAACACAAAAAGTTCCTTTAAATCTTGTTAAATCTTGTCACTTCCAGGGTGAACCGAGTATCAGGATTTATGGGCCTCGTCTATGACTATCTCTCTAATTCCACCATACATTGGTACCCATATCCTTCCTTCACACTTATACAAACCATCATTATCCACTTCTAAATGCTTTTCCATTCCCGTTAACATATCCTCGGCCAATTTGTCCTCCTTCTAGGCTTCCTTCTATGCTTCTTTTAATCTAGTGACAAGGCTAGTATACACGCTCATTCTGGGTAGTATACACACTCATTCTCAAGGCACGAACGCGAAGGGATTTCTCCCTTTCTTTTCTACTCAAGGCATCTGCTACCACATTTGCCTCGCCGGGATGGTATCGGATCTCATATTCGGAATCACTTAACAATTCTACCCATCTTCTCTAGCGCATGTTTAACATCTTCTAATCAAGAATGTGTTGCAGGCTTTTATGATTGCTATAGCTAACACAATTGGTACCATAGAGATAGTTTCTCCACATTTTGACAGCAAACACCACGACACACAGTTCTAGATCATGAGTAGTATAATTCCTTTCAAGCTCGTTCAACAGTATAGACGCGTATGCAATCACCTTGTTTCAATGCATTAACACACACCCCAGCCCCTGACGTGATAAACTACGAAATCCTCAACGCGTTCTGGTAGGGCAAGGATAGGTGCACTGCATAGCTTCTAGTTGAGTAATTCAAATGTTTTGTTCTGTTCCTTTCCCCATACAATGGTTGTATTCTTTTTAGTCAAGGCAGACAGCGGCTGTATAATTCGAGAGAAATCTAAACCACCTGTAATATTCAGCCAAACCAAGAAATTGCCTTATCTCGATAGAAGTTTCATGAATTTTCCAGTTCTTAATAGCCTTTATTTATGATGGGTCTACTTGAATCCCTTCTTCATTTACTACATGCCCTTGAAACTGGATTTCACGCATCCAAAACTTGCATTTAGAGAACTTCACATACAATTGTTCATTCTTGAGCAATTCAAGAATCAGTCTAAGATGCTTCTCATGCTCTTCCTTGCTACGGGAGTAAATTAAGATGTCATTACTAAACACAATCACAAACTTGTCTAGATATGGGCAGCATACCTTGTTCATGAGATCCATAAATGCCATAAGTGCATTTGTCAGTCCAAAGGGCATGACCAAGTTCTCATACTGTCCATATCTAGTTCTAAATGCTGTCTTAGGTATGTCCTCCTCCTTTAT
This sequence comes from Flaveria sonorensis, assembly GCA_025506505.1. Taxonomy (NCBI): domain Eukaryota; kingdom Viridiplantae; phylum Streptophyta; class Magnoliopsida; order Asterales; family Asteraceae; genus Flaveria; species Flaveria sonorensis. The sequence continues at coordinate 51,550,335 of CM046437.1, forward strand.
CTTCAGTTGATGGTATCTCGATCTTAAATCTATTTTAGAAAAAGTCATCGATTCTCGAAAGGGGATAACGGTTCTTTACCGTAAGCTTGTTCAAATCCCGATAATAAATGCACATTCGTAGGGTTCCATCCTTCTTTTTCACAAATAACACCGGACCACCCCACGGAGAAACACTTGGTCAAATAAATCCCTTGTCCAAAATTCTTGGATTTGTAGCATTAGCTCTTTCATCTCGAGTGAAGCGAGTCGGTATGGTGCCTTAGCCACCGGAGTGGTACCAGACACTAAATATATTTGGAACTTAACTTGTCTGGTCGGAGGAAGTCCAGGAAGATACTCAGGAAATACCTCCAAGTATTCATACACCACTAGTATATCTCTAATTTTCTTTTCTTCTCTTGATTTCAACACATACACTATAAAGGTTGTGCATCCCTTGTTGCGACTCTTGGTAGCCTTTAGGTGGGATATCAAAGGACATAGCGTGTTGTTTCTATCATGGTAAACAATTAATGTTTTTCGTTGATTAATGGTATCTTAAGCATACGTTCATCACACACGATTTGAACTTTATTCTTAGCTAACCAGTCTATCCCCACAACCACATCAAAACCTCCTTGCGTTATATGCATCAAGTCTATCTTAAAAAAATTACTCAGTAGTTCCATAGTGCAGTCTTTGATGATTTCATTGCTTTCTATTATTTTACCGTCAGCTAGTTCTAAGGTATATGCATCAGTTAGGGTACGAGCTTTTGATCGGTTCAAAAGGATCGAATCTGTGATGATATCATAATGCAATGATCAATTCAAACACAAAGTAATCAAACACATGCAATCATATCAAAAAAAAATCATAGATTTCATTGATAGCAAATGGATAGGATACAATGTGTAAGGGTTACAGTTCGTTCAACTGATTCTAACTGTTTCTTAGATCTCTCTTGCCTAGAGGTGTAGATTCTCTATTCTTTTTGCACATACATAAAATATCCTATTTATACTATCAAGAAACAAAGGAACATATATTTAAAAATAAGTCCCTATACTATGACAAAAAATAACATAAAGGCAAAATGTTAATCTTCTAAGAGCTTCAACAATACTCCCCCTAAGATTTACATTGTCTTCAGTCCATATTGAACACTTTTGTCTCATCTTTGATCTTGAACACAGGCTTCTATTTGTAGAGTTCTAACTCTCTCAAAGCCTTCTTGAAAGCAGATTTGAACTTCTTTCAAAGATTGTATGATCAACTCAGCATTCAAGTTCTCAGAAAGGACTTTAGCATTTTTGTTGATCTTCCACCTTCATCTAGCACATGAATAGGTGAATCAGCAACAACTTTGATAAATTCGAGTGAGACTCCTCGGCAATCAAATTCTCTTGTAACTATATATCAAAAAGATTAACAGGTAACAATCAAATGTTTAATTAATGAGTGTATCAGGTGTTCGAGTGAGTGAATCAGAGTGTTTGAGTTTATGAATGAGTGAATGAATGAAAGAATCTCAAATGTTTTTCAGGCGCATGAGCACTGTTTGTGGGCATGAGGTTTAGACGCATGAGCACTGTTCAGGAGCATAAGCACTGTTTAGGCGCTTGGGCACTGTTCAGGTGCATGAGACTAGATGAAACGCCCAACACTTGGTAATTTTTCACTTCAAACGTCTAACCCTTGGAAGTCTGGAACTATTTAGGCACATGAACATAGATAATACGCCCAACACTTAATCAAAATTTCAGACATATGACAACTGTTTAGGCGCATGAGCTTGAATGAAACGCCCAACACTTGTGCGAATTTCTAAAAAGTCACCATACTCCTGAATTGGACTTAAGAGTACTGTTCAGGCGCATGGGATCCTTTCCATGAGTCTTGATAGTTGAACTTTTCTTATCAACCATCTGAACACTATTTTAACACATCAGTATTGTTCACACTTAATTTTTCAACACTTAGTCAAAATTGTGTGACTATTATTAAAACTTTTCATTAATGACCCTCAATTTTATCATTTTTTGACATCTCAATTTAAATTTTCAAAATCAATTTTCTGTCATTTTAGTCTCTATTTAATTTTTACAAAAACAAATAATCTCATTTTGTTTGCAAGAAGCTTTTCCACTGAATTTGAATTCTTTTTCAGGTTTATTTTTACATCATATCAAACATATATATGCTTGAAATTAGAGCTTCATCCTCTCATCCAAAACACTTTACTTTTTATTTCTTTTTCACATTTTGAAAATCAATTATTTTCTCCTTTTCATTTTTACTCCCCCTAAACTTTTAAGTTTTACAAACATAGAAGTTTCTTTGATTTTGCAAGAAGCACAACTAATCATTATTAACATGCCTGGACACAGAAAATCATGCAAAAATCAAAACTAAAGCAGAATAAAAATTCTACTATATACAATTGAATCACATGCCTGCAGTAAGATCATATCAGTTAAGATCAGCACATTAAAGTAAAATAAATTGATGGATAGTGATAGACAGTTATTAAATCCTGATCAAGTGTGTTCCAGGTCAGCATTTTTGCAACAAAGGAGACACGAGATATAAGGACAGAAAATGAGTGCTCTTGGCAAGATGCTCAGCACACTTACTTTTTCAATTCTTGTATTGATTAAGGTATGTTTAGATATGACATTATGTAAGTCACACTTAGACTTAGAGAGTTCATCTCTCATAATGATCTGCAAGAAATCACCTTTCTTAACATGTTAACCTAACATATACTTATAACCAGATCTCATGTTAAGATTGTGCACATTGGCATCTTTTTGCATCAATTGAGAATATCCAGGTCTGTAATTACTTACAACAAAGGATATCTCGTCACCTCAGATCTATGATGACTCATAACAGAGAAGTGATTAGATGCTTTAAATTAATTACAGCTCAATGGTTATTCATATCACCACCAGGTGTGAGATTATGACTTAACAAGCAATCAAATTGAGAAGTCAACACTACTCATTGGTACTAAAATGGACAAACATGAATGCATGATTGATTTAGTTTAATCACAAAAATTTACTTTTTCAGTATAATTGCATGAGCTTACCTGCACATCATATCTGATCACATCAGATTGTAGTAGCGAGGGAAGTATGCAACTGATCAAAACTAATGTATCTATCATTTCTCACAAATTGCAAAGACACATTCAGTCCTAAACAATTATGTAATAAGAAAAACTCTATTTTTGTATTTTGTTTTATATTTTTCTCTTTTGATTTTGAAATTTTCTATTTTTGTATTTGCTTTTTTATTTACTATTTAACATGCACACACAATATATACAATCACGCAGTTAACTTTGATAGTTTCTCTTTTAGTTTTCTCATTCAAATAAGGGAGGGTTCTTACCATTTTATGACTCAATAGCTGAAAAATCAAAACCAATTTTTAAACATGGTTAATATGTCCAATTGACTCTACCAAATATTCAAATCGACCTGGTAAAAAGGCTTTTGTAAATAGGTCAGCCAACTGTTTTTCAGTTGTGATTTGAATCAAAATGATTAAACCTTTTTCAGAGTTATCTCAGAGAAAATGATATCGAATCTCGATATGTTTTGTTTTTGAGTGTTGGACAAGATTTGTTGAAATAAACATAGCAGCAGTGTTATCAATGTAAATAGGAATTTTATGAAAATTGAACCCGTAATCCATCAGTTGGTTTTGTAAGCAAAGGATTTGAGAACATCCTGCTAATGCAGCAATGTACTCAGCTTCTTCGGTTGAAACTGAGACATTTGTTTGTTTCTTACATTGCCATGAGACTAATCTGGGACCTAAAAACTAAGTATCATTTTTTAACTTAAATTCTTGGAGCAAGGCATGGTTGTCGGTCATATGCTGGCTACACCCACTATCAACATACCATGTGTTAATAGGTCTTCTCGGGCGTACCTGCATTTCAAAAAGAATTAAGTTGAGTTATCAACCCAAGACGAGATGGTCTTGGGCTTGCCAAATTTATCAACAATGGTAAACTGTTTAAAGTGAAGCTTTTTCAAATCAGGCTTATTATTAACAAATTTATCAATTCCGTTTCTTACAAATTTTTGATTATCTTTGATTTGTTTTGTCCTTAAAGCATTGCAACATTTTTCAAGATCATCATCAAGATATTTCAAACCATCAGACAAAGAATTTTGTTTACCAAACTTCCTACCATTCATTCTCACAGATAGTGGAATGAATTTTCCTTGATTATACTGCCTTGGTTTTGCAGCATAAGAATTATCATAAACAAAATCATTTCTTCGAAAAGATCTCAAGCCTAAGGAAGTTCGTTTTGTCAGTCCTTGAAAACCAACACTTTGATTTCTTTGAAATTGTGGATTGACATATCCATTTCTTAATTGAGAATATACATATCCATTCCTCGGCGAGTTCTTTCTAAAGTAGCAATTCTTAGTTTTGTGAGTTCTTTCATCACAAAAGGCACAATACTTTTTAAAATAACAATCAGCTGTTGAATGATTTTTCATATCACATATGTGACAGTACCTGTTAAAGAAATATTCATCAGTCTTATGATTGTACATATCATAGATTTCACAGTACCTTTGAAATTTAATGATAGGATCAAAATGGATCGATCTGTGATGATATTGTGATGCATTTTAATAAAAAAAAAAAACAAAAGTAATCAAATCAATGCAAACATATCAGAAAAATTCATAGTTTTTTATTGATAGAAAGCATAGAAATACAAGTGTAAGAAAACAGTTACAATTCGTTCACTCATTCTAAGATGCTTTTTATTTTTTGTGCTTTGTTGCTTACCTGCACAAGACATAATCTATGTATTTATACTATCAAAGAAAACAAAAAGGAACATATATTTACAAATATGTCCCTAAACTATGACAAAACTATTAATAAAGACAATAAAGACTAAATGTTAATCTTCAAGAGGCTTCTACATTTAAACAATTGTTGATTAGCTTTAGATGTGGATGCCACATTTGATCCTTGTTTGGATTTGGGAGTTGAAAAGTTAATCTGTTGTTTTTGATTTGTGAATTTGTTCTTTGAAATTTGAGTTTAGATTTTTTAACATTGACATCATTCCTCGACTCCTTAGATACAAATCGTTTATTGACAGCTGAAGACTTAGAATCTGAACCTATTTTCAGATCAGTGTTGGATTTGTTCTTTGGATAGATTTGATTACTGGAATTTTGATCATGTCAAAAATACCTACAGATACAAATTTCACAGGTTTAAGCTGATTTGATTGATTTGTTCTTTTGATTTGACTGTTTTGAATTGCATTCTGTGTTGATTTAGCTTTAGTATTTTTCTTTCTTCGTCTTTGGTTTCTAGATCTCGATGATCTTTGTTTGCTTTCAGATTGTGCATCTTCAGGTGAAGATTCTTTTTCATTTTCTTTATTCTTTTGTTCTTTTTTCCATTTTGTAAATTCTAGATTATTTAATCCATAAGAAAATGAATTTTCAGATGTTGTTTCATCTAGCATTGCTTTCTCTTTATTTTTAGAGTTTTGATTGTCATTCCTTTCACTTATTTCTTCGATAACAGACTCTTTTGAAACAAAAATTTTCTTAGTCTTTGGTCATGGTTTATAAGATTTAATTTTCACTTGGTGACCATTTTTTATTTTTTCAGAATCATATTCCTCAAATATCTCAACATTCATTTTCTCTTTATCACTCTGAGAATTCATTTTCTTATTTTGGAATGCTCTTAGTTTAGCTTTGTTTTCAGGTGAGTGATCATGCGTGTTGAAATTTTCTGGTAACGTGTTTGTGATGGATTAAGGCATTGGTTCATGTGTAAAACCTAAACCTGCATTTTGTTTGTCTTTTCTCTCACTTACTAGTTGTTTTACAAATGTTTTTGAACTTTTAACTTTTGCAAGATCAACCTATGTTGTAGCATGTGCTATTTTCTCTTCTTCTAAATTTTTTGTCATTTCTTCAAGTTGTTTTGTAACAATTTCCAGTTCTTTCAAAGTTTTATTCCATGATTTTTGTAGAGAGAGGATCTTTATATCAGATATTTTGTGATCGTTTTTATGTTTGTTATGCAATACTTCCTCTTGTTTGAGCTTGTCACATATTTTATATGAATAATTTGTATAGTACACTACTTGTTCAAAGCAAGCTTTAATGCACATTTTTTCTCTTACTTCAACTGGAATTTCAGGATATTTTGAGAAAGAAGTCTTAGAGTCAGATGATAGTTTCTCAACCTTTGGTTGGTCAGACAAAGCCATAAGTACAATTTCTTCTAAATCCTCTTTATCACCTTCACAAATAATCTTCAAAGCTCTGTGCATAGTGTACCCAGTTTGATAACCATCAAGTCTAGTCAAGACTTCCACTGGTAATCCTTTACATATCAATGAATAAGCATTGATATCATTCTTCACTTTCCTTAAGTCATTACCTTGCAGACCCTCCTCAGGATAAGGTTCTTGAGAGTCTTTTAAGTAAACAAATCCTCTATCAGGACCATCAGATGTAATCGGAATATGAGGTCCTTTCTCTATTGACTTCCACAAGTCAGTGTCAATACAATTTAGATGATGCTTCAGTCTTAAAGACCAGTTCTTGAAATCAGCTTTGTTCTTTAGCTTTGGAACCCTGTTCTCAGTATCTTCACACATAACCATTTTGAATTTTTGAATTTAAGAAAAAGACTTATTTTTGTTCTTTTTAAGTTTTGAATAAAAAACTATGAAATGAAAATATTTTTAGATATTAGTTTCTGAAAAAATTTCTAAGTGTAAACTGAAGTCTGAAAGCTGATGCGCTTGAATAGTTGACAAGCGCCTACACAGTAGTGAAACGCCTACACAGTTCTCAAACACCTGACTTTGAAGTTGAAACGCCCAAGGGAATGCCTTAGAAGAATTCTGAAAAACGCCCAACTGAAATGTGCCTGAACAGTTTAAATGCGCCCAAATAGTTGTTAAAAACATGGGGTCCAAACATTTCAAATGCGGCTAAACAGTTTAAATGGGCCAAGAATTACTTTGTTTCTACAAAGTCGCCAAGTGTCCAAAACCTCTCAAAACGTCTCAACAGTGGTCAAAAGCCTAAACTGAAAACGTCTGAACAATACTAAAACGCCTAGATACTTGGACAATTTTTAGCAGTTTTAAACCATAATGCGCCTAATTCATCAGCTTAAACGAACTCAGATCTTATGAAAATCTTCAAAACTTGATTAATTGATCTATAAACTTTCAATTTGGTAGTAATTAGGTTGATTAACAACCATTAATCCTAAATTTGCTCAAACAACAACAATAAATCAGTATTCTGATTGAACTTCAGTCCGAATATGAAGAATAAAGTTCGAACACTAATTCGATCAATTTGTCAGATTTGAGCAAATTGAACACAAAATTGTGATTCAAATCATGTTTCTATGGTTGAAACACAACTATAAACAACAATTAATTGATCAAATTGCAATCAATCATAGATTTCAAGTGATTCAAAGAGCTCAAATTGTCGATAAGCTCTAATCACTGAACCGAAGGCTCTGATACTAATTGATCGGTTCAAAAGGATCGAATCTGTTATGATATCATAACGCAATGATAAGTTCAAACACAAAGTAATCAAACACATGCAATCACATCAAAAAAATTCATAGATTTCATTCATAGCAAATGCACAAGATACAATGTGTAAGGGTTACAGTTCGTTCAACTGATTCTAACTGTTTCTTAGATCTCTATTGTCTAGATGTCTAGATTCTTTATTCTTTTTGCACATACATAAAATATCCTATTTATACTATCAAGAAACAAAGGAACATATATTTATAAATAAGTCCCTATACTATGACAAAAAACAACATAAAGAAAAAATGTTAATCTTCTAAGAGCTTTAACATCTTTCAAATCAATCAAAGGCCTAAAGGTAGTAGAAACAAAACTACTTGTTTCTCTAGTATCGAATAGAACGGTAGCAGGATGGTTGTTTATGAAAAACGTACCGTTGACCACATCAGGTTCCTATCATAGGGCATTTGTTCCTCATGTTCCATGGATCCCCACACTCATAGCGTTGCTTAACCAGCTCATACGTACAGTCCTTAATCAAATGACTTGTTCGTTTACACCTGAAACAAGGCATCAGGTTGCACTCCCCTTGATGATGTAGCTCACACTTTTTCAAAAAGGGTGTGTACCTAACTACAACTTCTAAGCCTTTCCACCATGATCACCACGCCTCACACCTTCACATGTTTTATTAGTTAAGCTACCACTGCTACCAGCCATCCTTTTAAGATCAAACCACTTCCTTTTCTCATCCACCGCCTTCTTCTTATCCTTTTTTTTCATATGTTCTATCCAACCAGCTCTGACCAGGTCATCAAGAAAGCTGCTGGTGAAATCAACCGCTGCTTATAGGGTTGTAGGCCTGGAAGCCCGAACCATGCCTCTAACTCTAGGATGTAATCCCCAGATGAAACGGGCTACATCTTTGGCTTCTTGTGTCGCTAGGTGTTGCACCAGTTGAGACAAAGCGAAGAACCTGTTGATATACTTTGGGTAGTCTGAGCCTTTCATCTCCAAACTCAGAAATTCGGCCTCTAGTTTCTTTAGTTGATTGATTAGATAGTACTTGTTGCTCATTAGCTCTCTGAATTCAGACAATTTCATTCATCCTGCAACATTCCTGCCTCGAGGCTAAAGGATGGTTTTTCCACCACTCTAGTGTGGGTTCTTTGAGTGATTGTAAGGCAAACCTTACCATGTGCTCGGTCTTGCACTCACTAATGTCTAACACGGCTTCAATTTCATCCAAACACCGGTAAGTCCCCATTGCACCCTTGATGCCATAGAAATCCTTTGCTTTCAAGCTATGAAGGTTTTGTAGCAACACCCACTCCTTATTTCTTCAGTATCATCATTGTTGCCTTCATCGCTTCCGAGTCCACCACTGCCGGTTGCATTTTCTCAGTCCGCGTTGATTTGGGCGATAATAGTTGGGATAGCGTTGATGATTTGTTGAGCCACTAGGCTAGCGATTCCCTCTTCATTATCCAGGTTGACATTTTCTCCACGTGGTGTTTCCAGTGGAGTAGGTGGTTGGTCCCTAGTTCGTCCATCAAGGGGATCTCGTCCCCTAACTAGCCTAGCTTCATTATCTCTTCCCCTAGTTGATCCTCTCTTTCCACCACAAACTCTTCGTTTAGGTGGCGTTCTGGTGTCAACATAGATAAACTTATTTAGTATCTCATTAATTGGTTTCCTATTTACCCATAAAAAGTCATGTATAATGGTTTCATTCATGTAATATAGAGTTAATTATTTTAGTGGGCAACCTAATTAGTTTCTTAAAAATATGCTATTGTATACTCCCATTTTAGACACCATGCAAAAGTTAGTATCATAAGAGAAAACTCATAAACAGTCAAATCTAGCAATAACCAAGCAAATAGTAGTGTCATCGTATCATAAATTGGAAGGTGCCATCAACCCATAAAATAATAATAGTGACTCGAATAGATAATATAGCCTCTTCAAATAGTTCAATAGTCTCGTACCAAAACAATTAGGTAACACCCCCGTCTTCACTGCCACTTCTTCCTCAGCCACCCAAAACATTCGGAACCCTTCTTCTTGTGCTTCTGTTCCAGTCGTTGCACACCATGGGACGCCATCATTGCCTGGAACTCGGGGGACTGTGAGGTCCGCGTAGCGTGCTGAAGAGTGACCTTGTGGCACTAGATAGTCCGAAGTATTTCTCCTAGGGTAGGGTCTCCACCAACGCTCGCGTCGTATACATGCTACGCCTAGGTGGCATCCAATACTCGTCATGCGGGCGGGTCAATCACTAGAGGTGCTGGTGCTGGAGCCATCGTAGAAGGTGGAGGGGGCGGCATCCTAAAGGAAACGGATGCTCCTCGCCTGGTGCCCTTTCGCGGTCGTGTAACGACACGTGGGCCCCTATTCCTGATAGGCGGGATAGGTGAGTCAGTAGGTTCAAGGACATGTGGCGAGTGGGAGGGCATTCAGCTCCTATCCAGGGATGATGGAGAAGAGTACTCTGACGGTTCAGTATCATCGGATGTCACCGAGATGCATCCTGGATGTCGGTTCCTCCACTGGAACCCCTCATACTGCAATGGAGGTGTTGCCATCCAAAGTGTACCCATGGGGGCAGTATCGTCAGCTGGGTATGCAGGTGCTTTTCCTTTGTCCGACATAATCTTGAAATCTTGTAAGATTATCATGAGTAATTTGGTTTTCTCATAGCTCGTGACAACAACAACAACAACAACAACAATAATAATAATAATAATAATAATAAATAATAATAATAATAATAATAATAATAATAATAATAATAATAATAATAATAATAATAATAATAATAATAATAATAATAATGGTAATAGTATCGATAATCAGTATCAGCACAGGGTTACAACAGGCATGAAAGTTAGTTTATAAAGTTTAGACCACACGAAAAACATTTCCCGAATCATTTACCTTTTGGAAGAAAGATTTTAACATCACTTAGGGCTTATGCCGGAATCCACGTGTCCGGTAAATTCATGATTACATTGATCAATTGTGATCATCAATTTACCTAACCCGTTTACTCCAACACATCCCAAAACAAGGACAGTCCTAAGGTATCTGGGTTGTAGCCTAGGGTCTACTAAGGTATTCTCGACTTCTCTACAACATTTGGCTCTGATACCAATCTGTCACACCCCGAGCCCAAGGAGAGTGGGACGTCACAGACTGGAAAAGTACATGGAAGCGGAAACTAGCCATCACAAGAGCACACAAGGAGGGAAATCACATGACATTACATTTAAATAACTTATCCAGGCTATATAAGTCTAGCCCAAGTACAAGAGTAGAAACCCATTACAAAATATTCAAAAGTTCAATAGACATCGAATCAAATTGTCTAAAATGTCTCAAAACCATGTAATTGCATAGGTAGTCATGATACTAGGTCATCCATATGAATTCTCCAACAAACCAAGCTTTCCATGAAAGATTACCTGAAACATGCTGAAAAAGGTTTTGGGTCAACTATAAAGTTGGTGAATTCAAGTGCTTAAAGTTTAAAAACAAAAGAACTCTTGAAGAATCCAAGAATTAATTTAAAATCATAAGTAACACAGTTGTGGAGGTCATAATTAACCCTGGACTCAGTCCCGGCTACCTATTCGAGACTTGTGTTATTGCCGGTTAACCCATAGGGAGAACTTAGCCTCAAACAGTGTGCCATATATACTGATTGGTACATAATAGTTTCTTATAAGACCTGTTACATGACACAAATGACTCTGCAGGATCTTAGTGTGGTACCCTTCTTATTATGTCATTGGGTTATGATGGAAGGCACTGTGCGTGGGGGATTCCCTAAGTAGATCTACCCATATAGAACAAGCGGTTCACAAAAGAATTAATGATTGTGATACAAGGTAAGTGCAGGTTCTAACATTTACCACAACATAAAAGTATCACATTATAGCACCTAAATAATTTCAGATTAAGCATAGCATGTTTCATTCCAAAACAGTAGTAAAAAGAGGAACACTAAACTCACCTTAGAACAAAACAACAGTTTCCTCAATAACTGTAAAGGTCCAAGTTCTAGAACCATATTATCAGGATATATGTAGTAAGTCATATGCTCTTAGACTATTTATGGTGTACCTAAGTGTGTGTAATAGTCACAAGCTCATTTAGCTTCTTTTCTTAAGAGGTTGCGTCAAGAAGTTGCCTTTTTAGGAAAGTTAGGGTTTTTAACACATTGGTGACGAGTCATATGACACTTATCAATTGGTTAATGTGACAATAAGTTTACTAAGGGTTTCTGGTCATATAATGCTTGAAATCCAGTTATATTTATAGAATTTACACTTTGGTCCCTCATGTTTCAAAGTTTACAATTTTTACCCTAAAGTTTTCTCTATTACCATTCCTTGACCCAATATGACCATTATTTATTTCTAAAAGTTTTTATAACCCATTTAGGCCTGTTTAAACTCTAAATTTCCAAAATTTAGTTTGAGAGATTAAAAACACAATTTTGAGCTACTGGTTACAGTAAAACCGATAGTTTTAAGAATCTAGTTTTAAATCTTTAATATCAACCAAAAAAAACTCAAGTATTACTTCCTAAGAACATCTAATAATTTTTATAATCTATTTAGTGTAATTTTTTTAGTTCTATGAGCAAAAAGCCTCATTTTAACAATAAACCGTTAAAAACTCGTTTTACATGGAACCGAATGATCAAATCCATTTTCTCCCAACTTTTTCACAAAATCTCATTTTTGGAACTTCTATATTACTGAAATATGATGGTTTTGTTGTTTTTAAGATTGTTACCCTATTTTACTATTTTATTTCAAAATCACCCGGTTTAGGCATGTTTATGATAATTAAATTCATAAAAATCACATGTTAGCTCCATAAATCAATAAATTCGGGTTTTACCACTAAAATAATTATTTAAGGTCTTGGGACATTTAAAAAGTTTAAATTATTAAGATTTGGCCTCATTTGAGAATTTTGTTACTTTTCGGGTCTTTAATATCACCCATTTAGCCCATGTTACTATCCTTTCAACATACTTAATGAATGTCACGAATTTCATATGTTTAATATCACCAAAAAACTTAAAAAAACATTGGTTAATGGATATTTACATACATAACCTCTTTAATTGCATTAAAGGGTGAAACACTACATTTACACATATGTAATCTACATAGTTTTAGCACAACTGTCACCAGATCTTTTTGTAACTTTTAAACCAAGTTCTGGTGATGTTTATTTACTTTTTTGTTCATATTTTAACATGGGTTGAGGGGGTATCCAAAACAAAATAGATGTTTGGTGCAAAACTCATGAGAAATGGGGTTTTCGGGGTTATATCGGACGTACCAAACCTTGGTCCGTGTATAATCTTTAAGAGATACCTTCTGTGATGTCATGAGTTCCCCAAAAATAGTAGTTGTTTCTGAAAGTTTCTGCTTTGAACCAAGGAAGTAAGATTTTTGGCAAAAAAAAGGAGAAAACTCAAGAAAGGCTCTCGAATGGCTATGTTGTCACTTACTGTAAGGTAATATCAGAAGATTATTAGGCTGATGCAACCAAAGAAGCCAAAACAACCAAGGCTTTTCCTGCATGCATGCACTAGCTGTACAAGGTAGAAGTTGCGTCGGAAGTTTTACAATCTCCATCAAAAAATACTCTAAGTGTAAAATATTCTGAAACCATTTTGCTATGAAGACTGATTTCTTCCAAATATAGAGAAGACATGCTTTCTCTAATCAACTTTACATAAAGCTAACACACGTTCTTCTGTAGCTCTGAAGACTCACCAACTTGCATGAGTTGGTGAAAAGTCCATGCTTTTGTAAACTGTAAATTATGGTCTTTGTCTGTAACTTCCTACTTTTGTACGTGTAAACCTTTTTATATTAGAAAAGGATGTGAGCTATGGGATGTCATAGTCACTAGTTAAAAGGCAATCTGCCTTTTGACTTTACATTGATCTTGTTCTCTAGATTAGGGTTTCCAACTGTCTTTCTAAGTATTGACGGTTGTAAGATATATTATAAAGTGCCTCAGGTCCTTGTAATTCTGAGATGCTTTGTAACAATTGTAATAGAACTTGAGAGCGATATATAGTATCCTTGAAAACCATAGTTGTTTGTTCATGTTCTTAGTTTTGTCTCACTACTTACTTGTGTTCTTAGTATCTTCATACTCAAACCCAGTTCCCCATTTGAAGTATTAAGTGTTCTAAATCTCTCCTTATTATGAGACTTATTTTATTGACCACCCTTCACATGGTCCTGCAATCGGTATCAGAGCATTTTAGGCTCTTGATTTTAAGATCTCACCATCTCTAATCCTTTCACTCTCATAAAATACTTAACATATCAAATGGTAGCTATCACCAAGGCTGACATGGAAACTGGTACTATGACTATGTCCCCACTGATCACTCCTGAAGACTTTGACACTTGGTACCAAAGAATGGAAGGCTTCATCAAGTCCCAAGACTTCAGGATGTAGGGTCAGTAGTCTTTGGACCTCATGTATCATCCACCCCTTTAGCTGCTGTTGGTGGTGCTATGATATGAAAGGAAGTGGCTGATTATTCTGATGAAGACTAGAAGAAGATTGTTATTGATCAGAAGGCGATGACTGCCCTCTAAACTGCTCTTCCAAACTCTATCTACAAAGGCTTCAAGAAGTGCAAGACTACCAAGCAGCTGTGGGATGCACTAAAGCTGATGTATGACGGGTCCAATGAAGCTAAAGAGAACAAGAAAGACCTCTTAAAGCAGCAGTTTGAGAACTTCACCTCAAAACAGGTGAAACCATGACTCAACAGTGCTTCAGGTATGTTGAGATTGTGGATACTCTTGTTGATATTGGAGTAACTCTTAAAAACATGGATATTATGAGGAAGTTCATGTCCTTTCCTCCCAGACAATGGACACACTTCTAGGTGGTCATTAAGAGGACTAAAAAAGCTCAAGACCCTCACTCTCACTGAGTTGTATGCCATACTCAATGGCTACCAGATGAAGATAAATATGCAAAATTCATTTGGTAACTCCAGCATCCAACAGAGTTTAGCCCTTCATGTTGTTGAAAGGACTGTAGAGAACCACAACACCATCTTATTTGCTACCCTGAAAACAAACAGAAGGGACCTTTCATCACCTTCCTGGAGACACCAAGGGAGAGCTATATCCCTAGAAGCCCATTTCAGGAGACAAGCTCTTCATAAGCTTTTGTGTCTTTTGATAAAAGTACATGCAACTTTCCCTTCACTCTTGAAGACTTGGACTGTATCCATCCAGATAATCTGGAGTATATAAAAATAGTCCAGCAGATGACTATTCTCACTCATAGGGCCAAGAAGTTCTACAAGAGGACTAGGAGGAAGTTTCACGCAATATGTCAAGTGGAAAGTTTGGGCTGGACAAAGGCAAGGTGAAGTGTTACAACTGTAACCAAATAGGACACTTTTCCAGAGAGTGTAAGGCACCTATGTCAAATGGTGGCCAATCACAAGCCAGGCCAAACTACACTAAGTGAGCTCACCAGAATGAGAAGCCCAGGCAACAAGCTGCAGTTACTAAAGAAGGAGGCTTTGACTGGAGCTTTCAGGTGCAGGATGCTGCTCCAAACCAAGCACTTATGGAAGATCATGATGAAGCCAAGGTATTGGAACATCTTTGTACACCTGAATGTATTGCTAAAGTCAATAAATATAGGTCCTATAACTTAGAGATGAGATTTGATCTTGAGTCCTTAAATATCTTAAAAGTTGAGTTTAAAAGAGGTGAAAATGATTATAAACTGAAAATAGAAGATATAGAGAAAACCATTTCAACTCTAAAGCATGAACACACCAACTACAAGACTCAGATTAAAGACCTCATCACTAAGTTAATTGAATACTAGGCTGAGCTTGTGATTAGCAAAGCCCGGGCAGAAAAACTTGTTCTTAAAGAAGAGACCTTCAAGAACATGATATCCTCATCTCTGCATTCTCAAGTCTGTTATCAAAATAAGCAGGGACTGAGATCTACTGACATAGCTCCTCCACACACTCTTTCATCTGTAAGATCTCCAAGGTATAGAACTTATGAAGATGAGCTTCCCTTCATAGACCCAATTGTTGAAAAGAATAAGAAGGAGATAATGAAAGATGTGTCTGAGAAGAGTGAATAAGACCATCCTAAGAAAGGACACTATTCTCCTGAGGAGAGAGAAGAAGCAGCTGGGATGACCTAGTCTTAAAGAAAGAACTTGATCAAGAGAGCCAAGATAAAGGCAAAGAAGGCTCAAGAAATCAAGGCCACTTTCAACTCTAAGTAGAAACAAGTGTTTATCTTTGTAGGGTTTGAAGTGGTGAAGGCTGAAGACTCAACTATGAACTCAAGTACCAAGAGTTCTAGTTCAGGTCTAAATCATCTCAGCCAAGAGAAGAAAGCTGATCAGCTATGTACCACTGCAACATAGCCTAAACCATCCAGCTCCAAGAGCAACCCTCTTCCTAAGAAGCTTGCTGCATCATTTGCGGAGATAAAGATGGAGATGGAAAGTTATCAAGTTCAGTCTTCCTCTCAGAAGAAGACTCTCAGATGGAAGCAAATGGACTGCATCATGTGTGGTAGTGCTTCTCATCTGGCTATGGATTGCATCTATAATCCTAAAAGTACTATCCATATGATCAAAGAGAAAGCTTCTGAGAAGAAGAAGGAGAGGCTAGCTTCGGAAGGAAAATCTATTTCCTTTGGAAGCTCCAAAGTGACGAAGATGATAAGGGAAAACTTGCCTTCGGAAGAAATTTTGGTCTCAGAAGAATGGAATGTTCCGAAGTACTAAAGCCTGCTGCAGTGAAAGCAAGATCTTCTAAAGGTCCAGTCTCCAAAACTTCAGAAGTTAATAAAACTTTTGGGTGTTGAAGGTCAAGTCCGATCTTCTGAAAATGGTGTAGAAGATGAAGAAAGAACTGCTGACTAAAAGTTCTTCATCAACAACAACTAATGATCCTTGATGCTTGAATATATGATTAGTTGTCACTTTGAAAAGCCCAAGACCAATGAGGCTTGGGTTTCCAAGTGTAACTAACCACTTCTTTTTGTCTAGGAACAACTAAAGACCAAGGGAAATGTATGGATCATTGGTAGTGGTTGTTTTAGGCACATGACTAAGGGAAATGGCTATGGTTCTCTGATTCATAATTTTGAGAAAATTGATGGTGGACTAGTTGCTTTTGGAGGTGATGCTGGTGGTTACATCACAGGAAGGGGCATGGTCATAAATAGTATGCTCACCATTGAGAATGTAAATTTTGTTAAGGAGCTTGGGTACAATCTACTAAGTGTATCCTAATTTTGTGATAAACAACACAACATGCTCTTTACTGAGCATGAGGGCATTGTTCTCAAGCCCGGGGTAATCATTCCTCAAGAGCATATCCTGCTCAGAGCCCCCAGGAAAGGGAACATGTACAAGATGGACTTGCAGGAAACATCTCCCTCAGGAGAGGTTTCTTGCTTTCTGTCTAAAGCAAATAGTGATTAGTCTTTCCTTTGGCATAAAAGAATGTGCCATGTAAACTTTATGAAGATGAATAAATTAATTAAGAATGATTTGGTAACTGGAATGCCAAAGAAAGACTTTACAAGTGATAATCATTGTGTTGCATGCCTGAAAGGGAAGCAACACAAAGTGTCTCACAAGCCAAAGGAAATGAACTCTATCACTACTCCCGTACACTTATTACACATGGATCTCTTTGGCCCCACTAGTGTAATGAGTTTAGGAAGGACCTCATATTGTTTAGTGATCACAGATGACTTCACAAGATTTACTTGGGTCTTTTTCCTTAGAACTAAGGATGAGACTCCTAAGACCTTGAAGAACTTCATTCTAAAAATTGAGTATCAATCCGATCACAAGGTAAAGACCATAAGATGTGATCAAGGAATAGAATTTAAGAACCAAATCCTTGATACATTTTATGATGAAAAGGGTATTTCATGCCAATATAGTGCTCCCAGGACTCCTCAGCAAAATGGTGTTGCTGAGAGGAGAAACAAGAGACTTATTGAGGCTGCAAGAACCATGTTGTCTGACTATAAACTGCCTATCACCTTCTGGGCAGAGGCTGTTAACACAACCTGCTATGTATAGAACAAAGTTTTAGTAGTTAAGACTTATGGTAAGACTCCTTATGAGCTATGGCACAAAAGGAGACCATTCATTTGTTTCCTCAAGTCATTTAGATGTCCTTGCACCATCTTGAATACCAAAGATCAAGTAGCCAAGTTTGCTGAAAAATCAGATGATGGCATTTTATTGGATACTCTCCCAAGATAAGGCTTATAGAGTATACAATCTCAGAACTAGAGTAGTTGAGGAGTCAGCCAATGTGACCTTCAATGACCACACTCCCAGTGTGAAAGCTTCTAGTCCGGATTGGCTATTTGATCTTGATTTAGTTACCAACTATTCTAACAAGTATTGTGAGAATGTTTTAGGATCTACTGGTAACATATCAATAGGAGATCCTGACCCAAGATTTGAGCTGAGAAGACCAAGCATGAATACTATTTCAGCTCCAGTGGTAACTAACCCTACAAGTGAAGATCCTATCAGCACAAACATGACAAATTTAGCTGATACATCTAAGATGCCTTCAAATTCCAACTCAAAGGTTAAAAACTCAGGTAAAGGAGCTTCAAATGTAGGAGGAAATGGAGGTGGTGACAGTGATCAAGAATTTCTTGACGCTAATAACCACTCCATAGAAGACAACATAAGTGATATCACACACTCATTGGATCAAGACTCATTTGATAAGTGTGCTGATGTGGTCGGTGATACTTCATTGTCAGATCTAAATTTCTCTAATTTGGATCTCTCCAATCAACTTGTTTTGATCCCTCAACTCAGGATCCACAAGTCACACCCCACCACAAACATCATTGGAAATGTTGATACATGGGCGAGAACAAGAGGACAAACCCATGACAAAAATGTTTGTCTATACTCTTGCTTCTTATCCCAAGTAAAGCCAAAGAAAGTTGATGAGGCTTTGAAAGATGGAAGCTAGGTTGAAACAATGCAAGAAGAGCTACTTGAATTCAAAAGACAAAAGGTTTAGAACCTATGTCCTCTTCCACATGGGAAGACTACCATAGGAACCAAGTGAATTTTAGAAACAATAAGGATGATAGAGGACTTGCCATCAAGAACAAGGCTAGATTAGTTGTACAAGGGTAAACACAAGAAGATGGAATTGACTACACATATGTTTTTGCTGCTGTGGCAAGACTTGAAGCTGTAAGAATATTCCAGGATTTGCTGTATCCAAGGATTTCAAGGTCTACCAACTTGATGTCAAGTGTGCTTTTCTGTATGGGTTGATTGATGAAGAGGTGTATGTCAAACAACTACCTGGCTTTGTAGACCCAGATCATCCTGATTATGTTGGCAAGCTTGATAAAGGTCTTTATGGGTTGCACCAAGCTCCAAGAAAGTGGTATGAGACACTATCTCAGTATCTCTGGCAACATGGTTACAAGAGGGGTACTATAGATGGAACTGTCTTCATCAAAGGAATAAGGAATGACTTAATGCTGGTTTAAGTATATGTGGATGACATTATCTTCGGGTTAACTAATCCAAAGCTCTATAAAGACTTTGAGATGCTAATGAAGAATAGATTTGAAATGAGTGCCATGGGGGAACTCAATTACTTTCTAAGAATTCAAGTGAAGCAAGTTGACAATGGCATCTTTATAAGTCAGTCAAAGTATGTACAAGACATTCTTACAAGATTCAACATGACTGATTGTATGGTTGCTAAGACACCCATAGCTAGAAACCACTCCTTTGGAACTGATCTTGAGGGGAAGTGTTGTAGGGGTTGAACCTAGAGGCTCGGGAAATCAAATCAAGATGAAGAAGATCAAGCCATACGAGAAGTATAAGTTGCCGAGCGAAAACTAATTCTCGCGCTACAACATCAAGTACCGCGAGAACCAGTGACTCGCGGGAGAACTTCTAGATTAGTATAAATAGAAGTTTTGTAATGTAATTAGTAAGGTTTAGTCTCATTTCCTAATTTTCATACTTACTGTAACTTGTGCAAAATCAGAGAGCAATACAACAAAGTTATTTACATTGTGTGTTTATGTTCTTCAATTAATTCAATCTCAACCGTAATGTTTACATTCCGCATATTTGTTACGAGATCGATCTACGTATTACGTTGATCCTTATAATTGGTATTAGAGCTTTGTATGCTCTTGATATTGAAGAATGAAGTGAGTGATTTGGGGTGTTTTTGAATCGTGATTTGATTGATATTCGAAGATACACTTGATTTCTACAATGTTTGTTCATATTTGAAGATGATTAAACTGATTAACTCGGCATTTGAAGAATTGAAGATGTTTATGACCTTAATTGAGCTTTATTGAATCAATTAGAGACAACTAGGATCTTAATTGAAACTAAATCACTAATTGAATACTTAATTAATCAAAGTTTAATCAATTTGGTGATAAAGTGAAGATGAAAACCTTCAAAATTGCACAAACTAATCAGGCGAAAAGCTACTGAATCTGTGCGAACATTTGGGTTTCGTGCGAGAAGTTGAAGTATTTATAGAAGTTTGTTACTAGAAGATTTCATTCGCGAGAAGTTGAAGTTTTCACAAAATTCAGTTATAGAATTTTCCTAGTGAAAAGTTTGAGACATTTCACGCGAGAACTTGTCCATTCGTGTGAAAACTTCGAGTTTGAAGAATTTTGATGAAGTTGATTTGAAGTTGAGAAAGATGGCAAATCTGAAGCACATTACTGCTACCCTTAATCCCAATAATGCGATCGGAACTAGCACAAAGCCTCCCCGACTTCTGAGCGAGGAAGACTATGCGAATTGGGTCTATCGCTTCTAGAATCATGTCATTTACATGGAACCCAGGATGATGAGATCTATCAAAGTTTGAGCAAGGAAGACATGAAAAGGATGGAGCTTGATGACAAAGCGTATGCTGCCATCACAATGGCACTTACCACTGAGAAAGCCCAGAAATTCAAAGAATTAAGGAAGGCGAAAGATTTGTCAAATGTAATGGAAGAGCAAATAATGGGAAACATAGACATGAGGGAAAGCAGGAAATACATGCTTAACCAAGAGTTTAATATGTTCAATCATATTCTTGGTGAAACTTTAGAAGCCTAAATGTATAGGTTTGTTAAACTGATAACCAAGATGAAGAGTGCAGGAATCACACTGGAGAACATTTCAATGAACAAGAAGTTGTTAAACTCACTACCGTATAGCTGGAACAACAATTGCACTACTATCAAGAGGACCAAAGATTTGTTTACCCTATCCCTGAGTGATTTGATCTCAGCCATCAAATCCTATGACATGGATGATAAACAGAGAGCTGCCAAACACAATGGGATTTGAAGCATTGGCATTCTATGCCAAAATGGCTAGTAATCCAAATTACTATGTCAGTTATTCTAGTTGTGTCAGCAATAACAACAATCATGCAGGATTGGTTTTGACACTTTAACACAAGTTTTCTCTCACAAACTAACAAGATATCACTTGGGTGATGAAGCAGAATCTCTAACTAAGTTGATGATAATATAATAAGTTGATGAACACAAGAATGGTTTTCAAGATACTTGTATATATTACTTCTCAACTCAGTATTACAAGACTCTTACAAGCATGTCTACTTAACTTACAATGAGAAAGTATATATACTACTATCTACAGCTGGGTATACTTGGAAAACCAGCTGGAATCTACAACTAGACAAATACTACATTGCTAGAAGTAAAGTATCTAAGATAAAATAATATCTTTGATAAGGTAGTCATGACAAGTCCATGACTTACCTTTTGTCACCAACTAAAGATGGTAACTGTACTAAGTTGAAAAGGTGAATAGTGGATTAAAGTATGGTCAACTACATGGTCATGGGAAAATGCCATGTAGTATCTTAGAGTCTGTCAGACAGACCATACTTATGTCCATTGGTTCATAGTTGATTCTTCCGAAGCTAAATGGATTGGGAAGAATAAGTTCTTCTGAAGCCATTTATACTTAGGAAGAAACAACTTCTTCCAAGTCTTCTACAGGTCTTGATGACTTTATTCTTTGGAAAACTTTGTCTTGAATCTTCTAAGTGTGAATGCTTCGGAAGGAGAACAGCTTGGTCTCGAAAGACTTTGTTCTATCCTTCTAAAGATCTTCATATACTTCGGAAGAAAAACTACTTAGTCTCAGAGGACTTAGTTTTCCTCCAGAAGCTCCTTAAACAATGCTTCGGAAGTTCTTTGACATAGCTGCGAAAGAGTAGTTTTGTCTTCGGAAGACTTCTTCAACTTGTACACAAAATTGTTCTAAGTGTTGTTTTTGGTTGCACCAGCCTTATATGATCCAAAAAATTCCCCCTAGTCTGATGCTACCAAAACTTCACTTCCATCTGCTCCTTAAGGTCTTCAACACTAAGGAAAGTAGATATTTGTTTGTTTTTTGTTTTTCCCTGATGTGGTGGTGAGAAGCTTGCACAGGTCATTCGTGGATAATAAATCTAGTTTGTTGCTCTGATTGATGTGTACTCTTTGCTGCATCCCTCTGAAGAGAGTTAGTTGATGGGATTGATAGTCATATTCCCATCTAACTATAGGATCTAAAGTGGAGCCTTCAACCATTTGTAGAAAGGTCTTCCCTTTTGTGGTTGTGCCTTCTTCTGCATCCTATGCTCTCTTTTACAACTCTTCTTCAATCTTGGCCTTCTTTGTGAGCTCAGCCAGATGAAGGCTGCTTAAGTGATTTCTGATCTGAGCAGCTATATCAGAGTTGGAGGGATTTGAAAATGGCTTCTCTGCTAACTCAGCAAGATCAAATCTGCTGGAGTGTAGCAGAGATGAAGTCTTAAACCTATCAACTTCACCATTTTCCCTTTCTACAGCAAAGCTGTAGGAATCTTCATCAAACCTCTAATGGACAATTTGTTTCCTAGGATTGAGGGGTTTTGTTGACAGTTTGTCCCCTTTCGTAGTGTCTAGTAGAGTCACCAGCATTCTTCTTAACTTCTTTTCGGCTTTATTGAGAGTATCTGAATTTGTTGCAAGAAGTTGAAAAGCTTGGTCCAGTTTCCTCTAGGAAGATCAAGGAATGTATTTCTTATGAGAGAACTGGAAGAGCCATCAATGAAAGTTAGCTGGATGGACTCTTCCTCACAAGAGATATCGCTCAGTGTTGTGCAATTTATGAGCTTCTTCTTTATCTCCTTGAATTCTTCCAAGGTTAGGGGTTTTGATGGATTAGAGGATGGTTTGGGTTTTGAGTGGGTTATTGGTTGTGTTTTAGGTTGTAGGATTAGTGGTGGTGGTGGTTGGTGGGAAGTAGTGGGTGAGGGTGTAGGTAAGATTGATGGTGAAGGTTCAAGTATGAAAGGTTCAAATTTGATGGGGAAGGGATAAGGTGTTGGTTGTGTTTTGGGTAGTGGTTTGGGTGCTAGTTTGGATTCCATCCTCTGAACACTAGGAGTTTGAGCAACCTCCTGCCTTTTTCCTAAGTGAATGTCAGCCTTGATATCATTGACATGTCGCTGTAGGGTCTTGATAGACATGGGACCCACTTTCCTGCCGGAGAAGCCATGAGCTCGGAGATAGGATTTCATCCATTCTTTGTCTCCTTCCTTTTTGGCAGCGGCAAGTTCTCCCTCTACCTCTTTCTTTAAGCTTTTCCCTGGCAGCCTTCTTTCTCTCCTTGTTGATTAAATCTTTCTCTTTGTGAAAAAGAAACAAGATCATGTTAGCTTTATGAGGTACCAGCTCCTCTTGAGAATAGCCTCTGGTGCAGAGAAAGGCTATTCTCTCCATCCTTTCCCTTTCTCTGGCTTTTTCCTTCTTTTTCCTTCTTTCCTCTTCTTTGGCCAACCTTGTTACTTGTTCCTTTTCTTTTTGAAGCAGGGTTGCATTTCCTATTTTCACAAATTCATTAGTTGGGAGTATAGGAGTTTCTTCATTGGCTACTCCCAGGCTGATGATCCTATCAAGGATTTCCACCCTCCTTTGATTGTTGAGACTTTCTTGTGCGGCTGTTGCTGCTTTGCTACTTGCAGCCAACAGCTTTCCAGTATCAAGTCTGCCCTTTTTCTTTAGCTTCTCCAATCTTTCCTCCTCAAATAGTTCCTCAGCAGTGAGCTTCCTCTTCCTTTTAGGATCAGAAGAAGATTCAGCTTTTGGAGGTTTAAGTTCAAAAGATTCAGGTTGGAGTGAGGGTGTTTGAGGTAGTGGTACTTGTAAGAGATGAGTTGTAAGGAAATCCTCACTGTTAATCTTAGATGCTAGTTCAAGAATTTCCTCAGAGATGAACAGATCACTAGACAATAAAGACAGTCCAATTATCCCTTCAGCAGCTTGGATTTCTACCTCGGAAGTAACTGGGTCTGCATCACCAATCCCATCTAAACCAGTTGCTGGGCCATCAGCCTATACATTCCCTTCAAAGTTAATCTTAGGTTCACTAGAGACCTTAGGTTGACCAACTTCCTTTTTAGAGGTAGGTGGTGCATTCAGCCTTTGAAGCTCTTCGGCTCCAATGCAGGCGACAGCTAGATCAGGGGAGGGCTGTTCAATGAAGGAGCTCAACAGAAATGTGGTTAGAAACCTCTGGATATCTATGAGGATCATTTGGTCCACTTGAAAAGTAATGGGAGTTGGTTGAGAAAAACTATTCTAGGGTGATGCTGTTGGGGGTAAAAGATAGATAGGGCATGAGGGGAAGTTGTAATGGTAAGACTGGGTTCCTCATGGTGTTGTTCCTGTACATTCTCCCCGTTTTTGGTAGCATCATCTTGAGAAGTAGATGAGCTGGAGGAAGAACTTAAAGAAACTTGAATAGGTACATGCCTAACAGACTTCTCAATCTGTGTCTCAGCTAGTTTGGCCTTGAGATGTTCCATCTCGAGTTGCTGAGTGGCAGACTTGTCCTATAAAGTCTTAACCTTTGATTTAAGGTTTGAGACTTTAGAAGTCAGGTTTTTAATAGTGAGTTGCAGACTACCCTCATCTTCTTTTAAAGAATCATAGGGAGATGAGATAACATACCTGGTATGTTCATCATCACCACCAGTAATGGTTTCTTGGCGCCCTGGATACCCTTCCCTACTGATGTCCTTTTCAGAAACATCAATTGGCAAGGCCGCCGTAGACTAAGTCTCACTGATGTTGCCACTTTCCTGAGAGGTTAATGAAACACTTTTAGTAGTGGCAGCTGAGTCTACATGAGTCACCTCCACACCAGTTGGACTCACCTCAGTTTGGCTTATCTGATGTTGGGTAGATATCAGAGGTTCCACAGGGCTCAGTTGATCTTGAAAGTGGTGTGGTAGATCAACATCATAGCCCGGATGAAACATAATATCTTCATCAGGTCGGCTTAATAGGTCAGTGAAGGATAGAGAGGTGAATTCTAATGACCTGGGACCTTGGTCAGCACCTAATGGTTTATCTGTAGTAGCAGTTAAATCAGTGATGTGGTTGTCCCTTTTTGGTAGCTCAGGGGAGTGTTGGGACTCACCCTGAGGGCTAAAAGCTTGGGTTGTGGGCTCTTCAGGTTGAGACTGAGTAGGCTCAACACTGACATTCAGGTCAATGGTGGGGGATGGTTGGACCTCTAGCTGAGTGGGAGCCCAAGGTTCCACTCAAGCCTTTTTGGTTTGAAAAGAAGGGACCTAACAAATCAGAGTAGATTGATCAAGGGTTCGCTTGGAGCATCTTGTGTATGTAATTTTTATTGGGTGGGAAGAAGTAGTTGGCATTTGAGTGGGGTGGTCTGGTGTGGGTTCATCAGCTGCTAGGCTTATAGGGATGCCACCAGGAGCCGTTGGCTCAAGCATATCTGGGAGAAGATCAGTGAATCTCCCTATGAAATTGGTGGACACTTTTTTTAAGGTCTTGAAGATGCCCGGCTTCATGTGATTGACCAATAGAATATCTCCTTGTTATAGTGTGTCCTAGTCCAATTCACAGTTTATAATATGCTGAATAAACCGGGGATACATAAAAATGAATCCCGGGTAAGATTACCTCGCAGATTGTTCAGCACAAACCTTGAATAATTGAAGTGGAGGCATTTTACTATATCATGGACTAGGCAGCCCAAGTCATATGGGATTTGATCCCAACCCCCTGTTTTGTTGGATAGACAGTGTAGAACAATGTGCAACAAGAATTTCCAGTTGTAAGAGAAATTAAACTTGTAAACAGTGGACTTGTGCACATCACCGCCATATCCCATCTGAGTGTAGGTATCTTCCAACTCAGATTTAGGGAACTCAATGGGGGCGCCTTCATCGTCAAGCTCCAGATGCTCCCTGATGGTAGATTCAGCAATAATGATTTCTTGTCCGTAGATTCTTGACGTGATTACCCTTTCATCATTCAAAGTTTCACTTTGAGCATTTGCCCAAGATTCAACCATTTGGTTAGAATAAATGGCGGGGTTTATAGTGAGAGCAGTGTAGTATGTGGATTGTATTAGAAATTCGACAATGGGGGCAAAGTCAGCATCCTTAGAAGAATCAAGGATTGCGACCTGATTGTGTCGGGGATTTAGAGCCATTGCTTGAAAAAGTACTGATGGATTGATGAAATTTTAGAATGGGTGAAGAAGGTAGTGGAAATTTAGTGCTTCAGAGGTGGTAAAAAGGTAAAGAGAGAGAATCAGAAAGTTTAAATATGGGAACAACGAGCCAAACCGATAAGGTGAAAAGACCTTTTGGGTTTCGATTTGACAGGGGCGGTAAGGTAAAAACCATTTAAAATATACCGATAATCATAAAAAAATCTTACTTTTACAGAGTTGGGCCCAAAGATTTTCGTTACACAGTGAAAGAGTTTTTCTTCCAAAGATAAAAATTGCTTCTGAGTGAAAGCATTTGTTTTTCCTAATGTTGTCTTCCGAAGTTTTTTTTGCTTCCGAAAGCAAACTATACCTTAATGACAAGTTTGCTTCCGATAGCACATTCTTGTTCCGAGATCAAAGATAAGTATGCTTCGGAAGTAGGTTTAATCTGTGATCAAATCTTCTTCTGAGGCTGAAAACTCTTCGGAAGATAATATTCAAGTTGAGGAATTTGCCTTCCGAAGATGAATAAAGACTTCTTCAGAGGGTAAATTTTCCTTCGAAAGAATTTATACTTAGAATTTTGAAGATAAAACTTTTTGTAACAGGGCTTAGATTGTATGTTGACAACACAGACAACGAATTTAAAAAGGTTTTCATAAGAGAATAACTAGTCAATGTTAATCATCCCAATAACTATGATTAAGTATCTGAATCTTTGTTCATCAAACGCTTTTGTGAACAAATCAGCATATTGCTTATTTGAATTAACTTTGACTAGTATAATTAGATTTTTCTCATGAATATCTCTAATGAAATGATACCTGATGTCAATATGCTTTGTCTTGGAGTGCTTAATCGGATTTTCTGTGATAGAAATAGCACTATTGTTTCTATATCGATGGGAGTCTCCATGAAGTTGAAACCATAGTCCAACATCTGATTTTGAATCCATAGCAGTTGAGCACAGCAACTCGCAACAGCAATGTATTCAGCTTCAGCAGTTGATGTAGAGACACTTGATTGCTTCTTGCATTGCCAGGAGATGATCCTTCCACCAAGAAATTGACATCCTCTGGATGTGGATTTCTTGTTGATGTTGCAGCCTCCATAATCACTATCAATGTATCCATAAAGATTGAAATCCAGTCGTGTCAGCAATAACAACAATCATGCAGGATCGGTTTTGACACTTTAACACAAGTTTTCTCTCATGAACTCATAATATATCACTCGGGTGATGAAGCAGAATCTCTAACTAAGTTGATGATAATATAATAAGTTGATGAACACAAGAATGGTTTTCAAGATACTTGTATATATTACTTCTCAACTCAATATTACAAAACTCTTACAAGCATGTCAACTTAAGTTACAATGAGTAACTATATATACTATTATCTACAACCGGTTATTCTTGGAAAACCAGCTGGAATCTATAACTAGACAAATACTACATTTCTAGAAGTAAAGTATCTAAGATAAAACAATATCCTAGATAAGGTAGTGATGACAGGTCATGACTTACCTTTTGTCACCAACTAAAGATGGTAACTTTACTAAGTTGAAAAGGTGAACAGTGGATTAAAGTATGGTCAACTACATGGTCATGGGAAAACATGATGTAGTATCTCAGAGTCTGTCAAACAGACCATACTTATGTCCACTAGTTCATAGTTGATTCTTCTGAAGCTAAATGGATTCGGAAGAATAACTTCTTCCGAGGCCATTTATACTTCGAATGAAACAACTTCTTTTGAGTCTTTTATAGGTGTTGATGACTTTATTCTTCGAAAAACATTGTCTTGAATCTTCTAAGTGTGAATGCTTCAGAAGGAGAACTAATTGGACTCCAAAGAATTTGTTCTATCCTTCGATAGATCTTCATATACTTCGGAAGGAAAACTACTTAGTCTCAAAGGATTAGTTTTCCTCCGGAAGCTCTTCAAACAATGCTTCGGAAGATCTTTGACATAGCTGCGGAAGAGTTGTTTTGTCTTCGGAAGACTTCTTCAACTTGTACACAAAATTGTTCTAAGAGTTGTTTTTTGTTGCACCAGCCTTATATGATCTAACAAATCAGCATCAGTTCATCAAACTGTCAAGGATCTATCATTGCCTCAAGTTCAATCATATATCCCATCCCATTCTCAAAGTCAATCATTTCAACCTATACAACAAGCATTTGTGGTTAATACCCAACCCAACAAACAGACTATCCAGATTGTAGAAGAGCATCTTGGTCTTTTTACCTCATTCATGAATAGCTATGAAGCTTTCTTTGCTGGAAGACTCAATACCCAACATCATGGTTGATAACTTGCAATAAATCAACCCAGATGATGTAGAAGAGAATGACATCAAGTATCAGATGGCCATGGTGGTGTATCTTGCTAAAAACTTTGCAAGAAGAACCAGGAGAAAAAATTGGTCTAATCAATACTAGCAAAATCGGGTTTGACAAATCAAACTTGAGATGTTACAACTATGACAAACCTGGTCACTTTGCTAAAGAATGCACTGAGGGAAGGTTTGTTCAAGCTGATAATGGAAAGAAGATGGTCATGGTGGAGGTTAAACTAAAGGAGATAAGGCTAGTACCTCTAATAACAAAGCACCGGTATCTCAGACTGAAGGAGAGTATGACTGGTCCGACTAGATGGAGATATTGGAAATGAAACTTTCTACTACTTTGTTAGCAGAAATTCAAGGTGTTAAAGATCAAGTTGAGGAGAATGTGTTAGCTGAGTTTATGACTGATGATTTGCTAGAAGGGGTCTTTGAGGAGGTGGAGGTAAAGAAGACTGAGAGTGTGAACATGAATGCTGAAGATGTAAAAGAAATAGCTGTTGAGATTACTCCAGCTTATTCAACCATGGTCAAGGAAAAGAAAGATGAGGTGAAAGAAAAGACTGTCGAGAACACTCCGGTCAAAACTAAAGAATCTGTTAATACTATTGAGTTTACTACAACATCTGCATGTGATGACAAAGAAAAAGCTGTTGAGATTACTCTAGCAATCAAAGCAGAGAAGATTGTTCTAAAGGCCTTCATGGTACAAGTTGTACCTGAAGAGACAAAGAAGCAAGAGGAAATTTAAGAGGTACATTCTAATCTTTGTTCTGATAATTGCATAGAAAAGGTAAACAGGTATAGAGTTCACAACGAACGCTTGATCTTGGAAGTTGAAAAACATCAATATCAAGCTCGTAAATATAAATCCGATGAGGAAATTTTTAAAGAAAAGATAGATTGTTTAAACAAATCAATTTACCAACACGAAATGATGAACTATCTTTAGATTTGACAAAGAGTGTAATATAAAAGATTTGACAACACGAAATGATGAACTATCTTTAGAAACTAACAAACTCAACAGTGAACTCATGTCTGCTAAATTGGTTGTTGAAAATTTTTAGCTTTCATCAAACATGGTTGAAGGTATAATCAAGTCTCAGATGACATAGAAAATTAATGGCGGTAAAATTGGAATGGCTGTGCTAACATTGCACCACCAATTAATCATGATTATATATGTTTGCCTTTATCAATTACAACTTCTGATGAAGAGACCTATGGATTAGGTTTTCAACCAAACATAGACTTCAAACCTTCTGTCAATGTTTCACTGACTATTGATCCTGTCACAAACTAAAATTACTATTAATCATGACAATTCTTTTGTAGAAAGTGTGAAGATGGAAGGGTTGGTTGAAGGGTGGGATAGCGATGATGAACTAGGCTTTAAGGAAAATAAGATTTGTAATGAAAAACAATCTTCTAGCTCATCATCTGTCATAAATGAAAGATTAGCAATTCTTATTGATTCAAATGTCTGTTCAAAAATGTTAAATAAAGAAAAGAAAAGGGAATCAAAAATGAACTTTAAGAAAAATGAAAGTAAACGTGTCACAACATCCATACCTGACTTGAAAACTTATTTCAATAACAGATTTGTATCTATAAACAACATTGATAAGGAGGACCATATTTTTAAGGAAACCAATGCTAGTTTCTTTAAAAATAAATCTTCAATTTTTGTTAACTCTGTGAAACAAGATGTTTGTAGAACAGGTTTGAAAGACACTGGTCCTACTCCAATACAGACGGTTCATAAGGATAAAGCTACAATTCATGCTACATCGTAATGAATCTAAAAGCTAGGAAAATTACCTCATTTCCTTCAGAATCATCTCGAACAATTCATAACGAGAAAAAGGAAAGATAAACTGTTAAAGAATCAAAAGGCCAAGGACATACTACGGCCAGATTCTGTGATAATTATGAAAGTTATCTAAAACAGCTTGTGCAAAACATACAAGCATCAATACATAGTATTAAAGATGTTGCTATGTATGTGGAAAGCCAAATCACAAGGCTAGAAATTGTCATCATGAACATCAATTGACAAGCAAACAGAGATTTCATAATTCAATTTCAAACAATAGAAAATGTTTCTTTGTAAATGCAAATTTGAAATGAAACTTAAATAAGTCAAATTCTTTTGCTAAAAAAAATATTGATTTAAACAAAGAAAAGTCAAAAGTAAAATCAGTACAAGTTGAGGATAACAATTCCACTACAGTACCGATCAAACGAATTCAAAGATGGAAAGTTAAAGACAAATCACCTAAGCCTATTGTTGTTGATAAATATGTTTTTGATGATAAAAGAGATATGATATTGCAAAATGTATCATATTTAGATGAAAACAAAGAGCTCATGCCAACCATGGCTTGGGTTACTAAAAATAAATAAATTTGTTTAATTATGCAGGAACAACCAAGAGAAGCTATCAACAGTGTTTGGCTTGTAGATAGTGGTTGTTCAAGACACATGACTGGTAATATATCTCTATTAAACAACATACAATCTTACAACAGTGGATATGTTATCTTTGCAGGAGATAAAGGTGGTAAGATTACAAAGAAAGTTATAGTGACAAATGGTGTGTTAAGTTTTGAAGATGTCAATTTTGTAGAGGAGCTAAAACATAATTTGCTTAGAGTCTCTCAAATTTGTGATAAAAAGTACTCAACACATTTCACTGATAAAGAAAGTTTTATTCTGAAACTTGGCTTTGTAATTCGTGATGAATGGATTTTATAAACAACTCCGAGAGACAACGAAACATATTTACTAGACATGAATGGTACACAATCTTTTGTAAATGCATCGTGTTTGTTTTCTAAAGCCTCAGAAAGTGATACATTGTTATGGCATCATCATCTTGGACATGTAAATGTTAAGACTATGAACAAACTGGTTAGAGGAAATCAT
Source organism: Flaveria sonorensis (assembly GCA_025506505.1). Lineage (NCBI taxonomy): Eukaryota > Viridiplantae > Streptophyta > Magnoliopsida > Asterales > Asteraceae > Flaveria > Flaveria sonorensis. The sequence goes on from CM046437.1 coordinate 51,581,809, forward strand.
GTTGTTGGCCTACCTTTGAAAGAATTTCAACTAAATGAACATTGTCTATCATGTTCAAAGGCAAATAACGTAAACTTCCTCATAAACCAATTTCTCATACCAATATTAACTCTATTCTTCAATTGTTACACATGGATTTATTTGGTCCTGTTAATGTTTTGAGTTTGGAACGTCGCGCATATTGTTTAGTCATTACTGATGATTTTTCAAGATTTACATGGGTTTTCTTCATAGAAATCAAAGATGAGACACCTCATTTGCTAATAAAATTCATGAGACTCGTGGAAAATCAGACGGACAAAGCAATCAAGTGCATTCAAAGTGATAATGGAACAGAATTTTGCAATCATACACTGAATGAATTCTGTGATTCAAAGGGGATAGCAAGACAATTCAGTTCTGCCAGAACTCCAAAACAAAGTAGAGTTGCAGAAAGAAGAAACAAAACTTTAATTAAAGCAGCCAGAACTATGTTATCAGTAGCCAAATAACCGTCATTTTTTTGGGCTGAAGCTGTTAACACTGCATGTTATGTTCAGAATCATGTTTTAATCAACAAACAACAAAATATAACTCTTTTTTAAATCTTTTTCATACATAAACCCAATGTTAAATATTTCAAAACATTTGGACGCTGTTGTACTTTGTTAAACACATCCGAGTCTAAATCAAAATTTGATGAAAAAGCTGATCAATGTTATTTTGTTGGATATTCTACCAACAAAGTAGCATATCGGGTTTATAATAAAAGATCAAAACAAATAATTGAGTCATTTGATATTGATTGGCATGAATCTAACAAAACAGATGCAGGTTCTGCACCTTCATGGGTTTATGATTATGCTTCTTTATTTGAAACATTTAATCGACCATCTATTGTTTCTACTGCTAATATACCTTTGACGTTCTCAATCCCAGATATCTTTGCTGATGATATTGGATCTATGACTCCTCAAGCAAAAGTAATATCTTCAGATATATCTTCTTCTTCAAGTGTTGCAGCTATTCCAACTTCTGTTTTTGATATGGATTTACTTCATGATGATTCAGTTGTTGAACAAGCTCCACAAGTTTTTGATTAGAGTTGTTTTTCTGCTCAAGTTGATCCAGTTGATATAATTCAAGTACTATTTGAAGATCTTTTTGTCAATAATGATATTCAAGACGAAGATATTGTTCATCAACCTGAAGGAGGGAACATTGTTGACGAACCAGTTGGTCATATGTCTAACTTAGATGAAGTTTTTTCTGAAGAAGCTATTCCATAGTTGAGAATTCATAGATACCATCCAACATACACAATCATTGGACCATTATCTCGACGTGTCCGAACTCGAAGTCAATCAGAAACGATAAATACATCTTTGTACTCATGTTTTCTATCACAAATTGTGCCGAAGAATGTTGAAATGGCATTAAAAGAAAATAGTTGGGTAGAGGCCATGCAAGATGAACTGATGCAATTCAAGAAGTTGAATGTCTGGCATCTGTGTGAATTACCAAAGGCTAAAAGGCATAGTGTACTATCATTTCCCATAATATGAATTGCTTATTCAAGAAATCATGAAAATAAGACAATATTTTTTTTGGATTTTTATATGTTTTATATATGTTTTTGGCTTTTTCATATAATGAATTTGAAAGAGAAAACATGCGTTTCTTTGTAATTTAAAAAGTTGATCAAGCCTAAAGACTTAATCAAGAAATTTAATCTTACTGAATCAAAGGCTTTAGTGAATAAATCAACAAGACAATTTGTTGTATCCACTTTGATCAACTTGATTAAACCTTTTTCTGAGCAGTCTCTTAGAATATGGGATCTGATTTTAATATGCTTTATTTTACTATGATGCACTAGATTAGTAGTGATAAACATAGCAGCTAAGTTATCTATATGAATTGGTTTTTGAAGAAAATTGTAACCATAATCAAGTAGTTGGTTTTGCAACCATAAAACATGAGAGCAACCGGTTGAAGCTGCTATGTACTCAGCCTCAGTTGTGGATTCTTATACATTTGTTTGCTTTTTGCATTGCCAAGAAACTAGTCTTGGACCTATGAATTGACAACCTCCAGTGCTTGATTTTCTGTTGTTGTTACACCTCTAAAGTCACTATCAGAATAAGAGTAGAGGTTGAAGTCTCCTTCTTTGGGATACCAAAGTCTTAGAGCTGGCTTCCCTTTAAGGTATCTGAATATCCTCTTCACTACATTCATATGTGACTCCTTTGGATCTGATTGATACCTAGCACAAACACACATCGCAAACATTATTTCAGGTCTTTTGGCAGTTAAGTACATTAATAATCCTATCATAGATCTATATAATCTTTTATCAACTGACTTCCCTTTAGGATCAGGTACAATCTTATCTATTGTTGATGCTCGTGTTTTGCATGAAGAAGACTCAGCAAGGTTATACTTCTTCAAGATTTGATGCACATACTTTTCCAGATTGATTAAAATGCCATCTGATTTCTGATGAACTTGTAAACCAAGGATGAATGTTAATTCTCCCATAAAACTCATTTGGAACTCAGATTCCATCAAAGATTCAAAGTGTTGACATAATCTTTTGTTTGTTGACCCAAAGATGATATCATCCACATAGACTTGGACAACCAAGAGGTCTTGATGGTCATGTTTAAGGAAAAGAGTCTGATCAATAGTTCACCTTTTGTAACCATGCTTGAGCAGGAAAGATGATAATGTTTCATACTACTTTCTTGGTGCCTGATGAAGACCATACAAAGCTTTGTCAAGCTTGTATACCCTGTGTGGGTAATTAGGATCTTCAAAGCTTGGTGGTTGGGTAACATAGACTTTTTCATCAATTTTACCATATAAGAAGGCACATTTTACATCCATTTGATAAACAGTGAACTTCTTATGTGATGCATAGGCTAGAAAGACTCTAATGGCTTCAATCCTTACAACTGGGCAAAGACTTCATCATAGTCTATCCTTTCTTCTTGAGCATAGCCTTGTGCTATTAGCCTTGCTTTGTTTCTAATGATGATACCTCTGTCATCTAGTTTTTTCTTGAAAAGCCACCTTGTACCAATTGGATATTGTCACACCCTCAAAATCCACGTGCGGAGTTTTACCGCGAGGAGTGTGAACAAACCAGGATCACAGTCAATAGTTACTTAGAACAACACTATATGCCACATTTAAAATAAAAAAAATAAAACCAACCAAAGTTCAAACTTTAAAACCATGCGGAAGCGTTTTGTAAATAAGACAAACCCAAAATATAAAAAAATGCATATTTGGCAAAACATGCGCGAACCCAAAATATTTAAACACACATAAATAAAACCAACAAATATATCTTTAAAATGGAGTCTTAGAATGCATGCTGGACCCGTGTGGTGCTCCTAATGGCAAGAAGAGTTAACGACCAGAGAATAGCATACTAAAATGTCAACACAATGGTTGGTGAGTTCAAGAGTTTGCGTTTATCGTAAGCAATAACATTTGCATAACATAAGAAGTGCATTCAAATAGATAGCTAGTCTATATTCACAAGTAATAACCATAGTGATTTCACTATCGAAGCTGACTGTGTTGCGTTTGTTGCCTCCCGTCACGACTTACCAGGTCGTGACGATATTTGTGTCGAGGACAATATTGCACCCGTTTGACCTCGAGTCGCACAGGTGGGGCTCGTCAGACCCAGTAGTACTACCCAAGATTTCCCGCTAGTTACCATTATTAATGATCCGAAAGTGTGAGGACTTTCAAGGTATTAAGCACTATGTTAAAACATACACAACTTAAAATAAATAAATAGTGTTTGAGTACAAGTATGCTACCTCCCCCAAGAAGAAGGTTTATAAAAAAATAGAGGGGCATGAACTCACCTAGTGTGTAAGATAATGACTAATGAGAACTGGTGATAGGTGCAAAGACAACCCTTCAAAGGTTACCTAGAACATGAGAGTACATAAGTACATGTACACAGATCATATTGAAACCCTAAGTGCTTTACAAACCAAAGAACTCAATGTTCTAGAAGACAAGACACATTTGACCCAGTTGACTAGTTTGACCCATTGGTGACATTATAGGTGAATTTCCATTCAAACAAGCATAACAGCCTATCACACATGATTAACATACAAACTGATTACATATAACCCTTCATTAACGACATGTAATAATTAGATCATCATACAAGTCATGCGAATCTCAAACTATTATCATGCTCATAACATCTATAACACAAATAATACACCATACAAGGATCAAATCACGCATCACATGCCATGTGAAGCCACTCACGACTTCACGCCCTAAACCCTGCCAATCCTACTAAGTAGGGGCCTTAGATTCGCATGTGTGTATGATGACCATCACACATCAATTACCACAATCCAAATCATTTCCAAAACATTCATTCATGATTAACCATCAATCAATCAAAAGCCCTAGCTTACCTATATGACTCATACCATGATTTTTCCACAAAGAGGCCAAAACAGGTAACAAACCAAATCAACATTCATACAACATAAACAACACATTTAATCACCTTAGAAACCATCCATGAACACACTAGCATGGTCCTAATGTCCCAAACATGCTCAAGTCATCCAATTCAAGGATTTGCCCAAATAAAGTTTCCCTTCTGGGAAAGTACATCCCAAATTCATCAAACTCACATTACATTCATGAATTTACCAATTGCATATCAATTCAAGCTCATGAAAATAACTAAACATGATCAACAACATCTAACCTTCATGTTACATCAACTTTCATAGCCAAAAGTTTCCACTTTTGGCAAGGAATGAACTACAACATTCAATCCAAGGTTTCTAACATTCATATCAACCATCTAGCATCTAATCATCATCACAAACACATCAACAACATCAACTCATCATCAAATCACCATATCCATGCAAATAAAGTTACTATTATTGGTAACCTATGAACAACGCATCAAAAACAAAGCTTTCTGGCATAATCAACGTTAACTAACATCAATACAACCTAACTAACATCATAACATCATCAAACAACCAACAATCGACCCTCAATTGCAGGATTCGAACACCAACTTTCGGCCAACATCAAAATCCATAAAAAACATATAAAAATCTAACCTTTAATCACGTGTAGGCTTGGAATTGATGATTCTAACGTGTTGTAGCACTTGAAATCGACCAAAATCGATGATGTTTGCTTGTTCTAGGGCTGAATTTCGAAGTGTGTGTGTGTGTGAAGCTTGGTCGCGGCCGATGGGGGCTATCAGGGTTAGGATTTTGGTTTTTGTTTTATTAATTTATGGTAATTACCCCTTAAACCCTTGCAATTTGTATTTTAAAAAAAATAGACTTTAATTTACTTTTTAAAAAGGTTTTTAACTAAACAACAAGCATATAACTTAATAATAATAATCATATGTATTATCCTTACTAGATACAAAACATACGAGTTAAACACACACGTTTCCACGTTATGGGATAAAATTTACAATAAACATTTAAATCACATAATCACAACTAATAATCAACAGAGTAATTATTTGTTTCACATTATTAATTATTATTAAGTCACCAACGTTCAACGACAATTAGTGTGTGCTCCCGACTCGTGTATGCAAGACTTAACGGGACTAACGGAGTTTGGTAACGGAAAATTACCGGTTGTCACATTATCCCCATGTTGAAAGAATTTTCGTCCCGAAAATTGCGTTACATGGTGAGTATTCCATCACTGGTCTACTGCATTGGCACAAAGTAATCGAAATCGAGTGAGTTTTGGATGAGTTGTCACATCATCCTCATGTTGAAAGAAATTTCATCCCAAAATTTAATGAGTACCTTCGCCGGCTGGCATCGTCTTTTCGAATAGCTGAGGATACTTAAGCTTCATTTGGTCTTCACGTTCCCACGTGAATTCTGGTCCACGTCTCGAGTTCCAACGAACTTTGACGATGGGTATCTTGCTTTGCTTAAGCGTTTTCACCTCACGATCCATCACTTCGACAGGTTCCTCAACGAAGCGTAACTGTTCATTTACTTGAACCTCTTCCAGCGGTACAACCATAGTTTCATCCGTTAAACATTTCTTTAGATTTGAAACATGGAATACATCATGGATTCCACTTAGCGAATCAGGTAAGGCTAGTAAATAAGCCACTGGACCTATTCTTTCCAAGATCTCAAATGGTCCAACATATCTCGGATTAAGTTTTCCTCTTTTACCAAACCGAATCACGCCTTTCCACAGTGAGACTTTCAATAAGACTTTATCACCAACTTGAAATTCTAGAGGTTTTCGTCACTTGTCAGCATAACTTTTCTGTCTGTCGCGCACTGCAGCCATATGGTTCCTTATTTGTACAATCTTTTCAGTAGTCTTGTGTACTAACTCAGGACCCGTTAGCTGGCTGTTACCAATTTCAGCCTAACAAACTGGTGATCTATATTTTCTCCCATACAACGCTTCGAAAGGTGCCGCCTTTATGCTAGTGTGATAACTGTTGTAAGAAAATTCCAATGGTAGGTGAACTTCCCAGTTATTCCCGAAGTCAACCACGCAAGCACGTAACATGTCCTCCAAAGTCTGTATAGTATGCTCACTTTGACGATCAGTCTGTGGATGATAAGCAGTACTCATATCCAATCACGTACCTAAAGCTTTCTGCAACGACTGCCGGAAGTGTGATGTGAAACGAGAATCGCGGTCAGAAATAATTAAGATCGATACTCCATGCCTCGAAACGTTCTCCTTCAAGTAGAGTCGGGTTAATTTCTCCATCTTATCTGTTTCCTTTATCGCTAGGAAATGAGCAGACTTTGTTAATCTATCCACGATAACCCATATTGTGTCACAACCAGTAGAAGTACGAGGTAACTTAGTAATAAAATCCATTGATATCTGATCCCACTTCCACATAGGGATCTCGGGTTGTTGTAGTAGACCAGATGGTTTCTTATACTCCACTTTAACCTTCGAGCAGGTCAAACACTTGCTCACATAAGTAGCTACATCCGCTTTCATATTAGGCCACCAATAGTGCGCCTTCAGATCATGATTCATCTTGTCAGATCCAGGATGTATGGAGTACTTAGACTTGTGTGCCTCACTCATGACCAAGTCTCTCAGATTTCCATGTAGAGGTACCTAAAGTCTATCCATGAAGTAACAAATTCCATCTGCTTTTACTTCCAATTGTTTTTCCATTCCCCTTAAGGATTTAGACCCAATGTTTTCTGCTTTCAAAGCTTCTGTCTGAGCCTCTCGGATTTGTTCTGGTAACTGTGTGCTAATAGTAAGCTGCAAAGCTCGCACACGTCGAGGCTTAGCAGTTTCTTTCCTACTCAGCGCGTCGGTGACTACATTTGCTTTCCCCGGATGATATCTGATGGCACAATCATAATCGTTCAACAATTCCACCCAGCGTCTTTGCCTCATGTTCAACTCCTTTTGCTCAATGATGTGCTGAAGACTCTTGTGATCGGTGTAAATAGTGCATTTGGTACCGTACAAGTAGTGTCTCCAGATCTTTAAGGCAAAAACTACTGCACCCAGTTCCAAGTCATGGGTGGTATAGTTCTTCTCATGAATCTTCAGCTGTCTAGAGGCGTAAGCTATCACCTTATCCCGCTGCATCAAGACGCATCCAAGTCCTTGAATAGACGCATCGCAGTAGACTACGAAGTCATCACTACCATCCGGTAACGCTAATATTGGTGCGCTACACAGTTTCTGTTTCAGCAACTGGAAAGCAGATTCCTGATTCTCACCCCATTTGTATGTTGTTCCCTTATGAGTCAAGGCTGTGAGAGGTTGTGCAATCTTAGAGAACCCTTCAATGAATCGTCGATAATATCCCGCTAATCCAAGAAATTGTCGTATCTCACTCGGTGTATTAGGAACAGACCAATTCTTTATCGCTTCAACCTTTGCAGGATCAACATGTATTCCCTTCTTGTTGACAATATGACCCAAGCATTGTACCTCACGTATCCAGAAATCACACTTAGAAAACTTTGCATACAGTTGTTCCTTTCTAAGTAATTCCAAGATTAAACGTAAGTACTCGCCATGTTCTTCCTTAGTCCTTGAGTATATCAATACGTCATCAATAAAGACAATAACAAACTGATCAAGATAGAGTTTGCACACGCGATTCATGAGGTCCATGAATACTGCTGGTGCATTCGTCAACCCAAATGGCATGACCGAAAATTCAAAGTGACCATATCGTGTACGGAAAGTAGTCTTCAAGATGTCCTCTTCTAGAACTCTCAGTTGATGATACCCAGACCTCAGATCAATCTTAGAGTAATAGCTTGATCCTTGCAGTTGATCAAACAAATTATCGATACGAGGTAGGGGATATCTATTCTTGATAGTAACCTTGTTCAATCCCCTATAGTCAATGCACATTCGAAATGTACCATCCTTCTTCATCATAAATAAAACTAGCGCTCCCCAGTGCGACGAACTCGGTCGGATAAACCCTTTATCCAACAACTCTTGTAGTTGGGCGGATAATTCCTGCAGTTCATTCGGAGCTAACCGGTACGGTGGTCTCGCAATTGGAGCGGCTCCTGGAGTCAACTCAATTTGGAATTCAACTTGACGATGAGGTGGTAATCCAGGCAGGTCTTCCGGAAACACCCCGGGAAACTCGTGAACTACGGGGATATCCTCTATCTTCTTCTCCTCGGTCAGTTTATCTGTGACGAGTGCCAATATGGCCAGTCGACCCTTTCGTAACAAATTCTGTGCCTTCATGAATAAGATGATGCCTATCACCGCACCACTCCTATCACCTCTGACCGTAAGGACTTTTTCACCAATGGGAATCCGTATGATCTTCTCGTGGCATATGAATTCCGCTTGTTTACCGGAAAGCCAATCCATGCCTACTACCACATCAAACCTTCCTAACGTAACAGGCATGAGATCTATGGTGAATGTATGACCAGCAAGCTCTATCTTGCAGTCTCTAAGAATATGCGTTACGTGAATCTGTGTACCGTCAGCTAACTCTACGGTGTATTTAGATTCTAAGGCTGAGGGCATATCACTTAAAAGACTATAGAACCAAGTTGAAACGAAACTTCTATCGGCTCCGGTATCGAATAATACGGTAGCAAAACGACCATTAACCGAAAATTTACCAGTTACTGTTGTAGGATCGTTTAGAGCCTCACCTGAGCCAATGACGAAGGCTCTTCCTTTGGCTCCATTGTTGTTTCCCCATTGTTGTTGCCATTACCATTGTTGTTGTTATTATTGTTGCCATTGTTATTGTTGCTGTTGCCATTGTTGTTGCCATTACCATTCCTCTTTAGTTGCGTTTGTTGCTTTTCCGTTGTTTCCGATTGTTGAGGTTGTCTTTTGCCCAACTTTTCCTGCCGGTGTGATGGTAGTTGCATCGATTGCACTTAGGTTTCCCCACATTTTCTCCTTGTCCCTGCGATGCCGAGGATGACTGATTGAAATTTTGGTTGTTATCAAACCTCCTTTGTTGCTGGGAAGGTTGTTGTTGCTGTTGTACCTGTTGCTGCTGTTGTGGATGGTTGCTGGATGACAATCCCTTGTTGCTTGAACCATCCCACTTGCGTTTATGGTCGGGCACGCTTAGGTAATCGACCTTGCTCGACTGCTTGATCAGTCAGCCTGTGGGCTATCCGGATAGCCTGTTGTATGGTAGTGGGGTTGGAAGCAGTTACCATACTCTGAATTTCGGGCACCAGTCCACGTATGTAGTGCTCGACTCTCTTGTGCATTTCATTGACCATTCCAGGGCATAGTGTGGCTAACTCATGAGTACGGGTCGTGTAGGCTTCAATTTCTGAACCTTGCATTTTGAGTTGCCAGAACTCAATCTCTAGTTTCTGCACTTCATTTTGGGGGCAGTATTCTTCAGTCATGATTTCTTTGAATTCATCCCAAGCTAGTTCATTGGCCATGGCTTGACCCATCATTTGCACCTGAGCATTCCACCAGGAAAGTACTGCGCCTTCCAATGTCCAGGTGGCATACTTCACCCGATCAGCAGGAGGGCAGTTGCATTTTGCGAAGACAGACTCTGTCTTCTCTAACCACCTTACAAGCCCTACAGCTCCTTCCGTCCCGCTGTAGGTATGGGGTTTACAGTCCATGAAGGACTTGTAGGTACATGGTGGTGGTCCTATTTTGACAACCCAAACATTAGTCAGATATCCTAGACAATTATCTAGAATAATTAGTTTAACCTCTCGTTATCATTTACCTGCTGGTTGTCTCGGTTGGGCAGCAGCCACTGCCGGCTGAACTTGTTCGTTAATTAATGCCGCCAATTTCGCAGGCTTCATGTTTATGGCTCCGGCACCACGTCCACGACCACGCCCACATCCTCTTCCTCGTGCGTCCATATTTCACTTTACAATTCACAATTACAATAATGAGTAACATCCAACACTTTAATCTCATCAAGGTACAGTAAACAATAAGAAATAATGCATTCACCACAACCACAACATTTATAACAAAAATAATAGCCAAAGATAAATAAATTGTAATTGAGTCACAAAATATTCCATCAATGTCAAAATTTAAGTTTGTCAGTTGGGTGGGAAACAACCCTTCCCACATGGGTTTCAATGAAAAGAAACACTACATAGTCTAAGTCATTTAAAAGTGGAATCAGTCCAGTACTTCAGATCCGTCACTGTCCTCATCCATCTCTGATGGTTCTTCTTCGGGGGCTTCCTCGGATTCTTCTTCCAGGTCTTCCTCATCAGGGTCCACCAAAGGTGCAGGGGCTTCAACAACCTGAAGTGCTGCTAGCTGTGCCTCTAGATCAGCAAACCTATCATCGATCACTATGTTATGGTGATCCTGTGCATCCATACGCCTACTAAATGCTACAACGTTACTTTCCAGAGTATGATGTCCACCAATGGCCATCGAGAGTCGCTCTTGAAGCGTCTCTACCTGGTAGCGCAACTGACGCATCTCAAATCGTAAGGCAGAGTTCTCATCAGTGAGTCCTCGGATACGCTGTCGCTCCGTGTCTAGAGTGGCTACCAAAGCTGCAAACGCCTGCTCGAGAGGGATGCTCAAAGTAGGAACAGTAGGCAATGCAGAGGCTGTCGATGACCTAGTCCTAGGTCGTGTAGGAGCTACTGGTGGTACGCGCTCTCTGTAAGTCATACGGTTTATGTAGGTGGGGTAGAAATCCTAGTTTCGTGGAGGATAGAGCTCAGGAGGTATGAAAGGCTGATCCCAGTCTATCTCGCCGGGAGGATAAGGATGTCGGGGCCAGTTAAATCCCCTATCAGGTACGGGAGACGTTGGAGGTGACTCAGATCGTGCAGGTCTCTTGCCTAAATTTTTGGACGATGATGCCATGCTGCGAAGTACGTGTTGCGTATGCCAATGAGTATACAGTAAGGAGAGTAAGCGATAAGTAACTAACAACTGTGCGGTTATAGTCTAGTGTGTGTATGCAACCTAGTTCCCTATAACCAATGGCTCTGATACCAATCTGTCACACCCTCAAAATCCACGTGCGGAGTTTTACCGCGAGGCGTGTGAACAAACCCGGATCACAGTCAATAGTTACTTAGAACGACACTATATGCCACATTTAAAATAAAACCAACCAAAGTTCAAACTTTAAAACCTTGCGGAAGAGTTTTGTAAATAAGACAAACCCAAAATATAAAAAAATGCATATTTGGCAAAACATGCGCCCAAAAAATTTAAACACACATAAATAAAACCAACAAATATATCTTTAAAATGGAGTCTTAGAATGCATGCTGGACCCGTGTGGTGCTCCTAATGGCAAGCAGAGTTAACGACCTGAGAATAGCATACTAAAATGTCAACACAATGGTTGGTGAGTTCAAGAGTTTACGTTTATCGTAAGCAATAACATTTGCATAACATAAGAAGTGCATTGAAATTGATAGCTAGTCTATATTCACAAGTAATAACCATAGTGATTTCGCGATGGAAGCTAACAGTGTTGCGTTTGTTGCCTCCCATCACGACTTACCAGGTCGTGACGATATTTGTCTCTAGGACAATATTGCACCCGTTTGACCTCGAGTCGCACTGGTGGGGCTCCTCAGACCCAGTAGTTCTACCCAAGATTTCCCGCTAGTTACCATTATTAACGATCCGAAAGTGTGTGGACTTTCAAGGTATTAAGCACTATGTTAAAACATACACAACTTACAATAAATAAATAGTGTTTGAGTACAAGTATGCTACCTTCCCCAAGAAGAAGGTTTATAAAAAAATAGAGGGGCATGAACTCACCTGGTGTGTAAAGATAATGACTAAAGAGAACTGGTGATAGGTGCAAAAACAACTCTTCAAAGGTTACCTAGAACACGAGAGTACATAAGTACGTGTACACAGATCATATTGAAACCCTAAGTGCTTTACAAACCAAAGAACTCAAAGTTTTAGAAGACAAGACACATTTGACCCAGTTGACTCATTTGACCCGTTGGTGACATTATAGGTGAATTTCCATTCAAACAAGCATAACAGCCTATCACACATGATTAACGTACAAACTAATTACATATAACACTTCATTAACCACATGTACTAATTATATCACCATACAGCCAGATATCATACAAGTCATGCGAATCTCAAACTATTATCATGCTCATAACATCTATAACACAAATAATACACCATACAACGATCAAATCACGCATCACATGCCATGTGAAGCCACTCATGACTTCACACCCTAAACCCTGCCAATCTTACTAAGTAGGGGCCTCAGATTCGCATGTGTGTATGATGACCATCACATATCAATTACCACAATCCAAATCATTCCCAAAACATTCATTCATGATTAACCATCAATCAATCAAAAGCCCTAGCTTACCTATATGACTCATACCATGATTTTTCCACAAACATGCCAAAACAGGTAACAAACCAAATCAACATTCATACAACCTAAAAAACATATTTAATCACCTTAGAAACCATCCATGAACACACTAGCATGGTCCTAATGTCCCAAACAAGCTCAAGTCATCCAATTCAAGGATTTGCACAAATAAAGTTTCCCTTTTGGGAAAGTACATCCCAAATTCATCAAACTCACATTACATTCATGAATCTACCAATTGCATATCAATTCAAGCTCATGACAATAACTAAACATGATCAACAACATCTAAACATCATGTTACAGCAACTTTCATACCCAAAAGTTTCCACTTTTGGCAAGGTATGAACTACAAAATTCAATCCAAGGTTTCTAACATTCATATCAACCATCTAGCATCTAATCATCATCACAAACACATCAACAACATCAACTCATCATCAAATCACCATATCCATGCAAATAAAGTTACTATTATTGGTAACCTATGAACAACTCATCAAAATCAAAGCTTTCTTTCATAATCAACGTTAACTAACATCAATACAACCTAACTAACATCATAACATCATCAAACAACCAACAATCGTCAATTGCAGGATTCGACCACCAACTTTCGGCCAACATCAAAATCCATGAAAAACATATAAAAATCTAACCTTTAATTACGTGTAGGCTTGGAATTGATGATTCTAACGTGTTGTAGCACTTGAAATCGACCAAAATCGATGATGTTTGCTTGTTCTAGGGCTGATTCCGAAGTGTGTGTGTGTGTGAAGCTTGGTCGCGGCCGATGGGGGCTATTAGGGTTAGGATTTTGGTTTTTGTTTTATTAATTTATGGTAATTACCCCTTAAACCCATGCAATTTGTATTTTATAAAAACTAGACTTTTAATTACTTTTTAAAAAGGTTTTTAACTAAACAACAAGCATATAACTTAATAATAATAATCATATGAATTATCCTTACTAGATACAAAACATACGAATTAAACAAACACGTTTCCACGTTATGCGATAAAATTTATAATAAACATTTAAATCACATAATCACAACTAATAATCAATAGAGTAATTATTTGTTTCACATTATTAATTATTATTAAGTCACCAACGTTCAACGACAACTAGTGTGTGCTCCCGACACGTGTATGCAAGACTTAACGGGACTAATGGAGTTTGATAACAGAAAATTACCGGATGTCATAGATATTGGCCTTCAGGGAGATCAAATAGATTCTAAACCTTTTGCTTTCTGAATTGCTGAAGCTCTTCTTGCATTGCTTAAATCCAGCTGTTGTCTTTCAATGCTACAGTTATGTTTGGTGGAACCACTTGTGAAAGAAAACGGGAGAAAAGACAAATATTGGCGGCTCCCTTTTGACTTCTTGTGGTTCTTTCATTAAGATCACCAATAATGTTTTCTATTGGATGATACTTATGAATTCTTGTTGTTGGTATTGATTCAACTGGAATGGATGATTCCAAGTTTGTTATATTGGTTGATGGAGATGCATTCAGCTGAGATAGGGAATCAACAAAGTAATTAAGATCCTCATTATTTTTGGTCTTCTGATGCTGAATGAAATCCATCTTCAGGATTTTATGTTTTCGCAGATGTTGGTATAACTTCAGCAGTAGTTACAGGAACAACTACGGATGTTGTAGTTTGTGGATCTGCAGATGTGAATGTTGTTGGAATGTTTTCTGATAGATTGGGAACTTCAGATGAAGGAAATGAATCATCTTCGGAAGTAGGAAAATCTACGGATGTAGAAGGAACTTCTGCTGATGTAGAAGGAACTTCTGCGGATGTAGAAGGAACTTCTGCTAAGATTGAATTTCCATTTCCATCAGAATTGTCATTGCTTTTTTGAGATGAAGGGCTTGGATCAGCAATATGTGAAGTATGTGTCTGGGGTACTCTTGGGGGATCAACTGTCAATGGCACTTCACTCATGCTTGGAGGGACATAATGATAGCATGTATCCGTAGTACCTTCAACATTCAAATAACAAGAGTTAAATGAATTTGTTAAAGCATCTATATCAAACAACCAAGATGATCCTTTTATAGATTTTGGAAATAAGGATTCATCAAATGATACATTAGGTGTTTCCTCAACAATGTTGTGATGTGGAATGTAGACTCTATATGATTTACATATTGATGAGTAACCAACAAAGAAACCATCATAAGCTTTTTCATCATACTTTCCTAATTGATCTTTGGTGTTTAAAATAGACACATGACACCCAAAAGCCCTAAGATATCTTATAAAAGGTTTTCTTTTAAACAAAAGTTCATAAGGTATTTTATTATGTTCTTTGACAATTAATGTCCTGATTTGAACAATGCATGCGGTGTTCACTACTTCTACCCCAAATGTTATAGGCAACTGTGAATCAGCTAGGATTGTTCTTGCTGCTTCAATTAGAGTCCTGTTTCTTCTTTCAGCAACTCTATTTTGTTGTGCAGTTCTTGGTGAACTGAGTTGTCTAGCAATGCCTTTGTTCATTCAAAAAGATTCTAAAACATGATTAACAAATTCAGTTCTATTATCACTTTTTAAAATTTTGATCTTTAAATCAAGTTGATTTTCAATCTTAGTGATAAACTCCATTGATGTTTCTGATGTTTCCCTTTTATGTTTTAAGAAAAAGACCCATATGAATCTAGTGAAATCATCAACAATCACCAAATAGTATTGCCTTTTACCAATGCTCAATACATTAGTTGCACCAAAAAGATCCATGTGTAGCAATTTGAGTGGTGTTGTGTTTGTGTTTGTGTTTTTTGTTTTGGACTTGTGTGACACGCTATGTTGGTTTCCTTTATAACATGATGAACAATGATTAGAACAGTAAAATTCTTTCTTGGGAAGGCCAATGACTAAGTCATTTTTGACCAAGTTATTCATGTTCTTCATCTTTGAATGAACCATTCTTCTATGCCACAGTTGAGCTTCATCTTCTGATGGCTTAGAAATTAGGCAGGTTTCATTCCTTGTCATAGAGGTGTTGTTAATATGCAAAACATAAGTGTTTCCTTTTCTTGGTGCTTTAAGAAGGATCCAATCTGCTGGGACTTGAAAACCTGGCATAAGAATGTAACATAAAGAGTTATCAAATAAAGTGGTATAATTTTGATCATAAATTTGAGATACACTGCGTAAGTTGTATTGTAAATTTTGACGAAAATTAACTTTCTCAAATTTGAGTACTCCATTTGTTACCATTCCTACACCAACAATTTTACCTCCCATCTTATCTCCACCAAATGCCACATATGAAGCATTTTTATGTTTGAAATCATTGAGGAGTGAACAGTTTCCTGTCATATGCCTAGAACAACCACTGTCAACATACCACTTATTGTCAGTCCTCCATGGATGTTCTTGCAAAAATAATGAAATCAATTAGAATGTAGAGCCCAAGCCTTAATGGTCTTGGGCTTGTCATTGTTATCTAGAATAGTTACTCTATCATGAATGAGCCTAGATGACTCAAGATTGTTTCAAGTCTCAAATTGATTCATTATGTTCTATTTGGGGTGAGGATGATTCTGTTGAAGATGGACTTGAAGCACTTTGATCTTGATTCACAGTCACTTTCTCTATCACTTCTTCCTTGGGTATCTTTTTCTTCAAACTTAGAAGATGATATTTTGTTAGACAAAGTTTCAGCATCTTTTATTTTTGACTGTGGTACATGATTACCCTTTTTAAAGCGATCAAAGAAAGCTTCATCTTCCTATAACACTACCTTCTAGTGAGGAGTCTTGCTTTGATAGTGTTGCTTCTCCTTCTTCTTCTTTGTTTGATCATCAGCAGATGTTAGCTTCTTGACCTTTGGCTCCTTTTGTTTTGGTTGTTACTTCTTTTGTCTTGAGACCTTTCATTTTTCATTCTCAGAAGATTGTGAGTCTGATTCATCATTCTCAGATTGTTGCTTCTTTAGCACTTTAGATTTGTTCTTCTTGTTGAAGTAGCATTCTTGAGTAGAATGGTTCTTCTTGCTGCAAATAGCACAGTGCTTATTAAAGTAGCAATCAGAAGTTATATGATTATTTATATTGCACATGGAGCAATAGCTGCTGAAATAATAATCTTCTGTGTTGTGATTCTACATGTCACACCACTTACAATATTTTTCTTCAGCTTCACTATCACACTCTACTACCTTTTTTTGCTTCTTTTTCAATTCTCTTTCAATCTTTGTAGCTGAAGTATCTTCTTGTTGTTGCTGGGGATTCACATCTCTTTGTTGTTTCTTGACTTTCTTGATAGTTTGTGATTTTGCAGATGATTTCTTCTTCCGTAGATCTTCTACGGATGACTGTTTTGATTCAGATAATTGCTTCTTCCGCAGATCTTCTACGGATGTTGACTTTGAATCAGATGAATTCTTCTTTTGCAGATCTTCTACGGATTTTGACTTTAAATCAGATGAATGCTTCTTCCGCAGATCTTCTACGGAAGTTGACTTTAGAACATTTTTCCTTTGTTTTTCTACAGATGTGTGAGGACCAGTCTTCTTCTTCCGCAGGTGTTCTGCTAAAGTGTTTTTCTCTTCTTCCTCCATAGTTCTTTTTGTTGACTGACTTTTGTGCTTTTTGTTGAGTCCTGAATTCATTCATTAAGCTAACCAATTCTTGTTTAGATGGTCTTCAACAAATTTCTTTGTTTTGGGGGATAAGGTAGCTTGATCTCCTCAAGGACTTTGGGAATTATAGGTTCAATTATCAAATTCTTTTCCTTACCCAACCCAACACATTCTTGTTCATTAGGCTTATCAACCTCATCTAGATCATCAGAGTCATCAAAGTCAAATTCTGATTCATTTTGTTTTGAAAATTCTAATTCAGATGAATCATTTTCACTAATTTCAGTATCGTCACCATTTACCACTTCATTATTTTCAACTTCTTATTTAGTTTTGGTGCTTGACACAAAATGATTTGATAAACTATTTGTCATTGACTCTGGTAGTGTGGTGTAATTATCATTCACTGGTGGTCAAAGAACATTAAATCCCAACCCATACCTGTTCTTTGATTCAATATGAGAATTTTACAGTTTCTCATATTGCTGTGATGATAATTGGAACTTTTGAAGTTTCACTTTAGTAGATGCATGATCAGTCATGGACTTGGTTAAAGAGGTGGTCAGATGCTCAACTTGTGCTTTTAGATTATAATTTTCAGACACAAGTTTATCTAAATCCTTTTGAAAGGAAGTGATTTTGACCTGATACAGTTTATGTTCTCTTACATGAGATTCATTTAAAATCATTGTTTCTTTGACTTTAGTAGCCAATTGTTGAGCATGGACCTTGTATCTCTCTACCTCTTCAACACATGTTGGTGAACATAAGTTGTCCCTTACCTCTCTGGCCATAGGTGGAACTTTGTTCTCCAAGTTTGCCATCAGTGCTTGATTTTCCTCCTGGACTTTCTTCTCATACATGGTCCAATCATAAGTTCCATCCTATAAAATAATCAAACCAGTTTCTTTAGAGTTACTGGTACCCATTGAAGAACCTGTGGCTGGTAGGGATGAGTTTGTTAGCTGAGGTTGCTTGAAGCTTCTCTGATTTTCTTGTCTTCTGTCTGTTGTTGATTGCTGATTGTTGTTGCATTCCCTTGAGAAGTGACCATACAAATTACATCTGTAACACCTCACCTTTGATCTGTCAACACCAATCTTTGTTGTCTTCCTGCAACAGATAGTCCTATGTTCCTTCTCATGTACATCTTGACCCTGTAAGCATTCTTGTCCATTTGCCATTGTAGATCAGTCTCTTCCACTTCATCAGGATGAAGTTCTTCCAGGTCTTGTTGGCAGATGTGAGCAGGAGTTAGAGTACTAGCCAAATAAGCTTAAAAGCTTGAATTGAATGCTGCAAATTCTGCTTAATGTTCTTCTGTTTCTGGAACCACAGTGATTGGTTCAGATTTGCTGTTGCTTTTGTTATTTGATGATCCCTTTGCTGCTAAACTTTTAGAATCATCAGATTTTCCTTTTGCTTTCCTGTTTGAATTGTTTTGAGAGCTTACTTTAGAGGACTTTGCAACATTAGAAACCAATTTCCTCTTCATTATCACTCTCAACACAAGAGCTTCATCATCATCATTATAGATGAATGCACTCCCAGCACCCTTTGTTTCTTTGAATTGATATGGTGCTATTGGTGCTTTTACACTCTTGTTTCTTGTTTTCTCATCTAACTCCAAAGCTTCTACCTTTGCTACCAAATTGTCTAACCTAATTGCCTTTAGATCAAGAGTATTCTTGAACATAGACATAGTTTGAGTCCAACTCTCTTGCAAGGAGTGGAGCATCTTTTTGTTTAACTCCTCATTCCTATACTTCAACTTAAAGATATTCATCTCAGTAATAAGTTGCATGAATCTGTGGAGTTGTTGAGGAACTAATTCACCCATAATATGATGAAAAGTCTCATACTGTGAACGAAGAGTATCCTTTCTGATACTTCTGACCTCATCACTTCCTTCACACAAAGTGTGAAGAATTTTCCATAATGAGTTTGCTATTTTGTATGCTTCACACCTGATCAAGTGGTCTTCATGTAAAGCCAGAGTAAGCATACTATAGGCCTTAATGTCAACTTTAACTTTCATAGCATCATCAGGAGACAGATTTTTCAAACTTATGGGCTGATTATTGTCTTTATAATCATGTCCTAAAGCAGGTGGAATCTAAGGACCTTCAGTAACGGACACCCATAAATCAGAATCTGTATAGTTGACGTGGTTCCTGAATCTAATTTTCCATATTTTGAAATCAGATTTGTTCTCCAACTTCGGAGGTTGATAAGCTCCAACCACTGAATTGCTCATGTTGATTATCTATGTTAATTACAAAACTTATCATATGATCTAATATCCTATGAATGTGTAAAAAAGCAATACAAATACACTAACACAGCAATAACAAATTACTGATAATATTGATATCAAATCAACTAAGACAAAAATTCCTTTGAATTAATGACTTCTGTGCAAACGAACTAGTTAATAACACACTCTTAATTAAATAAAAAGATGTGGTCAAAATTAGACAAATCACTCAATATATTCTCAGTTAATTTGAAATTAATAATGTTAGATGATGATGGGTATTGTTCAAACATGATAGAACAGGCTTGAAATATCGCACAATAACACAAATCCATGAATCAAAAGCGATTCTCAGGCAAATCAAAATTAATCAATGGAACAGTGAATAATGATCGATATAACAAGATTTTTTGATGATTTGATAAAACAAACAATCAATTAAAAAAAATCAAACTGATAGATCAATTTATCTAGATCAATGAGCACATGGCTCTGATACCACCTGTGAATCCAAGAATCGAATCAGGAATTATAAGTTTGATTGAATAAATAAAGATCGCGAAATTATCAATATTTGATTGTTAATTTAATTTTTCGTGAAATTGAAATCGATTAAAAAAATATAAAACAAATTAAAAACTGAACAATATAATATGGAAAAAAGATTGTTTCATTTGTTTTTCATTGATACAAAATCGATTACAATGACTAATGATGCTTTGGTGATCTTGTGATCTCCAATGATGTTCTTGATGTTTTGCTATGTTGATGGATTGATTGTTCGATCGATTAATGATCAATGATATATCTATTGTTCGATTGATGATCGATGATCTCGTTTCTAAGTGTATGTATCTCTATTTGTATATTGATATCTCTCTCAATCTCTCTCTATGTTTATCTCTTCATGTGATATATCTATTTCTGTGATGTATATCTCTTCCTAAATTAGTGCACCCATGCCTTATCTTTATTGGCAGAGGGATTCACTTTACAAAAGAAATATTATTGATATGACGTGAAATATTTGCTTGACATAAATAGTGTCTTCTGTGGTCGTTGAATTGATGACGTCACAGGTTGACTTTATGTTGCGTACTTGATGATTTGAGATCATACAAGTATTTTGTTCTTCCGTTGGAATCGGTCTTCCATAGGAGTTAGTCTTCCGTAGGAGTTGATACTTTGTTGTTGAACTTCATCCTCAAGAGCAAACTTCCTTCTTTCACAGCAACAACTTGACTTCAGTACTTGTTCTTCAGTAGATGTTGAGCTTCCGCAGGAGATCTACGGATGTGTATTCCTTGTTTTTTGTTCCACGAAACATCTATGGAGGAACAACTTGTTCATCCGCAGGAGTTCTTTCACTTAGTCAATTTTCCAAATTGACCAAGTATATGTTTTCCTGCAATTACATACAATCAACACAAATAATATTTGGGTTAACATATATATCTTGCATTACATAATAATGATAAAGAATTATAGATCTTCATTACAAGAAATGATTCATCATCTAAACCTATACAAAAGATCTAGACCCAACATAATGGTTCCCCCTCTTCTCACTCTCCTCTTCATCTGCTTTTCTCTAACCTAATTTCACTCACAACCCGACTTCGTTCTTATCTTCCTTCATCGTACAGCTACTTGAAATGGCCAACCTTGACTGCAATAACCAACCTGATTTTTCCATGCATCTTCATAGGAGAATTAATCAAGTTGCTCTGTTAGACTCTAAGAAAGATCCAGGTTTCTCAGAGGTTTGTCGTTACTTTTTTTTATCCAACTACTTTACCTCCCTCACCATTGATCCTCCTCTCTATGATGATCAGTTATTGGCATTCTAGCAGACCTACCAAGAGGTCACCATGGATGGGGAGAAGGCACTGTCTGCAACAGTGCATGGGAGGACAATCTTTATCACTCTGGCCACCATAAACACACATCTTCAGCTGGATGATGTAGAAGGTGTCCTTTCCTAAAGCTGCTGTTAACCACTCCTTTGAGCAGATAGGCTATGAAGGTGACTTCTCAGTCAAGACCTTCAGGAAGGGGAAGGTCTCCTCTTAGTGGAAGTACCTCCTCCATGTTGTCATACATAGCTTATCCAACAAGCATGGAGGATAGGACAATATTCTAGAAGACCTCTCCTTTATAGTCCATGGGATGGTTCAGGGGACAAGTTCAGGTATTCCTAATTTGTATATACCAATTTACTTGCTAACTTAGACTCCCTAGAGTATTACATGTTCCCTAGATATGTCTAGCACATTATCAATTATGAACAGGGCATACAGTTGAGGGAAATAGGTAATATTTTAAAACTGGGATAGATGAAGCCCGACATCTTCAAAATCATGAGGAAGCCAACTATTGGCTTCTCCGGGGTAGAAACAGCCATAGTCCCAAAAATGTTTGAGCTCATTACACAAGGTGGCAACCTATCAGCACCAGTTAGTGTTGAACCCACACCTTCTACCTCCCAACAAAAAATACAACCTACAATAACCCTCACCTACCAGAGAAAAACAAAACAAAACCCTAGACATGCTATTCAGCTTGTGCAGGCCCCCATATCACCAACCATGCAGGACGAAGTGGTAACTCGACCTTCACTTCCCCTAAAGAGCAAACCACTCCTATTTCTCAAATGATCAGTGCTGAGGTTCCGTATGCTCAGCCTGATGAGCTCATAATCCTAATAGCTTTAAGCCTTCACTAAAAGTCTCAACACTCTAGTGAACAACCTTTCGGGGATAGTTACCATCCCCAGCCACTGGATCTAAACCAACCAATTCCCAGCCTTAACTTCTATGATGATGAAGACACAGGCTTCAGTGAGTACCATGAGTCTCTCTTTTCCACCCCTATTCAAGGAGAGATGACTACTCCTGTTTTACCCATGTCTAGCCCGTATCATCCACCCACCACTGAGGTAGATCTACCTGAACCTGTTCAGGGGATCCATATAGAAAAGTCTCTCACTTTAGAAAGTGATTACATCATTCAGACCTCGACCATAGAACCTAGGAGTTCTTCTCAGAGTATGGACTTTGTGGATTCACCAACAAGTCCACTTTGATGTGGACTCGCTCATACATAGCCTATTTAATGAGGGTATACCCAGAGCCATGTCTACCCTATCTCTTCACTTTGAGAACCCAATCTTAGGATAGTGCTATGACATAGAACGAAGGGTTCTTGTCATCTCTAGAGCTCAGGGTCAATAGGAGATCTTCAATTTTTCAAACTTGATTTCTATGAGTGCATCCATCTAATTGATCTTTCACTTGTTAACCCAAGCCAAAACAGACAAGATGAAAGATTAACAGAATGGATTCAAGAAAGGGTGCTAGAAGAGTTCAAGATGAGATCAACATTATCCAAACAGAGGCTAGTAGGTGAGATTTTTGGTCGATTGGATGTTGAGGTGGACCCTAAGATTAGCTTTGAAGGGGAAGCCTTGACTGAAGGCCTAGAAGTTGAACCTGTGAACCTTGAGACAGGATCTCCGTCAGCACCCAGTACCCTCAGTGAGGCACCAGCTGGTGAAGGTGCTTTATATCCTCTCTCTGGCTAGAGCTTGACTGCTGAACAAAACAATGAAGGCCAAAGCTCTCTCCACCCTGGGTCCCCAAGGCCTGTGCGTGACAAAGGGAAGAGGAAAAAGATCTTTGAGGAGATAGAGGAGGAGAAGAGAAAGAGGAAGAGGAAACTAAGGGGAGAGAGTTCAGGAGGGTCCTCAGGCTTCATGGAAGCTGCTATCCGGGCTGCCCCCAGGCCATACACTCAAGATGATGAGTTCAGGGCAGCCAGGCTAAACTACCTAAGGACCAGGAACTATAACATTGATGTTCTCATATCTCTCCCCTTAGAAGAGTTGAATGAGCTGGCTGATAAATAGGTGTCAAATGAGAGGAAGGAGGCAGAGGATGCACCCTTCCTCCTCAAAATCAAGGAAGAAAGGAGACTGAAAAGGCTCTATAAACATGCTCCTGTCCTCTCCCCAGTTCGAGAAAATCCTAAGACAGAGACTGTGGCAGCTGCACAACCTCAGGTAGACAAGGAAGCTGATAGAATGATTATGATCTACTACCTGAGTGCCATAGGACTCTATCGGGCATCTGTGTTTCTTCCCTTATCATTTGAGTACATTGAATATGAATATCTCAAGCAGCTGGGGGAACAAGCTACAAAATAAAGAAAAGCTGATAAGAGAAAGTTAAGGGAAGAAGCTACAAAGTCAAGGGCCATCATCCATAAAAGCAAAAAGAAGTCTAATGACAGACAAAGGATGATGAGCTTTTTGAAGCTGTATGGATTTTCCGGAAGGAGGCTTGGTCCTATGTCTGTATCCACTATGGATGAGCATATAAGAGCTGCATCTTAGCCAACTTTATCTTTTGATCCATAGAAGCGTCTTCTTCTCTCTCCTTCTGAACTTATGAGAGAAAAGATCCCAACTGAGAGTATAACAGAGCAATCTCGTGCTGAAGACCAGTCCTCTAAATTAAAATCTTCAAAGAGGGGGAAAAGGATGGCCAGGAAAAGTGTTTAGAGAAGAAGAAGACCAAGGCATCCACCTCCACACCTCAGGATGAGTCAGAGCATCCGAAGGTAGTCCATGAAGAGGCTGCTCAACCAACTCCTATTCAAGTAGAGCCACTTGCCATTGGAAGACCCATCTTGTCCTAGATTTTTTCTGCTAATCCGGATAGATGGTATGTCATAAGAGATCAAGGAGGTCAAGTTGTCTACTTCTGGCAAGACATGCTTGATCTTCCTCTTCATGATCTCTATGATATGAGAAGATACTATGAGAGTCTGAGAGATCCTGACCAGATGATGAAGAGAGGCATGGTCTTGATCCTAATGAGGACTATCAACATCTGAAGAACTTCTCTATTTTGGTAGCATCACACTAGGGGGAGTTTATAAGGTAATATCAGATGATTATAAGTCTGATGCAACCAAAGAAGCCAAAACAACCAAGGGTCTTCTTGTATGCATGCACTAGACGTATAAGGTAGAAGTTGCTTCGAAAGTTTTACACTCTCCATCAGAATATACTCTAAGTGTAAAATCTTCCGAAGCCAAAGTCAAAATCTTTCAAAGCCAAAGATGAAGTCTTTCGAAGCTTCAGAGACAAAGTCTTCTAAAGTCATTTTGCTGTGAAGACTAATTTCTTCCGAAGACAGAGAAGACATGCTTTCTCTGATCTACTTTACATAAAGCTTACACACTTTCCGCTGCAACTCTAAAGACTAACAAACTTGTATGAGTTGGTGAAAAGTCAATGCTTTTGTAAACTTTAGATTAAGGTCTTTGTCTGTAACTTTTTACTTTTGTACGTGTAAACCATTTCATATTTGAAAAGGATGTGAGCTATGGCATGTCATAGTCATTAGTCAAAAGGCAATCTACCTTTTGACTTTACTTTGATCTTGTTGTCTAGATTAGTGTTTTCAACTGCCTTTCTAGGTATTGACGGTTGTAGGATGTAGTATAAAGTGTCTCAGGTCCTTGTAATTCTGAGATGCTTTGTAACACTTGTAATTGAACTTGAGAGCAATATAAAGCATCCTTGAAAACCATAGTTGTTTGTTCTTGGTCATAGTTTGGTCTTACTACTTACTTGTGTTCTAAGTATCATCATACTCAAACCCAGTTCCCTATTTGAACTATTAATTGTTCTAAATCTCTCCTCATTGTGAGACTGATTGTATTGACCACCCTTCACATGGTCATGCACTTATACTTGACGAGCTTTATCAACTTTAGAAGGATTCAATGGGTATAGGGGCAGGTGGTTCACGGTTTTGAGCTGGAACTCCTCGAAACTTCTCAAACCTTTCAAGAAGTCTCCACTTAAGTCACCTCCTTCCTTGGTGTTTGCACTTGATCGATACTTTGATGAGGGAATTTCTTCGAATATGGCTGGAATGAAGAAGAAAGTGCTGGATTTCTTTGCAGAGTTGGCTGAATTCGTGAGGTAGAGAGAGAGAGAGAGAGAGAGAGAGAGAGAGAGAGAGAATGAAGATGGGTTGTTTGCATGTATGGAGAAAAGGAAAAGGGTGGAGTGTTTGAGGTGATTTTGTAGTAACAAGAAGAAATGGAATTGGTGGATGGGGGAGGCTGCTGAGTTAGTGGGGAATAAGGTGTTTCTTTTTAATTTTCTTTATGAAGTTTATGTTTAAAAATTATAGGTGGTGTGTTGTATTTTATAAAATTTGCAAGTACAATATAGATACATGTATGTTTGTCGCCGTAAATATGTATGAACACACATATATGATTAGTTTTATTTAAAACTCTTAATTTAGGGTAATTTTTATACTAAGACTTTGTATTCTCTTAAATCACTTAAAAGTTTCTAGACCTAGGCAAGTCATAGAAGAAATTTTTAAAGCAATTAAGAATCTAAACACTTAGCATGGAAAGATGCATTTGTGAATCCAAGGATCGAAACAGGAATTATCAGTCTGATTGAACGAATGATGATCGTGGAATTATCATAACTCGATGTCTAATTAATTGTTTGATAAATGAAATTGCAACATAAATTGAAGAACAACAGATAATAGAAATGAAAACAATATAAAGTAAAGAGATAAACAAGTTTGATTCAACTGATTTCCATTAATAATGAATCGGTTACAATTGATTTTGATGTTTTGATGATATGGTAATTGCTAGGTGTTCTTGGTGTTTTGCAATAGCTATTGCTATTGTTGCTGGCGGCTATTGTTCAACGTTTTCTGATTTTTTTATTTTGGTCTAGTCTAGTGCCCTAAAAGTGTGCACCCATGCATTCTATTTATAGGCAGAGGGATTCACTTTTTAGATGGCGAAAGTAAATAAATCATGACGACATGAAATATTCGATTTAACTAAATTGAATTCGAAATATTTGATTTGACTAAATTGAAGTCTTCCATAGATGTTGACTTGATGACAACACTTCAGTCAGCTTGACTTGTTGACTTGATATGTTGTACTTGCTTGATTGGAGATCATGCAAGTATTTTGTTCTTTCGTAGGAGTTGGCCTTGCGTAGGAGTTGGTTCTTTGATCTTCATGTTGAACTTCATCGTCAGGAGCAAACTCTTCCGCAGCAGTAACAACTTGATCTTTGGACTTGTTCAGTAGATGTTGTTGTGCTTTCGCAGGAGATCTACGAATGCATGTTTGACTTGGTCATTTAAGCTTCGCAGACCATCTACGGAAGAACAAACTTGTTCATGCGCAGACAGTTCTTGCACTTAGTTAATTTTCCAAATTGACCAAGTATGATGTTTTCCTTTAATTACACATAAAATCAACACATAATATTTTGGGTTAACATATATATAACTTGCATACAAAAGAAAGAGATTTACAAAGGTTCATTACAAGAGATGACTAATCATCTAAACCTATACAATGGATCTAGACCTAACAATACTCCCCCTTAGGTTTAGACTCTTGTAATCATTTGTTCAAATCTCTCAACTCTTGAACTCTTTCCAAGGTATTAGAACTTGGTAGCCAAGGTATTAGAACATCTTTGTACTCCTGATTGCATTGCAAAAATAAATATGTATAGGTCCTATAACTTGGATGTGAGCTCTGACGTTCAGTCGTTGAATATTTTAAAAGCTGACTTTAAAAGAGCTGAAAATGATTATAAACATAAAATAGAAGATTTAGAGAAAACCATTTCAACTCTTATTCATGAGCACGCAAATTACATGACTCAAATAACGGATCTCATTACCATGTTAACTGAATGCCAGGCTGAGCTTGTGATCCGCAAAGCTATAGCGAAAAAATGTGTTCTTCAAGAGGAAACCTTCAAGAACATCATATCTTCATACATGCATGTAAAGATTTTTTATCAGAACAAGAAAGGATTGGGTTCAACTAAGATAACTCCTCCACACATATTGTTATCTATAAGACCTCCAGGGTATGAAACTTGTCAAGTTGAGCTACCTCTCATAGACCCCATTCAAGAAGAAGATGAAGATGAAGAGGAGATAGTGAAGAATGGATCTAAAATAAGTGAAGAGGATCATCCTAAGAAGGGTCACTATTCTTCTAAGGAGAGGAAAGAATCAAGGATGACCAAGTCTGCAAAGAAGAACTTGATCAGGGCAGCCAAAAGAAAATCAAATAAAGCCTAAGAGATCAAGACCACTTTCAACTCCAAGTAAAAACAAGTATCATCTCTACTAGATTTGAAGTGGTAAAGAATGAAGACTTAACCATGGACTCTAGTACCATGAGTCCTAGTCATGTCCAAATCATCTTCTTCAAGAGAGAAAGGCTGATCAAATGTGCACCATTGCTTCATAGCCTGAACAATCCAGTTTCAAGAGCAAGCCTCACCATAAGAAGCCTGCTGCATCATCTATGAAAATGAAGATGGAAGTGGAAAATGATCCAGCTCAACCTTTTATGTAAAAGAAGATTCTCAAAAGAAAGTCTACTGAATGCATCATGTGTGGTAGTACTTCTCATTTTGCTAATTATTGCATCTGCAATCCAAAAAGCACTATTCATATGATTAAGGAGAAAACCTCTGAAAAGAAGAAGAAGATAGTTTTGATGGAAATTCTCTTCCTTTCAGAAGCTCCAATATGAAGAACAAGATAAGTGAAAACCTATCTTCGGAAGAAAGTTGCTCTTGGAAGAAAGGAATGATTCCAAAGTACTGAAATCTGCTATAGAGGATGCAAAATCTTCCGAAGGTCCGTTCTCCAAAACTTCCAAAGTCATCAAAACTTTTGAAGTATTGAAGGTCAAGTCTAGTCTTCCATTGATGGTGTGGAAGATGAAGGAAGGCCATGTGACTAAAAGTTCTTCATCAACAACAACAATTGATCCTTAGATCTTGCATATAGGATCAATTACTATTGCATTATCTTTAGTTCACTTTGACAAGCCCAAGAACAATAAGGCTTGGGTTTCCAAATAAAACTAACCATCTCTTTCTATGCAGGAACAGCTAAAGATGAAAGGAAATGTATAGATCATCGATAGTGGCTGTTCTAGTCATATGACAGGCAATGGCTCTTTGCTTCAAAACTTTGAGAAAGTTGATGGAGGGCCAGTTGCTTTTAGAGGAGATTCAGGTGGTTACATCACTGGAAGGGGCAGGGTCACAAATGGTAAGCTCAGCATTGAGAAGGTAAACTTTGTCATGGAGCTTGGGTACAATCTTCTGAGTGTATCCCTATTTTATGATCAGAGACATAAGATGTTCTTTACTGAGCATGAGTGCATTGTTCTCAAGCCTAGGGTAGTCATTCCTTAATAGCATATCCTCATCAGAGCCCACATGAAAGGGGACATGTACAAGATGGATTTGAAGGAAACATTCCCATCAGGAGAAGTTTCTTGCTTTCTATCTAAAGCCAATAGTGATGAGTCTTTCCTCTAGCATAAAAGAATGTGCGATGTAAACATTAAAAACATGAATAAATTAATTAAGAGTGAATTGGGAACTAGAATGCCAAATAAAGAGTTTACAAGTGATGACCATTGTGTTGCATGTCTGAAAAGAAAGCAGCAAAAAGTGTCTCGCAAGCCAAAGGAAAGAAACTCAATCACTACTCCCCTACACTTATTACATATGGATCTCTTTAGCCCCACTAGTGTAATGAGTCTAGGAAGGACGTCTTATTGTTTGGTGATCACAGATGATTTCACAAGATAAACTTGGGGTTTTCTTCCTTAGAACTAAGGATGAGACTCCTGAGATCTTAAGGAACTTCAATCTGAAAATTGAGAATAAATGTGATCACAAGGTTAAATTATAAGATATGATCAAGGAACTAAATTCAATAACAAATTCCTTGATGCATTTTGTGATGAGAAAGGTATTACAAGACATTATAGTGTTCTCAGAACTCCCCATCAAAATGGTGTTGCTTAGAGTAGAAATATGACACCTATTGAAGCTGCAAGAACCATGTTATCTGACTCTAAACTACCCATCACCTTCTGGGCAGCGGCAATTAAAACTGCCTGCTATATGTAGAATAGAGTTTTAGTAGTTAAGACTCATGGTAAGACTCCTTATAAGTTGTGCCACAAAAGGAGACCTCTCATTGGTTTCCTCAGATCATTTGGATGTCCTTGCACCATCTTGAATACCAAAGATCAGATAGCCAAATTTGATGAAAAATCAGATGATGGACAGTTTATTGGATACTCTTCCAAAGCTAAGGCTTTATAGAGTCTACAATCTCAGAACTAGAGTAGTTAAGGAATCAGCCAATATGAAAACTCTTGAGCTGATGCATCTGAGGTGCCTACAAATTCTAGCATAGAGGCACAAAACTCAAATGCAAGAGTTCCTAATGTAGGAGAAGAAGGTGGTGGTGATAGTGATCAGTAATTTCTTGATTTTGGTAACCACTCCATGGAAGACAACATCAATGATGTCACACACTCATTAGATCAAGATTCTCTTGATATGTGTGCTAATGTGGTGGGTGATACTCAATCATCGGTTCTAAATTTCACCAATTTAGATATGCCCAACCAACTTGCTGTGATTCCTCAACTGAGAATCCACAAGTCCCATCCCACCATAAACAACATTAGAGATGTTGAGAAAGGGGTGAGAACAAGTGGACAAACCCATGGCAAAAATGTTTGTCTTCACTCTTGTTTCTTGTCCCAGATTGAGCCTAAGAAGATTAATGAGGCTTTGAAGGATGGAAGTTGGATTGAAGCAATACAAGAGGAGCTGTTTCAGTTCAAAAAGCAAAAGGTTTGGAACCTATGTCCTCTTCCTTAAAGGACGACCACAATAGGTACCAAGTGGGTTTTTAGGAACAACAAATATGATAGAGGACATGTCATCAAAAACAAGGCAAGACTAGTTATTCAAGGACACACATAAGAATAGGGGATTGACTACACGGATGTTTTTTCTCAGATACAAAGACTTGAAGCTGTTAGGATATTCCTTGCTTTTGATGCATCCAAGGATTTTAAGGTCAACCAAATTCATGTCAAGTGTGCCTTCTTATATGGGGTGATTGATAAGGAAGTGTATGTCAAACAACCACATGTCTTTGCAGAGCCAGATCATCCTAATCGTGTCTAGAAGCTTGATAAAGCTCTTTATGGGCTGCACCATGCTCCAAGAAAGAGTTATGAGACACTATCTCAGTACGTTCTTCAGCATTGCTACAAGATGGATACTATTGATGGAATGCTCTTCATTAAAGGAACATGGAATGACTTGATGCTGGTTCAAGTTTATGTAGATGACATTATCTTTGGGTCAACTACTCCAAAGCTCTACAAAGACTTAGAGGAGAATATGAAGAATAGATTTGAAATGAGTGCCATGGGGCAAGTCAATTTCTTTCTAGGAATTCAAGTGAAGTAGGTTGATAATGGCAGCTTCATAAGCCACTCAAGGTATGTACAAGACATAGTTACCAGATTTCATCTAACTGAGTGTAAGGTTGCAAAGATACCTATAGCCATAAACCACTCCCTAGGACTTGATCTTGAGGGGAAGTGTGTTGATGAACATATCTATAGGGCTATGATTGGGTGTCTCATGTACCTCACTACCATCAGGCCTGATATCATGTTTGCTACATGTATTTGTGCAAGATATCAAGCCAACCCTAAGATATCACACCTGGTTGCTATCAAGAGGATTCTTATATATCTTAAATGTGCTCCCAAACTGGGCCTTTGGTATCCAAAGAATTTTGACTTCAATCTGTATGCTTAAGCAGATAGTGTGTCTGCATCAGCTACTAAAGCTGAATACATTACTGCTGCAAGCTGCAGTGCTCAAGTGCTTTGTATTTAGAATCAGATGCTAGATTATGGATTCAACTTTAAAGAGACTCCCATCCATATAGACAACAATAGTGCTATCTCTATTATAGAGAATCTTATACAACACTCAAAGAAAAAACACATCAACATCAGGTATCATTTTATTAGAGATAATTTTGTAAAAGGATTGATAAAACTGGTCAAAGCTACCACAAATAAACAATACGTTGATCCGTTCAAAATTTTTTTTTGATGAGCAGAGATTTAAGTATCTTGTATCAGCTATTGGGATGATTAACTTTGAGTAGATTTACATAAACTAAACTCAATATTACTTTTTATATGTGTGTCTTAAGTTGTCTATATCATCACCTATATATGTCCAGTTTACTTTGGAAGAAATATTTCAGAATGATATTCCTTAGAATTCTATAAATTTAAGATATAGTTTCTCTCGGAAGACATTAAGTTGTCTAGGAAAAAACAATATATCTTCAAATCCAATGACTACTTTTCTGACATTTATCTTTAGATGAAATTCTAATATATCTTCTGATGCTTAAATATGCTTCTATGTACTTATAGATTTTGAAGGGCAATTTTCATCTGAAAGCAATTATGTCTCGGAAGCTTTATTCATCCTTTGAATAAATCTTCAGAGGTTTAATATCTTTCGACACCAATTCTATATCCGAAGTAAATAATTCTCTATGTATTTTTCTTCCGAATCAAATTTTCATCAAGCTAAGGAATATCTACCGAAGTCAAATTAGCATCAGAGGTTTTCTCAAAAACATCCAAAGACAAATTACCTTCGGAAGATTTTCGACCTCCAAGAAAACTACCTTTTGGGCACTTTTTTAGAGGTGGCACTGACATCTACATTTCAAATTTTATCCTTTGCATTTACTTTGTCTCAAATCCAAATCATATATATATACCTTCGGTTCCCCTCTTTCACTTTCTTTTTCATCTGCAAAAGTTTTAACCTAAATTCACTCACAAACCGCCTTTGTTCATACCTTGCTTCACTTCGAAGCTACTCTAAAATATCCAACCCTAATCCTCGAAATCAACCCGATTTTCCATGCGGTTACACAGGCAACATATCAAGTTGCTCTGTTAACATCTAAGAAAGAATTAGATTTCTCAGATGTCTATCATTTCTTAGCTCTTTCAAACTATCTCACTTCACTCACAATGGACCCTCCATTGTATGAAGATCAACTGTTAGAAGGCACTATTTCCACAGTGCAGGGGAGGATGATTTTCATCATTCCAGCCATCATCAACTCTTATCTGATGCTGGCTAATAAAGAAGGCGAATTCTACTTTCCCAAATCTGCAGTAAACAACTCATTCCGCAAATGGACTATGAAGGAGACTACTCAGTAAGAACCTTTAAAAAGGAGAAAGTTTCCTCATAATGGAAGTACCTCCTCCAAGTGGACATCCATTCTTTATCCAACAAGCATGGAGGTTGAGATCAAATTCCTGAGGACTTATCCAACATAGTCCATGGAATGGTTCAAGGGGTCATGTTTATGTACTCTTAGTTTGTTTATACAAACTTGCTTGCTAACTTGGACTCCTTAGAGTATTACATGTTCCCTAGATATTTTCAACACATTCTTAATATAACACACTTAAACCGAGGCAGATGAAGCCCAACATCTTCAAGATAATAAGAAGTCTGCTATTGGCTTCTCAGGTGTAGAAATAGCCCTAGTCTTAAAAATGTTAGACCTCATTACTCAAGGTGACAACTTGGAAACATAAGATAATGTTGAAACCACATCTTCTACATATAAACCACCCACACAACCACAAATCACCCTTACCTACTCAAGAAAATCCAAATGAACCCCTACAGAAACTACTCAGGATATGCAGGCTCCTATACACTAACCCATGCAGAAAGAAGTGGACACAAGAGTTCCCACTTCTCCTAAGGAGCAGACCACTCCCATCATTTCTTTGATTAGCATTGAGGTTCCTTATCCTCTGCCTGAAAAGCTCATAACAATAGTCTTAAGCCTTCACTCTGAGTCTCAAAACTCTAGTGATCAACCTTTAGGGGAAAGCTACCATCCCCAGCCTTTAAATCTCAACCAACCAATCCCAAACCTTGAATTCTATGATGATGAAGATATGGGCTTTAGTGAGTACCATGAGTCTTTATTCTACACCCCTACTCAAGGGGAGATGAGTTCTCTTGAATCACCCATATCCAGCCCACATCATCCAACCCAAACTAAGGTCGAACTCCTTTAACCTATTTAGGAAGTTCATATGGAAGAGGATCTTACTCTTACAAGTGATTACATCATAAAGACCTCAACCATGGCAACACAACCCATTGACACTTCTCTGGAAGCTGTCATGGTGCAGGAGAAATCCAGCAGCCAAGAACACCATGCTAGTGATAAGAAAGAAGACCTTGGTCCTATTCTCTCATCTCCTATGATTCTACTGCTAAAGATGAGGGGAGTCTGCAACTAAAGGTGCAAAAACTGTCAAGAACATACACATATTTAGTTTCAAAGGTAGGTCACCTGTAATCTCAGGTGGCTACCTTACAACGAAGGGTTAATAACTAGCAACTTGAGATCACCGATCTCAAGGGTGAGTTAGCTGAGATATCCGTCAGGAGAACTCAACCAGAGCTACAAGAACCGATGAATGTGGTGGACCTAACCCTTAGGGTGATGCTACAAAAAAAGGGGAGAAAGTCCTACATACAAACACAAAACCTGGGAGTTCCTCCTAGACTATGGACATGGAGGACTCACCACCCTCACTTGTAGTTGTCCAAACTCAACAACCTCCTTAGGTTCACATTGATGTGGACTCACTTATTCAAATCTTGTTTGAGGAGGATATAGCAAGGGCAATGCCTACTCTATCGCACCCTACTGAAAATCTGTTGGGTCTAGATCCATTGTATAGGTTTAGATGATTAAGTCATCTCTTGTAATGAACCTTTGTAAATCTATTTTTGTATGCAAGTTATATATATAAATTAACCCATATTATATGTGTTGATTGTACATGTAATTGCAGGAAAACATCATACTTGGTCAAGTTGGAAAATTGACTAAGTGCAATAACTATCTACAGATGAACAAGTTTGTTCTTCCGTAGATGTTCTTCCATAGATGTTCCGCGGATCATAAATAAACAAGTCAACATGCATCTGTAGATCTCCTGCGAAAGCACAACAACATCTAAACAAGTCCAAGAAGGAAGTTTGCTCCTGAGGATGTTCAAGAACAAAGTTCAACCCTATGGAAGAATAACTCCTAAGGAAGTTCAACTCCTATTGAAGAACAAAATACATGTATGATCTCATATCATCAAGTACTCAACACAAAGTCAACAAACCAATCTGTCAGAGTGACGTCATCAAGTCAAATGTACAACTTTCAGAAGCGAATGTTCCACGTCACATCAAGAATATTCCAAGTCACATAAAGAATATTCTTTATTAAATTGTTTAAAGTGAATCCCTCTACCTATAATTATAAGGCATGGGTGCACTTATTTAGAGAGAGATTGAGCGATATCTATTCACAAATAGAGATTCGTATTCTTAGAAACGATATCGATCAATCAAAATAGCAAAACAACAATCACAAGAACATTAAGAACATTATAGAGGATTACTGTTTAATTTTAGCATTATTATCAATTGTCATTGATTCATTATCAATGAATATCAATTGAAACAATTCTTTTTGTTGCATTATTTTATTCTCTTTCGATTTGTTTCATCTGTTTTTTGTCTATTTCAATTTTTATAAACTATTAATTAAAACAACAAGTATTGATAATTCCGCGATCTTTGTTTGCTGAATCAAACTGATAATTCCTGCTTCGATCCTTGGATTGATAGGTGGAATCAGAGCCTCGTGCTTATTGATCTAGATAAATTAATCTATCAGTTTGATTATTTTAATTGGTTGTTTATTTTATTAAATTATCAAAATCTTGTTATATCAATCGTTAATCACTGTTCCATTGCTAGATTAATTTCGATTTGCATCAGAATCGATTGTGATTCGTGGATTTGTGTTATTGTGAATAAAACCCATATCATCTTTTCAAATTTCAAATCATCTAAAATTTCAAACAAATCATCATAAATCATCTAAAATTTCAAATTTCAAATCATTAAAATTCAAATTTTATCAATATTATTGCTGTGTTAATGTGTTTGCATTGTTTTTACTCATTCATAGGATATTAGATTAACTGATAATTTTGATAATTAACACAGACAATCAACATGAGCAATTCTGTGGTTGGAGCTTATCAACCTCCAAAGGTGGAGAACAAATCTGATTTCAAAACATGGAAAATCAGATTCAGGAACCACGTCAACTATACAAATTCTGATTTATGGGTGTTAACTACTAAAGGTCCTTACATTCCACCTACTTTAGGACCTGATTATAATGACAACAATCAGCCCATAAGTTTGAAAAACCTGTCTCCTGATGATGCCAAGAAAGTCAAAGTCGACATCAAGCCAACTCACTATGGAAAATTCTTCACACTTTATGTGAGGGAAGTGATGAGATTACAAGCATCAGGAAGGATACCTTGCGTTCACAGTATGAGACATTCCATCATTTGCAGGGTGAATCTGTTCATCAATAACTCCACAGATTAGGCAACTTGTTAGTGAGATGAATATTCTTGAGTTGAAGTACAGTAATAAGGAACTGAACAAAAATATGCTACATACCTTGCCTGAAAGTTGGACTCAAACTATGTCTATGTTCAAAAATACCATTAATCTAAAGGCAATTGGACTAGATACTTCAGTAGCCAAGGTAGAAGCATTGGAGATGGATGAGAAAACAAGGATCAAAAGTGTAAAAGCATCAATAGCACCATACCAATTCAAAGAAACAAAGGGTGCTGGAAGTGCTTTTATTTCCAATAGAGATGAGGGAAGCTCTTATGTTGAGAGTGATGATGAAGAAGAAGCTGGTTTCTATGTAGCAATGTCTTCAAATCTAACTTTCAAAGCAGTTCTAACAACAAGAAGAAAGGTAAATCAGATGATTCTAAAACTTTAGCAACAAAGGGATCATCACCCAGCAAAAGCAACACCAAATCTGAACCAATCACTGTGGTTCTAGAATCAGAAGAATAGAAAGTAGCATTTACAGTATTCAGTTCAAGCTTTCAAGCTTACTTGGGTAGTACTCTGACTCCTGCTCACATATGCCAACAAGACCTGGAAGAACTTCATCCTGAAGAAGTGGAAGAGATGGATCTACAATGGCAAATGGCCATGATTACTTAGAGGGCCAAGATGTATATGAGAAGAAACAAGGGACTAAATGTTGCTGGAAGAACAACAAAAATTTGTGTTGATAAATCAAAGGTGAGGTGTTACAAAATTTGTATGGTCACTTCTCAAGGGAATGCAACAACAATCAGCAATCAACAACAGACATAAGACATGCATATCAGAGAAGCTTCAAGCAACCTCTGATGGATTCATGCTTGTAAATATCAATTAACATATCTAATCAAACCTAAACATGATAAATATCACAAAGTGTTGAAAATAGATCCTTGCATGAGTTTAAGTGGACAAACATACTTAGAATTAACTTTGCTCATTGTCTATGTCTATTCTAAACTTTAAACATTCTTAGATGTAGAGGATTTTGGATTAGTATGATCTCATTGCAGTTGATGGATTCATGCTTGTAAATATGAATTAAAAAAAATTTCAAAAAAGATTTGTCATTTCTAGTATTTTTCTTAGTTTTGGCAGATTTACATGTGTTATTGATTTAGGAGTGAAACTTTCATGCAATAACTCTACCGAGAGGATTTAGACTTTTGCAAGTGATGAATTGCATAACATTACTGAGTTTCTTATTCAGTTCAAGATGTCAAGAGAACACTCCTGCTTCCTTCAAAGATCTCGTGCCAGTTGCTAAGAACTAAGAATCATCCTCTTGGTGTTTCTAAATAAAAGTTCCTCACCCTCCAAAGCTTTTGTTGAGGGAGAGTATATGTTAAGTCTAAAGAATTTCTGATGCTTCTCCTTCGCTTCTGAAGTTGAGATAAAGCTGTTGATATTGCTACCTGTGCAATCCACAGTGTATGCATATGGGTGCATTTTCAAGTCTTAAAAACAAGACTAGAAGATCAAGCTGATGAAACATCCATCAAGTGCCGAACCAAAGTCTTTATGTGCTAAAACAAAGTCCTTTTCTTAATGCCTTTTTATGAAGCTTCTAAGAAGATGCTACCAAAAAGAGGGAGAAGAGTGCACTTCAAGACTGCACGTCAATCAACATCCAAGGTTTTGATAATAATGAGGTTTTGGCAGCATCATCTTAGGGGGAGTATTATTGGACTATTTGAAGATGATACTTACCAAAACCTAAATGCCAAATCTCATGATGATTACCAAAACCGACACGGTGAAGATATGCTAAAGATATGATTAAAACGAAGAAAATTGACCAAAGTCAAACTTGATCAAACTTGGTCAACCATGGTCAAAGTCAACAGTC
Source organism: Flaveria sonorensis (assembly GCA_025506505.1). Lineage (NCBI taxonomy): Eukaryota > Viridiplantae > Streptophyta > Magnoliopsida > Asterales > Asteraceae > Flaveria > Flaveria sonorensis. The sequence goes on from CM046437.1 coordinate 51,619,904, forward strand.
AACATCAGCGGTCGTCTCGAAAGACATCAGCACCAGGCAGTCACACATCAGTAATAGAGAATTTATCAGACTTAAAACTATATTTTTGTAATCATTTGTGCTTAAATGTAATTTTTTTTCTTATTTTTGTAAAGAGTATAAATGACTAAGTGTAGTCGTTTATACTCTAACATTAGAACAATCACTAACAATCCATAGCATTCACTAGAGAAATCAAGGTTGAGTGTGTGTGAGAGAGAAACCTCTTGCAAACTCCCTTGTAATCTCCTAGCTAACATACATATGAATGAATGAAATTTTTATGATTATGTGTTCTTGAATTGTTCATCATTCATTCATCATCATACATTTCATCTTTCAATAGATGTTCACTTGAAATCATCAACGGGTTTGTGAGATTCCGCATCACAAATTCGATAAACGGCAACAATACGATTGCAATATTCGATCCACTAGCAGAATTAGTGGTATACATATGAATGAATGAAATTTTTATTATTATGTGTTCTTGAATTGTTCATCATTCATTCATCATCATACATTTCATCTTGCAATAGATGATCACTTGAAATCATCAACGGGTTTGTGAGATTCCGCATCACAAATTCGATAAACGGCAACAATACGATTGCAATATTCGATCCACCAGCAGAATTAGTGGTTTCCACATGTTTCTCTTGTAAAAGCAGTTCATATTTAGGGAAATGATAGTACACTATGCCTTTGCTTACTTTCCTGAATTTTATCATACACTAAAGACTGATCAGATGTGATTTGATATGTGATTAGGTTCAGCTTGAGTGGAAAATATACAAGTTCATGCATAACATAATGCCAAGGTGACCAATTATGGACAATTCTATTTTGTGGAACAAGAAAGTAAGTCTTATCCTACTATGATCAACTTACTCACCTAAGCACACTATGTTGTGAAACTTTATAACCTTTATCTTTGCTCATCATTAACCCTTTGCTTTGTGTAAACAAAGACCTGGGTTCACAAGCACATCTGTTTTACGTAAGTAAAGACCTGGTGTCCTGATGCTGATCATCAAAAAGTTCCAAAAAGGAACGGCTCTAAAAGAATCCAATATGATCAATTGTATATTATTTCAAGAGCATCAAAAATCATATCAGCATTAATAAGATTTCAAAAAAATCTTAAGATAGAGCTTATAACTTAAGGAACATAGTTTTAATTATGAAAATGTGATAAATTTACTCATAAACAGAGGACAAACTCAAATGTGAATTGAATGTGGAGTCCATATTTGTCTATCTTTAATAAATACCAAAACATGATAAAGAGCATGACAAGTTGAAAATGTACTCTTGCTTGAATTTATGTGGATCATAATACTTGCAATAAGCCCTAGATCTATGTCTACTATCATAAAACAAAATTGTTTCAGGAAGTTACTTAGTGTCATAGTATGATCCCATTGTTTGATATAAATGCTTGGAAATATATTTAAGTTTCAACTTATAATTAAAAAAATAAAAAAATATTTTGTTTTTGTTCTTTTCTTTGCTAAAAAGATTGACAGATAATTGTTTTTCATGCTATTCTCTTTATAAATTTTTGCTAAATGCGTAATTTCATGATTTATCACAAATTTAGGGGGAGTAGTCATCAACATGAAATATGAGTTTATCAATTGAGTTTCTATTTTTAAATGAAGAAAATTGGAACTTGAGCACTCACTTGGCTGGAGGATATCTGAAGTTTTTAACTAAATTAGTTTTGCACATTTGCCATGAAGCAGAGTCAACAAGGTCCAACAGCAAACAACAAATGATCTAACAACATGATGTTAAGATCATATAACAAAAAGAATAAAAAAAAAATTTCCATGGAGTGGTACCCAATGGATAAAATAAAGAAACAGAACAAGTTTGTTCTTCCGTAGATGTTCTGCGACAGAATTAATTTAAGGATAAAACATCAAAACAGAACAAGTTTGTTCTTCCGTAGATGTTCTGCGGAAGAATTAAACAGCAAAACAAAAGATTTTGGAAAGAGTTCAAAGAGTTTAGAGATTTGAACGAATGATTACAAGAGTTTAAACCTAAGGGGGAGTATTGTTGGGTCTAGATCTATTGTATAGGTTTAGATGATTAAGTCATCTCTTGTAATGAACCTTTGTAAATCTCTTTTTGTATGCAAGCTATATATATATATGTTAACCCATATTATATGTGTTGATTGTATGTTTAATTGCAGGAAACATCATACTTGGTCAATTTAGAAAATTTACTAAGTGCAATTACTATCTACGGATGAACAAGTTTGTTCTTCTGTAGATGTTCTATGGATCATAAATAAAGAAGTCAACATGCATCCGTAGATCTCCTGCGGAAGCATAACAACATCTGAAAAAGTCTAAGAAGGAAGTTTGCTCCTGAGGATGTTCAAGAACAAAGTTCAACTCCTACAGAAGTTCAACTCCTACGAAAGAACAACTCCTACGGAAGTTCAACTCCTACGGAAGTTCAACTCTTACTGAAGAACAAAATACTTGTTTGATCTCCTATCATCAAGTACTCAACACAAAGTCAACAAGCCAATCTGTCAGAGTGACGTCATCAAGTCAAATGTACAACTGTCAAAAGCGAATGTTCCACGTCACATCAAGAATATTCCACATCACATCAAGAATATTATTTATTAAATTGTTTAAAGTGAATCCCTCTACCTATAAATATAAGGCATGGGTGCACTTATTTAGACAGAGATTGAGCAATATCAATACACGAATAGAGATTCATATTCTTAGAAACGATATCGATCAATCGATCAATCAAAATAGGAAAACAGCAATCACAAGAACATCAAGAACATTATAGTGGATTACTCTGTAATTATAGCATTATTATCAATTGTAATCGATTCATTATCAATGAATATCAATTGAAATAGTTCTTTTTGTTTGCATTATTTTATTCTGTTTTGATTTGTTTCATCTGTTTTTCGTCGATTTCAATTTTTATAAACAATTAATTAAAACAAGTATTGATAATTCTGCGATCTTTATTTGCTGAATGAAACAGATAATTCCTGCTTCGATCCTTGGATTCACAAAATCCAATAGTGGGATGGAGGTATGATGTTGAAAGGAGAGCCCTGGTAATCTCTAGGTCTTTGGGACAACAACAAATCTTCAACTTTGACAACCTGAGATAATATGATAGCACTTATCTAGTTGATCTCCTACTTGCCAACCCAAGTCAAAGTAGGCAAGCTGCATGGTTAATTGATAGGATTCAAGACAGGATGCTTGAAGAGTTCAAGAGAAGAACCAAGATATATAGACAAAGGCTAGCAGGCAAGACTTTTAGTCAACTGGATGTTAAGGTGGATCTTAAGATTAGCTTTGAAGGGGAAACCTTGGCTGAAGACCCAGTAGTTGAGCTTGTGAACCTTGAGACAAGAATTGCTTTAGCACCCATTACCCTTAGAGAGGCACCAGCTAGTGATGGTGTCTCATAACCTCTCTATAGCAGAGCGCAAGTGTAGCACCAAGCAATGAAGGCCAAAGCCCTCTCCACCCTGATTCACACATGCCCGTGAGTGACAAAGGGAAGAGGAAAATAACATCTGAGGAGATTGAGGAGGAGGAAATAGAGAGGAAGAGGAAGCTAACGTGAGAGAGTTCAAGTGAGACCCTGGCTTCATGGAAAATGCAATCAGGGCTGCCTCCAGGCCAAACACTCAAGATGATGAGTTAAAGGCAACCAGATTGAACTATCTAGGGACAAGGAACTACAACATTGATGAACTCATCTCTCTTTCCTCAGAAGAACTAAATGAACTAGTTAAGAATGAGTTGTCAAAGGAGAGAAAGGAAGCTGAGGTTGCATAATTGCTCCTCAAAATCAAGGAAGAATGCAGAAGAAAAAGACTCTACAAAGCTGCTACTCTCTCCTAGTTCAGGAAAGTCCTGAGACTTTCAGTGCTCAGGATTTTGAGGAGTAGTTCTGCATCATCAACTAGTTGATAATGAGTTGTGACATCATTAGTTGGTCATGATTCCTCAGACATTTAGTGGCCACAGCCTCTACCTTAAGTCTTTCTTGAACTAGGGAGAGGGTAGGTGCATTGTACAATCTTTTTCTTCTTCTTTCTTCTTTGATTTTGAGGATCAGTTCTATATCCTTAGCTTCCTTCCACTCCTTTGACACTTTAATGTCAGCTAGTTCATTCAGTTCTTCCAAGGGAAGAGAGATGAGTTCATCAACATTGTAGTTCCTAAACCCCAGATAGTTCAATTTGGCTGCTCTCAACTCATCTTCTTGAGTGCTTGGCCTAGGGGCAGCTCTGATTGCAGTTTAATTAAAGTTAGGGGACTCACTTGAGATCTCTCCTTTTTCCTTCCTCTTCCTCTCTTTCTTTTTCTCCTCAATCTCCTCAGATGTCATCTTTCTCTTCCCTTTGTTAGTCACCAGCCTGTGTGACTCAGGGTGCAGAGAACTTTATCCTTTATTGCTTGGTGTAGCTCTTAAGCTTTAGCAAGAGAGAGGCTGTGAGACACCTTCACTAGTTGGTGCCTCATTGAGGGTACTTGGTGTTGAAGTAGTTCTTCTCTTAAGGTTCACAAGTTCAACTACTAGGCCTTTAGCCAAGGTTTCCCCTTCGAAGCTAACCTTAAGGTTCACCTCAGTATCTAGTTGACCAAGAGTCTTTCCTGCTAGCCTCTGTCTATATAAATTGGTTCTCTTTTTAAACTCTTCAAGCACCCTACCTTGAATTCTTTTACCTAACCTTGCAGCTTGCCTATATTGACTTGGGTTGGCAAGTGGCAGGTCAGCCAATATAAGTGTGCTTAGAGTATCTTAGGTTTTGAAAGTTGAACACTTCTTATTGTCCTTGAGATGTAGAGAGTACTAAGGCTCTTCTATTAGCATCATACCTCCATCCTACTATTACATTTTCAGCAGGGTAGGATGGGGTAGACATAGCCTTTGGTATGCCCTTTTCAAATAGGCTTTGAATCAAGGCATCCACATCAATATGGGCCTGAGAAGGTTACTGAGTATGGAAAACTACAAGTGGGGGTGGTGAGTCCTCTATGTCCATACTCTAGGCAGAACTCTCAGGTTCTTTGATTGTAGGTAGGACTTCTCCCCTTTAATGGTAGCCTATTTGGTATGCCCTCCTCAAATAGGCTTTGAATCAATGCATCCACATCAATGTGGTCCTGAGGAGGTTGTTAAGTGTGGACAATTTCAAGTGAGGATGGTGAGTCCTATATGTCCATACTCTGGGCAGAACTCATAGGTTCTTTGATTGTAGGTAGGACTTTCTTCCCTTTTTTGGTAGCATCACCCTCTTGCATAGGGGAGCTAAGTGTTAGGTCCCCTACATCCATAGGTTCTTGTGGACCTGGTTCAGTTTGCTTGATAGATCTTCCAGCTAACTTGACCTTTAGATCGGGGATCTGAAGATGTTGATCAATGACCTGTCTTTGTAAGGTAGTGTAAGGACCTAGTCTTTATGGATTATAATATCAAGTGCAACAAAATATAGAATCAATCGCGATTAGGACCTTACATTTGGTATCAGAGCAAGGTGTTGCTCTTAATACACGGATTTTTATTTCGCAATCATCCGTATTAAAAAGTTAAACATGAAGATTGAATACCTGAAGGTTATGATTGATTATGAACCGGTTTTGAAGAAGAAGAAGATGAAACCAAGGGTGAACACACATGAATTCGACTTTGTTACATGCTTAAATGATGATCTTCATCAATACTATGACAACCCACTCAAAACTCACCCGATTTCTTTGTGCCAATGTAGTAGACCAGTGATGTAACACAACCATGTAACGCAATTTTCGGGACAAAAATTCTTTCAACATGGGGATAATGTGACATCCGGTAATTTTCCGTTACCAAACTCCGTTGGTTCCGTTAGATCTTGCATACGCGTGTCATGAGCACACACTAGTTGTCATTGAACATTGGTGACTTAATAACAATTATCTATGAGGAACAGATAATAATTTGACTAATAATGTTGATTATTAGTTTGTAGTTATGTGATTTATGAATTTTAAATATGATTTGTTAATTTTACTTGATAATGTGATTACGTGTAAATATTGTTCATGTGTTTTGTTATTAGTTGAAATATATAACTATTATTGATGATTAATAATATTTGTGTTTGGTAGTTAAAACCTTTTAAAAAATGTTAGAAAGATTAGTTTTTAAAAAATATAAACAATGGGGGTTAAGTTGTAATTACCATAAAACAAAAATTTAACAAAATTAAGCCAAACCCTAGCCCCCAAACACCCCCCCCCCATTCGTCAGAACACCCCCTCTTCCCTCCCCTTTGCATTTTTGATCAAGAACAAGCACAATCAAGTCGATTTTGATTGGGATTCAAGTGTTACAAGGGTTACAAGTGTTAATCATAATCTTTGCACACTTAAAGGTTAGATTTTTATTGGTTTTTCATGTGTTCTTGAGTTTGGCCAAACCCTAATTCGAAGATGGTGTTGAATGTCAAATTTTGTGTTGTTTGATGATTGTATGATGTTAGTTAGATTGTATTGATGTTAGTTTACGTGGATTATACAAGAAATTTGTGGTTTTGATGTGTTGTTCATACCTTACTAATAATAGTAACTTTTATGCATGGAATTGATGAGTTGATGATGGATTGATGATGTTATGATCTTTATGAAGTTGTATGAATGTTAATCTATGTAGAAGATGCAAGAAATCCATAATTTGTGTAGTCTAGGTCATACATTGCCAAAACTGGAAACTTTTATTTATGAAGATTTGTATTTGGATGAATTTTAAGTGTTTGATGGATCCTTATGATTGCTATGAACTAAATAGGGTATGTTATTGATGAATTTGTGTTGAAATTGATGGAAGGGTAGATTTTGGGATATTACTTTCCCAAAAGGGAAACTTTAATTTTAAAGATCATTGGATGTTGTGAGTTAGACATATTTATGATATTAGGATCATGTTAGAATGTCTCTGGATGATGTCTAATGTGTTGGATTGTGATGATTAAGTCATATGGTTAGTTGCTACAACTATGGGAACATATGGGCTTTCTTGAAAAATATGCAAGTGTACATGTTATGTGTTATGATGAATTGTAATTATCGATTATTATAATGCTAATGACTTGCTTGTATGAGTTACATATGGTATATTGATGATGGGTATCATACACGCGTGCGAATCTGAGGCCCCTACTTTGTAGGATTGGCAGGGTTTAGGGTGAGTAGCCATGAGTGGCTTCACATGGCACGTTGTGAGTGACTAAACCCAATGTGTATTGAATAGGAATCTAATTTAGAATCTATGTTGCTTGATGAATTGGATTACGTGCATTGTATGATAACCTGGATTAGCATGAAAAGCATGATAACCCTTACGTGTTACAATGTGACTTATGAGAATAACTTGCATAGTAATCTGGAATGGTATGTTGAATTATTAGTTACATTATTTGATCAAGCAAGAACTTAATTCTACATGTCACCAATGGGTTAAATAGGTCAACTAGGTCTAATGTGTCTTTTTTTCCAAAACTTTGGGTCAATGTGTTTGGTAAGCACTTTGGATTGTTAAGTTTTCTGTGTACACGTACTTATGTACTTGTATGTTCTAGGTAACCTTTGAAGGGTTGTATTTCAACTCATCATTAGCTTTTAAAATCATTCATTTGCGCACCAGGTGAGTTCAATGCCCCACTTTCACTACTTCTCTTTTTGGGGGAGAAAGCATACTTGTTTTAAAACACTTTACTGATACAACATTTGTTTGGTAAGACATTGTGGGTTATACCATAGAAAGTACTCACACTTTTGGATCGTTAATTAAGGAATCTAGCGGGAAATATTGGGTAGTACTATTGGGTCTGACAAGCCCCACCCGGGTGACCGGAAGTCAACGGGTGCAATATTGTCCTCAACGACTAACAGCGTCACGAACTGGTATGTCGTGGCGGGAGGCAAATAGACAAACATAGTCAGCTTCGATCGCGAAATCACTATTGTTCTTTACTAATGAAATTAGACTAGCTATCTATTTCAATGCACTTGTTTATATATTTTTACTAACGCTACTCCTTATGATTGATTACAAACTCTTGAACTCACCAACAATCTTGTTGACACTTTTAGTATGCTTTTCTCATGTCGTTACTAGCAGCTGCCTATAGGAGCACGCACGTGTCAATCATTCTTGTTCAAACATTGTTTACCTTTAATTTAGCATTTACTTACGTACTTTGGTTTGGGCGCGTGTTTTGCGCAGTTTACCTTTAGTACCTTGTGTTTGTGTTATTTACAAAACGCCTCCGCAAATATTTTAAAGTTTTAAACTCTGATTTATTGAAATGTTGCATATAGAGTCGTTCTAAGTAACTAATGACTGAGATCCCGGTTTGTTCACATGCCTCGCTGTAAAACCCCGCACGTGGAACTTAAGGGTGTGACAAATACGCTCATATCTTCAAGTTAGGATGATGAAAAACTGAAGAATTGATATTGTAGCAGTGATTCGAACACAAAAAGTCGATTTTGAAGAAGTTTTCGCACGAATAACCGCTTTTTGCGAAAACTTGGGCATTTTTTGCATCGGTAACCGCTTCTTGCGATAACTTGGAATTGTCACGTGTGAATATCAAGTTCTCGCGCGAGAACATCTACCTAGTTCATATGTGGAAACTTCAACATTCACATGAAAACATTAACTATTAACTTGATATTTGCGAAAACTTTGCAAAAATGAAAGAACATTGTCTAGATACGAAAACTTGTTAGTTTTTGAAGGTTTAGAATAAGTGTTTCAGCCCACATCTAGAGGATGCTGAATGATTTGAAGTTTGATACTTAAATAGGAGTTTTTATGATGTTTGATCTTGTTCAAGATTCTATATCTACAATATTTGATTCGGGTCGTTCGTGAATTGAAACTTGACAATGTGGGCATATCTTATCTTACTGATAGGGACAATGATTAAACAGGTTAGTTAAGTGAAGAATCAAGATTGTTTGGTATTCTTGCTCTGAAAAGATGGGCATATTACATCTTACATAAGGGGAAGAATACTTTAGATGATCTAGTTCATCGTTATAGAATCTTGTCATCAGATTGAAGAATCAGGTTCTTTGGGAATCCAAAATGAAAGTTGGACCTCTCTGTCATATGCCTAATACATCTTAAGTTGTAAGTAATCAAGATTGATTCAGACGTGATATCCTTTATGAAGCTATACATTACGAAGAGGTTACAACTAAGAGGGAAGAATAAAATGAAAGATACCCAAGGATTAGAAAATTCATGAATATGAGTGACTGAAGTGAAACATAACTTGATATCATAATCCAAAGGGGGAAATTGTAAGGACCTAGTATTTATAGATTACAATATCAAGTGAAAAACAAAAACTTAATTCATGCGAGAAGTACAAGGAAGCGAGACTCCAAGATGATTGAAGAAAAACTTGTCGCGCGAAAACTTAAAGTTGTCGCGTGAGAACTTCTAGTTCTCGTACGAGAACATCTGCATAGTATATGCAGATGTTTTTCCTTTGTATTTCAATGTGTGTGTTCATTTTGTAAGAGTGCTCTAAGTGTGAGAGAGCAGAGATTTGTGTGATAGGTCACCCGAGGGGAGCTCACCTCGGGTCGATTGAGCTTAAACGATGTATACGCGTTGGTATTGTAATCATTTGATTAAGAATATTCGATTGAGTTTGTTTAATGTTCATTGATATCACACAAGCACACATCCGTCTTAATTTGATTATCAAGTGCAACAAAATGTAGAATCGATCGTCATCAGGACCTTACAGGTAGCCTCCTGAGATTCTAGGTGACTTACCTTTGAAACTAAATAGGTGCAAGTTTTAGTCAGTTTATGAACCTTTAGTTGCAGACTCCCTTCATATTCATCAGAAGAATCATAGGGGTATGTGAGAATATGGCCAAAGTCTTCTTCCTCACCACCAGCTTAGGGTTCTTAGCTGCTGGATTTTCCTTGCACTATGACAGTTTCAAGAGAAGTGTCAATGGGCTGAGTTGCCATGGTTGATGTCTTAATATGTAATCACTTGTAAAAGTGAGAGCCTCTTCCATAAGGACTTCCTGAATATGTTTAAGGAGGTCTACTTTAGTTGGGGTGGATGATACGGGCTAGATATAGGTGATTTAGGAGCACTCATCTCTCCTTGAGCAGGGGTGGAGAAGACAGACTTATGGTACTTACTAAAGGCTATATCCTTTTCATATTGAAGGTCAGGGATGGGTTGGTTCAAGTCTAAGGCTGGGGATGGTAGCTTTACCCTGAAGGTTGATCACTTGAGTTTTAAGACTCGGAGTGATGTCTTAAGGCTTGGGTAATGAGCTCATCAGGCTGAGCATGAGGAACCTAAGTACTAATCAAAGAGATAATAGGAGTGGTCTCCTCCTCAAGGGAAGAAGGAACTCTTGTTTCCACTTCCACCTGCATGGGTGGTTGTATGGGGGCCTACTCAACCCGAGTAGATTGAGCAGGGGTTCGTTTGAATTTTCTTGAGTAGGTGATGGTTATTTGTGGTTGTGTGGGTGGTGCAGATGTAGAATGTGTGGTTTCAACATTGGTTGGTGTTGCGGTTGTTAACTTGAGCAATGAGCTCTAGCATTTTTGGGACCATGGTTGTTTCTACCCTGAGAAGCAACAGTGGCCTTTCATATTATTTTGAAGATGCCAGTCTTCATCTGTCCCAATTTAAGAGTATTACCGCTCCGCCTTAACTATGAGCCCAGTTCACTGTTAAAAATATGTTGAACATATCTTGGGAACATATAGTACTCTAAGGAGTCAAAGTTAGCAAGCAAGTTTTTATAGACAAACTGAGAGTACTTGAACTTAACCCATTGAACCACCCCATGGACTATATAGGATAAGTACTTAGGAATTTGGTTCTAACTTCCATGTTTGTTAAATAAAGAGTGGATTTGTTGGTCCTGATGATCGATTCAATAGTGCACTTGATGTAAGACAATGACTTCCCAATGATTTAATACAATAAACTCAATAACACAATAAACTATTTCGAATCTAAACAATAATAATAAAGTAAGAAGCTCAATGATGATGAAAATAAGCTTCCAGCCACACACACACAATTGCCACAATAATCTATTCGTCTTAGGGTTTTGCAAAATTCTTACTTACACAAATAGAGAACTTACAATATATAAGCAACCTAATTTCGCAGGCAGCAAACTACAGTTTCGCCGGGTGAACAGAAACAGCAGACTCCGGGTGAAACTTTAGTTTCGCCCGTAGTTTCGCTGGAACATAAAAGTACATCAAAAATAAAAATTACAATACAAAACTAACATTTAATCTATTTCATAACAAAATAAACCTATCAACTATAGTGAGTCCAACCTATACTAGATTATCAATTCTCCCCCTAGGTTAGACTTCACTCTCGGTCTTCTGGCTCCTCTCTTGCTTCCACTTCAGCTTTATCAGAAGTTCCTTGATCTGCTCCTGCTGTACTCTCTTCTTCTGCCCTTGCATTTGATCTTGTGAATTGTCTTGTAAGATCCTGCATGTCCAACCTTAACTCGTCAGCCTTAGATACTTTCTCAGTGATCTCTCTGACCTCTACCCTTACTCCACGAGATTTATTTGCCACATTCAAAATCACACTGGCTTCTTTCCTTGTTTCAGCTCCAGCTCCCGCTTTGATATGATTCTAACATAGAATCACCAGATCCTTATCACAAAAGAAAAATACCTCCACTGGATCAAAAAGTTTAATCTCAGCACCACCTTGCAATCTAATTTCTGCTTCCCCAGTATTGTTTTCATAGAACCATTTCTCGAACTTTTGTAGTCTAGGGGGAAGTGGATTGGGCACTCTTATTCTTTTCACAGTTTTAGCTGGCTTTAGCTTCAAAACAATCTTTCCTTTGCCAGTGGCCGAATCCAAGTCTTTCTTCGATCTCCTTCTTTCAGTCCTCGTAAACCCGAAAGCTTCAAATTATCATTCATTCCTGCCTTGATTTCCTTCTCCAACATCATAGCACTTTCACTGAAATATGCATCCAAAAGTTGAATTTTAGATAATCTCTTCAAGTCTCATCTAGGCAAGGTCTTGAACGCCTTCCTTTTGTGCATATAAGAGATATCCCCACCCCTTCGTTTAATCATGAACATCTTTAATTTGGGGTTGTATTTACAACTCAAAATTTTATTATCAGATATCTACTTGCTTGGTTCACTTATGTTTTGAAACAGTGGTGTCAACTGTTCTAGTTTTTTCTCTTTCACAAACCAGTCTTCTTTACTTAATTCAAATACATCTCCTTCAACAGAACCCTTTTGTGCCACATAAGTCATTGGATGCTCTTCCACTTCATAATATTCGGGTTCTGAATCATAGTCAACCAACTGTTCCTCATATTCTTCTTCTTCATTAATAAGGCTCTTTCCTGTATCCTTCTTGTTTCCTTCAGTAGTATCTTCTCTAAGTACCTCAGCCCCAGTCAAGTCAGTTTCTATATCAAATCCCAGATCAAAAAACTCAGCCTCAACAATCACTGGCTCCTCTCTCACATTACTTACTTCATCAACCCTCTTCTCAGCCTTTGTTTCAACAACCTTTGGACCACCATCACCACTACCACTTGCATCACCTCCTGCTGTACATGCTTCTGCCCCTATCCCATATGACTTTCCTACTTTCAGGAATGAATACTTAGATATGTTGGTTAGATCATCTAGCTCCTCTTGTGATAGCTGGTTTGGCAGACCAACTTTGCCCTTAAGCTCATTAACCTCCTTCAGTAGTCTTTTAATCAGTTCCTGCTAGTCAATCATCATTCTTTTCATACTCTCCATTTGCTTATCTTTCTATTTTTTTTCTCACTTCTTGATTGACCAGCTTAGTTTTTATCACGCTCAGTTCATTGGCCAATGATGCATTCACATTTCTAACGACATCTTAGTCCAATTCATATCGGGGATCCATTCTTTCTTCAAACACCGGCTATTTATGCTTGGTTCTCCTTTCAGTTTCATGAGCCAGTTCCCCTTGATCAGACTTCCTTTTGGACCTTCTCTTTCTTTGAGCCCGCAACTCCTCTTCTACCTCATCAATCTCAGCTTCTAGATCATATTCCTTATCCTTTGCATACCTCTTTCTCTTCTTTATTACTTCAGCTTGTTTTTCCCGATTATCTTCAACATTCTTGTTTTCATTCTCAATCAGCCTTTTAATGTAGTTCCACCTCTCAGCTGGGTACATGTTTTCCGGTAAGTATGTTATTTTCTCACTAAAGTCATGCCTAACTGCTGAGCAATCTGCAAATATTCTGGTATTCATCTGCATAAGCCTCTTAACCTCCCCATGTCTTGGCAAATTGGGTTTCTCATTATTAATGATCATCTTGATGAACCTTGGATATAACAACCATTTGTCCTTTTTTAAAGCCATAACATTCTCAGTCATACAGTCAAAGATTAATCTGGTGATATTAGCCTTTTGCCCTCTACAAAATACAATCATTGCTTTAGCCCAGTATACGTTCAACCCGTCTGATCCTCCCTTTCTGTGATCTAAGCGCATAATGAACACGTGAGCAATGTATCTCCACTCCTTGGACAAAAAAGACTTCTTGATTTCCTTCTTGGACCCAAAAGAGGGTCCTTCATACCCAATACTTGGATAAGCATTAAGGACTTCAGCATCTATCATAGCAACCTCATCACCACAGTCTTCTTCTAACCTTAAAACCCTCGCAATAGTCTCAGTAGTAACAACTATATCCTCCCCAAGGACTCTGGAAGTAATTCTATATGAAGTTGAGCCCAGATCACATTCTGCATTTACCCAGAAGTCTCTTATATGAATGTCATAGATCGTGGGTAAATCAGATATGGCATAGCGAATGGGAGACTGCTTCAACCACCTTAGACAGTCTCTGAATCCAACAGTCTTTGGATTGTTGTCGTCTAATAATGCCACCAGATTTGTCTTCTCGTCAAACTTTAAGTTTGCCATGTGAGTGGCAAAATATAAACATAAGTAGGTTAGTTATAACATGACAGGATCAGTGATCTAAGTTTGATCAATTAGAGTTGAATTGCGGCGGAATTAGAACAAGAATTAGACAAATATAGCAAGAACACAATAGATATTCAATGGAACAGTACATGGTTATAGAGAAAGAGGGTTTTCTGCAAAAGGGATAATATCATTCATGCACAAATGCTTCGGTATATCCGCCGCTAAGCTTCGCAGGTTACAATTAGGTCAACATTCCTTATATAAAGGAATGTGACGTCTGCTGATGTCACTTGATAGTGACATCTAACAGAATTATTACAAACAACTAAAAGTAAGCAAACTACTGAGAATGTTCACAACAACTGAGAACATCTCAGAGTATGCTAAGTACAAGATGAAACTAAAACTACTAAAACTACAAGTACTGATTACAAGAAACATAAAACTACTGATTACAAAATAACTAAAAGGAAAATATAACTACTAAAAGGAAACCATCACAACTACTGAAGAGGTCTTCTTCATCTGTTGTGACAACATCTGAAACTTGGTCTTCAGTCTTTGTCTTCAGCTTTTGTCTTCAGACTTTGTCTTCAGTTCTTTAGCTTCAGACTTTGTCTTCAGCTTTTTCACTTCAGACTTTGTCTTCAGCTCTTCCACTTCAGACTTTGTCTTCAGACCTTGTTATCAGTTGATGTCTTCAGCTGTTGCAGACTACTTCAGTTGTTGTAATGTCTGTGGGACTTAAAGGTTTTTCTGATCAGGCTCATTGGTTCTTTTGGTCCAACAAACTCCCCCTGAACCAATGCAGCCAAAACCTTTAAGCTTATTGAGGTCCCACTTATTCTTGGCAGAAATACTCTCTTGATCAGCTTCAGAGATATCAGATAAGCACAGGCCAGGGAACAGGTTTCAGTAGATGTGAATGTCAAAGGATGGAAGGGAACTCTGTCTTGGGGAACTGGACACAGAGCTGTTATCCCAACCATGAAACCTACTTCCCATTGATGAGTCTATAAGACTCTCTGACGTAGGCCTCAAGGAGAACAACTTGTTATTCCTTAGTGAGTTCTTCTGCTTCTCCTTCGAAAAAAACTCTGGGCAATAGTACTCTGATAGGTACTTTACTGTCTTTCTATTTTTCAACTCAACAGTTGTTATCTCTCTGTAAGTAAATTCATCTGGGTGAGTCCCTTCTAATAACAACTGGAGTTCATTTTTCTTGATCTCTTCAAGCCTCTTGTATAACAACCCCTTCTTGACCATTTTGTTCTCCATTAGAGTTTGAGGGGTCATTTTTGACTTGTAGGCTCTCTTGAAGTCTTCAAGTATCTCCCAGGGTGAGACTACAATGGCCAACATAATAACAGCATCTATGGTCTTTCTCACTTGGCCATTGTATCTACTTGGTATGGATTTCTTATGAATTCTAGAACTAACCCTGGGGTCTGGCCAAATCCTTACTCTCTCCTTTTGATATTGAAAGGTATGCCTGAGAGCATACAGCCTTTGAGCGTGTTTCTTCATGGCTTGTATAGATGATGACTGAGGAAACTCTTTGTCAACCATCTTCAAAAGTTGCTCATCGTGCTGTTTCTGCTGTTCTTCTTCTTCAATCTTAACTTTCACCATTTGCCTCTGAAAGTCTGGTGTGATCATTTGTTGACTTCTGGGCTCAGGTATTTTTAGAACAGCAGAGATTGGCAGACTGTCTTCTTCATCATCTTCTTCTTCTTCTTTTCCATCCTCAACACCCTTCTCCTCCTTTGGGTGCATCATTGGATGTGGTTTGAGGTGGTTTTTGGGGTAAGGGAGTTGGTTTTGAGGGTTGAGTTGGTTTAAGTTTAGGTTTAGGGATTGGTTTGGAGAGTTGTGGGGTTGGTTGTTTTTGAGTGGGAGTTTGGGAAGGCTGATCTAGCATTTTTGTGGTAAGTTTGGCTTTGGAAAGCTTGGCCATATCAGTTCTCTTCCCAGCACCTGCTTCATCTAAGGCTTCGATAATCAACCCCTTATTGAATGCTTCAGAAGCACAGATTCTGGTGGTTATTGCCAGAATACTGTCTCTGGTCCATGATTTAATCTCAATTAATGATCTTCCCAAGTATTTTGCAATAAACCTGATCATTATCTCCAACCTCTCCCTTTCCATCACACTGTAACTGGCCCATCTCTCTTGTATCTTTTAATCTCCAGCCTTCTGATCTCAGTGTCTAATGTAGCTGTATCAAAGCCCTGTCTGAAGAGTTGGTCTATTATTCTGTCCATTGATCTGCTGTGAGCTTCATCAGCTTCTTTAACCAGATCTTCCAATGATTTCTCTTCATCAGGCTTTTGAGTTTCAGCACTTTTCTTTCTCTTGTATGTGATCAGCTGTTTTTCCTTTTCTAACTCCTTTTCTTTCTCTTGTTGTTTCTCATCTTCCACTCTCTTTCTCTTTCTTTCTTTCACTGCCTTAGACTCCCCCTTTTTGGGTGCATTGGGTTCAGGGGTTTGAATGGCAGAAAGCTTCTTTTGCACAGCATCATCAACAAGTGTTTGTAGATTTGAGGAGATCCTCTCATCAATGGCTTTATGCACAATCTCATTGATGATGGGAGTGATGAGAGGTAAGGAATGTTGAAAGGTAGCAACCATCTGCTCAGAGGGGTTCTGTCCCTGAGAGGTGGTGCCAAAAGCAGTGGCTGGTGGCTCAGTTGAGTGTAGTGGCTGAGTGTTTGGTGAACCTTCAGATGAAGGTGCCATCTGTGGGTTTATTGGGGCAGATGGACTTTGATCCTGAGACATTTTGGCAAGCAGTTCTTTGAGTCTGCTCACCTCAGCCTCAAGGATTGTGTTATGGGCTAAGACATCAAAGAAAAAGCCCAGGTCATCATCAGTCTTTGCTGAATCACCTGACCTCCTGATTGAATCAGGATGTACATGCCCTGAGTGTAGATCAGTTGTAGCATGTGCCCCTTGTTCTTGGTTCTGGGGACTTCCTGCCTCAGGACTGAGTCCTTCATCGGCAGTTGCCTCTGGTGAGGTCTTAGAGATGTTACCAACTGCATCCTGTTCATTTGCTGAATCAGTAGAAGTGGCAGCCTCACCAGATGTTCTAACCTCCTCCTCTACACGGGGAGATTGAACATTATAACCCCTGTGCTGTGGGTTATCAGCAGCATTTGGTCCTCTTCCTCAGCTGTTGAGGTTCTCCCCATTGTAATTGGTTTCTGGGGAGGAGGAGAGGAATGCAGCTGACTCAGCACTTGTGCAACTATAATGGTTGGGCTTTGAGGGGCGGTTGCATTTGGAGATAGGTTTGAAGCAGATTGCACCCGGGGTGACTGGTGCTCTTCAATGGTAACCTTCTCAATTGAGATAGGTTCCAGCATTGTGGTATCCCCAATTATGGTTGCATCAGGATCCTGTTGAGAGGATGCCTGAGCGGCT
The DNA here is from genome assembly GCA_025506505.1 of Flaveria sonorensis. Classification (NCBI taxonomy): domain Eukaryota; kingdom Viridiplantae; phylum Streptophyta; class Magnoliopsida; order Asterales; family Asteraceae; genus Flaveria; species Flaveria sonorensis. The sequence continues at coordinate 51,637,383 of CM046437.1, forward strand.
AGGGCTGGTGGAGTCTTTGACACTACTGGGGGGTTAGAACCAGTAAGTGTTTCTGTATTGGTGGTACAGGGGCATCCTCAGGGGACTCATCTCCCTGAGTAGCCTTTTTGGGCTTTTTGGTGTTGGGTTTGGTGGGGACTTTGGATCTGGAAGTGGAGGCTGTGGGTTCCCGCTGCTTGGGTTTTAGCAGCCGGGCAGCCCCTTTCAGTGTAGGGTCAGAGTTGTGCCTGGAGTATACTTCAGGCAATACAGCCGGAGCAGGGACTCCAAGGCCAACAAGGCCGTCTGATTTTAGCTGATTTAAAATTATGGCCATGAGAAACCTGGGATATAATATCCATCTGTTTGCCACAGGTTTCAAAGCCAGATCCTTTAGTTCCATGAAAACTATCTCAGAAAAATTTAGATTTTGTCGTTCAAAGATAGAGTATAATACCTGTTGCCATCGGGAGGACATCTGATCCCATGAGGAGGTTTTTGATGCAAGGCAGACATTCACCATGTGGAATATAAGACGTTCAGCATCATGGAAGTGCTTCTTCAGAATGGTGGTAGCACTTAAGTCTCCTTCATACCCGTTATTGATGAAAGACATATCAGTTGTGCCTTTCGGGTATTCTGTGACACAGGTGGCATCATGTAGATTTAGGGTTTGTCGAATGATGTCTGGAGTGATGACCACCTGTTTCTGGTTAACCAACGACTGGAGAGTGATTTGGCTATCATTCTCACCAGTTTGCACAGAGACGTTGGTCCAGAATTGGCTTAGGGAATCGGGGTATATGGTAGGATTCAGAAGAAAAGCGGTTCGGTACTGGGAATCTACCATAAGATCGATGGCATTATCAAATTTGTTCCAAAAGGCCGATTTCGAGAGGTAGGCAACACAGTTGTGTCTGGGTTTGAGTTTCATGGTCGCCATTGTTGAGAGAGTGAAGGACATAAAACGGCTAATGAAACGTTTGAAAGTAGTTTAGGTATTTATAGGGTAAGAAAAGGCTGATATAAAACGACTGAAAGTGTTGGTGCTGTCATCAGTTGTTTGAAAACAACTGAAGACCTGGTTTTAACTTTCAGAAGTTGTAACAACTGAAGACTTGGTATTAGTCATCAGTAGTTGTGAAACTACTGAAGACATGGTTTTGGCTTCAGGTGTTGTAAACAACTGAAGATTTGGTGTTAGTCATCAGTAGTTGTAAAACTACTGAAGACATGGTTTTGGCTTCAGTTGTATGAAGTGAAACAGCAGTTGTAGAAACAACTGAAGAGAAAAGTTTCTCATCAGCTGTTTCATTCTGACCTCAACACTTATCACACTTTTTGTCTGATTTTCAGACGTTTCATTGGTCATCAGTACTTATCTGTTATACTGACATCAGTAGTTGTAACTACATCAGTAGTTGTAACCACATCAGTTCTTTTCAACAGATAGAGTACTTCAGTACTTTTAAGTAATTTAGTCTTCAGTAGTTATGAAAACTACTGAGGATAAAAGAACTTATCAGTACTTATTTGTGACAATAGTATACGAATGCTCATCAGTACTTGTTGACTGAGATCATCAGTAGTTGTCACTTATTCTAGCTGCAGCATACCAAGCCTTAACACTAGGTTTTGGAAAGTTGAACTGTCCAAAGGCTTAGTAAATATGTCTGCAAGCTCATCAGCACTAGGAACAAACTTTGGATCAATCAGACCTTTTTCAAAACAATCCCTAATAAAATGGTGTCTGATCTCAATATGTTTGGTCCTAGAGTGCTGGACTGGATTCTTGACAATACAAAGAGCTGAAGCACTATCCATTAGTAATGGAGTCTTAGTCTCTGTAATGCCATAATCCAATAATTGATTCTGAAGCCAGAGTACCTGAGATGTACAACTTGCAGCAGCAATGTACTCGGCTTCAGCAGTGGATGTAGCAACAGATGTTTGTTTCTTACTCTGCCAAGAAACCAAACAGTTGCCTAGGAATTGACATCCACCAGAAGTTGATTTTCTAGTTAATTTACACCCTGCATAGTCACTATCAGAAAAAGCAACTAATTTGCAAGAGTGCCCAGTGGAATACCAAAGACCTAGAGATTGAGTACCTTGCAGATATCTAAAGATCCTCTTGACTGCAATCAAATGAGACTCTTTAGGAGCAGCCTGAAATCTAGCACAAACACAAGTTGCAAACATAATATCTGGTCTAGAAGCTGTTAAGTACATCAAGGACCCAATCATACATCTGTAAAGTGTTTCATCAACAGCTTTACCTTTCTGATCTGCATCCAGTTGTGTGGTGCTGCACATGGGAGTAGAACAGGGCTTACAGTTTTGTAAATCAAACTTTTCCAAAAGACTCTTTGTGTATTTTGACTGATGAATGAAAGTTCCATCAGCCTTTTGTTTGATTTGCAAACCTAGAAAGAACTGTAATTCTCCCATGGCACTCATTTCGAATTTTTGTTGCATCAACTTTGTAAATGCATCACACAACTGTGGATCAGAGGATGCAAAAATAATATCATCAACATAAATTTGAACAAGGAGCTTATGCTGACCCACTTTCTTAATGAACAAAGTTTTATCTATGGAGCCTCTAGTGAAATTATTCTGAAGAAGAAAATTTGACAGTGTTTCATACCAGGCTCTAGGAGCTTGTTTCAACCCATAAAGAGCCTTATCAAGTTTATACACCCAATCAGGATGTTTATTATCCTCAAAACCTGGTGGTTGACACACATAAACCTCTTCTTTTATTTTACCATATAAAAATGCACTTTTGACATCCATTTGAAAAACTTTAAGATTGTGGAATGCAGCATAGGCTAAGAACAATCTAATTGCCTCCAGTCTGGCTACAGGGGCAAAGGTTTCATCATAATCAATACCTTCTTCTTGTGAAAACCCCTGGACAACCAGTCTGGCCTTGTTCTTGACAATTTGCCCATTTTCATCTGTTTTATTCCTAAACACCCATTTAGTGCCTATTGCACACTTACCTGGGGGTAGAGGAACCAGTTCCCACACTTGCTGCTTTTTGAACTGAAGAAGCTCAAGCTGCATGGCATCAACCCATCCATTGTCTCTTAATGCAATATGATAGTTCTTTGGCTCTTGCTGACTGATGAAGAGAGCATAGAAGCAGAAGTTGGACAAGTGACTTCTAGTTGAGACACCAGCATTGATATCACCAATGATTTGAGACATTGGGTGATTCTTCAGCTCTTGGTACACTATGAGATCTGTGCAAGTGTTTGTAGCACGCATTAAAACCAAGTATTAGATGGCAAGTCAAATGAAGTAGAGGATTCAGAAATCTCATCAGCATTTGTTGTGGATGGTGCTACTGAAGCTACAGGAACATCAAGTTTAGTAGACTCAGGCAGTTGATCACTAAACTTGAATAGGTGAGTACTGGGATCATCATCAACATCAGTACCACCAGATGGATGACTAGCTGCAGAAGGTGATGAATTCACATGATCTGCAACAGCTGGAGGCTGATAAGGAACATATTGCAGTATGTCCAGATCAAACAACTCCACAGGGTTTTGTGGGATTTTGTCCTTAGGAGATTCATTGAACTTCACATGCAAGGTTTCTTCAACCATCTTTGTTCTGCAGTTGAACACTCTGTAAGCCTTGCAAGTGGATGAATACCCAACAAAATACCCTGCATCCACCTTAGAATCAAACTTTTGGAGTTGATCCTTTGTGTTGAGAATGTAACAAGGACACCCAAATGCTCTGAAGAATGAAATTAGAGGAGCCAAATGATGTAGAACTTCATAAGGAGTCTTCATCAACCTCTGATTCACTAAAGCTCTATTTTGCACATAGCATGCTGTGTTGACAGCTTCAGCCCAAAAGGTCAGTGGCAAACCAGAGTCAGCCAACATGGACCTTGCAGCTTCAATTAGGGTCCTGTTCTTTCTCTCCACTACTCCATTTTGTTCTGGAGTCCTTGGGATGCTATACTGCCTCTTGATTCCTTTTGAAAGGTAGAAATCATCAAGTGTATGGTTTCTAAATTCAGTTCCATTATCACTTCTTATACACTTGACTGATAGGGAATACTGCTTCTCAACATACAACACAAAGTTAATAATTGTCTGAGCAGCCTCATCCTTTGAATGCAAGAAGAAGGTCCATACAAATCTGGAGTAATCATCCACAATTACCAGACAGTATTTCTTCTTTGCCATGCTCATTACTCTCACAGGACCAAAGAGATCCATGTGCAGTAATTGCAAGCAGGCAGTGGACTTTGGTTCTTCTATAGGAGGGAATGAAACTTTGTGTTGTTTTCCTTTTAAACAAGCAGTGCAGGTTTCATCACAGTGGAACTCCTTTATTGGTAGACCTCTCACTAAACTATTGTGGATCAGCTGATTCATGTTTTTGAGATTAACATGACCCAGCCTTCTATGCCACAGTTTAGATTCCTGAGGAGAGGCCTTGGAGAACAGGCAAGGATGACCTTTTAAATCAATCTTCTTTGACAAATCCAAGGCATATACTCTTCCTATCCTGTTGGCCTTCAGGAGAGTATGTTCATCCAATACCTTGTCAATCAGCCTCAGAACTTTGGAAGACAGAATCCGGCAGTTCTGGCTTGTGAAAAGTGCAACATGCCCTTTATCACACATCTGACTGACACTCAGTAGATTATACTTGAGATTCTCCACATGGTTAACATCATCAAATCTGATTTCTCCATTTGACACAAATCCTTTCCCGATGATGTAACCCTTAGCATCATTTCCAAATGAGACAAATCCCTTCTTTCCTTGAGAGTAGTCATTAAGAAGAGAACTGCTCCCAGTCATATGCATAGATCCTCCACTGTCTACATACCAGATGCTTCTTTGGCATGCTGAAGAACCCTGCATTTATCATAAGAAACTAGTTAGCTTTAGAGACCCAAACCTTTTTGGTTTTGGGTCTGTTTTCATCAACAGATTTAACCATAACTTGTTTCTCATGATTAACAGCTGATGAAGGTGGAGATGGTGCTGAAATGGATTTCTTAGATTTGGGCTTGGATTTCCTTTTCAGTGGTTTGATCACAGGTGCATCTAGTTGGTTAACTCTCCCCAACAAATGCTGAACCATCATAACAAGTTGTGTCTGATTTGTTGCTAAAGCCTTCAGCTCATTTGACACATCAGTACTTGTTTTTGATGAGTTCCTGTGACCCACCATTTCCTCCTTCTTGAAATTCACAGACTTAGTCTGATGTTTATCATGAGGAACACTATCAGCTGTTTTCTGATAAACCCCATCCTTCTTTTTGGATTTTGGTGAGGCCTTGGGTTTATCAGTTTGAGATGACTGTGGTACAAACTTGGTCTCAAACTCATTTTTCATTTTATTAATCTCTTCTTTAATGAGCTTATCTCTGTTGAGTTTGGAACCCTTTTTGTACCAGCATTCATCAGATAGATGATTGAATTTACCACATATTTCACATGGCTTATTCTTCATCTTGGATTGATCAACTGCTGAAGTGGAAACTACTGAAGGTGTGATCTTCAGTACTTTCCTCCTTTCAGTACTTGTGTTAAGTACTGAAGGATCGGTAACAACTGAAGACTTGTTCTTCAGCTGTTCTCTATCCGTCCTGAAAGACCGTATGATAGATTCCTCAGCAGTTGTTAATCCTTTTATTTCAGCAGATTTGAAATGCTTTTCAGATGTTGTGACTTGCCCTTCAGTACTTGGAGTACTTTGAGGGACAACATCTGAATTGCTCAGCTTCATGTGTTTATCAGCATTTAAACCATCAGGCAATTGATTTGCTGAGATCTTAACACTGACTTCATCCTCTAATTTTGTATTATCATTTGAGGATGAATCACATGATGATGTGGTTTGGAAATTACTTTCACCTTCAGATTTTACTATTGATTTTGAAGTAAAATCAGTAGGTGGTGCAGTATGATTGTAACCTATTCCAAACTTCACATTTGAAGCTGTTTGCTTGCTGAGAAGCATTTCAAATCCCTTGCAGGATGTTACCCAGCGGTCACACTCAACTTGGGTAGCTGCAAGTGTCTCTTTGAGACTTCTGTGGTTCTCAAGTATGACCTCTACCTTAGCCTTTTCATCATTAAGTTGGCATTTAAGCTTGTAAATCTCATCATCTTTGTCATTAAGAGCAGACTCATACTCAGCTTTTCTTTTGGAAATAGTTTTCTCAAGCTCAAGATTTTGATTGATTAAAGCTACATTTGCCTCTCTAATAGAGACAAAGGCAGCTATGCATGATTCAGAACATAACTTGGCTTTAGCCTCAGAAGATACCTGGGTTACCTGTGAAGATGATGCATTGGAGCAGGAACCCTCAGTAGACTCCAGGGCCATGAGAGCAAGATTCCCAAAAGGATGTTCACCACCATGTTGACCAGCACCAGCAAATAATTGCTCATTGAAACCAGAAAGATCATCTGGTAAGCTGCTCCAGTCAACAACTCCTGGTGTGAAGAAGCTGTGATGAGGTTGAGATTGTGATGGAGATGGTTGAGGCTCAGGTAGGGCTTGAGGTTGTTGTGCTATAGGAACTTGAACTGGATTTGGCTGTGGCATGTAATAGCAGGGATATGGATATGGCATTGGACCCTGAGGGACAAAATATGCAGGAGATTGAGGTTGTGAGTGATGACCAGAACTAGCAGGATGTTGCCCTTTGTTTTGTGAACTATTGCTTGGAAAGGTCACAAAGGGTGCAGAGGAGTTAGATCCAGTTGATCTACACTCTCTTGCAAAGTGCCCAAGCCTGTGGCATTTGTGACACCTCAACTTACTCTTGTCAAAACCAACTTTGGTTTTGCCAGAGAGTCCTGGAAATTTCCTACCAGTTCTCTTGTAGAACTTTTGAGATCTGATATTGATCAAGGCCATTTGGCTCAAAATATCCATCTCTTCTAAATCATCATCAGCAATACCCTTCAAATCATCCATGATAAAGCATAAATTATCACTATTACACCCAGAATGACTGTCAACACCAACAAATGCATGATCAGAACTGTTTGAAGAGAAATCTATATGCTCATCATAATGGCTTTCTGATCCAGCATATTCTGACTCATGACCGACCAAGGCAGTGTTCCCTGGTACAAAGTCATCAGTGAGCTTTCCTGATGATGCCAGTTTCCTTTTCTGCTCTATCTCTCTTTCAAATGTAAGCAGTTTCCCATGGAGTTGGGTGAGAGATAGGCTATCCAGATTTGCACTGGAGCGTAGGACAATGGTGTATGTGTCCCATCTCTCAGGCAGTGATCTGAGGAATCTGTTGTTCATCTGGCTGTTAGTATACTCATGCTTGACCATTTTCAGCTCAGAGATCAAGCAGGAGAAACGCTCAAACTGTTGAGTCAGTGTCTCACCCTTCCTATGAGAGAATGTCTCATATTGTTGGGCGAGGATTTCTCTGTTGTTTGCTAAGACCTCATCAGTTCCTCCGAATTGTTCCTTCAAAGCATTCCAGAGGTCATGAGCAGTTTCATGATGCATAAGCCCAGAATAGATTTCATTAGGCAGTGCCATGGCCAGAATTCCATGGGCTTTAGCATCAATCTCAAACAGTTTACGATCTTCATCTGAGTATTGCTCCTTCTTCTTCGGAACCATTTGGTTGGTCTCCGGATTGTTCACCATAGGCTTGTGTGGACCGTGAACCACAGATGTCCAACAACCTGAACTGTTAACAGACAGGTGATGGAGCATTCTTCGTTGCCATATGTTATACTCACTCCTAACCAGCATCGGAGGCTTGGTTGAGGAGCCAGTATTGTGAGGGTCATTAGATGGAGTAGTCATTCTCAGATTCAAACCAATTCAATCAAGTTTCAACAGATTTAGCACAAAAACACAACAAACTCAGTATGAACCAAGAAGAAACTCAAATTGAATAACCAGAAGCAGCAGAAGATCAATCTCTATAACCAATTCTTGCAAATATGCTAATTCGATCAAACTTTAGATATCGAAATAGCAGTTTCAATGATCAATTGTTAAACCGATCAATGATTAACCTGCTCTGATACCATTTGACAGGATCAGTGATCTAAGTTTGATCAATTAGAGTTGAATTGCAGCGGAATTAGAACAAGAATTAGACAAATATAGCAAGAACACAATAGATATTCAATGGAACAGTACACGGTTATAGAGAAAGAGGGTTTTCTGCAAAAGGGATAATATCATTCATGCACAAATGCTTCGGTATATCCGCCGCTAAGCTTCGCAGGTTACAATTAGGTGAACATTCCTTATATAAAGGAATGTGACGTCTGCTGATGTCACTTGATAGTGACATCTAACAGAATTATTACAAACAACTGAAAGTAAGCAAACTACTGAGAATGTTCACAACAACTGAGAACATCTCAGAGTATGCTAAGTACAAGATGAAACTAAAACTACTGAAACTACAAGTACTGATTACAAGAAACATAAAACTACTAATTATAAAAGAACTGAAAGGAAAATATAACTACTGAAAGGAAACCATCATAACTACTGAAGAGGTCTTCTTCAGCTGTTGTGACAACATCTGAAACTTGGTCTTCAGTCTTTGTCTTCAGCTTTTGTCTTCAGACTTTGTCTTCAGTTCTTTAGCTTCACACTTTGGCTTCAGCTTTTTCACTTAAGACTTTCTCTTCAGCTCTTCCACTTCAGACTTTGTCTTCAGACCTTGTTATCAGTTGATGTCTTCAGCTGTTGCAGACTACTTCAGTTGTTGTAATGTCTGTGGGACTTAAAGGTTTTTCTGATCAGGCTCATTGGTTCTTTTGGTCCAACATAACATATAAACAATTAAACAAAAAATATAAGAAAAATAATTAAAAAAATAACAGTTTCACTAACAGGCGAAACTATAGTTTCACCAGGCACAGCATGACAGCTTCGCTCTGGTTTGAAACTAAGTTCAACAGATTCACTGACAGGCGAAACTGTAGTTTCGCCAGGCAAATGTTAATAGATTCGCTGTTGATTAAATCTTAGTTTTGACCAATCAAAAGTATAAATTCGCTGTAGCTCAGGCCTAGACCACAAGTTTAAGCGATTCTACACTTACGCTGAGGACAAACTTATAATTCATACTACAGCGAAGATGTAAGTTCGCTGAGCCCTAAATAACAGATTATGTGCTAAGCAAATGTATAGTTTCGCTGGCATTGATAGAGCGAAACTGTCAGATATGCTTGGACAATATAACAAGATAGATTTGCTCGCCACAGTGAACTTTCGTTCAGTTTAACTGGAAAGTTTGGTAGATTTGCTGAACGAATCAGGTGAACTTTCGAACCAGTGAATCAATACAAAACCTTTGATTAAGGATTAAAACTACGATTAAACCATGGAAACAAGGTCGCAGTGCCTACCATAAAGCCTAGAGATGAACAAACACAATGGAAATCACGCAAATGAAATCAAGTGGTTTCGGACACAGAGAAACTAGGGTTTAGATTCGCACAAGATAATGTGAAACAAGTTTCACACTGTGCAATATATAGGTCCTAGTTTCGCTGGTAGCGAAACTATAGATTCACTCGGCATCACAAAAGAAATCATGTGTTCAGTGAACAGCGATACTGCCGGGTGAATCTATAGATTCGCATGGCAAAACAACCAGCGAAACTGTAGTTTCGCTGAAACCTAAAACTTAAACAAAAATTTAATGAAAAATAAAATAAAAATAAAATTTGAAAAATAAAATTTTTGTATTTATAAAACCTTTATGAAAAACATTCATCATCCCAAAACATTAGCACAAAACAAAAAAAAATAAAACAAATAAGAAAGAAAAGTAGAAGGATATAGAAACTTCTTTATCAAGAAATTGATCCAGAGAGTCAAAGATTTACGGGATTGCTGATATGTTTGTCCTTTTAAACCCATGCCTTCCTCTTTTCAACAAGTAATCTGTAGCTGTTTTATCATGTTTTGGATTCATTTGATAAACTCAGATGACTTGGTTTCCGCAGATAGTCAGCAAAGTACTAATCCTATTCTTCATGGTTTATTGAGCAATATAATTCACTTTGCTTGAAGAATTTTTATAAATTTTTCAACAATGATTCTTAATTTTAAGAATCACTGTGTCTTTATTTTGGGGACAGATGATGAGAGCTCCAGGTCTATACTTACGTATAACAGAGTAGATGATCATTTTATCTCACTGATGAAAGCTTTAGGTCTATATTTACGTATAACAGAGAAGATCATCAGAATGTGCTGATGAGAGCTCCAGGTCTATACTCACATATAACAGAGGAGATCATCACTCCAGGTCAATGTTCACACACAGCAAAGAAGATAAGCACGAGATATGTCACCCATTTTATTATTGTATTTTGCTTTTGTATCAAAGCAGAGATTTGAAACTCTCAACCCATTTTTAGACATGGCCTTGTAGCTTTGTGCAGGCTGAGATATCATGAGGATAATCCTTGTCGTCGAGTTCTTAGACTTTAATTAAGCTACACGTTCACTGTTTACTTTGATATCATGCTGACCCTACCATGCATATCCTAAACAATGCTATTGATTCTCCTTCAAACTTCTTTTCCATGAAGTTCTTGAAAAGACAAAAAAAAAAATAACCTTAGACAAAAAGTAAATCTTTATTCTCCCCTGAAATTTCTTTTTAGCAGCCACGACACAAAAAGAAATTTCATTCTCCATTTTTTTTTGCAATATAAGTTGAAACAAACAAAAAATAAAGATGTGAAGACATATGGGACTCAGAAGTTTATTAGTAAAAGTTTATAAACAAAAAGGAGTTATTTGCAGAACTATACACAGTATGGTTAGAAAAGAGGTTTTAAAAAGATATTAGACCCAACATAGAGATCAATTCATAAAAATGCGGTTTAACAAATGTTTTTGTGAAAAGATCCGCTCGTTGATTTTTTGTGTCAATCGGAATAATATCTATAAAACCCTTTTCCTGAGCGTCCCGGATAGCATGAATTCTCGTTTCAATGTGCTTGGTACGAGTATGATGAATTGGATTTTTGGTAATCCCAATAGCAACTTTATTATCACAGAAAAGTGGTGTATGAAGAAAATTTATCCCATAATCCATCATTTGATGTTGTATCCACAGCACTTGGCAACAGCAGCTGGAGGCAGCAACATATTCAGCTTCTTTCGTAGACAGAGAAACTATAGTTTGCTTCTTACTTTGCCAGAGACGGATTTTCGATTGACCCTGCAACCACCATGATCACTTCAGAATATGCATGTAAGTCAAAGTTACCTCCTTTTGGGTACCAAAGACCCAGACTGGAGGAACCCTTTAAGTAACAAAAGATTCATTTAACAGCTTTTTCATGATATTCTTGAATGTTCCTGACATAACAAAAAAATTGTTAAGACTTGGAAATTGGGACCTAAGTCTTGACTGACTTAGGTCTGGGAACAGAAGATTTTTTACCAAAGAAATTATTTTCAAAATGATTTAATCTACTTCCTAATGAACTATTATTTATATTACTATTAACAATTGAAGAGCAAGTTTTAATAACATGATCATCCTTTTCGCATCTAAAACACCAGGACTTTAAACTTTTTTTATTACATTTTAAAATAGATGCTTGATCAGTTAAGATTTCTTTCTCATATTCTAGCGTGTGTGAATCGGAATTGCTACATGAGTCATATGATACTTTTAATATTTTCTTTGTGACCTTTATTTTAGCAAATCCTGATTCATTTTTGTTAATATTGTTAATGTTTGAGGAAGTTGTCTCTATATCTTTAGTGTTAGAAATCCGACTTGGTGTGAAATATGGGATAGGATGAGAAAGAAATTTTTCAAAATAATTTGGATGAGAATGTCTGTTTGAAGCTTTACTTAAACAATTATCATTACTATTAACAAGAGAATTTGAAACATCATAGTTTGATTCATCAACATTTGAGGATAAACAAGATGAACTATAACTAGAACTACTTAAGCTACTGTTTGTAACAGACATTTAGGAAACAAATCTACTTAAACTATTTTCTATGAAAGACTTTTTGGAATCTGAAATGTTAAGACTAGAGCTGCCCAGACCACTACTTGCACCATAAACATATTCCTCTCGAATCTCCTTAAGATTAACTCCTTCTAAACCTGCATACAAACTGTCAGTATCTTTTTGAATTAATTCATTAGTTGGATGAGGTGTAGGCATAGGAGAATAAAAATAAGTGCTAGGTGGAGGATAAACATGAGTGGTTTCTTTGCTTCCCAAACCAGTCCTAATTCTAGCGCCCCTTTGATTCTTGCAAAGCTCCTCAAGTTTCATCCCAGAGATTGTCCATTTTTCAAGTTTGGTTTTTAATTTGCTTGTTTCAAATTCAGCAAGTGCTATCAGTTAAAACATTTATTTCAACATTTCTTTCCAAAAGATTTCTTTTTAAATGCTCATTTTCTTTTAACGCTTCGTTTAACTTAACAAAATATTTAGACTCATTTGTTTTAATTTCCTTATTAATTTGTTTTATTTCTTTTTAATTATCTAATAGCAGTCTATTTGCCTTATAAACCCCAAATAAATGAATTTTGCATGGAGGAGAGCACATGTCTTGAATTACCTCATAAGGGAGACCCATAACTACCTTTTCGGCCAGCCAAGGCCTTATCACACTGACAAATTGGAGTATTCTTCTTGTCTTCTTCATCCTCCATTGCTTTCCTGCTATTCTTTTCAGCCTCACTATCCTCTTTCAATTCATCTTTTGACTCACTTGTCTTCTTTTCATAATCTTTACCAATAGTCACCTTCTTTTCAACTGCAACACCAGCTTTCTCATATCCACCCTCTTCAACTTCAACTTTCTCAACCTTTTTCCCTTCAACCTGAACCCTTTGCTCGTTACTTTCACCAATAACCTCTTGAGTCTCACTCTTGAACTCTCTAAAAGGATCAAAGTCGTCAATAGAATCCACATCACTGTTCACTAACTCAGCCACTAGTTCATGATTGATTTCTTCTTCAGTTTCCTTAATCTCAGCGTTCCAATCAAAGTTTGAGATGAGAGATGTTTCCATCTTTGACTTGACTTCTTCCTTGTCAGTGATTGGGATAACTTTAGAAGTTCCAGAAGTTCCTGGTTCAGTAATGATAGGATTTGGAAATTCTCTTCTAAAGTGCCCTAACTGTTTGCAATCGAAGCATCTTAATTTTGACTTATCAAAACCAAGCTTAGAATTCTGATTTTGATTTCCGAAGCTCCTTCTACCAGTTCGTTCCATGAATCTTCTTGCACGTAGTGTGAGCATGGCCATTTGCCATTGGATGTCTGTTTCTTCTAAGTCATCTGGATCGACTTGATACATGTCTTCAACGGTCATTCCTTTTCCCTTCAACTCCCCAGCAACTAGAGCCTCATAACTGTGCACAAACATCCCAAATAATGCTATAGTATCTGGTGGAATCTGAGCAGTGAAAAATGGCTTTGAGCTTGAACCAACACCTGTAGACCCCCCACTTGACATATTTGAAGCATCATATACTGTAGAACCACCATAAGCTGAACCATACATAGACGAGTTTGCAGCGGATGACATTAATGCAGCATTTTATGGATATATGGTGGCTGGCATCATGGATTGATTGTATTCACTCCTCTTTAAATCCAAGTCAAAAGATTTCAATTTGTTGATTACATCCATAAGTTTGTAATAAGCAAATTTCTTTCTTGCTTCAACATCCTAACTTACAGGCTCCATTGAGGTGGGAGTGAGTCCAATAGTTTAGAGACTTGTTCATGATTTCCTAACTGCTCATCATATTTCTTTAAGGTGCTTGAGATGGACAAAAATTGATTTGTTATGTCAGTAAGGATTTCATTTTTGTGTCCTACAAATGAATTAAACTCCTTTTCAACTTTAGCTTTCCTGTCTTTCCTCAAATCCTCATTTCCATCATAGAATTCACACAAGGAGTCATACAAAGATTTTGTATTCTTGTGTTCAGCAAAGCGGTTATAGATATCTTGAGATAAGGAGAGAGCTAAAGATCCAAAAGCTTTCAGATCACGATCAACTAGCTTGAGATCTCTTTCAGTGAAGGTAGATGGATCGGTGTTTGGTGAAGTAACTTGACCGACAGTGACAATTGGAGTGTGAGGACCATTTACAATTGATTCCTATTGACTATGATCAGTGTAGTAGAATAATGCTTTTAAACATCTTTTCCAATCCTCAAAGTTATCACAATTTATAAGCCTCGGTGGCCTATTAGGAGCAACACTCTCCAAGTCAGATATGGTGATATTGGTGGATGTCATTTGTTAAAGTGATAGTTTTGCTGATAACACGCAGTTTCGCTGCTAACTTCACTGACAGATTCGCTTGTAGAATCGCTGGTAACTTCGCTGGAAAATTCGCTCCTAGATTCGCCGGCAAACAAGCAGCAGTTTCGCTCGAACCAATGATCAAAAACTCTAGTTTTGGTGATAGATTCGTTGAGACTAGCAAAACTTTCGTTCTAAAATGAATTCGCCAACACTTTCGCTTGTAATGACTAGCAGGAAGTTGAACTTTCGTTCAAAAATGGGCTACTTTCACTGACAATAACACCTGAGTAGAAAACCCCCAAAATCCGTAAATTCGCTGGTAGTATCGCTGGAAAAATTGTAAATTTGCCCAATGAATCTGAAAAACTTTTTCAAAACAGAATCAGTCCAATCTCATCCAAAACACAATGAATATGAAATATGATGATTGCAATAGCTTCGTAAATACAAAACACACAATCCTTAATCAATTTCCATGACAAAAACACCAAAATCAGTAACAAAATCGATGGAACAGTAGTTTTACTTCGAAAAATCACAAAAACCAACTAATCAAGAGCATAATGGCTCTGATACTATATTATTGGTCCTGATGATCTATTCAACAGTGCACTTGATGTATGACAATGATTTCCCACAGATTTAACACAATAAACTCAATAACACAATAAACTATTTTGAATCTAAACAATAATAATCAAGTAATAGGCTCAATGATGATGAAAATAAGCTTCCAGCCACACACACACAATTGCCACAATAATCTATTCATCTTAGGGTTTTGCAAAATGCTTACTTACACAGATAGAAAACTTACAATATATAAGCAACCTAATTTCACAGGCAGTTTCGCTAACTAGCGAAACTGCCTGACTATCTACTAGATTCACCCGGCAACAAACTACAGTTTCATCGGGTGAACAGAAACAGCAGACTCTGGGTGAAACTGTAGTTTCGCTGGAACATAAAAGTACATCAAAAATACAAATTACAAGAGAAAACTAACATTTAACCTATTATATAACAAAATAAACCTATCAACTATAGTGAGTCCAACCTATACTAGATTATTAGGATTACAACATAGAGGAGGTACTTCCACTATGTGGAAACCTTACCCTTCTTGAAGGTTCTGACAGAGTAGTCCCCTTCATAGACTATCTACCAGAATGAGTTATTGATAGCAAATTTTGGGAAGGAAAACTCACATTCTTCATCATTCAGCCTCATATAAGAGTTGATTGTAGCTGGAATAATGAAAATTGTCCTCCCAGGCACTGTGGCAGACAATGCCTTCTCACCGTCCAAGATGACCTCTTGGCAGGTCCTCCAGAACTTTAGAAGTTGTTTTTCATACAATGGAGGCTCGATTATGAGAACGGTGAGGTAGTTTGAGTGAGGTAAGAAGCGGCAAACATCTGAGAAACCAAACTTTCTCAAATGACAATAGAGCAACTTGATTTTGTTGCCTATGTAGATGCATGGAAATATCTGGTTGGTTTTGGTGTTAAGGGTTGGCCATTTTGGAAAGCTTTGAGCTGAAGAAATCAAAGAACAAAGTCGGTTTGTTGGTGAATTTAGGGTCTGAACATTTATAGATGAAGAGGAGGGAGAAAGAGGGGGAACCATTGAAGGTATATTTATATGGTTGGATTTGAGACAAAGTAAATAAAAAAGAATAAACTTTGAAATCCGGATGTCGGTCCCATCTTTGAAAAAGTTCCTAAAAAGATAGTTTTCTTGGAAGTTTAAAATCTTCTGAAGGTAAATTGTATTTGGAAGTTTTGAGAAAACTTTGAAGCCAATTTGACTTCAGAAGATATTCCTTAGCTTGATAAAAATTGGTTTCGGAAGAAAAATACTTAGAGTATTTTTCTTCTAAATATATTTAGTATTGGAAGATATTAAAATTCAGAAGTTTTATTCAAAGGATGAATAAAGCTTCTGATACTTAATTACTTTCAGAAAAAAATTGTCCTTCAAAACATATAAGTGCTCAGAAGCATATTTAAGCTTCGAAAGATATATCTGAATTTCTTCTAAAGATAAAATTCTTAGTAAGTAGATATTAGTTTTGAACACATAATTTTTTTCCTAAGTCAACTTAATGTCTTCCAAAAGAAAATATATCTTAAATTTTCAAAATTCTAAGGAATATCATTTTTGAAAAATTTCTTCGAAGGTAAACTGGGCTTATATATAGGTGATAATATAGACAACTTAAGACACACATATTTGAAGAATAATCTTGACTTTAATTAATGAAAAATCTACTCAAAGTTAAACATTCCAATAGCTGATGCATGACACTTAAATCTTTGTTCAGTAAAAGCTTTTGTGTACAGATCAGCATACTGTTCATTTGTGCAAACTTTGACTAGTTTAATCAGCCCTATTCAAAATTATCTCTAATCAAATGATACCCGATGTTGATGTGCTTTGTCTTTGAGTGCTGCACAGGATTCTCTGTAAAAGAGATAGCACTGTTGATATCTTTGTGGATGGGAGTCTCCTTAAAGTTGAATACATAATCTAGCATCTGATTCTGAATCCAAAGCACTTGAGCATAGCAGCTTGCATCAGCAATGTAATCAGCTTCAGCAATTGATGCAGACACACAGGATTGCTTCTTGCATTGCCATGAGACTATCCTTCCACTAAGGAATTGACATCCCCTTGATGTTGACTTTGCAGTCATGTTGTAGCCACCATAGTCAATATTTGTATAAGCATATAGATTGAAGTCAGAATTCTTTGGATACCAAAGGCCTAATTTGGGAGCACCTTTGAGATATTTGAAAAAACTTTTGAGAGCAACCAGGAGTGACATCTTGGGGTTGGCTTGATATCTTTCACAAATACATATAGCGAACATTATATCAAGCATGTTGGCTATGAGGTACATAAATGACCCAATCATAGCCGTATAGAGATGTTTATCACCACACTCCCCCTGAAGACCAGGTCCTAGGGAGTGGTTTCTAGCTATAGGTGTCTTAGCAACCTTACACTCATTTATATGAAATCTAGTAAGTATGTCTTGCACATACATTGACTGGTTTATGAAGATGTCATTGTCAACCTGCTTCACTTGAATTCCTAGAAACAAATTGAGTTCCCCCATGGCAATAATTTCAAATCCATTCTTAATCAGCTTCTCAAAGTCTTTGTAGAGCTTTGGATTAGTTGACCTAAAGATGATGTCATCTTCATAAACTTGAACCAATATCAAGTCATTTCATGTTCCTTTAATGAAGAGTGTTCCATCAATAGTACCCTTCTTATAGCCATCCTGAACAAGGTTCAATGATAGTGTCTCATACCACTTCATTAGAGCTTGATACAGCCCATAAGGAACTATGTCAAGCTTGCAGACATAATCAAGAAGATCTAGGTCTACAAAGCCAGGTGATTGTTTAACATACACTTCCTCATCACTCACCTGATATAAGAAGGGACACTTGACATCAAGTTGGTAGACCTTGAAATCCTTGGATGCAGCAAAAGCAAGGAATATTCTAATAGCTTCAAGTCTTGCTATAGGAGTAAAAACATCTGTGTAGTCCATCTATTCTTCTTGAGTTTACCCTTGAACAACTAGTCTAGCATTATTTTTGATGACAAGTCCTCAATCATCATACTTATTCCTAAGAACCCACTTGGTACCTATTGTGGTCTTCCTTTGAGGAAGAGGACATAGGTTCCAAACCTTTTGCCTTTTGAATTAAAGTAGCTCCTCCTACATTGCATCAACCCAACTTCCATCCTTCAACCTAACTTCCATCCTTCAGAGCCTCTTCAACCTTCTTTGGCTTAATCTTGCACAAGAAACAAGTGTGTAGACAGATATTTTTTTCATGGGTTTGTCCTCTTGTTCTTACCCCTGTCTCAACATCTACAATGATGTTTGTGGTGGGATATGACTTGTGGATTTCTAGTTAAGGAATCATAACAAGTTGGTTAGACACATTTAAATTGGTGAAATTCAGATCTAGTGATTGAGTATCACCCACCATATCAACACACCCATCAAGAGAAACTTGATCCAATAAGTGTGGGACATCATCAATGTTGTCTTCTATGGGGTGTTTATCAACATCAAGAAATTATTGATCAATATCACCACCACCATCTCCTCTTACATGTGAAACCCCTTCATCTCTATGCTAGAATTTTTAGGTACCTCAGATGTATCAGCTAAAGACTTTGTCATTGTTGTGCCGACAGGATTTCCAACTACATGGTTTGTTACCACTGGAGGTGAAGTAGTTTTCTGACTTGGTCTTCTCAACTCAAATCTTGGGTCAAAATTTCCTGTTGATAAGCTACCTGTAGATCCTAAAACATCTTCACAAGATTTGTTTAAACAGTTGGTAATTATATCAACATGAAACAACCAATCAGGATAGAACCTTTCACATTTGGAGTATACTTTATAAGCCTTAGTTTGAGAAGAGTATCCAAGAATGCCCATCATCTAATTTCTCAGCAAATTTGGCTATCTGATCTTTGGTATTTAAGATGGTGCAAGGACATCCAAAAGATCTAAGCAAACCAATAAAAGGTCTCCTTTTATGCCATAGCTCATATGGAGTCTTACCATAAGTTTTGACTACTAAAACTCTGTTCTTCACATAGCAGGCAATATTGACTGCTTCTCCCTAGTTGTTGAAGCTCTTGGAAGATTAACATTTTGTCCTTATGTGTTTATTGTCATAGTATAGGGACTTATTTTGTAAATATATGTTCCTTTGTTTCTTGATAGTATAAATAGGATATTTTATGTAGTGTGTATGCGAGGGAGATATCATAGAGAAAGAGAAAGAGAGAAAAACAGTAAGAATGAGTTGAACGAACTGTAACCCCTACACATTGTATCCTATGCATTTGCTATCAATGAAATCTATGAATTTTTTGATGTAATTGCATTTGTTTGATTACTTTGTGTTTGAATTGATCATTGCATTATCAAATAATCACAGATTCGATCCAATTTTAACCTATCAATTGGTATCAAAGCGTTTGGTTCAGTGATCAGAGCTTATCGACACTGTTGAGCTCTTTGAATCACTTGAAATCTATGATTCATTGCAATTTGATTAATTAATTGTTGTTTTTAGTTGTGTTTCATCCATAGAAAATTGATTTGAATCACAATTGGTGTTCAATTCGTTTAGATCTGAGGAATTAATCAAATTTGTGTACAAACTGTGTTCTTTAGTTTTGGACTTTAATTCAATGAGAAAACTGATTTGTAGTTGTTGTTTGATTAAATTGAATATTGAGGATTGTTAATCGACCTAATTACTACCTAATTGGAAGTTTTTAGATCAATTGAACAAGTTTTGAAGATTTTCATAAGATCTGAGTTCGTTGGAGAAGATAAATTGGGCGCATGTGGTTGAAAAACTGTTGAAAATTCTCAAGTGTCTAGACGCATTACCACTATTTGGGCATTTTAGCACTATGTAGCCATTTTCAATACAGGCGTTTTACCACTATTGGAATGCATTGTGACTGTTTGGACACATTGTGACTTTGCTAGAACAAAGTAATTCTAGGCGTTTTACAACTGTTCAGGCGTTTATCAACTGTTTGGCGCATCACCAGTTGGGCGTTTTTAGAATTCATCTAAGGCATTCCCTTAGGCATTTATACTTCAAAGTCAGGCTTTTCAGAACTATTCAGGCACTTCACCACTATTTAGGCGCTTGAACACTCGGACTTATCAGTAAACACTTAGAAATTTTTCAAAAACTAAAATCTAAAAATATTTTCATTTCATAGTTTTATTTCAAAACTTAAAATCAACAAAAACAAGTCATTTTTTTTAAATTCAAAAATACAAAATGGTTAAGTCTGAAGAGTCTGAGAACAGGGTTACAAAGCTAAAGAATAGAGCTGACTTCAAGAACTAGTCTTTAAGGTTGAAGCATCATCTAAACTCTATTGATACTGACTTGTGGGAGTCAATAGAGAAAGGACCTTATATTCCAATAACATCTGATGGTCCTGATAGAGGATTTGTTTATACAAAAGATTCTCAAGAACCATATCCTGAGGATGGTCTGCAAGGTGATGACTTAAGAAAAGTTAAGAATGACATCAAAGCTTATTCACTGATGTGTAAGGGATTACCATTGGAGGTCTTGACTAGACTTGATGGTTATCAAACTGGGTACACTATGTACAAGGCTTTGAAGATCATTTGTGAAGGTGGTAAAGAGAAACAACATCTCAAAAAGCAGAAACTCAAGAGGCAATTGGAGTTATTTGAGCATCTTTCTGGGGAAACAATTAATCAAATGATGAACAGATTCGTGCAACTAACTACTGAGATGTCAACTGTTGGTATAAAAAATGATCTCAAAGATCTAAATTACAGACTTCTCAATGCTCTTCCATCTTCATGGAAACAGACAGTTTCTCTGTTAAAGCATACTAAAAAGTTTCCTATGGATCTAGATCTTTTGATTGCCAAGATTGAATCAGTTTCGATTGATGAGAGCTCCAGAAACAATGATAGAGCGGCTTTAATGTCTCAGTATAAGTATGTTGCATCTCCAGCTAACACAGTGAAGAATGCTTTTCTGGCCAAAGATGATAATACTCCAGAAGATGAGGGTGATTTGTTTGTTGGAGCTTGTTTCTTTACAGATTCTTCTTACACAAGTGCTCTTGTTTACACAACTCAATCTTAATCTCAGTCTCCTCCTAAAACTCAAACTCCTAAATCTCAAACTGAGACTTCATCTTCTAACTCTGTTAAAACTAGGAAAGTTAAAGATGTTATTAACATCCTCTTATAGGTTGATGAGCCAAAATCTGTTTTTACGGCTTTTATGGCAAGTTTTCAAGCTTATCAGGGTAGTCATTTAACACAATTAGATCTTGTTTTGTAGGATTTGTTTGAGATGGATCTAGATGATGTGGAAGAGATGGACTTGAATTGGCAAATGGTGATGATTGCTTACAGAACACAAAAACACTCTTATGTTAACAGGAACTACAAGCCAAGGGCTAACAAAACTGTTGGCTTTGACAAATCAAAGACAAGGTGTTTCAATTGCAACAGTTATGGTCATTTCTCAAGGAAATGTAAAGCTCCCAAAAACCAAGGAGGAAATGGTCAAGCAGGTTCTAGCAGTCAAAGATATCATCAGTAGTCTCAGAAAACCTTCTAAAAGCCTTATCAAAGTCTTCCTATGCCAGAACTTAAAGATGAATCAAAATCATCTGAAGAGCCAAAGAAAGCTCTTGTTGTAGCATCAAAGATGGATATGACTAGAGTGCTTATGCTGAACAATTTACAGTTGATCTAACCTCTAGTTTATCTCTTGTTGCAGATATTCAAAATAAAGACTGGTATGAAGATAATGATCCTAAGGCTGATGGTGATTTAGAAAATGATGATGAAGACTATGACTGGAGTGACAAATCTGACCCAAAAGAGGATTCAAAATAGATTGCACTTATGGCTCAGTCTGACCAACCAAAGGTTGAGAATCCATCATCTGACTCTAAGACTTCATCTTCAAGTTATCATGAAATTCCTGTTGAATTCAGAGAGAAAATGTGCACAAAAGCATGTTTCGATCAAGTTGAGCATTACAGAACATATTCATTTAAGATTTGTGACAAAATTAAACAAGAAGTAGTAATGCACAACAAAATAAAAAACGATCACAAAATCTCTCATGAACAGATCTTATCTTTACAAACCTCATGGAATAAAACTCTAAAAGAACTTGAACTTGTGAGGAAACAACTTGAGGAGATGACTAAAAGTTTAGAAGAAGAAAAAATAGCTCATGCTGCAACTCAGGTGGATCTAGCCAAAGTTAAAAGTTCAAAAACAATTGTTGAACAATTAGGAAGTAAGAGGAAAGACAAACAAAAAATAGGTTTAGGTTTCACACATGAACCAATGCCTGAATCTATTATAAACACTTTACTAGAAAACTTTAATACGCATGATCACTCACCTGAAAACAAAGCTAAGTTAAAAGCATTTCAAAATAAAAACAACAAGAACTCTAAAAGTGATGAAGAGAAAACAAATGATGAGATATTTAAGGAACAAGATTCAGAAAAGATTAAAAATGGTCATCCTGTGAGAGTTAAATCTTATGAACCGCGACCAAATAATAAAAAAATATTTGTTCCCAAAGAGTCTGTTGTTGAAGAAGTGATGGTAAAGAATGACAAACAGAGCTCAAATAATGAAGAGAAAGCAAAACTTGATGAAGTAACATCTTTATATTCATTTTCTTATGGATTAAACAATCCAGACTTTATTAAATGGCAGAAAGAACAAAAAGATAAAGAAAATGAAAAAGAATCTTCTACTGAAGATGTTCAATCTCAATGCAAACAAAGATCATCATGATTGAGAAACCAAAGAAGGAGAAGGAAAAATGCTAAATCTAAATCATCTCAAAATAAAGTCAAAACAATAAAATTCAAAGAACAAATCAAACTAATCAGTTTAAAGCAGTAAAGTTTGTATCTGCGGATACTTTTGACATGAACAAAATTCCAGAAATCAAATCTAACTCAAAGAACAAATCTAACTATGCTCTGAAAATAGGTTCTGGTCCTAAGTCTTCCACTATCAACAAAAGATTTGTATCTAAAGAGCCAAGAAATGGTGTTAGTGAGCAAAAGTCAAAACCCAAATTTCAAAAGAACAAACTTTTAAATCAAAAACAACAGATTAACTTTTCAACTCCTAAATCAAAACAAGGATCAAATATGGCCTCCATATCAAAAGTTAATCAACAGTTGTATAAATCACAACAAAGGTACTGTGAAATATATGATATGTACAATCATAAGACTGATGAATGTTTCTTTAACAGGTACTGTCACATTAGTGATATGAAAAATCATTCAACAAATATTGTACCTATTGTGATGAAATAACTCACAAAACTGAGAATTGCTACTTCAAAAAGAACTCGTCAAGAAATGGATATGTCAATCAACAATTTCAAAGAAATCAAAGTGTTGGTTTTCAAAGATTGACAAAACAACCTTCCTTAGGCTTGAGATCTTTTCGAAGGATTAATTCTGAATATGATGATTCTTATGCTGTGAAAACAAAGAATTATAATCAAGGAAAATTCATTCCACTATCTATGAGAATGAACAATGCAAAATTTGGTAATCAAACTTTTTCACAAAATGTTTCTACTAATGGTTTGAATTACCTTGATGATGATCTTGAAAAATGTTATCATGCTTTAAGAACTAACAAATCAAAGATAATCAAAATTTGTTAGGAACGGGATTGGTAAATTTGTCAACAATAAGCCTGATTTGAAAAAGCTTCACTTTAAATAGTTTACCATTATTGATAAATTTGGCAAGCCTAAGACCATCTCGGCTTGGGTTGATAACTCAACTTAATTCTTTTTGAAATGCAGGTATGCCCGAGAAGACCAATTAACACGTGGTATGTTGATAGTGGGTGTAGCCAGCATATGACAGGCAACCATGCCTTGCTTCAAGAATTTAAGTTAAAAGATGGTACTCATGTTTCATTTGGAGGTGATGCAGGTGGTAAATTATAGGCCAAGGAACAGTGTCCAATGGGATTATTAACTTTGACAAAGTCAACTACTGCTCACAGTTGAACTTTAATCTTTTAAGTGTTTCCCAAATTTGTGACAAATCTTACTCTGTTCTGTTTGATGATTATTTTTGTTATATTTTGAAGCCATGTTTTCAGATAAGCAAAGAATGGGTAGTTGTTAAAGCTATTTGAGATCAAGATGTATACAAGTTAGATATGTCTCAAGTTGATCCATCTACATAAACAACATGCCTAATTGCTCAAGCATCAAATGACGAAAGTCAACTTTGGCATAGACGTCTTGGGCATTCCAACTTTAAGAACATGAACAAGCTTGTAGCAGGAAATCATGTTGTAGGTCTTCCAAAAAAGAAGTTTGTTACATTAGATTTATGCTCATCATGTTTAAAAGGAAAGTAACACAGAGCTTCTTATAAGCCCAAGCTGGTAAACTCAAATTCCAAGCCTCTCTAGATGTTACATATGACCTATTAAGAGCAACAAATGTGAAGAGTATTGGAAAGAAATCTTATTGTTTAGTTATCATTGATGACTTTACAAAATTTTCATGGGTTTTCTTTTTGCATGCTAAATCTGAAATGGCTGAATTATTAAAAGAATTCATCATTTAAGTAGAAAATCAATTAGAACAAAAGGTGAAAATAATTAGAAGTGATAATGGAACGAAATTAAAAAATGCTAATGTTGACAGGTTTTGTGCAGAAAAAAAGCTATTTCAACCGCAGAAGCTGAGTACATAGCTGCTTCAGCAGGATGTTCTCAAATTCTTTGGTTATAAAACCAACTGCTGGATTATAGGTTTAGTTTTCTTAAAACTCCTATTTACATTGATAACACTGCTGGTATATTTATTACAGCTAATCCTGTCCAACACTCAAAAACAAAGCATATCGAAATTCGATATCATTTTCTCAGAGATAACTCCGAAAAAGGTTTAATCATTTTGATTCAAATCGCAACTGAAAAACAGTTGGCTGACCTGTTTACAAAAGCCTCTTTACCAGGTAGGTTTGAGTATTTGGTTGAGTCAATTGGACTTATTAACCATATTTAAAACTGGTTTTGAGTAATTGAATTGTCTGAATCATAAAAAATGATAAGAACCCTCCCTTTGCTGAATAAGAAAATTTATAGAGAACTCTATCAAAGTTAACTGCCTGATTGTATATATTGTGTGTGCATGTTAAATAGAAAATGAAAAAGCAAATAAAAAAAATAGAAAGTTGCAAAATCAAAAGAGAAAAATATAAAAAAAACCGACAAAAATAGAGTTCATTTGTTAGTTAATTGTTTAAGACTGAATCTGTCTTTGCAATTTGTGAGAAATGATAGATACATTAGTTTTGATCAGTTGCATAATTCGCTCGCTACTAAAGTCTGACGTGATCAGCTATGATGTGCAGGTAAGCTCATGCAATTATACTAAAAAAGTAAATTCTTGTGTGATGGAAATGATATGCCCAAAATACACATTGAATTGATGTGGCTAGTATGTCATGATCGAAGTCGGGTCATACCCAATAACGAGCTAGACAAACACCAAAGATATTTGTTTTATGATATGATCATATAAATAAATATTAACACTTAGAATATTTGGAAATTGGGTTTCCAAACATTTACACTTATGTAGTATATAAATTATATGGATAATTTATTTCAAAGAGAGGGATATTAATTCATCCGCATTCGTTTTACACAACCGCATTTGATGTGGTTGAACAAATGCGGATGATGTTTACTCATCCGCATTAGTTAATGCGGATGATGTTCTCCCGCATTTGTTTACAAGGAAAGATGACCAAGTTGCCCTTTAGTGGTACTAACGAAAGGGCAAAGGATTTATTAGGAATCATACATTCGGATGTATGTGGTCCTTTTAAGACAATGACAAGGAATGGTGAAAGATACTTCATTACCTTCATCGACGATTATAGTCGTTATGGTTATGTGTACTTGTTGACACACAAACATGAAGCTTTTGAAATGTTCAAAATCTTTAAGAATGAAGTAGAAAATCAACTCAATAAAACCATCAAAGTTCTTCGTTCAGATAGAGGAGGTGAATACCTAAGTGATGCCTTTCAAGATCATCTTATGAGTTGTGGGATTGTCTCACAACTTACTCCACCCGGAACACCGCAACATAATGGTGTGTCTGAAAGGAGAAACCGAACCTTTTTGGATATGGTTCGATCTATGTTGGCTAGAAGCTCACTACCTCTATCATTTTGGGGTTTCGCATTGCTCTCTGCGGCTCGTATTTTGAATATGGCCCCAACCAAGAAAGTGGATACGACACCTTTTGAAATATGGCATGGAAGAGTTCCATCACTATCATATTTAAAGGTATGGGGTTGTGAAGCTTATGTGAAGCAGAGCACCCAAAACAAGTTAGAAAGTCGATCCATTAAGTGTATATTTGTTGGATATCCCAAAGACTGTATGGGATATTACTTCTTTGATCCAACCGAGCAAAAAGTATTTATTGCTCGAAAAGCTGAGTTCTTGGAAACTAAGTTTCTTATGGAAGAAACGACGTATAGAACAGTGGAAATTGATAAGGATCAAGAACCACAAGCCAATACACGTTTGGTTGAAATTAGCGATCAACAAAAGGTTGTTAATAATGATCAAATGGTTGATCAATACACACAAAACGTTCGCAAATCTGGTAGAATTAGCATTCCACCTGAAAGATATGGATTTTTTATGAATGGATGCTATGTGGTTGACTCGGATGAACCAACTACATACCATGATGCAATGTCCAATTCGGATTGTGAAAAATGGATAGAAGCCATGAACGTTGAGGTGCAATCCATGTGTGACAACCAAGTATGGGAATTGGTTGAACCACCACTTAACTCCAAACTGGTTGGATGTAAGTGGGTTTTCAAGAAGAAAACCGATATGCATGGAAACTTGGATACTTATAAAGCAAGACTTGTAGCGAAGGGTTTCACTCAAACTCAAGGGGTTGATTATGATGAAACATTCTCGCCTGTGGCAATGCTAAAGTCAATTAGGATATTATTTGCCATAGCTGCATATTATGACTATGAGATTTGGCAAATGGATGTCAAAACTGCTTTCCTTAATGGACATCTCGAAGAGAATGTCTATATGGTTCAGCCTGATGGTTTTGTCGATCCAAAACATCCTAATAAAGTATGCAAGTTAAAGAAATCAATCTACAGATTGAAACAAGCATCTAGAAGTTGGAATCAACGTTTTGATGAAGTGATCAAGAAATTTGGAATTATCAAGAACGCTAATGAAGCTTGTGTGTATAAAAAGGCTAGTGAGAGCATTATCACATTCTTAGTATTGTATGTTGATGACATACTACTATTAGGAAATGATGTTCCAACCATGGAAGGTGTTAAAGCCCGGCTTGGAAGTTGCTTTTCCATAAAAGATCTTGGTGAAGCCGCCTATATTTTAGGAATAAAGATCTATAGGGATAGATCAAGACGGTTGATAGGTTTAAACCAAAGTGCATACATTGATAAAATCTTAAAAAGGTTCAAGATGGAAAACTCTAAGAAATGTATGGTGCCTATTCAAAGAGGGACAATATTGAGTACATCTCAAAGTCCGAACTCAAAGGATGAGCAAGAAAGAATGAAGGAAATCCCATATGCATCTGCTATAGGATCCATCATGTATGCAATGATGTGCACTAGACCGGACGTGTCATGCGCATTAAGCATGACAAGTAGATATCAACAGAATCCAGGTAATAGCCATTGGATGGCTGTTAAAAGTATATTGAAATACCTTAGGAGGACAAAGGATATGTTTCTAATATATGGATCTGGTGAGGAGGAGCTCGTTGTAAAAGGTTACACGGATGCGAGCTTCCAGACTGATCGAGATGATTCTCGATCACAATCGGGGTATGTCTTCATTATGAATGGAGGGGCAGTGTCCTGGAAGAACTCGAAGCAGGACGTGGTAGCATTGTCCACTATAGAATCCGAATACATCGCCGCTTCATTGGCAGCTCAAGAGGCTGCATGGTTAAAGAAATTCATTGCCGATCTAGGGGTAGTCTTTACCATTCAAGACCATCTAGAGATCTTTTGTGATAACGAGGGTGCGATTGCTCAAATCAAGGAACCCCGTGCACATCAAAAGACTAGGCACATTGAGCGGAGATTCAACTACATAAGGGATGAAGTTGAAAAGGGAAAGATATGTATTCGTAATGTTCACACATCAAATATTGTGGATCACTCACGAAGCTCCTTGAATGGGCAAAGCATGAGAGTCATACTTGTGCCTTAGGACTCGATATTCTAGTGATTGGATTTGATCTGTTTTGTATTTTAACTTTGGAACGAATGTATAAATTATGACAATCTGAGTTATGTTCCATTTTAGCATGTTTACATCCACGAATATGTTTATTATTCCAAATGTAGTCGGTAATATTTGTGGGAACAAATATGAATGTAAGAGTATTATGAACATGGATTGGTAGATATTCATAAGGTATGAATATAGAGGAAAAGGTTGCTATCAAGGTTCATAGATATTTGTGGGATACAAATATTGGACTGACCCGCTCTCAAATGTTACTACATGGAATTTTATAATTGGTCATAAGTAAATTTGAGTAAAGGCGAATATCATAGTATCCTCTGACCTGAGATACATATTGGGTTTTGATATTCACCAAATATTATACCTTGATTTAGTTCTTCATTGTTCTGAAATAATGGACAATACACAAGGCTATGTTCAGGTGTGATACAAGGTGATTGTGATAAATGTATGTAGTCAAGATGGGATTTGTTCCTCTTATTCGTTGAGAGTATGATGTATAAGGCCTGATAAAGTTAAATCAACAGGGAATGATCGTTCTATGTCCCTGGATTCAACATGACATCTGAAACAAAAGGATATATGATTGGATTCACCTAAATCAGTTCAAGTAAGGGACTTGAAAGGAATGATGTTATTGAATTGCACTTAGTCATGCATATTAGGGATAGTAAACCGTTGTTAGGCGGTATTTGCTACTTGCATCAATCCTCTATGTATCTTATGCAAGTGGGAGATTGATGGAAATGATCTGCCCAAAATACTTATTGAATTGATGTGGCTAGTATGTCATGATCCAAGTCGGGTCATACCCAATAACGAGCTAGACAAACACCAAAGATATTTGTTTTATGATATGATCATATTGTGACATCCGGTAATTTTCCGTTACCAAACTCCGTTAGTTCCATTAAGTCTTGCATACACGTGTCGGGAGCACACACTAGTTGTCGTTGAACGTTGGTGACTTAATAATAATTAATAATGTTAAACAAATAATTACTATGTTGATTATTAGTCGTGATTATGTGATTTAAATGTTTATTGTAAATTTTATCGCATAACGTGGAAACGTGTGTATTTAATTCGTGCATTGTGTGACTAGTAAAGATAAAGTATATAATTGTTATTATTAGTTCATATGTTTATTATTGTGGTTATAACATCTTAAAAGGGTGTTAAAAGCTTAATCTTTACAAAATACAAAGTGCAAGGGTTAAAAGGTAATTATGCAAACTTTGTTGATTAAAACACAAAAACCCAACCCTAAACACCCTATTCGGCCGCGACCTGCACTCCCTCACCCTCACCATCGCGAATTCAGCCAAGAACAACCATTCACATTCGAATTTGGATCGATTTCAAGGCACACAACAAGTTAGAATCATCAATTGCAAGCCATTACACGTTTAAAGGTTAGATTTTTACATGTTTTTGATGGTTTTTCAAGGTGGCCGAACCCTAGTTCGAAAATCTGCAATTGGATGTTAATTCTTGTTGTTTGGTGATGTTATGATGTTAGTTAGGTTGTATTGATGCTAGTTAACGTTGATTATGCAAGAAAGTTTGGATTTTGGTTGTTTGTTCATATGATCATTCTTGGCCGTGAGTTTGAGGCTATTTTGGATCAATTGGATGTTGAATGATGGTTGTTTGATGTTGTTATGATGTTAGTTGGATTGTATATATGCAAGTTAACGTCGATTATGCAAGAAAGCTATGATTTTGATACTTTGTTCATAGGTTACTAATAATAGTAACTTTATTTTGCATGAATTGATGATTGGTTGATGTATGAATGTTATGAATGTGTTTGTAATGATGTTTAGATGCTAGATGGTTGATATGAATGTTAGGAATTCAAGAATGCATGTTGTAGTTCATACCTTACTAAAGATAGTAACTTTTGGGTATGAAAGTTGATGAATCATGATGATTAGGTGTTGTTGATCATGTTTAGATGTTGTCATGGACTTGAATTGGTATATAATTGATGAATTCATGAATGTAGTGTGAGTTTGATGAATTTGGGATGAACTTTCCCAAAAGGGAAACTTTAATTGTGCAAATCCTTGAATTGGATGATTTGAACATGTTTGGGATGTTAGGATCATGCTAGTGTGTTCATGGATGGTTTCTAAGGTGATTAATGTGTTGTTTAGGTTATATGAATGTTGATTTGGTTTGTTACCTGTTTTGGCCTGTTGTGATTCGCATGACTTGTATGACAATTGGTTGTATGATGATCTAGGTAGTACATGTGCTTAATGATGTGCTATATGTAATCAAGTTGTATGTTGTTCATGTATGACACTGTTGTGTTAGTATTAACGAATTATCACCTATAATGTCACCAACGGGTCAAACGGTCAACTGGTCAAAGTGTCTTGTCTTTCTTAAACCTTGAGTTCCTTGGTTTGTAGAGCACTTAGGGTTTCGTGTTGATTTTGTATACACGTACTTATGTACTCTTGTGTTCTAGGTGACCTTTGAAGGTTGTCTTTTTCTTTCAAGTTAAGCTCTAAGTTAATTCTTGCGCGTATCAGGTGAGTTCTTGCCCCACTCATTTTACATCATCTCTTTTGGGGGAGATAGCATACTGTTGATCACAAACGTTTTTATTTATGAGTGTGTATAATATTGATATAGTGTTGTTACCATGGAAAGTCCTCACACTTTCGGATTGTTAATATTGAATAGCGGAGAAATCTTGGGTAGTACTACTGGGTCTGACGAGCCCCACCTGTGCGACTCGAGGTCAAACGGGTGCAATTTTGTCCTAACACATATTCGTCACGACCTGGTAAGTCGTGATGGGAGGCAACAAACGTAACACAGTCAGCTTCGATCGCGAAATCACTATGATTAATATTTTTATTTTAGACTAGCTATCTATTACAATACACTACTTATGCTCTGGAAACTATTGATTGGTTTATATTAACGCAACTCTTGAACTCACCAACCATGTGTTGACTTGTTTAGTATGCTATTCTCAGGTTAAGGTTGCCAGTTGCCTAGGAGCACGCACACCAGCATCGTTGAGTTGTCTACATTGTTTGTTTACACATTTGGTTTATTTTCCTACTAAACATTTGTGTTTGGGGCGCGTATGTTTTGCGCATTCTCTTTACATATTACTACTTGTTTGGGTTTTCTGTTTTAAAACGCTTCCACAGTATTTTAAATGCTTCCGCAGTATTTTAAACGTTAACTCTGGTTTTGTTTATTTATCATATAGAGTCGTTCTTGGTAACTAATGACTGAGATCCTGGTATGTCACGCGCCTCGCGGTAAAACCCCGCTCGCGGATTTTGAGGGTGTGACAGATTGGTATCAGAGCCATTGGTTATAGGGAACTAGGTTGCATACACACACTAGACTATAACCGCACAGTTGTTAGTTACTTATCGCTTACTCTCCTTACTGTATACTCATTGGCATATGCAACACGTACTTCGCAGCATGGCATCGTCGTCCAGGAATTTAGGCAAGAGACCTGCACGATCTGAGTCACCTCCTACTTCTCCCGTACCGATAGGGGATTTAACTGGCCACGACATCCTTATCCTCCTAGCGAGATAGACTGGGATCAGCCTTTCATACCTCCTGAGCTCGATCCTCCACGTAACTGGGATTTCTACCCCACTTACATAAACCGTATGGCTTATAGAGAACGCGTACCACCAGTAGCACCTACACGACCTAGGACTAGGTCATCAACCGCCTCTACTTTGCCTACACTTCCTACTTTGAGCATCCCTCTGGAGCAGGCATTGCAGCCCTAGTAGCCACACTGGACACAGAGCGACAGCGGATTAGAGGACTCACTGATGAGAACTCTGCATTACGATCTAAGATGCGTCAGCTGCGTTTCCAGGTAGATACGCTTCAGGAGCGACTTTCGATGGCCATTGGTGGACATCATACTCTGGCAGGCAACGTGGTAGCACTTAGTGAGCGCATGGACGCACAGGATCACCATAATATGGAGATCGATAATAGGTTTGCTGAGTTAGAGGCACAGCTAGCAGCACTCCAGATTGCTGAAGCTCCTGCACCTTTGGTGGACCCTGATGAGGAAGACCCAGAAGAAGAACCCGAGGAAGCCCCCGAAGAAGAACCAGTGAGATGGATGAGGACAGTGACGGATCTGACGTACTGGACTGATCCTACCTTTTAATGACTTAGACTATGTAGTGTTTCTTTTCTTTGAAACCTATGTGGGGGTGTTTTCCCACCCAACTGACAAACTTAAATTTTGACATTGATGGAATATTTTGTGACTCAATTGCAAATTATTTATCTTTGATTATTATTTCTGTATAAATGTTGTGGTTGTGGTGAATGCATTATTTCTTATTGTTTACTGTACCTTGATGAGATTAATGTGTTGGATGTTACTCATTATTGTAATTGTGAATTTTAAAGTGAAATATGGACGCACGTGGACGAGGACGTGGGCGTGGTCGTCGTGACGTGCGCCGTCCAGCCATAAACATGACGCCTGCGGAATTGGCGGCATTAATTAATGAACATGTTCAGGCGGCAGTGGCTGCTGCCCAACCGGGACAACCAGCAGGTAATGATAACAAGAGGTTAAACTGATTATCCTAGTTATTTGTCTAGGATATCTGACTAATGTTTGGGTTGTCAAAACAGACCACCACCATGTACCTACAAGTCCTTCATGGACTGTAACCCCATACCTACAGCGGACGGAAGGAGCTGTAGGGCTTGTAAGGTGGTTTGAGAAGACAGAGTCTGTCTTTGCGAAATGCAACTGCCCGCCTGCTGATCAGGTGAAGTATGCCACCGGGACATTGGAAGGCGCAGCACTTTCCTGGTGGAATGCTCAGGTACAAATGCTGGGTCAAGCCATGGCCAATGAACTACCTGGGATGAATTCAAAGAATCATGACTGAAGAATACTTGCCCCCGAAATGAAGTGCAGAAACTGGAGATTGAGTTCTGGCAACTCAAATGCAAGGCTCAGAAATTGAAGCCTACACAACTCGTACTCATGAGTTAGCCACTTTATGCCCAGGGATGGTGAATGAAATGCACAAGAGGGTGGAGCATTATATACGGGGATTGGTGCCAAATTCAAAGTATGGTAACTGCTTCTAACCCCACTACCATACAACAAGCAATCCGAACAGCCCACAGGCTGACTGACCAGGCAGTTGAGCAAGGTCGGTTACCTAAACGGGGTGCGGTGGCAAGCGTGCCCGACCAGAACGCAAGTGGGATGGTTCAAGCAACAAGGATCGTCATCCAGTAGCCAATCTCAACCTCAACAACAGCAGCAAAGTCAGCAACAGCAACGGAAGTTCGATAACAACCGAAGCTTCAACCAGGCGCACTCAAATCAAGGACCCGGCGGGTATGGTGGAAGACTGCCGAAGTGCAACCGGTGTAACTACCACCATGTGGGTCGGTGTGATAACTTCAAGTGTCAACGTTGTGGGAAGATTGGTCACGCAGCCAAAGACTGTCGGGTGAACTGATGAGAAAGTCACAACAATCACAAGAACTCCGAAGGTTGTTTTGAATGCGGGAAAGAAGGCCATTACAAACGCAACTGTCCCCAGCTTAAGAGGAATGGTAATGGTAACAACAACAATGGAACAACAACAATAATAACAATGGCAACAACAATAACAACAACAATGGTAATGGCAACAACAATGGAGGCAATATAACAATGGAGCCAAAGGAAGAGCCTTCGTCATTGGCTCAGGTGAGGCTCTAAACGACCCTACAACAGTAACTGGTAAATTTTCGGTTAATGGTTGTTTTGCTACTGTATTATTCGATACCGGAGCCGATAGAAGTTTCGTGTCCACTAGGTTCTGTAGTCTTTTAAGTGATATGCCCTCAGCCTTAGAATCTAAATACACCGTGGAGTTAGCTGACGGTACACAGATTCACGTAACGCATATTCTTAGAGACTGCAAGATAGAGCTTGCTGGTCATACATTCACCATAGATCTCATGCCTGTTACACTAGGAAGTTTTGATGTGGTAGTAGGCATGGATTGGCTTTCCGATAAACAAGCAGAAGTCATATGCCACGAGAAGATCATACGGATTCCCCTTGGTGAAGAAGTCCTTACGGTCAGAGGTGATAGGAGTGGTGCGGTGATAGGCATCATCTCGTTTATGAAAGCACAGAAGTTGTTACGAAAGGGTCGACTAGCCATATTAGCACTCGTCACAGATAAACAGACTGAGGAAAAGAAGATAGAGGATATCCCCGTAGTTCGTGAGTTTCTCTCGAGGTGTTTCCGGAAGACCTTCCTGGATTACCGCCTCATCGTCAAGTTGAATTCCAGATTGAGTTGACTCCAGGAGCCGCTCCAATTGCGAGAGCGCCGTACCGGTTAGCTCCGAATGAACTGCAGGAATTATCTGCCCAACTACAAGAGTTGTTGGATAAAGGGTTCATCCGACCGAGTTCGTCGCCCTGGGGAGCGCCAGTTCTATTTGTGAAGAAGAAGGATGGTACATTTCGAATGTGCATTGACTATAGGGAACTGAACAAGGTTACTATCAAGAATAGATATCCCTTACCTCGTATCGATGATTTGTTTGATCAATTGCAAGGATCAAGCTATTACTCTAAGATTGATCTGAGGTCTGGGTATCATCAGCTGAGAGTTCGAGAAGAGGACATCTCGAAGACTGCTTTCCGTACACGATATGGTCATTATGAATTTTTGGTCATGCCATTTGGTTGACGAATGCACCAGCAGTATTCATGGACCTCATGAATCGCGTGTGCAAACCCTATCTTGATCAGTTTGTTATCGTCTTTATTGATGACATACTGATATACTCAAGGACCGAGGAAGAACATGAGAAGCACTTACGTTTATCTTGGAATTACTTAGAAAGGAACAACTGTATGCAAAGTTTTCTAAGTGTGATTTCTGGATACGTGAGGTACAATTCTTGGGTCATATTGTCAACGAGAAGGGAATACATGTTGATCCTGCTAAGATTGAAGCGATAAAGAATTGGTCTGTTCCTAAGACACCAGTGAGATACGACAATTCCTTGGATTAGCGGGATATTATCGACGATTCATTGAAGGATTCTCTAAGATTGCACAACCTCTCACAGCCTTGACTCACAAGGGAACGAATACAAATGGGGTGAGAGTCAGGAATCTGCTTTTCAGTTGCTGAAGCATAAATTGTGTAGCGCACCAATATTAGCGTTACCGGATGGTAGTGACGACTGATTCGTAGTCTACTGCGATGCGTTCTATTCAAAGACTTGGATGCGTCCTGATGCAGCGGGATAAGTGATAGCTTACGCCTCTAGACAATTGAAGATTCATGAGAAGAACTATACAACCCATGACTTGGAACTGGGTGCGGTAGTTTTTGCCTTAAAGATCTGGAGACATTACTTGTACGGTACCAAATGCACCATCTACACCGATCACAAGAGTCTTCAGCACATCTTTGAGCAAAAAGAGTTGAACATGAGACAGAGACGCTGGGTGGAATTGTTAAACGACTATGATTGTGCTATTAAGTACCACCCAGGGAAAGCAAATGTAGTTGCTGATGCGCTGAGTAGAAAAGAGACTGCTAAACCTCGATGTGTGCGAGCTCTACAACTAACGATTAGTACGCAATTACCTGAACAAATCCGTGATGCTCAAACTGAAGCTCTGAAGGTAGAAAATATGAGTTTAGAAGGGTTGCGAGGAATGGAAAAGCAATTGGAAGTAAAAGCGGATGGAATTCGTTTTTCATGGACAGATTATGGGTACCTCTACATGGAAATCTGAGAGATTTGGTCATGAGTGAGGCTTATAAGTCCAGTATTCTATACATCCTGGATCTGACAAGATGTACCACGATTTGAAGGCGCACTATTGGTGGCCTAACATGAAAGCAGATGTAGCTACTTATGTGAGTAAGTGTCTGACCTGCTCGAAGGTGAAAGTGGAGTATCAGAAACCATCTGGTTACTACAACAACCCGAGATCCCTATGTGGAAGTGGGATCAAATATCAATGGATTTTATTACTAAGTTACCTCGCACTTCTACGGGTTGTGATACAATATGGGTTATCGTGGATCGATTAACAAAATCTGCTCATTTCCTAGCAAAGGAAACTGATAAGATGGAGAAGTTAACTCGACTCTATTTGAAGGAGATCGTTTCGAGGCATGGAGTACCAATCTCAATTATTTCTAATCGCGATTCTCGTTTCACATCACACTTTTGGCAGTCGTTGCAAAAAGCTTTAGGTACGCGATTGGATATGAGTACTGCTTATCATCCACAGACTGATGGTCAAAGCGAGCATACTATACAGACTTTGGAGGACATGTTACGTGCTTGTGTGATTGACTTCGGGAATAACTGGGAAGTTCACCTACCATTGGTGGAATTTTCTTACAACAACAGTTATCACACTAGCATAAAGGCAGCACT
The DNA here is from genome assembly GCA_025506505.1 of Flaveria sonorensis. NCBI lineage: Eukaryota > Viridiplantae > Streptophyta > Magnoliopsida > Asterales > Asteraceae > Flaveria > Flaveria sonorensis. The sequence goes on from CM046437.1 coordinate 51,674,065, forward strand.
TTTGAAGCTTTATATGGGAGAAAGTGTAGATCACCAGTTTGCTGGGCTGAAATTGGTGATAGTCAATTAACGGGTCCTGAGTTAGTACACGAGACAACTGAGAAGATTGTTCAGATAAGAAACCGCATGGCCGCAGCGCGAGACAGACAGAAAAGCTATGCTGACAAACGACGAAAACCTTTGGAATTTCAAGTTAGTGACAAAGTTTTATTAAAAGTCTCACCATGGAAAGGCGTAGTTCGGTTTGGTAAGCGAGGAAAGCTAAATCCGAGATATGTTGGACCATTTGAGATAGTGGAAAGAATTGGTCCAGTGGCTTATCGACTAGCCTTACCTGATTCATTGAGTGGAATCCATGATGTATTCCATGTTTCAAACCTAAAGAAATGTTTAACGGATGAAACGATGGTCGTACCACTGGAAGAAGTTCAAGTAGATGAACAACTACGCTTCATTGAGGAACCGGTCGAGGTGATGGATCGTGAGGTGAAAACGCTTAAGCAAAGCAAGATACCCATCGTCAAAGTTCGTTGGAACTCGAGACGTGGACCAGAATTCACGTGGGAACGTGAAGACCAAATGAAGCTTAAGTATCCTCAGCTATTTGAAAGGACGATGCCAGCCGGCGAAGGTGTTGATTAAATTTCGGGACGAAATTTCTTTCAACATGGGGATGATGTGACAACTCATCCAAAACTCACACGATTTCGATTTTCTTGTGCCAATGCAGTAGACCAGTGATGGAACACTCACCATGTAACGCAATTTTCGGGACGAAAATTCTTTCAACATGGGGATAATGTGACATCCGGTAATTTTCCGTTACCAAACTCCGTTAGTTCCGTTAAGTCTTGCATACACGTGTCGGGAGCACACACTAGTTGTCGTTGAACGTTGATGACTTAATAATAATTAATAATGTTAAACAAATAATTACTATGTTGATTATTAGTCGTGATTATGTGATTTAAATGTTTATTGTAAATTTTATCGCATAACGTGGAAACGTGTGTATTTAATTCGTGCATTGTGTGACTAGTAAAGATAAAGTATATAATTGTTATTATTAGTTCATATGTTTATTATTGTGGTTATAAACATCTTAAAAGGGTTAAAAGCTTAATCTTTACAAAATACAAAGTGCAAGGGTTAAAAGGTAATTATGCAAAACTTTGTTGATTAAAACACAAAAACCCAACCCTAAACACCCTATTCGGCCCGCGACCAGCACTCCCCTCACCCTCACCATCGCGAATTCAGCCAAGAACAACCATTCACATTCGAATTTGGATCGATTTCAAGGCACACAACAAGTTAGAATCATCAATTGCAAGCCATTACACGTTTAAAGGTTAGATTTTTACATGTTTTTGATGGTTTTTCAAGGTGGCCGAACCCTAGTTCGAAAATCTGCAATTGGATGTTAATTCTTGTTGTTTGGTGATGTTATGATGTTAGTTAGGTTGTATTGATGCTAGTTAACGTTGATTATGCAAGAAAGTTTGGATTTTGGTTGTTTGTTCATATGATCATTCTTGGCCGTGAGTTTGAGGCTATTTTGGATCAAATTGGATGTTGAATGATGGTTGTTTGATGTTGTTATGATGTTAGTTGGATTGTATATATGCAAGTTAACGTCGATTATGCAAGAAAGCTATGATTTTGATACTTTGTTCATAGGTTACTAATAATAGTAACTTTATTTTGCATGAATTGATGATTGGTTGATGTATGAATGTTATGAATGTGTTTGTAATGATGTTTAGATGCTAGATGGTTGATATGAATGTTAGGAATTCAAGAATGCATGTTGTAGTTCATACCTTACTAAAGATAGTAACTTTTGGGTATGAAAGTTGATGAATCATGATGATTAGGTGTTGTTGATCATGTTTAGATGTTGTCATGGACTTGAATTGGTATATAATTGATGAATTCATGAATGTAGTGTGAGTTTGATGAATTTGGGATGAACTTTCCCAAAAGGGAAACTTTAATTGTGCAAATCCTTGAATTGGATGATTTGAGCATGTTTGGGATGTTAGGATCATGCTAGTGTGTTCATGGATGGTTTCTAAGGTGATTAAATGTGTTGTTTAGGTTATATGAATGTTGATTTGGTTTGTTACCTGTTTTGGCCTGTTGTGATTCGCATGACTTGTATGACAATTGGTTGTATGATGATCTAGGTAGTACATGTGCTTAATGATGTGCTATATGTAATCAAGTTGTATGTTGTTCATGTATGACATACTGTTGTGTTAGTATTAACGCATTATCACCTATAATGTCACCAACGGGTCAAACGGGTCAACTGGGTCAAATGTGTCTTGTCTTTCTTAAACCTTGAGTTCCTTGGTTTGTAGAGCACTTAGGGTTTCGTGTTGATTTTGTATACACGTACTTATGTACTCTTGTGTTCTAGGTGACCTTTGAAGGTTGTCTTTTCTTTCAAGTTAAGCTCTAAGTTAATTCTTGCGCGTATCAGGTGAGTTCTTGCCCCACTCATTTTACATCATCTCTTTTGGGGGAGATAGCATACTGTTGATCACAAACGTTTTTATTTATGAGTGTGTATAATATTGATATAGTGTTGATTACCATGGAAAGTCCTCACACTTTCGGATTGTTAATATTGAATAGCGGGGAAATCTTGGGTAGTACTACTGGGTCTGACGAGCCCCACCTGTGCGACTCGAGGTCAAACGGGTGCAATTTTGTCCTAACACATATTCGTCACGACCTGGTAAGTCATGATGGGAGGCAACAAACGTAACACAGTCAGCTTCGATCGCGAAATCACTATGATTAATATTTTTATGTTAATAGACTAGCTATCTATTGCAATACACTACTTATGCTCTGGAAACTATTGATTGGTTATATTTTAACGCAAACTCTTGAACTCACCAACCATGTGTTGACTTGTTTAGTATGCTATTCTCAGGTTAAGGTTGCCAGTTGCCTAGGAGCACGCACACCAGCATCGTTGAGTTGTCTACATTGTTTGTTTACACATTTGGGTTTATTTTTCCTACTAAACATTTGTGTTTGGGGCGCGTATGTTTTACGCATTCTCTTTACATATTACTTGTTTTGGGTTTTCTGTTTTAAAAACGCTTCCGTAGTATTTTAAACGCTTCCGCAGTATTTTAAACGTTAACTCTGGTTTTGTTTATTTATCATATAGAGTCGTTCTTGGTAACTAATGACTGAGATCCTGGTATGTCACGCGCCTCGCGGTAAAACCCCGCTCGCGGATTTTGAGGGTGTGACACATATAAATAAATATTAACACTTAGAATATATGGAAATTGGGTTTCCAAACATTTACACTTGTGTAGTATATAAATTATATGGATAATTTATTTCAAAGAGAGGAATATTAATTCATCCGCATTCGTTTTACACAACTGCATTTGATGTGGTTGAACAAATGCGGATGATGTTTACTCATCCGCATTAGTTAATGCGGATGAACAAATCCCGGTCCGCATTTGTTTTGGAACAAATACGGATGAGCATTTCTGGAAATGCTGATGGAAACATACATCCGAATTAACTAATGCGGATGACCATTTACAAATGCGGGAGAACAACTTCATCCGCATTAACTAATGTGGATGTTGTTCTAAGAAATGCGGATGGGTTGAGGGGCTGGGCCCCACCCACTTTTCTCTCTCATGTACTTTATGTTTCCAAGGACATGCAATATAAGATTGCTTGCAAATCTCTCAAAACACACGACTGAAGAACTTCTTTCTCTAGATCGGTCTAGAGAAATCTAAAGGGAGTTCTATTAGTGAAAAATCCTAACAACCGGTGTTCTTGTTGGTGGCTCGTGGGTAGACTAGCTTGAGCCTTCTTGCTTTAGGAGCTGCCATCCTCTTTCACCTCCCGCCGACCTCATCATTGAAGGTAGTTCATCGTACCTTCTATGGTTGTTTGTAAGCATGATTTCATATATCAATCCATATGGGTTTTGACTGATTTTCTATAAAAATGTCTTATATATAAATTAGCTCATTGTAACAAGTTTAATTTATATATTCCACTGCGTTCTTCTATTTTATAAGGATAAAATAGATCTGTTTAACTTGTGAAAACCCATCATTGGGATCAAACTAAATCAATCATGCATTCATGTTTATCCATTTTAGTACCAATGAGTAGTGTTTACTTCTCAAATTGATTGCTTGTAAAGTCACAAACTCATACCTAGTGGTGATATGAATAACCATTAAGCTCTAATTAATTAAAGCATCTGTTCACTTCTTTGTTATGAGTCATCATAGACCTGAAGTGACGAGATATCCTTTGTTGTAAGTCATTACAGACCTGGATATTCTCACTTGATGCAAAGAAAATGCCAATGTGCACAACCTAAACATGAGGTCTGGTTATAAGTATATGTCAGGTTAAAAAGTTGAAAAAAAGGGCTTTCTTGCATATCTTGACGAGGGTTGAGCTCTCTATGTCTGGGTCCGAGACGTGAATCTCAGTTGATGTGACTCAACTTAGGATCGAAAATGATGATTGAGTCAGTGATTAAGTCGCAGAAATACCAAATCACAGAATATTAATTAGTGAAAGAATACTAATAAATGCAATGAATATTGATGAGAGTGAACAAGATACTAAGTGTGCTAGGGTAGCTGGTGAAACTTTTAATGTTGTCATTCACGCCCTGAAAATTAGGTTATACTGATCTATTTATAGGCAGATACATGGCATGTAAAAAATGACTAAACTACCCTGACAACTATACATCAGAATACTAGTCTAAGTACAAAATATCATCAGCATTTGTAAGTGTTCATCTGCATTAGTTAATGCAGATGAGAAGTCTTCATCAACATTTCTTCTTTTTGTCTTCAGCATTGACTGGGTCATCCATATTAGTTGATTGACCAAATACTTGGCTGCATTTGTGTTCCTTGTCCGCATTACTAAATGCGGATGAACAAATAATTGGTCACATTTGTTCATTGGTCTTCTGCATTTACTAGTGTGGATAACCAACACTTAGTCTTACTCTTCTATATCTTTAGCTGCATTTCTTCATGATCTTCCACCCTCATTTCTTCTCCGACTTGGAGGGATTTCCAACAAGAACAACCTTCGACCACTTCTTGAATTGGCATGTATGATCATTTTAGGGTCTAACAATACTCCCCCCTAAGGATATATAGCCTATGAACTTCAAGAGTTTGAGGGTGGTGGAGGTTGTGATGATTCTGGTGGTTCTTCATGAGATTGAGCTTGTCTTGCTTGGACTGTTGATGTAGATGGTGCTGATGCAGTAGCTGCAGAAGGTAGAGGTTCTGCCAAAGAAGGATCCAAAATAGCCTTAATCATGTTGGAGAAGTCTCTATCCTCATTCATCTTATCTCGGATAAGGACATGTATCTTCATTTGGCTCATATTATGAATGGCATCAATGGGCATTTGTCGCAAAGAGATTGGTGTTCACATTAACATAGTGGAAAGACCATCTTTATGAATCAGTAAAGAGCCATTAGTATCTATATCTAACTTCATAATGCTACCCAATTAGAGAGGGACCTTCTTTCTCTTTCTTATTTCTTTCTTCTTGTTAATTCTATCATAGTCCATCTTTAGAATTTTGATGCATTTTAGAAAGAAATTCATATCATCTTCTCCCAGCTTGTTATTGAGTTCTCTGAAGTGTCTTATAAATATGTAGTGGACATAGGACTCATCCAACAGTCTGACCTCATATCCACTAAACAACCTAATATCTAATCCTTCCTTTCCTCCCCATTTTCTTTCAATCACCAACTCATAAGTCTTTTCATCATAAAACACATTAGAGATTGGCTTTGCCTTGTGGGTTCCAGCTACCATCTTCCTTTTTAATGATTTAGTTGGCTTTATATTCACCTCAGGAAATATCAACTCTTCAGCTTCTTTCTTTTTCTTCTTTTCCAAGGGATTTCTGAATTATCTGTCTTTTCTCAAATAGATAGCTTTCAGAGATTTGAAGTTGTTGGTTTTCTTGAACATTTTCAGAATGTCTTCAAATTCATATCCTCTATACATGGCGTGATGATTTGTCAACTCTAGATCAGCGAGTTCTTTTAGATTATTAATCTCCAGGGAGTTCACAAGAGCAGTGTACTCTGTGAAGAATTGAACTAGCCCTGTGATCCTTTTTACCATGAACATGTTCCAATCACTGTCATACGTCCAGGCTATAATTTTGACATCAGTTTTGCCTTTTGGAGTAGACACACCCTTAATCATCTCAGAAGTAGTTATCCCTTCCTGTAGTTTCCGTTGGGAGGGTTCAATAAACCATTCTGGATTTCAGCGTAGCATGGGTGCCAAGACATCATGGTCCTTGGTAGTTAGTTGGACATCTTGTGCTGAAGTTCTTGATCTTTGTTTTCTCCCTATCACCTCTTCTTCAATAGCCATTAGTCTATCTTTCTTTTCTTTGACTAATTTTAGAATTACAGCTCTGAGGGAGTTTGATTTCATGTTACCAAGCTTTCTTTTGGTAAACCCTTGAGTAGCCAAATAATCCTTCATTTCCCTTTTAGTCATGCTATAGGGATCAGGATAAGCTGATTGTGATTCTTGCTACTGTTGAGACTTAGCAGCACTAATAGTAATTGGGGGAAATGGCAGTCTTCTTTTCATACTCAGTAACATATGTAGGGTCAAGTAGTTTTTGCATCTTATTTACTTCTTCAACCATACCCTCATATGTCATCCCAAAAACTTCACCTGCATCATAACCGTGGTTGATAAGATACATTGCTTTTATCATGAGATCATCAGCTTGAGCTTTCTCTACCATTTCTTCAGCAGATGACTCAACCTTTGCAGGACTGTCCCTGGTCAAAGGGTCATCAATCAATCCTTCATCATAACCTCCTTCTATTTCTCCTTCTTCTAACACTTTCTTCTTTAATTCTTCCTCAGCCTTCTCATGCTACTCTAAGAATTCAGCAATTGTAGCAAGGCTTCTTGGATCATCTTTCTGTTTCTTAATGGGTGGTTCCTCTTCTACCATTGGCTGTTTGCCTTTGGCCTTCTCAGATAAGTATTTCCTCTTTCTAGGATACATGTGCAATCTGGGACGAGATGAAGATGGAACAGAGGCTTCAAATTCTTGTTTCTTCTTTTCTAGTTCAAGCTTTTTAGCTTCTTCTTTTGTTTTTCAGCAATCTCTTTTTCTTACAGCTCTTCACATAGCTTTCTAATCAGTTCCTGTTGTTCAATAGTCAAAGTGATTGCAGGAACAAGTTGTAAGCTCAACTCTTCTTCTATTGGAATAGGATTCAATGGAATTACAACTATAGGCTCCACTGGGGTTTTGAGGTCTTTTATGAAATCCCAAAAGTCTTCTTCAATAATGAATTCACTAGATGAATACATATCCAAATCATCAATCAGTTCTTTCATCACAGATTCTTCATTTACTCTTTCATCAGTGGATGGATCAGAATGCACAACCATTGCTAATCTTTCTTCTTCAATCCCAACCTCACTAGATTTAGCTTGCTGTGAGGTTTCATCTCCTTTGGTCTCTTTTTCTGTTTCATATTCATCATCCATTTCTTTATCAGTTTCCTTATCATCTTTATCAGTCACTTCCCTTGCCAATTCCTTTTTAATCTTTATAAGCATCTCCAATTCAGAAACTCTCTTAGTTAAAGATTCTATCCTTTTGTTAAGATCATCTATGATATCAGTTTTGACATCAATAAGGTTCTCTTGTTCTTCTATTCCAATGGTTGGATGGTGGCAGTATCCAAATGACTACTGATTTCTTCTTTTGCTTGATTTAGGGCAGCTTTGAGTCTATCTATCTCCTTATCTTTTTCTTCTTTTTCAAACTCATACTTGGCCCTTAGTTCTTTGAGTTTTTTTTCTTTTTCATCCAGCTTGAGTATTCTATCATTTATGATACCAGATCTTCTCTCTTATACTTTCTCCATTCTAGCAATCTTTTGTAGTAAATCAGAATCATCTCATCTTTCTCATAAGGACGGTTAACCTTAGATTCACTATAGCTTTCAGAATGACCTGCCTCTAAGAGTATTTGTCACTCATGCCTTTGAGTGACAGGATGGTTATCCTCCTCATCCGAAGATGATTCAGACTCATCTGATGAGCTGACAGATTCACCAGACTCAACAGGTGAAGCTGCAGCATCAGGAGAAGAAATGATTGGAGATACATGATGAGCTTGGATAGGAGATAATGGAAATGAGTGAGCAGGTGATGCTCTTAAAGGTGATGATATTTCTTGTTCTTGAATTGAAGGCATAGTGTGAAGATCACCACCTTCATCAAATTGTGGTGACACTTGCCTCAGTTTTTCTTCAACTGCCTCAGCATGCTCTTCAACAGTGTGTTGATCATGAGCAGCCGGTTGATCTTCAATAATCTCATGTTCATCAGCAGGCACATCATCATGTGCTTGTTCCACAACATCAGGAACAACTTCTTCAGCAACATCTACATGAACTTCTTCTAGGTTTATTTGATGTAACATCCATGGAGGTAATGGAAAAAAGTTCCATTGTAAAAGTTCCTAGGATCTTTCTTCTTGATGTACTTATATGATTTGGCATTATAGTGAGGAATGTCCATAACAGGCCCCTCTGGTACAAGTTCAAGAAAAGCTTTATTGATGAAGCATTGAATGAACCTTGGGTACATCAGAAACATATGCCTCCTTCCTTCTTAGATGTTTGAGATCAGGCCATTAAACACATAAGCAGACATGTTGAATGGTGTGTTAGTGTGCATAAGGCACAGATGGCTGATGAAGTAGTAATGGGGATATCATTCCACCCAGTCTTCCTCTTGGACAAGCAGTGTTGGAATAAATGAATGAGGAATCTCCATTGCAGATCAACTAACCCCTTTACAATCTATTTTCCTTTAAATCAACCTTCATAACCAATGTTGGCAAAGAAGGTCATGATGTCATCTTCATCAAGTTCTTGGGGAGAGTTAGCATCATCTTCGAACTGTAGACACTATCTCACAGTCTGTTCAGAGATTACCAATGTATGATCATCAGTAATTCTTCCTGAAAGTCTTTACACCATCAATCTCAGTTACTTCAGTTGTTCCCCAAAAAGATCTAATGAGGTTCTTATAAATGATGGGTCAGACAGTGATAGCATGTGCCACTCTTGTTGTAGATATGAATCTGATCATGTCTCTTAATCCTATAGATTCGGGCACATCAGGATCAAGAAATCCACTGACATTGTGGAGCTTGCTCCATGTCAGGTTTGTCATAGATTCTGCAATAGATACACATGTGTTAGCAATATTCTAACAAATATCATATCATATGACAAGAAACATGTTTGGCTTTTCTTATTGTGACATTTTCAGTTCAAAAATGAAAGTTCAGAGGTTACTGTTTTATTAAGAGTTTGACCTAATTTTGATTTTGTGAAAAATCATTGAAGTTATGTTTTATGCTTATTTTAGATCATCTTTACAGTTTCAAACATCCTTTAATGTTTAAAATTGGATTTGAATTCCATATTTTCATGGTTCGATTCCCCTATTCATCCTGATTATTTAGGGTTTAAAAAACAGTTGTTCTTTGTTATTCATATTATCATCCGTTTCAATGAACTTAAGAAAGCCATTTAAATCCACTATTCCTGATTGATTTTATGAAGTTTCTTAAACCTAGGGTTCTATGTTCATTAGTGGTTCGACATTTGAAGTTTTACAAATCCATTGAAAATCACCTTGTTTTGATGCTGGTTTGGCCAAAGATCAAATTAGAGGTAGGATGGATTTGGATGAACAACAGAAACACAAGATCTGAGGTTGTTTGGATGATGATGAAGAATAGTAAGAAAAACGCTCGTTGCACTATAAGTTCACTCAAATTTGAAAAGTATTAAATGACTCTCATTAATGTGTTTAAATAATACATTTAACAACTTACACAAATTTTGCAAGTGTGAACAAATGTGCATGTTTTAATTTTGTGTAACACCCGAAAATTTAAATAAAAAGAAAGGAAAAAGAAAAGTATCTTGAAAGAAAGGAAAAGGAGCACAAGTGGAGGGGGCCAAAGTGTAAAAAATACAAAACACTATTATTTTATGTTTAAATGGGTATGGCCGCCCATTACATGCTTTCCACTTCTGCTTTTCGACTGAAAAAGGAAGAAGAAGAAGAAACTGAAGTTCTCTCTCAGTTGCAAGAAGTTGAAGCTGTGTTTTGCTCTTGGTAAGTGTTTCTTTGTGTTTTTGGTTTGGTTTTGTTGGGTTTTCGACCTTAGAACCGATATTTATGTGTTCTCGGTGCTCGGTTGTGTGTGTTTTGTTGTGTCTTAGGTGTTTGAACTCTTTGAGCCCTCAAGTTCGGTGGAGTTTTACTTGAAGGCTGCAATTGGTGAGTTCTAGATCCCCAGTTTTGCGTTTTTAAACTTTTTGGGGCTGAAAAATGCATGTTAAAATGTTTTTAATGATTTATGTGTGAACCCGTATGTACGTATGATTGAATGTTTATGTTTTATGGTTGTAAGGTTGTTTTTGATGTTTAGAATGCTAGATTTAAGTTGTAAACATGTTAGAATGTAGATTGGGTCTAAAAATGATTTAGAAATATGCATAACCATTGGCCATGCGCCCAAATAGTACCCATACGCACGAAAATTTGACTTAGAAAACCCAAGTGTAGTTCATGTGCCCAAATAGTATCCATGCGCCTAGGATGTTTTTGCCAAATATTCTAAGTGCCAAGCTCATGCGCCTGAACAGTACCTCATGCGCCTAGAAAATTTCTAGGTGCCTAAGTGTTAGTCATTCGCCTAAACAGTACCTCATGCGCCTGGATAGTGTTTATGCGCTCATATAGTTCTCATACGCCTAGATCACTTAGAAAAATTTCTGAAATTTTGGGAAGATAGAAATTTTAGGGTTTGACCCTGGTTTGATTTGATGGTCATATTTGTTTATTCCATGCATGTTTATGGCCTGTTCTTGTGTTCCATATTACATATTATTGCATGGCTTAACGTCGTGTGTTTATACTCCTATGCGTAAAGTATTATCATAAGTGAAGCGAAAGATTAATGGCAATGAAAAGTGGAACATAAAGAACGAATGAAAAGTCTTGCAAGCAAAATGAAAGGAGGTTCACAGCCACGGGTTATCAGCTCAACTGCATGTGGGTTAGCTACCCCATGAGGATGCATGCGGGGTCAATCTTTGAGATTGACGGGACCCTTGTGCTTTCCCCAGGTAACTGGGTCAGCTTCGTGCACAACGTTCAGGGTCTATTTATAGACCTCAGGCCCAGTACCAGCTTCGTGCATAATGTTTGGGGTATTGCACATTGGTCTGCATGAAAGTGAAAGATAATAAAGAAAGTACGAAATGAATGATGAAGACAATAATGAATATTATCTTGTTGTACGTATGATGTGTGATCATGTACGGAAGAAGGTTTTTTATGTTAAAGGAAGTATTTTAAGAAAAATATATTTTATATATTTAAACAAGGTATTTTAATATTTTAAAGCTAGAACTCACTCAGCAACGCTGCCTTTTATGCATTTTCAGTTGGCAGGTAACTCATCGCTGAGGATGGCACGCGGGGGAAAGCTACTTGGTGGGCAAGATGGGCATCCATTCGTGCATGATAATTATGTTGTTTTGTAATGCAACTAAATGTTTCTTTTGTAACTCCTATTATACATTGATGTATTATTTGGCAACATTAAATATTAATGCAATGAATGGTTTTTGGTAATCTAATCCGCTGCGATGTTTTAATTAAATGTACGAAATTTTAGGTAATTAATGCTGTGGTTGACCAACCGTGATGTTTCCGGGAACGAGGCCTTACAAGTTGGTATCAGAGCTAAAGTTTAAGAGAAATGGGTAAAATATTTTCAAAACCTAAACTTAAACTGAGAATGGGACCGAATGGAAGGATGCCAGCCCAAGTTGCTACATGCCATCAGGTAATTCTTTTCTTAAATAATAACCGGTATTATGTGTGTGTGTTATCTGATTTATGTGCTCTTAGTAGATTTGAGTACTGATGTATTCAGGATAAGAAATGCTTGGGGGATGAAGAGTAAAGTAAGTGGCAAATCATAATTGGCCACTGTAATTAGGGACTTACTATACTTGACATAAACTGAGCTATTACCCTGAATGACCGTGTTGGTGTTTGAATCTTATAGTGTTTAGAGGATGGCTGGCGATAGATCGTCGAAAGCTTCCCAAGGAGGAGTATGAGGTGGTCATGGTGCTGGGCCACGTGCCTGAAGGAACAAGACAAGGACTACAGAGACGGCTCCTGCTGAGCCTGGGCTTCATCATCCAGAGGGTGTGGATTAAAGTGCTAACTTAAGAGCCTTAGTAAACAAGGCGGTTATGGAGGAGGTGCATCAAGTCATGCAGACGATCCTACCGTCTGTAGCGACCGAAGTTATCCGTGCTGTGAGAGAGGATGAGAAGAAGGAGATGGAGGAGGAGAGAAGGAAGATGACTGGGAGAAGGGAGAATGAGGGAGATCATAGTGAGGAGGAGGAACTGAACGCTAGAATGGCAGCCTCCAGCGATGAGGAGGAGGTCGTAGTGTGGGAGACCGTGAAGGGGTGCAGCTATGGGGTATTCCAGTGATGCAAACCCCCAACTTTCGACGGTAATGGTAATGCTGCTGCTGCTCACCGATGGGTGAGAGAGATGGAGGTTGTCCTAGAGATCAGCGAGTTTAAAGAGGACCAGAAGGTGGAGTTCACCACTCACTCATTTGTAGACTCGGCTTTATGTTGGTGGGACAATATTGTCCAAGCCGAAGGCAGCGGAGCCATCGGGAAGATGAGATGGGGAGAGTTGAAGAAGATGGTAATCGAGGAGTTCTGTCCTCAAAGATAGCTTGATAAGATTGAGAGGGAGTTCCTACAGCTATAGGAGGGAACCATGACACATCATCAATACACCACCAAGTTTAACAAAATGGCGAGACTGGTGCCGGATCAGGTGACGCCAGCATCAAGGAAAATCAAAAGGTACATTCAGGGGTTACTGGAGGATATCCGCAGGCATTTAATTGTTGCCCAACCGGATACCTTTCGACCGGTGGTAGACCCGGCAGGTAGGTTGTATGATGAGAGGGAGGAGACTGTGGTGGAAGCAAACAAGAAGGGTGGTGGTGATAAGAACTGGAGCAGAAAGCGGATTGGGCTTTGTGGTTTCACCCCAAATAACAAGAAGTCAAGGATGGATGATCGACGGGTGGCTGCGGCAGGCTCGGGACGAAGAGGTGTGGTAAGTGTGGAAAGTAGCAAACTGGGGAATGTATGTTGGGATTGAACATCTGCTTCAAATGTGGCAAGCCCGGCCACGTGGCAAAAGTATGTGGGGCTATAAGATGTTATAACTGTGGCGAAGAGGGACATTTAAGTAGGGATTGCAAGAAGCCAAGAGCATAGAATTTTGGGGCGAAGAAGCGGACGGAGGATGGAGGACAGAGGGCAAGTGCTAGAGCCTTCACGATGACCCGGGAGGAGGCCAGAGTGGACCCTGATGTCGTGTCACGTATGTTTCTAGTAAACCAAATTTGTGGCTTTGTATTATTTGATTCTGGTGCTAGTAGGAGTTTCATTTATGCTGCTTTCTGTGCTAAGTTACCTGTTAGTAGTAGATATATTTGATGAGCCCCTTGATGTAGAAACTGCTATTGGCAAGTCTACTAGAATTTCTGATATGATAGAAGATTGTGACATAGAATTAGAAGGCCATAGGTTCTCTGCTAAACTATTTGTGATGCCCCTAGGTGGATTTGATGTAGTTCTAGGGATGGATTGGTTAGCAGCCTATAAGGCAAATATTATTTGTCGCAAGAAGATGATTCGATTAATTGCACCCGTTGGAAGTTCGGTGGCGGTATACGGTGATCGAGTGACAACGGTTCCTAAGGTGATCTCGATGGCGGCGACAGAGAAGTGCATGAAACACGGATGTAGTCCCTACCTGGCTTATGTGAAGGATGTAGATGCGTCAGTACCACAATTGTCTGATGTACCAATTGTGTGTGACTTTTCGGACGTCTTCCCAGAAGATTTACCAGGTGTGCCATCAGACCACGAGATCGAGTTTCAGATTGATTTTATACATGGTGCTCAACCCGTTGCCAAAGCACCGTATCGATTATCTTCGACGGAGATGAAAGAACTGATGGTTCAACTGCAGGAATTAATGGATAGGGGGCTCATTCGATCGAGCATCTCTCCCTGGGTTGCTCCAGTCTTGTTTGTCATAAAGAAGGACGGTAGTATGAGGATGTGTATCGACTACCGAGAGTTGAACAAGTTAACAGTGAACAATTGTCACACCCTCAAAATCCACGTGCGGAGTTTTACCGCGAGGCGTGTGAATAAACCAGGATCACAGTCAATAGTTACTTAGAACGACACTATATGCCACATTTAAAAATAAAACCAACCAAAGTTAAAACTTTAAAACCATGCAGAAGCGTTTTGTAAATAAGAAAAACCCAAAATATAAAAATGCATATTTGGCAAAACATGCGCCAACCCAAAATATTTAAACACACATAAAGAAAACCAACAAATATATCTTTAAAATGGAGTCTTAGGACATGCTGGACCCGTGTGGTGCTCCTAATGGAAAGCAGAGTTAACGACCTGAGAATAGCATACTAAAATGTCAACACAATGGTTGGTGAGTTCAAGAGTTTGTGTTTATCATAAGCAATAACATTTGCATAACATAAGAAGTGCATTGAAATAGATAGCTAGTCTATATTCACAAGTAATAACCATAGTGATTTCGCGATCGAAGTTGACTGTGTTGCGTTTGTTGCCTCCCGTCACGACTTACCAGGTCGTGATGATATTTGTGTCTAGGACAATAATGCACCCGTTTGACCTCGAGTCGCACAGGTGGGGCTCGTCAGACCCAGTAGTACTACCCAAGATTTCCCGCTAGTTACCATTATTAATGATCCGAAAGTGTGAGGACTTTCAAGGTATTAAGCATTATGTTAAAACATACACAACTTACAATAAATAAATTGTGTTTGAGTTCAAGTATGCTACCTCCCCCAAGAAGAAGGTTTATAAAAATAGAGGGGCATGAACTCACCTGGTGTGTAAAGATAATGACTAAAGAGAACTGGTGATAGGTGCAAAGACAACCCTTTAAAGGTTACCTAGAACACGAGAGTACATATGTACGTGTTCACAGAATCATAATGAAACCCTAAGTGCTTTACAAACCAAAGAACTCAAAATTTTAGAAGACAAGACACATTTGAACCAGTTGACCCGTTTGACCCGTTGGTGACATTATAGGTGAATTTCCATCCAAACAAGCATAACAGCCTATCACACATGATTAACATACAAACTGATTACATATAATACTTCATTAACCACATGTACTAACTAGATCATCATACAACCAGATATCATACAAGTCATGCGAATCTCAAACTATTATTATGCTCATAACATCTATAACACAAATAATACACCATACAAGGATCAAATCACGCATCACATGCCATGTGAAGCCACTCACGACTTCACACCCTAAACCCTGCCAATCCTACTAAGTAGGGGCCTCAGATTCGCATATGTGTATGATGATCATTAACATACCAATTTCCATAGCTCATATCATCCAAAATATTCATTCTTAATTAACCATCAATCAACAAAAGTCCTAGCTTACCTATATGACTCATACCATGATTTTTCCACAAACAGGCCAAAACAGGTAACAAACCAAATCAACATTCATATAACCTAAACAACACATTTAATCACTTTAGAAACCATCCATGAACATACTAACATGATCCTAATGTCCCAAACATGTTCAAATCCTCATACTCAAGAATTTATGCAAATAAAGTTTCCCTTTTGGGAAAGCACATCCTAAAATCATCAAACTCACACTACATTCATGAATTTACCATTTGCATACCAATTCAAGCTCATGACAATAACTAAACATGATCAACAACATCTAACCATCATCTTACATCAACTTTCATACCCAAAAGTTTCCACTTTTGGCAAGGTATGAACTACAACATTCAATCCAAGGTTTCTAGCATTCATAACAACCATCTAGCATCTAATAATCATCATAAGCATATCCATAACACCAATTCATCATCCAAGCATTAATTCATGCAAAATAAAGTTACTATTCTTAGTAACCAATGAACAATCCATCAAAATCATAGCTTTCTTGCATAATCAACGTTAACTAGCATCAATCTAACCCAACTAACATCACAACATCAACAAACAACATGTAATCGACCTCCAAATCACCAAAAGCAAACCTACCATTTGGCCAGATTCAAATACATGAAAGGAACACCAAAAACTAACCTTTAATCATGTAATGGCTTGTATTTGATGCTTGCTAACTTGTTGTAATGCTTGAACTCAATCAAATAGATTTTTAATTGGATGAGCTTGGCCAAAATCGCAAAGGGAGAGGGAGAGGGAGGTCGCGGCCGATTATGGGGAGGTTAGGGTTTGGGATTTTGGTTTTTGATTTAATTTTATTAATGATAATTACCCTTTTAACCCTCATAGTTTGTATTTTTATAAAATTAAGCTTTTAAATAATTTTTAAATAGTTTTTAACTACTAAACACAATTATTATTAGTCATAAATAATAATCATGCATAATTTTCATTTGCCACAAAACACACGAAGCAATTATAACACGTTTCCACTTTACGCGATAAAATTCACAATTAACATTTGAATCACGTAAACACAACTAATAACCAATATAGTAATTATTTGTTTCACATTATTAATTATTATTAAGTCACCAACGTTCAACGACAACTACTGTGTGCTCCCCGACACGTGTATGCAAGACTTAACGGAACTAACGGAGTTTGGTAACGGAAAATTACCGGATGTCACAAGAACCGATATCCCCTGCCCAGAATAGATGACTTGTTTGATCAGCTCCAAGGTGCCAGTTGGTTCTCATGAATAGATCCCCGATCTGGTTACCATTAGTTAAAGGTTAAGGAGCAGGATATCCCTAAGATAGCTTTTCACACGCGTTATGAACACTACGAGTTTCTCGTTATGTCTTTCGGTCTAACTAACTTCCCAGCTGCCTTTATGGATTTGATGAACCGAGTATGTCGGCCAATGTTGGATAAATTAGTGATTGTGTTTATTGATGATATCCTGATTTATTCAAGGAGCGAAGAAGAACATGCCGGCCACATACGTAAAGTATTGGAGACACTTAGAAGAGAGAAGTCGTATGCCATGTTCTCTAAGTGTGATTTTTGGTTGTGTGAAGTTTAATTTTTGGGTCATGTGGTAAATTCCGAAGGGATCATGGTAGACCCGGCAAAGGTTGAGGTGGTGATGCAATGGAAGTCTCCAAATACGCCATCCAAGATCTGCAGTTTCTTAGGTTTGGCGGGCTACTACAGAATATTTATCCAAGACTTTTTCAAGATAGCCTTACCACTGAGCAAGTTGACCCGCAAGGACTTAAAGTTTGTATGGGGTTTGGAACAAGAGGATGCTTTTGAGGAGTTAAAGATGAGATTGACTCAAGCTTCTGTCTTGACGTTGCCCAAAGGGAACGAAGACTTAATGGTCTATTCAGATGCATCATATTCGAGATTGGCTTGCGTGCTAATGCAGAGGGGAAGAGTAATAGCCTACGTGTCCCGACAGTTGAAAATCCATGAGGCTAATTACCCTACTCATGACTTGGAGCTAGCGGCCGGGGTCTTCGCGTTGAAGATTTGGAGGCACTACTTGTACGGGACGAAGTGCACTATCTTCACGGACCATAAAAGTTTGAAATACTTCTTTGAGCAGAAAGACCTCAATATGAGGCAAAGGAGGTGGCTGGAATTGATCAAGGATAATGATTGCGAGATCCATTATCATCCGGGCAAAGCCAACGTAGTGGCAGATGCCCTTAGCCGAAAAGAGAGACATGAGCCAATCCGGGTGAAAGGTTACCAGTTGATTATGACCTTCGATATGATGACACAGATCAAAGAGTTCCAAGATGAGGCATTGAAAGAAGATCGCCTTAACTCTGAAAGGATGAGAGGCCTAGTCACAGAGTTGGGTGAAAATACTATCGGAGTTAGAACCCACTTCGAGCAGATGTGGATCCATCGTTACGGAGACTTACGGGGGCGGATCATGGACGAAGCTCATAAGACTTGATACTCCGTTCATCCTCGTGCTACCAAGATGTATCAGGATATGAAGAAAGACTACTGGTGGCCGGGTATGAAGCGTGATGTGGCGGAGTATGTGAGTAAGTGCCTTACTTACTTGCGAGTGAACGCAGAGCATCAGAAGCCATACAGGAAGATTCAACCTTTGGATATACCTGAGTGGAAATAGGAGCACATTACCATGGACTTCATCATGAAGTTACCTCATACGGTAATAGGATACGATGCGATATGGGTAATAGTTGATCGTCTTACAAAGAGTTCCCACTTCTTGCCGATCAGCGAGACATATTCATCCAAGAGGCTGGAGAATCTATTCATTAAAGAGATTGTAGCTCGTCATGGTGTGCCGGTGTCTATCGTGTAGGACCGTGACACCCGGTTCACATCAAAATTTTAGAAAAATTCCACGATGTGATGGGGACGAGGCTACACATTAGCATGGCTTATCATCCTTAGACAGATAGACAGTCTTAGAGGACGATTCAGACACTCGAAGATATGCTTTGAGCATGTGTGATCGACTTTGGAGGAAGTTTGGATGATCACCTACCGTTAGCGGAATTCTCATACAACAACAATTATCATGCCAGCATTGGCATGCCACCATATGAGATGCTATACGGTAGAAGGTGTAGGACCCCCGTCTGTTGGGGTGATATCGGGCAGAAGGAGTTGGGAAGTATTGAGGCGATCGAGGCTACGACAGAGAAGTTGGTGAAGATCAAAGCCTTTATGAAGGTGGCGAGAGATAGACAAAAGTAGTATGCCGACAAAAGGCGTAGACCGATTGAATTCAATGTGGGTGATAGAGTCATGTTGAAGGTCTCACCTTGGAAAGGGATCATCTGGTTTAGAAAGCAGGGTAAGCTCAGTTCGAGGTACATAAGACCTTTCCGAGTTGTTGCACGAGTAGGAGAGGTGGCCTATCGATTGGATTTACCTGATGAGTTAAGTGGAATTCATCCAACATTTCAGGTACCACTGGAAGACAATCAAGTGGACGAACGGGTCAACTATGTAGAGCAACCAGTGGAAATCATTAACCGAAAAGAGAAGAGGTTACGAAATAAAATGGTTCCACTGGTTCGAGTGCCGTGAAAGCACAGGAAGGGATCTGAGTCTACGTGGGAGACTGAAGAAGAGATAAGACAGCATTACCCACAACTGTTCGAAGAATAACAGGTTTCGAGGACGAAACCTCTATAAGGGGGGTGGGCTTGTAGCACATGAAAATTTAAATAAAAAGAAAGGAAAAAGAAAAGTGTCTTGAAAGAAAGGAAAAGGAGCACAAGTGGAGGGGGCCAAAGTGTAAAAAGTACAAAACACTATTATTTTATGTTTAATTGGGTATGGCCGCCCTTTACATGTTTTCCACTTCTGCTTTTCCACTAAAACAGGAAGAAGAAGAAACTAAAGTTCTCTCTCGGTTTCAAGAAGTTGAAGCTATGTTTTGCTCTTGGTAAGTGTTTCTTTGTGTTTTTGGTTTGGTTTTGTTGGGTTTTCGACCTTAAAACGGTTATTTATGTGTTCTTGGTGCTCGGTTGTGTGTGTTTTGTTGTGTTTTAGGTGTTTGAACTCCTTTAGACATCATGTTTGGTGGAGTTTTACTCTAAGGCTGCAATTGGTGACTTCTAGATCCCCGGTTTTGTGTTTTTAATCTTTTTGGTGCTGAAAATGCATGTTAAATTTTTTTTTAATGGTTTATGTATGAACCCATATGTACGTATGATTGAATGTTTATGTTTTATGGTTGTAAGGTTGTTTTTGATGTTTAGAATTCTTGATTTAAGTTGTAAACATGTTAGAATGCAGATTGGGTCTAAAAATGATTTAGAAATATGCATAACCGTTGGCCATGCGCCCAAATAGTACCCATACGTCTGAAAATTTGACTTAGAAAACCCAAGTGTAGTTCATGTGCCCAAATAGTATCCATGCGCCTAAGGCTTTTTTGCCAAATATTCGAAGTACCAAGCTTGTGCGCCTGAATAGTACCTCATGCGCCCAGAAAATTTCGAGGCGCCTAAGTGTTAGTCATGCGCCTGAACAGTACCTCATGCGCCCAGAAAATTTCCAGGTACCTAAGTGTTAGTCATGCACCTGAACAGTACCTCATGCACCCAAGCAGTGCTCATACGGCTACCGAGTGTTCATGCGCCCATATAGTTCTCATGCGCCCATACTTAGCAAAATTTTTGAAATTTTGGGAAGATAGAAATTTTAGGGTTTGACCTTAGTTTGATTTGATGGTTGTATTTGTTTATTCCATGCATGTTTATGGCCTGTTCTTGTGTTCAATATTACATATTATTGCGTGGCTATACGTGGTGTGTTTATACTCATATGCATAAAGTATTATCATAAATGAAGCAAAAGATTAAGAACAATGAAAAGTGGAACATAAAGAACGAACAAAAAGTATTGCAAGCAAAATGAAAGGAGGTTCACAACCACGGGTTGTCAGCTTAACTGCGTACGGGTTAGCTACCCCAAGAGGATGCATGCATGGTCATTCTTTGAGATTGACGGGACCCTTGTGCTTGCCCCAAGTAACTGGGTCAGCTTTGTGCACAATATTCGAGGTCTATTTATAGACCTCAGGCCCAGTACCAGCTTCTTGCACAATGTTCGTGGTATTGCACATTGGTCTGGATGAAAGTGAAAGATAATAAAGAAAGTACGAAATGAAGTATGAAGGAAATAATGAATATTATCTTGTTGTACGTATGATGTGTGATCACGTATGGAAGAAGGGTTTTTATGTTAAAGGAAGTATTATAAGAAAAAGATATTTTATATATTTAAACAAGGTATTTTAATATTTTAAAGCTAGAACTCACTCAGCAACGCTGACTTTTATGCATTTTCAGTTGGCAGGTAACTGAGGATGGCGCGCGGGGGAAAGCTACTTGGCGGGAAAGACTGGCATCCATTCGTGCATGATAATTATGTTGTTTTGTAATGCAACTAAAAGTTTCTTTCGTAACTCCTATCATACATTGATGTATTATTTGGCAACATTAAATATTAATGAAATGAATGGTTTTTGGTAATCTAGTCCGCTATGATGTTTTAATTAAATGTATGAAATTTTATGTAATTAATGTTGTGATTGACCAACCGTGAGGTTTCCGGGAACGGGGCCTTACATTTTGACACTGTAGCAAATGCGGGTGCTTTTATTTGTGCGCATTTCTCTACTATAGCAAATGTGGATGCTTTAAGTTGTGGGCATTTCACTACTGTAGCAAATGCGTATGCTTTAAGTTGTGGGCATTTTACTAATGTGGCAAATGCGGATGCTTTGAGTTGTGCGCATTTACTGTAACAAATGCAGAAGAACAAAGAGTTGTCCGCATTAGTTACACTAGCTCAAAAAACAATTACCCGCATTGGTTATATGTCTGGGTTACTTTCACCCGCACTAACCAATACTCTTACCCGCATTAATTTTTTTGAAGTCAAAAATTAATGTTTTTGCAGAGGATGATTTTGACTGTTTTTGCACTGATGTTCTGATTTTTATGAAGATGATCCTGTTACTTTGATGTTATGTGTGCTTCCAAACATCTGTATACACTAAGATACTTATGGTATAACTTCCACACCAACACAGTCATTTTTTTGATTTTATATTGAAGAAAAGATGTTGCAAATTTTATGTTTTAGAGAATAGTTTCTTTTAAAATTTTAATTACTCCCCCTAAAGTTTATATCCAGATGGGATAGAAACTTTAAAGAGTTTTTAAATTGAAAGGAAAATATTTCTGTAATTTTTAAATTGTTTTTCTTATCTGTACATGAAGAGGATGTATACCTGAATTGGGATCATATCAATCTTACCTTTCACAAGTGCAAGTAATTGTTAGTAAAATAGACATAATCATGAACATAGAGATTGTAGGTATGTTTGTCCTTTTAAACTCATGCTTGGTAGATACTTTAATGCATGTGATCTTTATCATGTTTTGAATGGATTAAATATTCAACATGTACGTCACACTCAAAGGTATGGCAAGATCAACCATCCACATGACATGCATGGTAGAACTTTTTCACAACTTACATGACCAGGTTGTTTAAATTATGAAATCTCATTTTGATTTGAGGAAGCGAGATCCTCATTGGGATTATTTTTGTTTTGATCCTTATATTTATTTTATCCACATTGGGATTCTTTTGCACTACACCTTGGAAGGTGATCCGTTTTGGGAATCTTTTTGTCCATTCATAAGCAATGCATTCTTTATAAATGCATCCAGGTTGGATGTGTTCCTCATTAGAAATCTTTTTGGATCATAAAATCAGCACTATGTGCCTGTTTCTCCAGATCTATGCTTAGAAAAACAGAGGAGAAACTGATGTGGGTGAATGAGATTCATAAAGTACCCCTACCTGGTGTGTTTAGGTTACTATACACACACACACTGGGATAAGCTAAATACTTACTTACACCCTGAGATGATAGCTTCACAGCTGAATATGAGCTTTAGTTTATCACAACATGTATTTTCTTTTCCAAGATGAGCCTACCCATATATCAGATAAGTCATGTCAGTCTTTCAAGATGTTGAAATAAGCAGAGTGAATGATATAACAACTATAATTATATCATTTCCCATTAGGAGTACATGCCATATACTTCAACAAAATAACTTCTTTTTGTATTTTCATAATATTTTAATGTTTTTGGAAATTTTGATTATTACTCATGGTAAATCATGCCAATTGATTGAACTAAGAATTCAAACCGACTAGGGTCAAATGCCTTAGTGAACAAATCAGCTAACTGATTGTCCATGTGAACTTGAATCCACTTGATTAACCCCTTTTCAGCACAGTCTCTCAAAAAGTGATATCTAATTTCAATGTGTTTGTTTTTGAGTGTTGAACAGGATTATTTGTAATGAACATGGCTGCTATGTTGTCAATGTGAATTGGTGTGTGTAAGAAGTTAAAACCATAATCAAGCATTTGGTTTTAAATCTAGAGAACTTGAGAGAAACATGCTGATGCTACTATGTACTCAACTTCGGCTGTTGAAACAGATACATTTGTCTGCTTCTTGCACTGCCAGGAGACCAGTCTGGGTCCAACAAATTGACAACCTCCAGAAGTGGACTTCCTATTGAAGTTGCATCCCCTGTAGTCACTGTCTGTGTATGTATAGAGATTGAAGTCTCCTTCCTTTGGATACCATAATCCAAGTGCAGGCTTGCCCTTGAGATATCTGAATATCCTCTTCACTGCATTCATATGAGTTTCCTTAGGATCTGCCTGATATCTAGCACAACTATATACACCAAACATAATGTTAGGTCGACTAGCTGTAAGACACATAAGTGACCCTATCATTGATCGATAGAGAGTCTAATCCACTGATTTGCCATCCGAGTCTGGTCCAACCTTTACTTTAGTATCCATAGGAGTTCTGATAGACTGACAGTCTGCCAAATGAAACTTCTTCAACATTGATACCACATATTTTGATTGATTTATGAAGATTCCGTCTGCTGTCTGTTGTACTTGCAATCCTAAGAAGAAAGTGAGTTCTCCTATAGCACTCTTCTGGAACTTGGAGTGCATGAGATTTTCAAAATCTTTACAGACTTGCTTGTTTGTTGAGCCAAAAATGATATCATCCACATAGATCTGGACTAACAACTATTCATGACCTTTCTTCTTTCTAAATAAAGTCTGATCAATCTTTCCTCTTTCATATCTGTGATCAAGAAGGAAAGATGATAGAGTCTCGTACCACTTTCAAGGGGCTTGATGTAAACCATACAAAACTTTGTCTAGCTTGTACACCCTGTGAGGGAAATCTGGGTCCTGAAAACCTAGTAGTTGACTCACATAGACTTCTCCTGAGATTTTTCCATAAAGAAATGCACACTTTACATCAATTTGATAAACAGTGAATTTCATAGATGCAGAGTAAGCAAGAAAGAGTCGTATGGCTTCCAATCTTGCAACAGGAGCAAACACTTCATCATAGTCTATTCCTTCTTCCTGAGTGTACCCCTGAGCAATTATTCTTGCCTTGTTTCTGATGATAATGCCCCTGTCATCAGTCTTGTTTCTGTATAGCCATCTGTTACAAATAGGGTATTGTCCTTCGGGAAGGTCTACCAGTTGCCATACCTCTTGTTTCTTGAACTGGAGCAATTCTTCCTGCATTGCCTCACTCCAGCTATTGTCTTGAAGAGCTTCTTTAATACTCTTGGGTACTGTTTGACACAAAAAGCAAGAAAACATATAGATGTTTGTAATACTTGACTTGCTTCTAGTCACCCGCTCATCTAGATCACCAATGATGTTTGACACAGGATGATTCTTATGTATCCTTGTGGTTGGAATCAAGTCACCAGCAATGGATACATCAAGATTGGAGACATTCAGATCATCTTGGCGAGAGGCATCTTCAGGTTGTGATGTAGGTGAATGGTGAAAGTAATCAAATGCTTCATCAGCTTCAGCTACACTTTGAAGACTTTCATCATTTGCATTTCCTTCAGTTTCAAGTGGTACAGATGCTGATTCTGGATATCTGACTTTAGTGGATGGTTCGGCTGAAGGAGTGTGCATTGAACTAGGACCAGGCTCAGTTGAAACACATTGATGTTGTGCACCTTGTCTAACAGGATCAGCTTGTAATGGAACTTCTTCATCAAATTGATCAGTAGAATAAGGAGGAATCATAGGAAAGTCATTTCTTCTCTTTACTGTTCCAGAAGACCCAGCTGATTGTAAGTTACCTGCATTTGACAAGTTGTACTGATCAATAGATAAAGTAAATGAGTCAATATCAAACAACCAATCAGGACCATTTATTGACTTTGGAAAGGAATGCTCATTGAATTGAACATTGATTGATTCATCAATAATGTTTAATCTAGGATTAAACACTCTAAAAACCTTTGAGACTGAGGAATAACCTGCAAAGAATCCCTCATCAAACTTTGGAGCAAACTTTCCTAAATGGTCTCGGGAGTTTAATATTGAGATAGAACAACCAAATGACTTCAAAAATCCAATAAATGGTTCATCATATGGTGTTTTGTTGCTTTATTTGATTATCAAAGTTTGAATTTGCACAAAGCACGATATGTTGACAGCTTCCGCCCAAAAGGTAATTGGCAGTTTGGCATCGGCTAGCATTGTTCTTGCTATTTCAATCAGTGTTCTATTTCTTCTTTTAGCTACCCTATTTTGTTGAGGAGTCCTAGCTGCACTGAATTGATGAGCAATGCCTTTTTGTGTGCAAAATGAACTTAGATCTTCATTTTTGATTTCAGTCTCATTATCACTTCTGATTGATTTTACCTTTAGATCAAGTTGATTTTCAATTTTTATGATAAAATCTTTTATTATTTGGGACACTTCGTTTTTATGAAGTAGAAAGAAGATCCATGTGAATCGTGAAAAGTCATCTATGATCACCAAACAATAATGCTTCTTTCCAATACTCATGACATGAGCTGGACCAAAGAGATCTATATGAAGTAACTTCAATGGAGAATTGTTTGTGTTCACCAGCTTTGGCTTATGGGAGGAGTTATGTTGTTATCCTTTGAGACATGCAGAACAGTTGTCAATAAAATGAAATTCTTTTTGAGGTAAACCAAATACATGATTTCCTTTAACCAATCTGTTCATGTTTTTGAAATTCGTGTGTCCCAAACGTCTATGCTAAAGCTATCACTCATCAAAAGACGCTTTAGACAAAAGACATGTTTCTTCTGAAGGGTGAGCAGAATTATGGTTCAAGACATAGGTATTATTCTTTCTTGGACTCTTAAAGACAACCCATTCTTCAAGAATTTGAAATCCTGGTTTCAGAATATAGCAATGAGTGTCGGTGAAGTGAGTGGAATATTTCTTGTTACAGATCTGAGACGCGCTGAGAAGATTAAAGTTAAGTTGCTCGCAGTAGTTCACTTTGTCAAAACTCAGCAGTCCATTCGTCACAAATCCTTCCCCTGTAATTCTCCCACCTTCTGAATCTCCACCAAATGCCATAGTAGTTCCTTGAATATGCTTGAAGTCATGAAGGAGGGAATTGTCTCCAGTCATGTGTCGAGAGCATCCAGTGTCCGTATACCATAAGCTGTTGGACCTGTATGGACGACCCTACAAGCATAAAAGAACTAGTTAGAATGTGGAACCCAAGCCATTATGGTCTTGGGTTGTCCGGTTCTATCCATTACAGTAACCTCTTGATACTTTCCTCTTGGTTGTGGTTTAGAAGAAGAGGCTTTGAAGATTTTCTGTGAAGTTCTTTTTGGTTTGATTTCATTAATTTCAACTGAACTATCAGAAGAGTATTCGAATCTTTGACCCCGGTTTTTATGTAGAAATTGGGAACGTTTTTGTTTTTCAGTAATCCATTTAGTTTTATATCTTGAATGAGAACTCAGTGATTGTTTCATGTGTGGTGGACTTCTACTTTTGACCTTGTCAGATGAAATTGGTGAAATAGGCTTGTTTTGTGGAATTCTCAAGCCTTTTTGCTTAAAGAAACAATTAGATGTATTGTGATTTGTCATATCACATACAGAACAATACTTGTTGAAATAACAGTTTTTTGTTGAATGATTGTTCATGTCACAGATAGAGCAATATTGATTATAATAACATTCATCTATATTGTGATTAAACATGTCACAAATGTCACAATACATTTGTTTGTCCTTTGATTTTGAAATGGATGCTTCATTTAACTTAGCAGATTTTAGATTACTCTCAAATTTGGTTTTCGACAAAAAAGCAACTTCAATTTTCTTGGTGGCAGCAGATTGTTTCATAATTCTGCTTTGTATAATTTTTGGAGACTGATTTTGCCTCTTTTGGCGTTTATTTAACTCCCTTTCAAATTGGTCCACATGCTTTTTATTGAAAATATCAAAACCGACTCCTTGTTTGTTTTTAGATGATGATGGTGAATCAGTTTTTGCTTTTGATTTTTGAATCAAGGAGGATTTTGTAGGACCGGTCAGGGTCTTAACAACAATTAGTTTCACAAAAGGAGTGATCATAGATCACTTAATAGTTCAAATAAGTAACATGAAACTTTGAAGATACAAGGAACACAGGTAACAACGAGACAGAACTTAGAACAATAGCACAAGTATTAGTTTTCAAGGATGTTCTATATTGATCTCAGATTCTATCACAAGTGTTCAAAGCATTAATAAAATACAAGTACCTGAGACTCTTTTATACTACAACCTACAACCGTCAATACCTGGAAGGACGGTTGTAATTGACTAATCTAGACAACAAGATCAATCTGGAGTCAAAAGGCAGATTGCCTTTTGACTAGTGACTATGACATGCCATAGCTCACTGACTTTTCCTAGTACAAAAACTCTAAAGGAACAAAAGAAGAAAATTACAGACAAAGACTTTATCTACTATTCACTAAAGCATGGAAGTTTCAGTAACTCATACAAGTTGGTGACTTGTCAGAATTACAGGAGAAAGTTGGTCAGCTTTATCGAAGTAGATCAGAGAAAGCATCTTTTCTCTGTCTTCAGAAGAAATCTATCTTCACAACAAAGTTGCTTCGAAAGACTCTATCTTTAAAGCTTTGGAATACTTCATCTTTGGCTTCGGAAGAACTTGGTCTTTGGTTTCGGATGTTTTTACCCTTGGAATGTTTTTCTTGTTAAGTGTAAAGCTTCCGAAGTAATTTCTTCTAAACTTTTGGCTTTGGAAGACTTTACACTTAGAGTATTCTTTAGAGAGTGTAAAGCTTCTGAAGCAAGTTCATCCTTGTTCCTTTGTGCATCTTGGAAGATCTTTGGTTGCATCCGCCTCATAATCTTCAGATAGATCCTTACAAACTCCCCCGAGGCTGATGCTACAAAAATAGACAGTTTCTTCAAATGTTGATAGTCTGTATTAGGATTAGCAGCAAACTCTCTTCATTATATGGTTAGGATCCTTCATACTTTCATAGAATCATTTCATGTCATAAAGATCATGTAAAGGAAGGGCAAGCATGTCTTGCTGAAAGTAGACATCCTGAACTCCTTGATCTCTTATGACATACCATCTTTCTAGATTGTTAGCAAAACTCCAGGACATGATGGGTCTTCCAACTGCAAGAGGCTCTACTCTGATGGGAGTTGGTTAAGAAGCCTCTTCATGCACTTCCTCAGGATGTTCTGACTCATCCTGAGGTGTAGAGGTGGATTCCTTAGTTTTCTTTTTCTTTGTAGGTGTTCTCTTGGCCATCCTTTTTCTCCTCTTTGATGTTTTCAAGTGAGAGGACTGGTCTTCAACACCAGATGGTTCAGTAGTGTCCCTCTCAGTTGGGTTCTCTTATATCACAAGTTCTGAAGGAGAGAGAAGAGGACCCTGCTGTAGATCAGAAGATGAAGTTGGCTAAGATGCAACTCTAGGTTCAGGTTGTGTTGTCTTAGTGGGTTCAACCTTTACCTCAACTTTAGGTTGAGCTGGACTTGGTAGAGAGTGTAAGTCCACAAGCTCTCCCCTTTTGATCTTCTACTTGATCACCCTTATATGCTCATCCATTATGGATAGAGACATAGGACCAAGCCTACATCTGGAGAATCTATATAGCTTCAAGAAGCTCATCATCCTTTGTCTATCTTCTGACTTCTTTTGGCTTTTGTCGATGATGGCCCTTGACCTTGCAGCTTCTTCTCTTAGCTTTCTCTTAGCAGCTTTTCTTTCTTTTATGGCTTTTTCCTCCAGCTGCTTGAGATATTCAAACTCTATATACTCAAAGGATAAGGGAAAAAGTGCAGCTGCCTGATAGAGTCTTGTGGCACTCAGGTAGTTGATCATATTTATTCTTTCAGCTTCCCTATCTACCTGAGGTTGTGCTTGTGTCACAGTCTCTGCCTCAGGACTTTCTTAAACTGGGGAGAGGACAACAACATGTTTGTAGAGTCTTTTCAGTCTCTTTTCTTCTTTAATTTTGAGGAGCAATGTTGCATCCTCTACGTCCATTCTCTCCTTTGACAGCTCAGTTCAGTGTCAGCCAGCTCATTTAACTCTTCTAAAGGGAGAGATGAGTTCATCTATATTGTAGTTCATGGTCCCCAGGTAGTTTAGCCTGGCTGCCTTTAACTTATCTTCTTGAGTATTTGGCCTATGGGCAGCCCAGATTGTAGCTTCCATGAAGCCTGGGGACCTACTTCAACTCTTTCCCCTCAGCTTCCTCTTTCTCCCTCTCTTCTCCTCCTCCAGCTCCTCAGGAGTATATTTCCTTTTCCCTTTGTCAACCACAAGCCTTGGTGACTCAGGGTGGAGAGGACTTTGGCCTTCATTGCTTGGTTTAGCATTCAAGCTCTGGCCAAAGAGAAGTTGTAAGACACCTTCACCAGCTGGTGCCTCACTGAGGGTACTGGGTGCAGAGGGAGGTCCTGTCTCAAGGTTCACAGGCTCAACCTCTGGGCCTTCAGTCAAGGTTTTCCCTTCGAAACTAATCTCAGGGTCCACCTTAACATCCAGTTGACCAAAGATCTCACTTGCTAACCTTTGTCTATATAATTTTGATCTCAATTTGAATTCCTCTAGCACCCTGTCTTGAATCCGGTCTGCTAATCTCTCAGCTTATCTGTTGTGGCTTGGGTTGACAAGTGGAAGATTCACCAGATTGATGCACTCATAGAAACTAAAGTTTGCGAAGTTGAAGATTTCTAGTTGACCCTGAGCTCTAGAGATCACAAGAGCTCTTCTGTTTGTGTCATACCCCTATCCCATAATTGGATTCTCAAAGGGAGCTGATATTGCTCTTGGAATTCCCTCCTCATGCAAGTGTTAAATGTGTAAGTCTATGTTCATGAATTGAGGAGGTTGCTGAGTCTGGACAATTGCAAGAGAGGTTGGTGACTCCTCTATGTCCATACTCTAGGAGGAACTCCCAGGTTCTATGGTTGTGAGGACTTTCTCAACCTTTTTGGTAGCATCACCCTCTTACATAGGTGAGCTGGGGGTGTCATCCATCACTTCCACAGGTTCTTGTGGACCAGGTTGAGTCCTTCTTAAGGATCTCTCAGCTAACTGGCCCTTGAGATCGGTGATCTCAAGTTGCTGGTCATTGACCTTTTGTTGCAAGATACTCACCTGAGATTCTAGGTGACCTATCTTTGAAACTAGATAGGTGCATGTGTTTGTCAGTTTTTGCACCCTATGTTTTAGAGCCCCCTTATCTTCAGTTGAAGAATCACCGGGGGATGAGAGATTTGGACCTAAGTCTTCTTCCTCATCACCAGCATAGTGGCTTTGGCTGCTGGATTTCCCCTGCATCATGACAGCTTCGAGAGAAGTGTCAAGAAGCTAGGTTGCCATGGTTGAGGTCTTACTGATGTAATCACTTTCTAAAGTGAGAGTCTCTTCCATATGGATCTCCTGAACATTTTCAGGAAGACCCACCTCAGTTATGGGTATGTGATATGGGCTAGACCTGGGTGAGTCAGGGGTACTCATTTCTCCTTGAGTGTGGGAAGAAAGGATAGACTCATTGTACCCAGTGAAACCCAAGTCCTCATCATTATAGAAATCAAGGCTGGGAATAGGGTGTTTTAAGTCCAGCGGCTGGGGGTGGTAACTATCCCCTGAAGGTTGATCACTTGAGTGTTGAGACTCAGAGTGATGGCTTAAGGCTGTTAGGGATGTGAGCTCATCAGGCTAAGCATGAGGAACCTCAGTACTAATAATTTGAAATATGGGAGTGGTCTGCTCATCAGGGGAAGTGGGAGCTTAACATTCCACTTCCTCCTGTGTGGGTTGTGATATGGGGACCTGCACATGCTCAGTAGCAGGTGCAGGGGTTCCTTTGGTTTTTCTTTTGTAGGTGATGGTAATTTGAGGCTGTGGGGGTGGAGTTGAGGTAGAGGGTGTGGGTTCAACACTAGCTGGTGCTGCTAGGTTGCAACCCTGAGCAATGAGCTCAAACATTTTTAGAACCAGGGCTGTTTCTACCCCGAAGAAGCCAATAGTAGGCTTTCTTAGTATTTTAAAGATGTTGGGCTTCATCTGTCCCAATTTAAGAATATTACCTATTCCCCTTAACTGTGAGCCCAGTTCACAGTTGAGAATGTGCTGGATATATCGCGGGAACATATAGTATTCTAAGGAGTCTAAATTAGCAAGTAAATTTGTATAGACAAATTGAGAGCACCTGTATTTGACCCCTAAACCATTCCATGGACTATGAAGGAGAGGTCCTCTGGAACTTGATCCCATCCTCCGTGCTTGTTAGAGAGACTGTGTATGATGACATGGAGGAGGTATTTCCATTTGGATGAGACCCTCCCCTTCCTGAAGGTTTTGACTGAGAAGGCACCCTCATAGCCCATCTGCTGAAAAGAATGGTTGACAGTAGCTTTCGGAATGAACAACTCACCTTCATCATCATCCAGCTGAAGGTGTGAGTTTATGATGGCCGGAGTGATGAAGATTGTCCTCCCCTGCACTATAGCAGATAGTGCCTTCTCCCCATCCATGGTGACCTCTTGGCAGTTCCTCCAGAATGCAAGTAACTGATCCTCATAAAGAGAAGGATCGATAGTAAGGGAGGTGAAGTAGTGAGACGCTGAAAGGTATTGACAAACCTCTGAGAAATGAGGATCTTTCTCAAAGTCCAACAGAGCAACCTGATTATCTATGAAGGTGCATGGTAAATCCCGGTTGGTTTCGTCGATCAATGTTGGCCATGAAGGAGGTTTGTTGGTGAAGAAGAAGGTTAGTTTTGGGAGAATTCTAGGTCAAGAATTTGTTGAATAAGGAAAGAGTGAGAAGAAGGGGAACCGTTGAGAATATATATAAAAAGGATTTAAGACAAAGTTAATGCAAAAGGATAAACTTTGAAATCCGAAAGTAGGTCCTACTTCTGAAAAAGCGCCCAAAAAGGTAGTTTTCTTGGAAGTTGAAAATCTTCGGAAGGTAGTTTTTGCTTCGAAAGTTTTTTTTTAAAAAAAGGCTTCCAAAGCCAAATTGGCTTCGGAAGATATTCTTAAGAAATGTGAAAATTTGGCTTCGAAAGAAAAATACTTAGAGTTTTTCTTCTGACACATATTTGATTTTGGAAGGTATTATGTCTTGGGAGTTTTATTCTAAAGAGAATAAATCTTCCGAGACTTAATTGTTTTCGGAAGATATTTATCCTTTAAATACATGCAAGTACTTAAAAGAATATTTAAGCTTTGGAAGATATTCTCAGAATTTCTTCCAAAGGTAAATTTCTTATAAGTAGTTCTTGATTTGAAGACATAATTTTTTTCCGAAGGCAACTTGAAATCTTTCGAAGGAAAATATGTTTTGAAAATTTTAAAAAATCTAAGGAATATCTTTAAAATTTTTCATCCAAAATAAACTGGGCTTATGAAGGTGATCAAATAGACAACTTAGGACACACAAGTTTTAGAAATAAAGTTGATTTAAGTTTTTAAGAAAAAGTTACTCAGAGTTAATCATCCCAATAGCTAATACAAGATATTTGAATCTCTGTTCATCAAAGGCTTTAGTGAACAGATCAGCATATTGTTCATTTGTGTTAACTTTGACTAATTTAATTAGTCCCTTCTCAAAATTATCTCTAATCAAATGATACCTGGTGTTGATGTGTTTGGTCCTTGAGTGCTGCACAGGATTCTCGGTAATGGAGATAGCACTGTTGTTGTCTATATGGATGGGAGTCTTTTTGAAATTGAATCCATAGTTCAACATCTGATTCTGAATCCGAAGCACTTAAGCGTAACACCTTGCAGCAACAATGTATTCAGCCTCAACAGTTGATGCAGAGACACAGGATTGTTTCTTGCATTGCCATGAGACAATCCTTCCACCAAGGAATTGACATCCCCCAGATGTAGACTTTGTAGTCATGTTGCAACCATCATAGTCACTATCTGTATAAGCATACAAGTCAGAACTCTTTGGATACCAAAGGCCAAGCTTGGGAGCACCTTTGAGATATCTAAGAATCCTCTTGACAGCAACCAGGTTTGACATCTTGGGGTTGGCTTGATACCTTGCACAAATGCATGTGGCAAACATGATATCAGGCCTGCTGGCTGTTAGGTACATAAGAGACCCAATCATAGCCCTGTAAAGATGTTCTTCCACATACTCCCCCTCAAGATCAGGTCCTAGGGAGTGGTTTCTAGCTGTGGGTGTCTTAGCAACCTTACATTCAGTCATGTTGAATCTTGTATTTCTTGCACAAACTTTGACTGACTTATGAAGATGCCATTGTCAACTTGCTTCACTTTAATTCCCAGAAAGAAATTTAGTTCCCCCATGGCACTCATTTCAAATCTGTTCTTCATCAACCTCTCAAAGTCTTTATAAAGCTTTGGATTAGTTGACCCGAAGATAATGTCATCCACATATACATGAACCAACATTAAGTCATTTCCTGTCCCTTTGATGAAGAGAGTTCCATCTATAGTACCCCTCTTGTAACCTTGTTGGTAGAGATACAGAGATAGTGTTTCATACCACTTCCTTGGAGCTTGGTGCAGCCCATAAAGAGCTTTATCAAGCTGGCATACATAATCAGGATGATTTGGGTCTGGAAAGCCAGGTGGTTGTTTAACATACACCTCTTCATCAATCACCCCATACAGAAAAGCACACTTGACATCAAGTTGGTAGACCTTGAAATCCTTGGATGCAGCAAAAGCCTGGAATATTCTTACAGCTTCAAGTCTTACCACAGGAGCAAAAGCATCTATGTAATCAATTCCCTCTTCTT
This sequence comes from Flaveria sonorensis, assembly GCA_025506505.1. Taxonomy (NCBI): domain Eukaryota; kingdom Viridiplantae; phylum Streptophyta; class Magnoliopsida; order Asterales; family Asteraceae; genus Flaveria; species Flaveria sonorensis. The sequence goes on from CM046437.1 coordinate 51,708,060, forward strand.
GTGTGTACCCTTAAACAACTAGTCTTGCCTTGTTCTTGATGACAAGTCCTCTATCATCCTTCTTGTTCCTAAAAACCCATTTGGTTCCTATGACAGTCTTCCCTTGAGGAAGAGGACATAGGTTCCAAACCTTCTGTCTTCTGATTTGAAGAAGCTCTTCTTGCATAGCTTCAACCCAGCTTCCATCCTTCAGAGCCTCATCAACTTTGTTTGGCTCAATCTGGACAAGAAAGAAGAGTGCAGATAAACATTTTGGTCATGGGTTTGTCCTCTTGTTCTCTAACCCAGTCTCTATATTTCAAATGATGTTTGTGGTGGGGTGTTACTTGTGGATCCTTAGTTGAGGAATCATAACAAGTTGGTTGGACAGATCCAGATTGGAGAAATTTAGATCTGGCAACGGAGTGTCACCAACCACATTAGCACATTTATCAAGTGAGACTTGATCCAATGAATATGTTACATCATTTATGTTGTCCTTTATGGAGTGGTTATCAGCATCAAGAAATTCTTGATCACTATCACCACCTCTATTTCCTCCTGCATTTGAAGCTCCTTCTCCTGAGTTTTGAACCTCTGAGCTGGAATTCGAAGGCACCTCAGATGTATCAGCTGAATTTGTCATGTTTGTGCTGATAGGATTTTCATTTGTAGGGTTAGTCACCAAAGGAGTTGAAGTCATAATCTTGCTTGGTCTTCTCAGCTCAAATCTTAGTTCAGGGTCTCCTATTGATATATTATTTGTAGATCCTGATACATTCTCAGAAGACTTGTTAAAACAGTTGGTAAATAAGTCAAGATCAAATAGCCAATCCACACCAGAACCTTTCACACTTAGAGTGTGCTCATTGAAGGACACATTGGCTGACTCCTCAACTACTCTAGTTCTGAGATTGTATACTCTATAAGCCTTAGCTTGGGAAGAGTATCCAATAAAGTGTCCATCATCTGACTTCTCATCAAATTTGGCTAATTGATCTTTGGTATTCAAGATAGTGCAAGGACATCCAAATGACCTCAGGAAACCATTAAATGGTCTCCTTTAGTGCCACAACTCATAAGGAGTCTTGCCATGATTTTTAACCACTAAAAAACTATTCTGCATATAACAAGTTGTGTTAACTACCTCTGCCCAGAAGGTGATGGGCAGTTTAGAGTCAGATAGTATGGATCTTGCAGCTTCAATAAGTGTCCTGTTTCTCCTCTTAGCAACACCATTTTGCTGAGGAGTCCTGGGAGCACTGTATTGTCTTGTAATACCCTTTTCATCACAAAATGTATCAAGGATTTGGTTCTTAAATTCTGTTCCTTGATCACATCTTATGGTCTTGACCTTGTTAACAGATTGATTCTCAATTTTCAGAATGAAATTCTTCAAATTCTCAGAGGTTTCATCCTTAGTTCTAAGGAAAAAGACCTAAGTGAATCTTGTTAAATCATATGTGATCACTAAGCAGTAAGAGGTCATTCCAAAACTTATTACACTAGTGGGGCCAAACAAATCCATATGTAATAGGTGTAGGGGAGTAGTGATGGAGTTCATTTCCTTTGGTTTGTGAAACACTTTGTGTTGCTTCCCTTTTCAGGCATGCAACAAAGTGGTCATCACTTGTAAACTCTTTCTTTGGCATTCCAGTTACCAAATCATTCTTAATCAATTTATTCATGTTCTTAAAGTTTACATGGCACATTATTTTATACCAAAGGAAAGACTTATCACTATTTGCTTTAGACAGAATGCAAGAAACTTCTCCTGAGGGAGATGTTTCATGTAAATCCATTTTGTACATGTTCCCTCTCCTAGGGGCTCTAAGCAGGATATGCTCTTGAGGAAAGGCCACCCCGGGCTTAAGAACAACGTACTCATTCTCAGTGAAGAGAATATAGTGTTTCTGATCACAAAATTGGGATACACTCAGAAGATTGTATCCATGCTCTTTGACAAAGTTTACCTTTTCAATGCTGAGCTTAACATTTATGACTCTGCCCCCTTCCAGAAATGTAACCACTAGAATCCCCTCCAAAGGCAACTGGTCCTCCATCAATTTTCTCAAAATTTTGAAGCAGAGAACCATTACCAGTCATGTGCCTGGAACAGCCACTATCAATAATCCAAACATTCTTCTTGGTCTTTAGCTGTTCCTACACAAAAAGAGGTGATTAGTTACACTTAGAAACCCAATCCTCATTGGTCTTGGGCTTATTAAAATAAGTTGAAGACAATGTAACAGTAAGTGATCCTATATTTAAGCTTTGAGAATCATTTGTTGTTGTTGATGAAGAACTTTTAATCACATGGTCTTCCTTCATCTTCCACACCACCTTTGGAAGATTGGGCCTGACCTTCAAAGCTTCAGAAGTTTTGACAAATTTGGAAGTCTTGGAGACTAGACCTTTGAAAGATCTTGCTGTCACTACTGTAAGCTTCAGTACTTCAGAAGCATTCCTTTCTTTCGAGACCAACTTTTCTTCCAAAGGCAATTTTTCACTTGTCTTCTTGGTCATGTGGATGGTACTTTTAGGATTGTACTTCGGAAGCATTCCTTTCTTCATTTTGGAGCTTTCGAGGGAAACAGATTTTCCTTCTGAAGCTGTTTGTTCCTTCTTCTTCTCAGAAACGTTCTTCTTGGTCATGTGGATGGTACTTTTAGGATTGTAGTTGCAATCCTTAGCCAGATGAGAAGTACTACCACACATGACACAGTTGAGTTCCTTCCTTCTGAGGGTCTTCTTCTGAGAGCAAGACTGAGTTTGATCACTTTCCTTCTCAATCTTCATCTTTGTAGATGATGCAACAAGCTTCTTAGGGAGAGACTTCCTCTTGGAGCTGGATGTTTCAGGCTGTGTAGCAGTGGTACATAGCTGGTTAGTCTTCTTCTTCTTGCTGGAATGATTTGGAACTAAATTTGGACTCCTGGTACTAGAGTTCATAGTTGAGTCTTCAGTCTTTACCACTTCAAAACCTACAAAAATAAACACTTGTTTCTGCTTTGAGTCAAAGGTGGCATTGATTTCTTGAGACTTTTTTGATCTTCTCTTAGCTCTTCTAATCAAGTTCTTTCTCTTTGACTTTGTCATTCTAGACTCTTTTCTCTCCTTAGGAGAATAGTGACCCTTCTTAGGATGACCTTCTTCATTCTTCTCTGAATCATCCTTCATTATCTCCTCTTCATCTTCTTCAACAATGGGGTCTATGAGGGGAAGCTCATCTTCACAAGTTCCACACCTTGGAGATCTTACAGACAATAGAGTGTGTGGAGGAGCTATCTTAGTAGATCCCAGTCCCAGCTTATTCTGATAACAAACTTTTGCATGTAGGGATGTGGATATTATGTTCTTGAAGGTCTCTTCTTCAAGAACACATTTTTCTGCCTTGGCTTTGCTAATCACAAGCTCAGCCTGGCATTCAGTTAACTTTGAGATGAAATCTTTGATTTGAGTCCTGTAGTTTGTATGCTCATGCTTAAGAGTTGAAATGGTTTTCTCTAGATCTTCTATCTTAAGTTTATAATCATTTTCAGCTCTTTTAAAGTCAGCTTTTAAGATATTTAAGGACTCAATATTAGATCTCATCTCTAAGTTATAGGACCTGTAGCTATTAACTTTAGCAATGCATCTAGGAGTACAAAGATGTTCCAATACCTTGGTTTCATCATGATCTGCCATTAGGGCTTGGTTTGGAGAAGCATCCTCAACTTGAAAGCTCCAGTCAAAGCCTTCCATTCTTTGGCACCAAGTATCAAAATCCTCAGGAGTGATCATTGGGGACTTTGTCATAGTTCTAGTTTCCATATCAGCCTTTAAGACAACTGCATTTGAAAAGTTAAGTGAAATATGAAACTAAGAGGATTTAAGATGGTGAGATCTTACAATCAAGAGCCTGGAATGCTCTGATACCAATTGAAAGACCGGTTAGGGTGTTAACAATAATTAGTTTCACAAGAGGAGAGATCTTAGATCACTTAACAGTTCAAATAGGGAACAGGAAACTTTGAAGATACAAGGAACTCAAGTAACAATAAGACAGAACTTAGAACAATAGCACAAGTATTAGTTTTCAAGGATGTTGTATATTGTCTCAGGTTCTATTACAAGTATTCAAAGCATTAATAAAATACAAGAGCCTGAGACTCTTTTATAATACAACCTACAACTGTCAATACTTGGAAGGATAGTTGGAATTAACTAATCTAGACAACAAGATGAATCTACAGTCAAAAGGCAGATTGCCTTTTGACTAGTGACTATGACATACCATAGCTCACTGACTTTTTTTAGTACAAAAGGTCTAAAGGAACAAAAGAAGAAAATTACAGACAAATACTTTATCTACTACTCACTAAAGCATGGAAGTTTCACCAACTCATACAAGTTGGTGAGTTGCCAGAGTTGCCACAGAAAGTTGGTAAGCTTTATCAAAAGTAGAGCAGAGAAAGCATCTTTTCTCTGTCTTCTGAAGAAACCAGTCTTCATAGCAAAGTTGCTTCGGAATACTTTGTCTTTGAAGCTTCGAAAGACTTCATCTTTGGCTTCGGAAGAACTTGGTCTTTGGCTTCGGAAGTTTTTACACTTGGAATATTTTTCTTGTTAAGTGTAAAGCTTCCGATGTAATTTCTTCTAAACTTTTGGCTTCGGAAGACTTTACACTTAGAGTTTTCTTTAGAGAGTGTAAAGCTTTCGAAGCAATTTCATCCTTGTTCCTTAGTGTATGTTGGAAGATCTTTGGTTGCATCAGCCTCATAATCTTCAGATAGATCCTTACAGATTTCCCTTTCGAAGAAGCCGTAGCTTTGTTTTTGAATCTCTATTAAACCTGTTCTGATTTGCTTGAAACTTTTGGAGATTTTATCTCACTATCAGATCTGCTTTCAGCAAAAGATTTCACAAAAAATTCCCCATTCTTTTCCACCTTGAGATTTTCAGGAATGAATTTCACAAATGGCACAATAGCTTTGACTAGGCTTTTTGGTTTCTTGACAACTACAGGTTTGTAAGAGCACTCTTTGATTTTGATTGGGTGATCTAATTTGATTTTATCATTATTTGTTTCAATGTAAACACTTGGCTTCTTTTGACGATTTGTTATTTGTGAAATCATTGTTTTAGTTTCAAGAACTTTAGGTTCAATCGAACCAAATTGTATGAGTGACTCAGGCATAACCGTATAGTAGTCATTATATGGAGGAGGACAAGAGTTGTATCCTATCCCAGTCATATCCTTTGGCTTGTTTTTTGAATCGACTAACTCTTGCAGCTTGGCAGAATAAAATTGAAACTTTTCAAGTTTCACTTCAGTAGCTGATTGCTCAGCTTTTGTTTTTGTTAACAATTCAATGAATCTATTATTCTCAGCTGTAAGAGGGTACTTTTCACCATGGAGTTTTCCATATCTAAGAGAAGGGATTTGATTTTGATTTCAAAGCTTTTCATTTCTTGTTTTAACATTTTAGTTTTGACCTTTTCTTCTTTGATTTTAATAGCCAACTTGTGATTATGCTCTTTATATCCCTGTACTTCTTGAATACATTTATCAGAACATAGACTAGATTTTACCTCAGATGGCATTGGAGTTGAGCCATCATTGATGTGAGCCATGAGAGCATGATTCTGAAATAAAGGTTGGACTTCCTCTGCATACAGACTCCAATCACACACTCCATCTTGTCTGATGACAACTACATTAGAGGTTGGTTGGCTAGTTCCTTGAGCTTGATGAGTCAATTGAGGGAGTCTTTGATGAATTTGTTGTTGTTGATTTTGATGCTGAAACTGGGGTCGATTACTTGACTGAAAGCTTGAATTTGATTGAGATGATGTCTGACTATGTGAGGTTCTTTGGTTGTTGTTGTTGCTTCTTCTGGGAGCTTTACATTCCCGAGAGAAATGGCCAGTGATTCCACGGTTAAAACACTTTACTTTTAGACTCAGTTTCTTCCATTTTTGGAAGAATTTCTTGGCTCTCATTGCAATCATGGCCATCTGTCATTGCAAGTCCATTTCTTTAACATCATCAGGATCCATTTCTTCCAGATCTTTCTGAATTAGATGAGCTTAAGTGAGTCTGCCCCCAAGATATGCTTCAAAACTAGCAACAAAGGCAATGTAAGTTGCCTTTTGCTCTTCAGATCTTTGCTCACTAGGCAAGCTAGTTGGTGTTGTCATGGGTTGAGTAAAAGAAGATGATTTATGTTGTTATGGAACCGCACAGTATCAAGTATTTCTTGTTTGCTCTCTTGATGAGGGAAAATCATCTTCTTTAGTCACAAAGGCATTCTGAACATAATGGGTTTCAGATGGAAACTTATATGCTTCAATGACTTGAGGTCCACATAGATTTCTGTTTCTTCCAACTAACTCCAGAGCTTCAATCTTAGCAATCATGATGTCTAAGCTGGTACTTTCCAAGTCAAGAGTGTTCTGCAACATATTAACATTCTGTTTCCCGCTTTCAGGGAGGCTATGCAACATCTTCTTGTTCATTTCTTTTTCTTTGCAAGTAACCCCCATGATCTCATGATCATTCACCAGTTGTACAAACCGATGCAGCTGCTTGGAGATTGACTCTCGTTTGGTATGGTGAAAGGTTTCATATTGGTTCACCAGTTTATCTTTATTAATCTCCATCACCTCACTGCTTCCTTCACACATTATTAGCAGTGCATCCTAAACACCATTGGCTGTTCCATACTTTTCCATCCTTTTGTGGACATCCATTTTCAAACCTTGTGTTAGAATAGAGTATGCTTTGAGGTCTATCTTGATTTTCTTATATTCTTCATCATCAAGATTTAGATTTGGATCCTCAATGGGAATTCTAGCAGTTCTATACTGAGCAGCTTGATCAGCGGTGAGAGACAGAGGAATGTAGGGTCCTTTGCAAATGGAAATCTAGTAGTCAAAATCCACACCTGTAATGTAGTTTCTAAACCTAATTTTCTACTGCTTAAACTCAGATTTGTGTTTAAGCATTGGAGGTTTAGATGCATGACCAAGTTTAGAGAAGTTAGTAGAATCCATTTTGATTAACTGATTTTAGATGGTTTGAATAAAGATTAAGTTGATTTTATGTCTGGAATATTCAAACAGTCCAACGTCCTGGTATTCTTGATATGATAAACAGTTCTTCAGAAAAGTTACTTTTAGGTTGATTTGTGGTCAAGATCTTGTTTTTTGAGGTATTAATCTGATTTTTGTTTTAGAATCAATCAGTTGAGCAGTCTTCTTATGTTGTCGGTCAGAAGCAAAAGACTAGCTGATGATGTTTCACGTAATTTCAGTATGTATATTGTGTAAGACTTGCTAAATATAACTCAATCACCGGTTCAATCGATTTTCGTTCAAGATCTGCACTAATTTTGACACGAATTCAAGAGCCAAGTCTCTGATACCAATTGACTGGGTCCGAGATGTGAATCTCAATTGATGTGACTCAACTTAGGATCGAATATGATGATTGAGTCAGTGATTAAGTCGCGGAAATACCAAATCACAGAACATTAATTACTAAAAGAATACTATTAAATGCTATGTATATTGATGAGAGTGAACATGATACAAATTGTGCTAGGGTAGCTGGTGAAACTTTTAATGTTGTCGTTCACCCCCTCAAAATTAGGTTATACTGATCTATTTATAGGCAGATACATTAGCTGTACAAAATGACTAAACTATCCTGACAACTATACATTAGAAAACTAGTCTAAGTACAAAATATCATCAGCATTTGTAAGTGTTCATCCGTATTAGTTAATGCGGATGAGAAGTCTTCATCTGCATTTCTTCTGGTTGTCTTCAACATTGATTGGGTCATCCGCATTAGTTAATGCGGATGACCAAATACTTGGCCTCCTTTTTGTTCCTTGTCCGCATTAGTAAATGCGGATGAACAAATACTTGGCCGCATTTTTTTATTGGTCTTTCGCATTTGGTAATGCGGATAACCAACACTTAGTCTTTCTCTTCTATATCTTCAGCCGTATTTCTTCATGATCTTCCACCCGCATTTGTTCTTGGACATGGAGGGATTTCCAGCCAGAACAACCTTCAACCACTTCTTGAATTGGCATGTATGATCCTTTCAGGGTCTAACACTCTAAGTCTAAGTGTGACTTACATAATGTCATATCTAATCGTATCTTAATCAATCCAAGAATTGAAAAAGTAAGTGTGCTGAGTATCTTGCCAAAAGCACTCATTTTCTGTCCTTAGATCTTATGTCTCCTTTGCTGTAGAAATGCTGACCTGGAACACACTTAATCCGGATTTAATCATTGTTTATGACTATTCACTAGCTATTTTATTTTCATGTGCTGATCTTAACTGATATGATCTCACTGCAGGCATGTGATTCAATTGTATATAGTAGATATTTATTCTAAAATTTGCATGATTTTCTATGTGCAGGCATGTTGATAATGATTAGTTTGCTCTACTTGCAAAATAAAAGAAACTTCTAAGTTTGTAAAACTTAAAAGTTTAGGGGGAGTAAAAATGAAAAAGAGAAAATAATTGAATTTAAAAAAGTGGAAAATCAAAAATAAAGTGTTTTGGATGAAAGGATGAAACTGCAATTTCAAGCATGTGTGTGTTTGATATAATGTAAAAATGAACCTAAAAAAAAATTCAAATTCAGTGGAAAAGCTTCTTTCAAACAAAATGAGACTATTCGTTTGGTAAAAATTTTATAGAGACTAAAATGATTGTAAATTTTTTTTGAAAATAAAATAAAAATAAAAAATAAAAGTTTGAATATCAAAAAATGTTAAAATTTGAGGGTCATTAATGTAAATTTTGAGTGATAGTAAAAAAAAAATTGATTACGTGTTGAAAAAAATTATGTGTGAACAGTACTAATGTGCTTAAACAGTGTTCAGATGTATGGTGTGAAAATTTCAAGTGTCAAGACTCATGAAAGGTCTCATGCGCCTGAATAGTTCTGAAAAGTCCAAATCAGGAGTATGGTGAATTTCAGAAATTTGTACAAGTGTTGGGCTTTTTGCTCTAGTCCATGCACCTAAACAGTTGTGATGTTCTGAAAAGTTCAAGTGTTGGGCGTATCAACATATGCTCATGCTCCTGAACAGTGAACTTTCCAATGTGGTTAGACGTTTGAAAGTGATGATTTCTCTAAGTGTTAGGCGTTTCATCAATTCTCATGCTCCTGAACAGTGCCCATGCACCAAAACAGTGTTTATACTTCTGAACAGTGCTCATGCATCTAAACCTTATGCGCATTCACAGTGCTCATGCGTTTGAAAACTTAGTGTGAAATTTAGTCTCATGTGCCTTCACAGTGCTCATGCGCCTAAAAATTTACACTTATATATACAAAACTTGTGTAGTTTTCATTCACTCATTCACAAAGACAAACTCAAACAATCTGATTTACTCACTTAAACATCTGATACACTCATTCACTCAACATTCGAGTTTTACTTGTTAATCTTTGTGATATATAGGTATAAGAAAATGTGATTTTTGAGGATTCTTCACTCGAGGTTATCAAAGCTGTTGATGATTCACCTATTCATGTGTTAGATAAAAAATGCTACAGTCCTTTCTGAGAACTTGAACGCTGAGCAGATTATAGAATATTTGAAAGAAGTTCGAGTCTGCAATCAAGAAGGCTTTGAGAGAATTGGAACTCTACAAAGAGAAGCCCGTGTTCAAGATCAAAGATGAACCAAAAGAGTTCATGTTGGACTAAAGACAATGTAAATCTTAGGGGGAGTATTGTTGAAGCTCTTGGAAGATTAGCATTTTGTCTTTAAGTGTTTTTTGTCATAGTATAGGGGACTTATTTTGTAAATATATATCTTCCTTTTTTCTTGATAGTATAAATAGGATATTTTATGTAGTGTGTAGGAGAGGAGATATCATAGACAAAGAGAGATATCTCAGAGAGAAAAATAGTAAGAATGAGTTGTAACGAACTGTAACCCCTACACATTGTATCCTGTGCATTTGCTATCAATGAAATCTATAAATTTTTGGATGTACTTGCATGTGTTTGATTACTTTGTGTTTGAATTGATCATTGCATTATCAAATAATCATAGATTCGATCCAATTTGAACCTATCACCAGTAGGTGATGGGTAGTTAGAGTCAGATAGCATGGTTCTTGTAGCTTTAATAAGTGTTCTGTTTCTCCTTTTAGTAACACCATATTGCTGAGGAGTCCTGGGAGCACTATATTGTCTTGTAAAACCTTTTCCATCACAAAATATATCATGGATTTAGTTCTTATTCAGTTCCTTGATCATATCTTATGATTTTGACCTTGTGATCACATTGATTCTCAATTTTATAATGAAATTCTTCAAGATATCTAGTGTCTCATCCTTAGTTGTAAGGAAGAAGACCCAAGTGTATCTTTTGAAGTCATGTATGATCACCAAACATTATGAGGTCCTTCCAAAACTCATTACACTGGTGGGGCCAAAGAGATTCATATGTAATAAGTGTTGGGAAGTAGTGATGGAGTTCCTTTCCTTTGGCTTATAAGACACTTTGTGTTGCTTCCCTTTCAGGCATGCAACAAAATGGTCATCACTTGGAAACTCTTTCTTTGGCATTTCAGTTACCAAATCATCCATTTAATTTATTCATGTTCATAAAGTTTACATGGCACATTCTTTTATGCCAGAGGAAAGACTCATCACTATTGGCTTTAGATAAGAAACAAGAAACTTCTCTGGATGGGGATGTTTTCTATAAATCTATCTTGTACATCTTCCCTTTCCTGGGGGCTCTAAGTAGGATATGCTCTTGAGGAATGACCACCCCAGGCTTGAGAAGAATGCACTCATACTCACAAAAGAGCATGTTATGTCTCTGGTCATAAAATTGAGATACACTCAAGAGATTGTACCCAAGTTCCTTAATATAGTTTACCTTGTCAATGTTGAGCTTACTATTTATGACTATGCCCCTTCCAGTGATGTAACCACCTTATTTTCCTTCTGAAGCAACTGGCCCTCTATTAATTCTTTCAAAGTTCTGAAGCAAAGAGCTATTGCCTATCATGTGCCTAGAACAGCCACTATCAATGATCCATACATTTCCTTTAGTCTTTAGTTATTCACAAAATGAGATGGTTAGTTACATTTGGAAACACAAGCCTTGTTGGTCTTGGGCTTGTGAAAGTGAACTGAAGATAATTCAATAGTTGTTGATCCTATATGCAAGCTCTGAGGATCATTTTCTATTACTGATAAAGAACTTTCAGTCACATGGCCTTCCATTATCTTTCATACCATCTTGGGAAGATTAGACTTGGCCTTCAAAACTTTGGTAAATTTTGATGAATTCGGATGTTTTGGAGACTAGACCTTTAGAAGGTTTGGCATCCACTGTAACCTACTTCAGTACTTCAAAAGCAATCCTTTCTTCCAAGACCAAATTTTCTCCCGAAGGTAATTTTTCACCTATCTTCTTCTTCGCTTTGGAGATTGTAAAATGAAGAAATTTTCCTTTCGACATTGTCTTCATCTTCTTCTCAGAAGTTTTCTTCTTTGTCATATGGATGGTAACTTTGGGATTGTAGATGCAATCATTGGCAAAATGAGATGTACCACCACACCTGATGCATTCAGTTGGCATACTTATGAGAGTCTTCTTCGGAGTAGGAGACTGAGCTTGATCTCTTTCCACTTCCTTCATCGTCATCAAAGATGATGCAGCAGTCTTCTTAGGGTGAGGCTTACTCTTAGAATTGGATGGTTTAGGCTATGCAGTAGTGGTGCACATTTGACCAGCCTTCTTTATTTTACCAGGAGGATTTGGACATGAGCTAGGACTCATGGTACTAGAGTCCGTAGTTGAGTCTTCAGTCTTTACCACTTCAAATCCAGCAGAGATAAAGACTTGTTTTTGCTTGGATTTAAAGATGGTCTTGATCTCTTGGGCTTTCTTTGATTTTCTTTTAGCTGCCCTAATCAAGTTCTTCCTTGTAGACTTGGTTATCATTGATTCTTTATCCCCTCTAGGAGAATAGTGACCCTTTTAGAATGATCTTCTTCATTCACTTCAGATCCATCCTTCACTATCTCCTCTTCATTTTGATCATCTTCTTGAATTGGGTATATGAGGGGCAGCTCATCTTGACAAGTTCTACACCTTTGAGGCCTTACAGATACTAATGAGTGTGGAGGAGCTATCTCAAATGAACCCAATCCCTGCCTGTTCTAATAAAAAATATTTGCATGAATGGATGATGATATGATGTTATTGTAAGGATCAAGATGTTACAAAGATCGATCTCTTAATGAATATGGGGAATGTAGACATTAAGGATAAGATTGAAAGATTAAACGAAGAACTCAAACACAAGATGTAAATAACTTCAATATTATTGCTCTCTGATTTGGTAACAATTACAGTAAGTGAGAAATCAGGAAATGAACAAAAGCTAGTTAATTTCATTATAAAACTTCTATTTATACTAAACTAGAAGTTCTCGCGCGAATCACTAGTTCTCGTGCGACGCGCGACTAGATGTTGTCGTGCGAGAATCAAGTTTTCATGTGGTAACTTGGACTTGTCGCATGACTTGATCTTCTTCATCTTGATTTGATTTCCCGGGCCTCTAGGTTCAACCCCTATAATCTCCCCATAGGTTCGGTAAATCAATGCTCTTATAAGTCCACGTCATCGACTTGATAACTGCCTCCGTAAGCATACATCTTTATTGGTTTGTTTCTCACTGGAGCTAGTCGGGTCTCATCTTCAATTACTTTGGATTTAGCTGCTTATAAAGTCCATGAAGTTGGTTTTGCTTTGTCTCTAAATCATATTTCTTATACAATTTCCTTTACTGTAGTTACTCGGGTTAATAAATGGAAGATGGTCGCATAGCATATAAATCTGATGCTTTGAGAGTATGAAAGTCATGTTCATCCTGAAAGTATTTGATAGCACCACCGTTTCGCTGGATCACATATAATCTCTTCTCATCATCGTATGCCCAGGTGATGATAGGTTCTGAGTTCCCGTACCATATGAAAGGTTTGGAATGTCTCAGTGTATGTTTGTAAGCTGGTAGAGGAGGAGCAGCAACTGTTAAGTTCCCGACCTGACGCACAACAATTTGACCTATAAGATTGGGTGTCTCATCAGTCGTTTGCTGATTGCTCGACTCTCTTACGATTTCTCCTTCTTCTTGCAAGGTATCTGAAAACAAGTCCTTAAGACTGTTTCCATGTTAGTGTAGTCTATCTCTTCATCCAGATCATCAAACACACCAAAATCTTCTTTAGATTCCTCTGCAATTAGGTTTTGCTAAAAAGTGTTAAATTCTCTCTCATAAGCAGCTTCACTAATAGGGTCTAATGGTGTGTAATCAACTGGATCATCGAGACTTGGTCAGGAGACATTGTTAGTGCCCGACGAACCAGCTGTACCAGTAGTTGCACCCATGTCTCCCCCTTGATTATCATCGTAATCCTTTTTCTCATCATCACCCTCATAATTATCACCCTCATCGCCATTATCACCATCAGCATCCTCATCATCATCATCATCATTCTAATTGTTGGGAACGATCTACCCAAGACACATATTGAATTGATGTGGCTAGTATGTTATGATCCAAGTCGGGTCATACCTAATAACAAGCTAGACAAAGACCTACAATATTTATTTTATGATATGATCATATAAGTAAATATTGACACTTGAAGTTTTTAGAAATTAGGTTTCTAAATATTTGCATTAGTGCTATGAATAAATTATATGGATAACTTATTCTAGAGAGAGAGTACTTTGTATTGTTATTCAAATGGTTGAACAAACAATACAAGTGTTTTTGTCCACATTTCTTTGTTACACATCCGCATTTACTAATACGGATGTGTTACTGAGAAAATACGTATGCATGTTTCTCATCCGCATTTACAAATGCGGATGTGCATGTGGAAATGCTGAAGGAATTTCTTAAATCCTCATTTACTAATGCGGATGAGCATTTAAGGAAATGCTGATGAAACTCATCATCCGTATTTACTAATGTGGATAGGCATTTAGGAAATGCTGATGAACTATTCGTCAGCATTTACAAATGCGGATGTACATTTGGGAAATGCGGATGAAGTTTCTTCTTCCGCATTTACAAATGCGGATAGAGTTTGTTCATCCGCATTTACTAATGCGGATGAATATTAGAGAAATGAGGATGGGTTAAAGGGATGGGTCCCACCCACTTTTCTCTCACTTTGAAACTTAGTTTTTCTCTCGATCGATCGAAGAAAATTGGTGTTCCTGTTGCTTTTCTCTGATAACTTACAACACACACAAAGGTGCAAATTGGTGTTCCTGTTGCTTTTCTCTCGATCGATCGAAGAAAACCAAGAATAGAATTCGATTCAAGTGCAGAAAATCCTAGCAACCTAGTGTTTTGTTAGAAGCTTGGGGTAGACAAGCTTGAGGTTTCCTACTTTGGAACCTGCCGATCAAAGATCTTCTTCCTCTGTCCCATTCTAGAGGTACCCTATGGTTGTTTGTAAGAATGGTTTTTCATATAACGATCCATTACAGGTTTTAATAAATATATAAATTGGTTTATATACATTAACTGTAACAAATTTTTCATTCACATTCCACTGCGTTTTCATTTTATAAGGATAAAATGACTTTAATGAACTTGTAAAAACCCTACACTAATAATCATCACTTGAATCATAGTCTACCAAGTCTAAACCATCATTATCATTTACCGGTTTAGGAATAGGCATAACATGCTCAGGCTCCACAAATGCTTCTCCAGTATAAACTACAGGTTGATCCTCAGCAGTCATAGGAATATCAGTGATAGGTGACTCTTGATCAACATCAGCAGCCTCTGTTGTCCCTTCTTGAACAACAAGATCAATAGGATTCTCTATAGCAGGAATAGGATCATCAGCAGGTTCAGGACCAGCAGATTACTGTCCACTAGTTTCTCCAACCTTTGTGGTCCAGTGTTGTGTAGACTAAAATGATACATGAGAGTTGAGATCCCTTAAGATCTACTCTAGGATCTGAACATAGCTAAAAATAAACTTTTGCTGATGTTCAAGACCCTTGATCCTCTTATCATTCTCAATCAATTGCCTCCACAACTCATCGATCATCTGTGTCTTCTCCAACATTTCTCTATCTAAATTACATACATGTTCATCAAGTGTGATACGTGTAGGTGAACTAGTCAAAGTACTAGCACCCTGTCTATGCTCAGAAGGAGTGTTGATGAAGTCTTCCATACAAACTGTCTCATCATTCCCTTTATCTCTTGGAGGGGTCCTCAACACATCAGCAGTAGAAGTGGGCAAATAAGATGATGTTACAGTAGTTATTTCTATAACAATCACTAGTGTCTCAGTTGGTGTAGCGTCACTTACTATGACTGGAGTATCAAAAATAGTAACGTCTTCTTCAGTTGGCTCTATGGTCACGGGGGTCTGACGGTTTCTCAGCATGCCTCATCCTCTACCCCTACCACGAGGACTATCTCCTGCCCTTCTTACCATCCTCTTTCATGACTGCTGTTTCTTTAGAAATAAAATCTGCATCATAATCCTCAACAGTACATTTTGCCGGTGTTTCACGTACTTTGGGACGTTCCTGCAGTACATATGGCACATTCCTGATTTGATCACTGTCTGTATCACTCTCACTACTAGTGAACTATGAATCAATCTCAGCATCAATATCAACCCTTCGAGCACCCTGAGAACTTTCAGGTGCTTCTTGAGCAGTCTTAGTAGATGTACCAGCTATATCATCTCTTTGTACATGATGGGTCTCAATCTCTTGTGGCGGAGCCTCAGCTTGAAAACCCGCAACAAATCTCCCAATCTTAGCAAAATGGGATCCATCCCAAGCATTCCTTCTTGCTCCCATCAAATTGGTGAATATGTCTTTCTTCATTACCATGACTACATAAGTAGATGAATCAGACACAGCTAACCCAGGATAAGCAGCATTCACTATTAACTGAAAAAATCTAGGGTACATGATAAACTTCTTCCCCACTGTAGCTATAACATTCTTTTGCATTTCTACAAATATAGCCTTGGATATGCTGTATGAAAGATGAGACTGTTTATGTTGATTGTCAATATATTGTGTCTATTTAAACTTAGACTTCAAGTTTACTTAGACGCATAAGCTGTGATTATTATCATATTTTGATTAAATTATATGTCTTCAGTGTGTCCCACAATCAAAAATCATGTAGAACCTTATCCTACTTCAAGACACTTTCGAGATTTCAAGTCACCCCAATTTGACTTAAACCTTTCACTCCTAATTAGCATTTTCAGAATGATTTTTCTAACATAATATCTATTATGAGCATAACTAGCCTGAGAATTGTTTCCGAGCATAGGACTTACAGCCAGTGGACACTATAATAAGTTTTAGGACTTATTAACAGCCAGTCGGACTTATGTTTTGCCTTCGTAAGACTCTTAGGACTTACATACCAAGTCGGACTTACATGCCCCATCTTTTGATTTTGCTTCCTGTGTCAGAACATATTCTCAAAAGGAAAAATATTTATCATATAGTATGTATGTCTATGACATATCTTTTATTATTGTACTCATTGGCATCTTTTATTCCTATATGGCCTTTTGGCTTCTTTTTGCTCCTTTTGTTTGTTTTTCTCTTTTGTATTTTTGTTTTCATTTGTATATATATTTTTTGTATTTTAATTTTCTCAAACATAATCCAAGTCAGTTTTCATTAAACCTTAAGGCGTATCAGATCTAGATCAAGAAATGTAATATCATTTCCTGTATATTCTTGAAAATTAATTTTCTCAAATTTTATAACCAAAATCTATTTGTAATTTTCTCCAAACTATTTACTCCCCCTAAAAAGAAAATCTCTTTTTTTTGTTTTCAATTTTTCTCCCCCTAAAATTGTTATTATCTTGATAGCAAATAACAATTTTAACCAAAAATAAAGAAAAAGAAAATAATTTTGAAAAGGGTGTAAGAATAAGCGTTAACCAAAGTTATTCTTTTCCAAAGATTGAACTAAAAAGTCAAATCTGGAATGATCAAACGCCTTAGTTAACAAATCAGCAATGTTGTTATCCGTAGAAATTGATTCCAAATGGATAAGTTTGCGTTCAAAGCGGTCACGAATGAAATGCATGCGGATGTCAATGTGTTTAGTCTTTGAATGCTGAATTGGATTCTTCATAATGTTTAAAACTGCAGTATTATAACACAAGATTTTAGTGTTATAAATGTTTAAGCCATAATCAAGGAGTTGTTGTTGAATCCAAATGACTTGTGAACAACAACTTGATGCAGCCACATATTCAGCCTCTGCAGTGGATGTGGATACTGTCTGTTGTTTCTTGCATTGCCATGAAATCAACCTATTGCCAAGAAATTGATAACCGCCAGTAGTAGATTTCCTATCCAAGTTACATCCTGCATAATCACTGTCAGTATAAGCAATTAAATTGAAATAAGAATTTTTAGGATACCAAAGGCCGAGTGTTGGTTGACCCTTGAGATACTTAAAAATCCTTTTGCAGCTTTCATGTGAGATTCCTTGGGATTACTTTGATAACGTGCACACTGAAAAATAGGAAACATGATGTCTGGTCTGCTTGTAGTGAGATACATCAGAGAGCCGATCATTGATCGATACATATGCTGATCAACATCTTCTCCCGTGAGATCTGGAGTCAAAGTAGGACGAGAAGACATAGGAGTAGGAGTTGTCTTGGAGTCTTGGAATTTGTATTTGTCTAGGATACTGTTAGTATACTTTTCTTGATGTATGAGTATTCCCTTATCATCTTGTTTAACTTGAATGCCAAAGAAAAACATCATTTCACCAAGAGAACCCATCTCAAATTTCTTCTTCATTACTGCTTCAAATTCCTTGCACAAATCATCACTGGTAGATCCAAAAATAATATCATTGACATAAACTTGAATGAGAACAAGATCATCACCACTCTTCCGTATGAATAAGGTTTGATCAATAGCACCTCATGTATAACCATTTGCAAGCAAATGTTCAGTAATAGTGGCATACCAAGCTCGAGGTGCTTGGTGTAGACCATAAAGTGCATTGTCTAACTTGTAAACATTGCCAGGATCATCTGGATCTTCAAAACCTGGTGGTTGACAAACATAGGTTTCTTCTTTCATTTCGCCATACAAGAATGCAGTTTTAACATCCATCTGATATACTGTGACTGTTTTGTATGAAGTACATGCCAGAAAAATTCGTATAGCTTCTAGTCTTGCAACAGGAGCGTATACTTCTTCATAATCAAGCCCTTTAATTTGATAGAATACTTGAACAAAAAGTATGGCCTTGTTGCGGACAATCATATCTTTTTCATCTGTCTTGTTCTTAAAAATCCATTTCGTACCGATTGGCAACTTACCCTTTGGTAATTCACACAAATGCAAGACATTCAGCTTACTGAATTGCATAAGTTCGTCTTGCATGGCCTCGACCCAACTGTTTTCTTTTAATTCCATTTCAACATTCTTCGGCATAATTTGTGATAGAAAACATGAATACAAACATCTATTTATCGTTCCCAATTAACTTCGAGTTGAGATACCTTATGATAATGTACCAATAATTGCTTCAGTTGGATGGTCTCTATGAATTCTCAACTATGGAATAGCATCTTCAGAGATAACTTTTTCTATGTTTGACATGTGACCAACTGGTTCTTCAACAGTGCTCCGTCCTTCAGGTTGATAAACAATATCTTCGTCTTGATTATCATTGACAATAGAAAGATCATCAAATGGTACTTGAATAGTATCAATCAGATCATTTTGATTAGAAGAAGAACTCTAATTAGAAACTTGTAGAGCTTGTTCAATAGGAGGTAAATCCATTTTAGAAACAGAATTTGGAATAGCTGCAACATTTGAAGAAGAAGGTATATCTGAAGATATTCCTTTTGGTTGAGGAGTCATAGATCCAATATCATCAGCAAAGATATCTGGAATTGAGGATGTCAATGGTAGATTAGCAGTAGAAACAATAGATGGTCGATTAAATGTTTCATATAAAGAAGCATAATCATAAACCCATGAAGGTGCAGAACCTGCATCTGTTTTGTTAGATTTGTGCCAATCAATATCAAATTACTCAATTAATTGTTTAGATCTTTTATTATAGACCCGATATGCTACTTTGTTGGTTGAATAACCAATAAAATAACAATCATCAGATTTTTCATCAAATTTTGATTTATTGTTAGATATGTTCAACAGAGTACAACAACATCCAAAAGTTTTGAAATATTTAACTTTGGGGTTTCTGTTTGAAAAAAATTTCATACGAAGTGATATTTTGTTATTTGTTGATTAACACACGATTTTGTAAATAACATGCAGTGTTAACAGCTTCAGCCCAAAAGAATAATTGTAATTTGGCAGCTGATAACATAGTTCTGGCTGCATTAATTAAAGTTTTGTTTCATCTTTCTGTGACTCCATTTTGTTGTGGAGTTCCTGCAGAACCGGATTGTCTTGCTATCCCCTTTGAATCACTGAACTCATTTAAGATACGATTACAGAATTCTGTTCCATTATCATTGCGTCTGCATTTGATTGTTTTGTCCGTCTGATTCTCCACGAGTGTCATGAATTTCATCAGCAAATAAGGTGTCTCATCTTTGGTTGCTAAGAAGAAAAGTCATGTAAATCTAGAAAAATCATCAGTACTGACTAAACAATCTCCATGACATCCCAAACTCAAAACACTAACAGGACCAAATAAGTCCATATGTAACAATTGAAGAAGAGAATCAATTTTTGTATGAGCAATTGGTTTATGAGAAAGTTTGTGTTGTGTGCCTTTTGAACATGACAGACAATGTTCTGTTAGTTGAAATTCTCTCAAAGGTAAGCCAACAACATGATTGCCTCTAACCAGTTTGTTCATAGTTTTAACATTTACATGACCAAGACGACGATTCTATAACAATGTAACGCTTTCTGAGGATTTAGATAACAAACACGACGCAGTTACAAAAGAATGTGAGCCATTTATGTCTAGTAAATACGTGTCATTGTCTCTTGGAGTTCTTAATAAAATCCGTTCATCAGGAATTACAAAACCAGGTTTTAGAATAAAACATTCTTTATCAGTGAAATATGTTGAATACTTTTTGTCACAAATTTGAGAGACACTAAGCAAATTATGTTTTAGTTCCTCTACAAAATTGACATCTTCAAAACATAAACACCATTTGTCACTATACCTTTCTTTGTGATTTTACCACCTTTGTCTCCCGCAAAGATAACATATCCTCCGTTGTAAGGTTGTATATTGTTTAACAGATATATATTACCAGTCATGTTCCCTGAACAACCACTATCTACATGCCAAATACTATTGATAGCTTGTCTTGGTTGTTGCTGCACAATTGAACACATTTTTAGGAACCCAAGCCATGGTTGACTTGAGCTCTTTGTTTTCATTTAAATATGACAGATTTTGCAATATCATATCTCTTTTGTCATTGAAAACACATTTATCAACAACAAAAGGCTCAGGTGATTTGTCTTTAACTTTCCATCTTTGAACTTGTTTGATTGGTAGTGTGGTGGAATTGTTATCATCAACTTGTACTGATTTTACTTTTGACTTTTTGTTGTTTAAATCAGAATTGTTTTTAGCAAAAGAATTTGACTTATTTAAGCTCCTTTTTAAATTTGCATTTACAAAGAAATGTTTTCTATTGTTTGAAATTAAATTATGAAATCTCTGTTTGTTTGTCAATTGATGTTGATGATGATAGTTTCTAGCCTTGTGATTTGGCTTTCCACACACATAACAACATATTTTATGATATGTATTTGACGCTTGTATGTTTTGCACAAACTGTTTTGGATACTTCCATAGTTATCATGGAATATGCCCTTAGTATGTCCTTGGCCTTTTGATTCTTTAACAGTCTCTCTTCCCTTTATCTTGTTATGAATTGTTCGAGATGATTCCGGAGGAAATAAGGTAATTTTCCTAGCTTTTAGATTCATTACTGATGCTGATGTAGCATGAGTTGTATCTTTATCCTTATGAATCGTCTGTACTGGAGTAGGATCAATGTCTTTCAAACTTGTTCTACAAGCATCTTGTTTCACAGAGTTAGCAATAATAGAAGATTTATTTTTAAAGAAACTAGCATTGGTTTCTTTAAAAATATGATCCTCCTTATCAATGTTGCCTATAGAAACAAATCTATGCTTGAAATCAGTTTTCAAGTCAGATATGGATGTTGTGACACGTTTACTTTGTTTGTTCATAAAGTTCATTTCTGATTCTCTTTTCTTTTCTTTATTTGAAATTTTTGAACAGACATTTGAATCAATAAAAACTACTGATTGTTCATTTATAACTAATGATCAATTACAAGATTGTTTTTCATTACCAATCTTATTTTCTATAAAATCTAATTCATCATTGCTCTCCCACTGTTCAATCAACCCTTCTTTTTCACACTTTCTACAAAAAAATTGTCATGATTAATATTAATTTCAGTTTTTGTGACAGGGTTAACAGTCAGTGAAATATTGACTGAAGGTGTGAAGTCTATGTTTGGTTGAAAACCTAATCCATAGGTCTCTTTATTAGCAGTTGTAATTGATGAAGGCAAAGATGTATAATCATGATAATAGGTGGTGTAATGTTTTACCACCATTAATTTTCTGTGTCATCTGAGACTTGATTATACCAATAACCATGTTTGATGAATGGTCAAATTTTTTAACAACCAGTTTAGCCGACAAGGTTCACTGTTGAGTTTGTTAGTTTCTAAAGATAGTTCATCATTACGTGTTGTCAAATCTTTTATATTACAATCTTTATCATGAAGATTTAATTTTGATTGGTAAATTGATTTGTTTAAACCATCTATCTTTTATTTAAAAAATTTCTCATCAGATTTATTTTTACGAGCTTGATATTGAAGTTTTTCAACTTCCAAGATCAAGCGTTTGTTGTGAACTTTATACCTGTTTACCTTTTCTATGCAATTATCAGAACAAAGATTAGAATGTACCACTTCAATTTCCTTTTGCTTCTTTGTCTCTTCAGGTACAACTTTTACCATGAAGGCCTTTAGAACAGTCTTCTCTTCTGCTTTGATTGTTGGAGTGATCTCAACAGCATTTTCCTTGTCATCACATGCAGATGATGGAGTAAACTCTATAGCATTATCCTTGTCTTCATTCTTGACTGGAGTATTCTTAACAGCCTTTTCTTTCACTTCATCTACCTTCTCCTTAACAGTGTTTGAATAAGCTGGAGTAATCTCAACAGCTATTACCTCTTCATCTTCAACATTCACTTTCACACTTTCAACCTTCTTCACTTCTACCTTCTCAAACACCATATCTAACAAATCATCAGTCACAAACTCAGCTAACACATTCTCCTTAACATGATCTTTAACACTTTGAATTTTTGCTAACAAAGCAGTAGAAAGCTTCATATCTAATAACTCCATCTGATCGGACCAGTCATACTCACCTTCAGTTTGAGATACCAATGCTTTGTTATTAGAGGAACCAGCCTTATCTCCTTTACTTTCAACCTCCACCATGACCATCTTCTTTCCATTATCAGCTTGAACAGTCATTCCCTTAGTGCATTCTCTAGGAAAGTGACCAGGTTTGTCACAGTTGTAACATCTCAAGTTTGATTTGTCAAACCCGATTTTGCTAGAGTTGCTTATACCAAACACTTTTCTCCCGGTTCTTCTTGCAAAGTTCGTAGCATGATACACCACCATGGCCATCTGATACTTGATATCATTCTCTTCTACATCATCTGGGTTGACTTATTGCAAGTCATCAACCATGATGTTGGGTGTATTGAGTCTTCCAGCAGAGAAAGCTTCATAACTATTCAAGAATGAGGTAAATAGAGCAAGGCGCTCTTCTGCAATCTGGATAGTCTAATTGTTGGGT
Source organism: Flaveria sonorensis (assembly GCA_025506505.1). NCBI lineage: Eukaryota > Viridiplantae > Streptophyta > Magnoliopsida > Asterales > Asteraceae > Flaveria > Flaveria sonorensis. Next base: position 51,731,011 of record CM046437.1, read on the forward strand.
TGGGTGTTAACCACAAATGCTTGTTGTGCAGGTTGAGATGATTGACTTTAATAATAGGATGGGATATATAATTGAACTTAAGGCAATGATTGATCCTTGACAGTTTGATAAACTGATGCTGATTATTGTTGTTGCTGACACAACTAAGAGTAGCTGACATAGCAATTCAGATTACAAGCCATTTTGGCATACAATGTCGATGCCTCAGCTCCCATTGTGTTTTTATAATTGGCAGCTCTCTGTTTATCATCCATGTCATAGGATTTGATGGTCAAGATCAGATCACTCAGAGATAGGGTAAACAAATCTTTGGTTCTCTTGATAGTAGTGCAGTTGGTGTTCCAGCTATACGATAGTGAGTTTAACAGCTTCTTGTTCACTAAAATGTTCTCCAGTCTGATTCCTGCACTCTTCATCTTGGTTATCAGTTTTACGAACCTATACACTTGGGCTTCCAAAGTTTCACCAAGAATATGATTGAACGTATTGAATTGGTTAAGCATGTCTTTTTGGATTTCCCAGATGTCTTTGTTTCCCATTATCTGCTCTTCCATAGCATCCCATAAATCTTTAACCTTCCTGATGTCCTTGAATTTCTTGGCTATCTCAGTGGTAAGTGCCATTGTGATGGCAGCATACGCTTTGTCATCAAGCTCCATCTTTTTCATGTCTTCCTCATCCCATAAATGCTCAGGTTTTGGCACTAGGTCTCCCTTGTCATTAGTATAAATTGGGATGTATGGACTTTGTTTGATAGATCTCATCATCATGGGTTCCATGTAAATGACATGATTCTAAAAGCAATAGACCCAATCCGGATAGTCTTCCTCGCAGAGAACTCGGGGAGGCTTAGTGCTAGTTCTGATCTCATTGTCGAGATTAAGAGTAGCAATTATGTGCTTCTGATTTGCCATCTTAATCAATTAATAAAAATTCTTCAATCTTAAATTTTTCGCGCAAATGACCAAGTTCTCACGCGAAATCTCACAAACTTTTCTCGCAGAAAGCTCTGTAACTGATTTTCGCGACAACTACAACTTCTCGCGCGAAAGAAATCTTCTATTAACAAACTTTTGCGAAAACTACAACTTCTCGCGCAAAATCCAACTTTTCGCACAGATTCACCAACTTTTCGCCTGATTAGTTTGTGCAATTTTGAAGGTTTTCATCTTCATTTTATCACCAAATTGATTAAAATTTGATTAATTAAGTGTTTAATTAGCGATTTAGGTTCAATTAAGATCCTAGTTGCCTCTAATTGATTCAATAAAGCTTAATTAAGGTCAAAAACATCTTTAATTCTTCAAATGCTGAGATAATCCATTTCATCATCTTCAAATATGATCAAACTTTGTAGAAATCATGTATATCTTCAAATATCAATCAAATCACGACTCAAGAACTCTCTAAATCACTTATTTCAATCTTAACTCAATCGATGAAGAGCATACCAAGATCTGATACCAATTGTAAGGATCAAGATGTTACAAAGATCGATCTCGTAATGAATATGCAGAATGTAGACATTATGGATAAGATTGAAAGATTAAAAGAATAACTCAAACACAAGATGTAAATAACTTCAATAGTATTGCTCTCTGATTTGGTAACAATTATAGTAAGTGTGAAATCAGGAAATGAAAAAAAGTTGTTTAATTACATTACAAAACTCTTGTTTATACTAAACTAAATGTTCTCACGCGAGTCACTAGTTCTCGCGCGACGCGATGTTGTCACGCGAGAATCATGTTTTCGCACGGTAACTTGGACTTGTCGTATGACTTGATCTTCTTCATCTTGATTTGATTTCCCAACCCTCTAGGTTCAACCCCTACAGTTCTTGAAGGTTTCCTCTTTAAGAACAGACATTTCTACCCTGGCTTCGCTGATCACAAGCTCAACGTGGGATTCAGTTAACATGGTAATGAGATCTTTGATTTGAGTCCTGTAGTTGGTGTTCTCATGCTTAAGAGTTGGAATTTTTTTCTCTAAATCTTCAATTTTATATTTATAGTCATTTTCAGCTCTTTTGAAATCAGCTTTTAAAATGTTCAAGGACTCAAGGTCAAATCTCACTTCCAGTTATAAGACCTATACATATTTACTTTAGCAAAGCATTCAGATGTACAATGATGTTCTAATACCTTGGCTTCTTCATGGTCAACCATCAGTGCTTGGTTTGGAGAAACACCTTCTACCTGAAAGCTCATGTCAAAGCCTCCTTCTTCAATAGCAACAGCAGCTTGTTGTTTTGGTTGGCTTGGTTTCTCAGATCTGGGAGCTGTATCAGTGTAGTTGGGCCTGGATTGTGCTAGGCTATCATTTGTTCTTGGTGCCTTGCACTCCTTAGTAAAGTGTCCTATTTGGTTAAAGCTGTAACACTTCACTTTGCATTTATCTAGTCCAAACTTTCCACTGGATACATTGTTAGGAAATTTTCATCTTGTTCTCTTGTAGATCTTTTTGGCTCAATGAGTACGAAGAGCCATTTGTTGGACTATCTCCATGCACTCCAGGTCATTTGGATGGATACAGTCCTAGTTATTAAGAGTGAGGAGAAAGTTGCCACAACTTTTATTAGCAGACACAAAGGCTTGAGATGAGCTTGTCTCTTGGAATGGGCTTCCCTGGATGTAGCTCTCCCTTGGTGTTTCTGAAAAGATGATGCTATGGTTCTCTATTATACCTTTCAACCACATGGAGGGATGAACTTTGTTGATTGCGAGAAGAGCTGCTTGAAGGATTTTGTATGTTCATCTCCATCTGGTAGCCACTTAGGATACCATACAGCTCTATAAGAGTAAGAGTGGTAAGGTTTTAAGTTCCTTTATTGGTCACATAGTAGTGAGTCCATAGTCTTGGAAGAGAGAACATGAAGTTCCTTAAAATGTCCTTATTCTCAAGCTTGACTCTAACTTCCATGAGAGTATCTATAATCTCAACATACCTAAAGTATTATTGTCACACCCTCAAAATCCACGAGCGGAGTCTTACCGCGAGGCGTGTGAACAAACCAGGATCACAGTCAATAGTTACTCAGAACGACACTATATGCCACTTTTAAAATAAAACCAACCAAAGTTCAAACTTTAAAACCATGCGGAAGCGTTAAGTAAACTATTAAACCTAAAACAATGAAACATGATTTGAAAATGCGCAAACATACGCGCCCAAGTATTATGCAAAACTAAAACACGATGTTTAAACAATCTTAACCCAAAACAATGTTTCATAACATGCTGCCAAACACCATGATGCTGACCCGTGTGATGTGCTCCTAGGCAATAGCAACCTTAACCTGAGAATAGCATACTAACCAAGTCAACACATGGTTGGTGAGTTCAAGAGTTTGCGTTAAAATATAAACCAATCAACAGTTTCCAGAGCATAAGTAGTGTATTGCAATAGATAGCTAGTCTGTTAACATGAAAATATTAAACATAGTGATTTCGCGATTGAAGCTGACTGTGATAATATGTGTGTCCCGTCACGACTTACCAGGTCGTGACGAATATATGTTAAGACAAAATTGCACCCGTTTGACCTCGAGTCGCATAGGTGGGGCTCGTCAAACCCAGTAGTACTACCCAAAATTTCCCGCTATTCAATATTAACAATCCGAAAATGTAAGGACTTTCCATGGTAAACAACACTATATTAATATTATACACACTCATATTTAAAAGCGTTTGTGATCAATAGTATGCTATCTCCCCCAAAAGAGATTATGTAAAAAGAGTGGGCCAAGAACTCACCTGATACGCGCAAGAATTAACTTAGAGCTTAACTTGAAAGAAAGAGGGGAAAGGCAACCTTCAAAGGTCACCTAGAACACATGAGTACATAAGTACGTGTACACAGAATCAATATGAAACCCTAAGTGCTCTACAACCCAAATAACTCAAGGTTTTAGAAAGACAAGACACACTTGACCCAGTTGACCCGTTTGACCCGTTGGTGATATTATAGGTGAATTTCCATTCAAACAAGCATAACAGCCTATCACACATGATTATCATACAAACTGATTACATATAACACTTGATTAACCACATGTACTAATTAGATCATCATACCGCCAGATATCATACAAGTCATGCGAATCTCAAACTATTATCATGCTCATAACATCTATAACACAAATAATACACCATACAAGGATCAAATCACGCATCACATGCCATGTGAAGCCACTCACGACTTCACACCCTAAACCCTGCCAATCCTACTAAGTAGGGGCCTCAAATTCGTACGTGTGTATGATGATCATTAACATACCAATTTCCATAGCTCATATCACCCAAAATGTTCATTCTTAATCAACCATCAATCAACAAAAGTCCTAGCTTACCTATATGACTCATACCATGATTTTTCCACAAACAGGCCAAAACAGGTAACAAACCAAATCAACATTCATATAACCTAAACAACACATTTAATCACCTTAGAAACCATCCATGAACACACTAGCATGGTCCTAATGTCCCAAACATACCCAAATCATCATATTTAAGAGATTTCACAATTAAAGTTTCCCTTTTGGGAAAGTTCATCCCAAATCCATCAAACACCTAAAACATTCATGAATCCATCAATTACTTACTAATTCAAGTTCATAACAACATCTAGCATGATCCAAACACCAAATCATCATGATTCATCACATTCAACATCAAAAAGTTACTATTTTAAGCAATGTATGAACTACCACGCATCTTCTTGATTTCCTAACGTTCATATCAACCATCTAGCATCTAATCATCATCATAAGCATATCCATAACACCAATTCATAATCAATTCAACATTTCATGCAAAATAAGTTACTATTCTTAGTAACCTATGACCCATGAATCAAAATCGAAGCTTTCTTGCAAAATCAACGTTAACTAATATGCATACAACCTAACTAGCATCATTACAACATCAAACAACCAACATTCAACATCTAATTTGATCAAAATTGCATCAAACTTTCGGCTAAAGATAATCATATGAACAAACAACCAAAATCCAAACTTTATTGCATACTTGACGTTAATTAGCATGCATTCTATCTAACAAACACATTAACATCAACAAACAAGCATCAATTGACCACCAATTCATCCAAATAGCACACAAACTCTCGGCTAGAACAAAACACATGAAGAAACATGAAATTACCTTCTAAATCGCGAAAAGGAACGAGATTGGATGCTTCTAGTGCGATGTATGCCTTGCAATCGGTCCAAAATCGTAGATTTGTGCTTGATCTCAATCGGTTTTCATAAGGGAGAGGGGGAGAGCAGTTGGTCGCGGCCGATGGGGGGTTTTAGGGTTGGGAATTACATTTTGTAACTTGATTTTTCACAATTACACTTTACACCTTGTAATTTGTATTTTTAATCAAATTAATCTTTTAAATACTTTTTAAGAGAGTTTTTAACTTAATAATGTAAACATTATTAGTCAACAATACTAATTTTATAAATTATCTCACTAATCACAAGATTCACGAAATGATACACACGTTTCCACTTTACGCGATAAAGTTACAGTTAACATTTAAATCACATAAGCATAACTTAATAATCACATTATTAACTTAATTGTCATCAATTTAACATTATTGATTATTATTAAGTCACCAACGTTCAACGACAACTAGTGTGTGTGCACGACACGTGTATGCAAGACTTAATTGAACTAACAGAGTTTGGTAACGGAAAATTACCGGATGTCACAATTATGGAGTCATAGTTTCACCTGACATGTAGGCAAAGTTCTCAAACTACTACTTCATAAGGTCTTTCTTTTTTTCCTTGGCTTCCTCAAACCCTCATACATGAGCTTCAGCGCATTCTAGAGTTGCTTAGTAGTTTTGCACTTCTTGAATCCTCTGTATATAGAGTTTGGAAAAGCAGTTTAGAGAGTAGTCATGGCTTTCTGATCTACATATATTTTCATCCAATCTTCCTCAGAGTACCCAGCCATTTCCTTAGGATTTATCCCACCTCCAGTAGTAGCTGAAGAGATGCTTGGGATGTGAGGTACTTCGACAACAAATCTCCACATCTTGTTGTCATGCGAAATGATGAACCCTTCCAAATGTTGGCACCAAGTATCAAAGTCATCATGAGTGATCAGTGGAGACTTTTTCATGGTACCGATTTCCACATCAGCTTTTGAGAGAGCTGCCATTTGAGATGGTAAGTGTATTATGAAACTGAAAGGATTTAAGATGGTGAGAACTTACAATCAAGACCCTAAAATGCTCTAATACCTATTTCAGGATTGGTGAAATGGGTTAATGCAATAGTCTCACAGTGTTATGATAGTTAGAACACTTAACAGATCAAATAGAAAATCGGCTTATGATCAAACAAAGAACACAAGTAAAGAATAGAACAAGAACATAATAATATCATTATCAAGAATGATGTATATTGCTCTCAAGTTCTTACAAAGTGTTACAAAGGTTAAAGTGAAATGAAAAGTACTTGAGACACTTTATACTACATCCTACAACCAGCCATAGTTTGAAGGTCTGCGGGAAACACTATTCTAGACAACAAGATCAATGTAAAGTCAAAGGGTAGATTGCATATTCACTGGTGACTATAACATGACATAGCTCACATCCTGATCTAATACATAAAAGTATAAAAGTACAAAAGTAGAAAGCTATAGACACAAGACCTTAATCTACAGTTTGACATAACTATGGACTTTTCACCAACTCATATAAGTTTCTGAGTCTTCAGAGGTGGTAGCGGAAAGTAGTTCAGCTTTTGTCAAAAGGTGATTCTGGAAAAGCATGTCTTCTCTATCTTTGAAAGAAATCAGTCTCTTGGCTTTAAAAGACTTTGTCTTTGAAGCTTCGGAAGACTTTATCTTTGGTTGCAGAAGATTTTATCTTTTGGATTCAGAAGATTTGATACTTAGAGTAAATCATTGAGGTGTATCAAATCTTCTAAACTAACTTCCTTGAACTTCACATGTGTATGCTAATAGCTCTTTGGTGCATCAGCCTCTAAGTGAAATCCTTACAATCATCATATGTTTCAAGATTTAGCAGGAATGATCTTTCACCTATCATGTGCTAAAAGCATCCACTATACACAATCCACAAGTTATCTTTGGTCTGCGGATCTCCCTACACATTAATAAGTTGGTTAGTGATGAATGAGGACCCATACTTGTTTAGTCTTGAGTCTTCTAGATTTTAGCAAGATTTAATTAGTTTTAGGTGCTAAAATTTTGATTTCACGTTTTATGTCATCTAAGGTTTTATCAAGTTCGGCAGATGTCTTTGGTCTCTAGCTTTTCTTGTTCGCTTTGGACTTGCAAAACTCTTTGACATCTTTTCTGCTTTGATGACCTTTGAAAGTCTTTTTCTGATAGGGAAGATTTCTCAAAAGTCTTCTTCTTTGAGTTTGTAGCTGCTGATTTGTCCGGCAAACTATTTAGTTGTGTCGATTTTTTCTTAAAATAGACACTTGGCTTGTTTGTCTTCCGAATAGCCTTGTGAGTACCATATCATCCTTTCAATGGCTTGTCAGTAGCTGTAGATCCTTTTGAGAATCTGAGATGACTGTTGAAGTGAGCTAAGGGATTAAATGGACTTTTTTTTTGTAAAATAATTGCCCTCCCTACATACTAGGCATATAATCTTCATCTATTGCCTAGCTGTCTTAATCTCCAAATTTAGTTCTTGTAACTCCTTCTTCATCTCCTCCTTCTTTCCTCTCTGAATTTGTTCATGGTCAATGAAATCTTCAAGTATCACCTTCGATTTTAAATATCGTGGAATTAATGATCGTGGAATTACCATTAATCATTGTTTAATTGATTAATTAATAAATATCGATGTCAGAGAAAATAAACAATAAATGCTCAAACGATATCAACATTATGCAAAGAATCATGTTTTGAATCAAACGTAATTCATTAAAACTGATTAATGATTACAAAGAATCAAATAATAATTGTTAACAAAATTCTATGCTATGATTGTGTTTATGATTTTGGTGTGTTGATGTGACGGCTGCTATGGTTTGTTTTGATCGTGTGAAACGATGTGATGGTATTTTTGGCGCCGTCTCTAACTTTTTTTTCTTGATGTGAAACCTAGGACTCATATTTATAGACACGCGTGTTTCTGTTATGGAAACAATGAATCTCTTAGAGTCTGTGATTGACTTGTTGACTTGAAACACTTGTATGATATACGTGTCTAGTTCTTCCGCAGCTACTTTGTTCTTCCAAAGGTACTTCAGTTTCTTCATGTGTGGTGTTTGTTCATCAGTGAATACCCATATTCATCCGTAGAAGATCTTCTGATGAATGTCTTGTAAGAAAGATATCTACGGAAGAACAAAAATGTTCATCCGTAGATGTTTCTTACACTTAATCAATTCAAAAATTGACCAAGTATAATGTTTGTACCTGTAATCATACACATAAATCAATGCACATATGGGTTAACCTATATACACAATGAATTACAAATATTTATTACATGTATTGATTAAAGTTCTAAGCCTATACAAAATGATCTAGACCTATTATTCCTAGATCTAACAATTTCTTTAATACCACTTGTCTTCTTGTTCAGCTTCTGGTCAATGTTAATGAAAAGATCAATCGTCTTTCTTGGGAACTTCTTGTTATGAATTATAACTACTTCAAAAATAGATTATTGAAGATATCATTATCGTATCTATTCTAAAGAGTTTGAGGTTCCCGCATAGCACTTTCTATTGTGTGTCTTCTTTATGTAGCTATGCTTTGAGTGGGGTTTTGAATTGATGGAGGGGTTTGACTCAGTAAACAAGATTTTGACATTGGAAGATGATATTTCTTTGACTAACTTCACCTTTCGAATTACATTCTTCTTTGCATTAACTTGGAGTTCTTCCCTCCTCATCTCCATATCTTTCTCTTCCTTTTCTCTCTTATCTTCTTCTTCATCTACCTCTTCAACAATTTACTCATTTTCTTCTTTCTCTGTTGTCTCAGCTGTTTTAGTAGCTGAATTTGTACAGATTAGATCAACAGATGGTAGCTTCTTTACCTTTAGTCAATTTCAGAAATTGACCAAGTATAATGTTTGTACCTGTAATCATACACATAAATCAACGCTCATATGGGTTAACCTATATACATAATGAATTACAAATATACATTACATGTATTGATTAAAGTTCTAAGACTATACAAAATGATCTAGACCTGTTATTCCTAGATCTAACAATACTCCCCCTTAGGCATAGAAACTTGTAATCAGTTCTTCAAAGCTAAAAGCTCCTTCACTCTTGCTATAATTTTGTTATAGAAGTATGAGACAACATTCTTCTGATCATCATACATGTAGTTGATCTTCATTTTGATAAACTTTCGTAGAATTTTATTTCACAGATTTCTGTTCTTCCGTAGCACATCTGCGAATGCTTAACATCTGCGGATGCCTAACTATCAAGCAATGAAATATAATTTGAAGTATAACTTGATTATCCATAGATTACCACTCTATGAACATAGTTTATACTTTTAAAATGGATGGGCATATTCTACTTGATTAAGTTTTGCACTGTAGCTTCTGCTGATGCTGAAAATGCACTGTAGCTTCTGATAAAGCTGAAAATGCATTGTAGCTTCTGCTGAAGCTGAAAATGCTCTGTAGCTTCTACTGAAGCTAAAAATGCATTGTAGCTTCTGCTGATGCTAAAATGCAAAGTTTGAAACTTCTTTGAATGTATGATCCTAATCAACTGATAGAACTGATAGAACTGATAGAACCATTTATTGCTATTGGACCTTGTTGATTTTGTTTTCATGACAATTGTGCACAAGAAGATTTATAGTTTGAAAAACTTCAAGTAACATGCAGCCAAGTTAGTGCTCAAGCTCCAATTCCTTCATTTGATTTTTGTTTGGAAAATTCAGATTTTATGTTTTCATGCATTTCATGTATTAACTACACCCCCTAAATTTGTGATTAATGATAAAATGTTGCATTCATCATAAATTTATGAAGTAAATAGCATGAAAGGCATATGACTGTCCAAAGATTACACACAATAAATAAACTAAAAGTAACAAAATTGAATTAAATATATGTACATGCATATAAACACATATAATGGAATCATACTATGACACTAAACTTCTTCCTGATTGAGTTGATTGTTGAAATTAACCTGATTCTAGTCCTGATTGCAAGTATGTTTGTCCACTTAAATCCAAACAAGAGTATGGAATCAACTAGACATGTTGTTTATCATGTTTTCATGTTTATTAGTGATAAACTGTTATTGGCTCCACATTCAATTGACATTAGAGTTTGTCCTCCGTTTGTGAGTCAATTCATCACTTTTTCACACTTAGAAACTATGTACATTAAGTTATAAATTCTATCTTGAGATATATGAGTTGTCGCATAAATTCTTTGCTATAAAAGCTCTTATGTAAATATACAGTTGATCACTATGGATTCTTTTGAGAGCTTAGATATGATCATCATCAGGTCACAAGGTCTTTACTTACGTAAAACAGAGGTGCCTTTAACCCAGGTCTTTGTTTACACAAAACAGAGGGATGATAAGGATCATGATCTTTTCACCAGTTGAATACATATGTATCTCATGGTGTTCATAAACTCAGCTCTTTGTTCACACAAAACAGAGGGAATATTATTTGCAAAGATAAAAGTTATAAAGTGTTTTACATAGTGTGCTTAGGTAAATGAATTGATCACATCAGGATAAGACTTACTTGCTTGATCCTCAAACTGAAGCTTCTCACAAACAGTTACCTTTTCATTTTGTTAAGCATGCTCTTAGTATAATCTTCACTCAAGTTGAACCTACTTACATATAAAAGAACTTTTGATCAGTTTTTTTTTTTAAATTAAGAACTCAGGAAACAAGCAAAGGCACAGTGTACTAGCATTTCCCATACATATGTCATGCAGAAATAGAATTCATAATAAATAAAGAAAATATTTTGAATTTTGTATGTTTTTCTGAATGTATTTTTTTTGGGTTTTCTTTATTACTATTTACAAGGACAGACACATGCTTTTCTTTATTAATGATGATTAATCTAAGTTAATCATGCCCAAAGACTTAATTAGAAAATTAAATCTAATAGAATCAAAGGCCTTAGTGAATAGATCAGCAAACTGATTTGTTGTATCCACTTTGACTAACTTGATTAAACCTTTTTCTGAGCAATCTCTCAAAAAATGATATCTGATTTCAATATGCTTTGTTTTACTATGTTGAACTGGATTAGCAGTGATAAACATAGCAGCTAAATTGTCAATATAAGTTGGAGTTTAAAGGAAATTGTAACCATAATCAAGTAATTGGTTTTGCAACCAAAGGACTTGAGAGCAACCAGCTGATGCAGCTATGAACTCAGCCTCAGCTGTGGATACAGATACATTTATTTGCTTTTGGCACTGCCATGAAACAAGTCTTGGTCCTAAAAATTGACATCCACCAGTTGTGGATTTTCTATTGTTATTGCATCCTTTATAGTCACTGTCTGAATAAGAGTAAAGAGAGAAGTCTCCATCTTTTGGATACCATAGACCAAGGGTTGGTTTCCCTTTGAGATATCTAAAAATCCTCTTCACAGCATTCAGATGGGACTCTTTTGGATCTGATTGGTACCTACCACAAACATATACAACAAACATTATGTCAGGTCTGCTGGCAGTTAAATACATAAGAGATCCTATCATTGATCTATATAATCTTTGATTAATAGATTTTCCTGTAGGATCAGGTACAATTTTGTCAATTATTGAAGCAGGTGTTTTGCATGAAGATGTATTAGCAAGATTGTACTTCTACAATATTTGATGAATATACTTTTCTTGATTGATGAATATGCCATCTATTTTCTGATGAACTTGTAGTCCAAGAAAGAAAGTTAATTCTCCCATTAAGCTCATATGAAACTAAGATTTCAACAACTCTTCAAAGCTTTCATACAGTCTCTTGTTTGTTGATCCAAATATAATGTCATCTACATATATTTGAACAACTAAGAGGTCTTGATGTTCATGTTTGAGAAATAGAGTCTGATCAATAGTTCCCCTTTTGTATCCATGCTTGAACAAGAAAGATGATAATGTTTCATACCACTTTCTTCGTGCCTGATGAAGATCATACAAAGCTTTATCAAGCTTGTATACTCTATGTGGGTAATTAGGATCTTCAAAACCTGGAGGTTGAGCTACATAGACTTCTTCATCAATTTTCCCATATAAAAAGGCACACTTCACATCCATTTGATAAACGTGAACTTCTTATATGATGCATAGGCTAGGAATACTCAAATGGCTTCAATTCTTACAACTGGTGCAAAAACTTCATCATAGTCTATCCCTTCTTCTTGAGTGTATCCTTGAGCAATCAGCCTAGCTTTGTTTCTCAAACCAATACCTCTGTCATCTAGTTTATTTTTGAATAACCACCTTGTGCCAATTGGATGTTGGCCTTCAGGAAGATCAACTAGATTCCAGACCTTTTGCTATCTGAATTGTTGAAGTTCTTCTTGCATGGCTTCAATCCAGCTATTATCTTTTAGTGCAGCTGTAATGTTTGGAGGAACCACTTATGAAAGAAAACAAGTGAAAAGATAGATGTTTGCAGCTCCCCCTTGGCTTCTTGTGGTTCTTTCATGGAGATCTCCAATGTGTTGTTTATTGGATTAGTCTTATGAATTCTTGTTGTTGGAATGGACTCAACTGGAATAGATGATTCTAAGTTAGTCATATGCATTGATGCAGGTATATCCAGCTGAGATGATGAATTTATGAAGTAATCAAATCGATCATCATTGGAAGCTGAATGATTTTCATTTTGTACATCAGCTGCATCGTGAGTGCCATCCGCAGGAGTTACAGGAACATCTACGAATGTATTTCGTGCTTCCACAGGAGTTACAAGAACATCTACGGATGTATTTTGTTGACTTGCTAACAATGACTCTTTGGAATGCAATGGACCATCTCCAATATGTGGAACATCTACTGATGTGAATGGAACATTAGCTGATCCAATATTCACATCTCCGGATGTAGGACACTCGTCTGCGGATGCAGAGTCAGCAGCTGCTGATGAAGTGTTTGCATCTGAGGATGTAGATCCATTTGCTTGGTCTTGTGCTGCATTATTGACATTATTTGGTGTTCCTTGTTCCATGATACTGGAAGTTTGTATTCTTGGAGGATCAGCAGATAATGACACTTCATTCATGTTTGGAGGAACAAATGGATAGCATGTATCCTCAGTACCTGCAGCATTCAAATAACCAGCGTTAAATGAGTTTATGAGTGCATCTATATCAAACAACCATGATGGTCCTTTTACAGATTTAGGAAATAAGGATTCATCAAAAGACACATTAGGAGTTTCTTCCACAATGTTTTGTTGTGGAATGTAAATCCTATATGATTTAGATGTTGAAGAATATCCAACAAAGAAACCATCATAGGCTTTCTCTGAAAATTTTCCCAATTGTTCTTTTGTTTTTAAAACAGATACATGACACCCAAAAGCTCTAAGATATCATATGTAAGGTTTTCTTTTAAATAAAAGCTCATAAGGTGTTTTATTGTGTTCTTTGACAATTAATGTCCTGTTTTGAACATTGCATGCTGTGTTCACTGCTTCAGCCCAAAATGTGATTGGCAATTGTGAATCAGCTAGCATTGTTCTTGCTGCTTCAATAAGAGTTCTGTTTCTTCTTTTAGCAACTCCATTTTGTTATGGAGTTCTTGGTGCACTGAATTGCCTTGATATGCCTTTATTCTTGCAAAATGAATCTAAGACGGTATTAACAAATTTAGTCCCATTGTCACTCCTAAAAATTTTAACTTTTAAATCAAGTTGATTCTCAATCTTTGTGACAAACTCCATTAATGTTTCTTATGTTTCACTCTTTTGATTTAAGAAAAAGACCCATGTGAATCTAGTGAAATCATCCACAACCACTAAACAATATTGCCTTTTTCCAATGCTCATCATATTAGTTGGACCAAAAAGATCCATGTGAAGCAATTTGAGTGGTGTAGTGTTTGTATTTATTATGTTGGATTTATGTGACACTCTATATTGTTTTCCTTTATAACATGAAGGACAATGGTTTGAACAAGAAAATTCTTTCTTTGGCAATCCAATGACTAAGTCATTTTTTACCAATTTATTCATGTTCTTCAAGTTGGAATGAACAAGCCTTCTATGCCACAATTGAAATTCATTTTCGGATGACTTAGATAGCAGGCATGTTTCATTGTTTGTGAGTGCTGTATTATTCATATCCAAAACATATGTGTTTCCTTTTCTTGATGCTTTAAGAAGGATCCAATCTTCTAGAACTGCAAAACCTGGCTTAAGAATGTAACAATTAGTGTTATCAAATAATGTGGTATAATTTTGATCACAAATTTGAGACACACTGATAAATTATGTTGCAAATTTTCATAATAATTTACTTTCTCAAATTTGAGCACACCATTAGTTATCATTCCTTCACCAACTATTTTACCTCCCTTCTTATCCCCACCAAATGCCACATAAGAAGCATTTTTATGTTTGAAGTCATGGAGAAGAGAACAGTTTCCTGTCATATGTCTGGAAAAACCACTGTTAAAATACCACTTGTTGACAGCTCTCCAAGATTGTTCCTGCACAATTAAAGAAATCAATTAGCTTTGGAAACCCAAGTCTTAATGATCTTGGGTGATCCTGTGGAGTCTAAAATTTTAACTTCCTCATGAATGAGTCTTGAAGATTCAGTATTAATTTTAGATTCAATTGATTCATTATGTGTTGTTTTGTGGTGAGGATGATTCTGTTGATGATGAACTTGTGGAATTTTGTTTCGATTTTTCAACTCTTCCTCAAGGATCTTCTCTTTCTTTGTTTGTTGTTTTGACTTTGATGATGATCTTTGATTGTTAAAAGTTTCATCATCCTTTGATTTTGAATGTGAAACATGAGTTCCTTTTTCAAAATTATCAAAGAAAGTATCATTAGCATTTGACTTCTTATTGTTCAAATCCACCTTTTTGTGAGGTGTCTTTGATTGTTAAGGAGTCTTTGATTTCTGTTCAAGTTGTCTTTTCTTCAAAGGTTCACTATCAACTGATGATTTCTCTTGTGGTTTTGTCACCTTTTGTTTTTGTTTTTGTTGTTTCTTTAATCTTGAATCTTTTTGATCTTCACTTGATTGAGATTCTGATTCATCCTTCTCAGGTTGTTTCTTCTTTGTGCTCTTTGTCTTGTTCTTTTTGTTAAAATAACATTCCTGAGTGGAATGGTTATTTTTGTTACAAATAGCACAATGTTTGTTGAAGTAACAGTCTGAAGTCATGTGATTGTTCATATTGCAGATGGAGCAATAGCTACTGAAGTAACAGTCTTCAGTGTTGTGATTTTTCATGTCACACCATTTGCAATACTTTTCTTCTGACTCATTATCAGACTCAATCAATTTCTTCTTCTTTTGCTGTCTTTGAGTCTTCAATTCCTTCTCAAACTTTACTGAAGCTGACTCCTTTCCTTTTCCTGACAGGTTGTCGAAAGGTTTATGTTTATCAGCTGAAGTTTGTTGCTTTGAGCTCACACCTTTTTGAATTGTTTTCTTGTTGGTTGTTTCTTTTGCCTTTCGCAGATCATCTACTGATTCAGTAGATTTGTTTTTCCGCAGATCTGCTACTGAAAGATGTTTCTTCTTCCGGAGAAGTTCTGCTGATACTTGCTTCTTTTCTGTTTCTAAGGAAGATTTGTGTACTTTAGTAGATGTACACTTCTCAATCACTTCAGTTGTAGGTTTTTGTTACTGATGAAGTACTTGAAGACCTTCATTTAGCTGAGCTATTCTCTTGCAAATAGTCTTCAACATGTTTCTTTGCTTTGGAGGATATGGCAACTTTGTTTGCTCAAGTACTTTGGGAATGATTGTTTCAACTGAAACATTCTTGCCAATGTTCAATTGATCCGCGGAGTTATCATCATGTTCATCAGAATCATCCAAGTCATCACATCCATAAAAGTCAAATTCTGATTCATTTTGTTTGATTTTATCTAATTCAGAAGACTCAGTTTCACTCTCCTCAAATTAATTGTTATTAACTTGTTCAGTACATTTTGTTTCAAACTTGGTGTATGGCACAAAATGATTTGACAAGCTATTTGTCATTGATTCAGGTAAAGTTGTATAGTTATCATTCAAAGGAGGTACAATAGCATTATATCCCAACTCATACCTGTTCTTTGATTCAATATGAGAATTCAATAATTTCCCATATTGCTGAGATGAAAGTTGAAACTTCTGAAGTTTACTTCAGTTGATGCATGATCAGCCATGGATTTAGTTAAGGAAGTGGTCAGATGCTCAACTTGGGCTTTTAAGCTGTAATTTTCTGAAACAAATTTATCTAAATCTTTTTGTAAAGAGTTAATTTTGAATTGATATAATTTATGTTCTCTTACATGAGATTCATTCAAAATCATTATTTCTTTTACTTTATCAACCAGTTGTTGAGCGGACTCTATATCTTTCAACTTCCTCAACACACACTGATGAACACAATCTATCTCTTACCTCTCTAGCCATAGGTGGAACTTTGTTCTCCATGTGGGCCATTAAAGCTTGATTTTCTTCCAAAACTACCTTCTCATACATGCTCCAGTCACAGGTTCCATCTTGGAGAATGATTAGCCAGTTTCTTTGGAATTACTAGGTCCTGCTGATGCATTTTGGCTGGTGGGGATGAGTTGGTAGCTGTGGTTGTCTATAAGATCTCTGAGATGTTGTTGTTTGATGAGATTGATGCTGATGAGACTGATGTTGCTGCTGTTGTCTCATGTCAGGATTTGATTGTTGATTACATTCTCTTGAGAAGTGCCCATAGAGATTGCATTTGAAACATCTTACCTTTGACTTATCAACACCAATCTTTGATGTTTTCCTTGCTGCAGCCAATTTTTGTTTCTTCTCGAGTATTGTTTGGCTCTAGAAGCAATCATTGCCATTTGCCATTGAAGATCCATCTCCTTTGCTACATCTGGATGTAGTTCTTCCAAGTCTTGTTGGTAGATATTTGCAAGTGTTAAGGTGCTTCCCATGTAGGCTTGAAAACTTGAACTAAAAGCTGCAAATGCTGCTTTTTGTTCTTCAGAATCCAGAATCACAGTAATGGGCTCTACTTGGTTGTTGTTTGTTGAAGACTTTGTTGTTGATGTAGATGCATCTTTTCTATCATCAGGTCTTCCTTTTTCTTTTCCTGATTTACTTTGAGAAGATTTCTTTGAAGGCTTTGATGCATAAAAGCTCACTTCTTCTTCATCTTCACTCAAAGTACAAGAGTTGTCACTATCATTGTTAGAGATAAAAGCACATCCATCACTTTTGGTTTCTTTAAAATGATAAGGTGTGACATGTGTTCTCACACTCTTGTTTCTTGATTTTTCATCCATTTCAAGAGCCTCAACTTTAGCTTCTAATGTATATAAGCCATTGCTTTGAGATCAATGGTGTTCTTGAACATGGACACACTTTGCTACGAACTTTCAGGCAATGTATGGAGCATCTTTTTGTTCAATTCCTCATTTGTATACTTCAACTCCATGATGTTCATCTCGGTTACCAATTGCATAAACCTATGGAGTTATTGAGGAATTGATTCACCCTCAATATGATGAAATGTTTCATATTGTGAGCGAAGTGTGTCCTTCCTAATGCTTCTGATTTCATCACTCCCTACACAAAGAGTATGAAGTATCTTCCACAAGGAATTTGCTGTTTTATAATTCTCACACCTGATTAGTATTTCTTCAGGTAAAGCCATACTGAGCAAACAGTATGCTCTAATATCAACTTTAACCTTTTTAACATCATCAGGTGACAGATCTTTTATACTTATGGGTAGATTTTTGTCATTATAATCCGGCCCAAGGGTGGGTGGAATATAAGGACCTTTAGTTATTGATACCCATATGTCAGAATCAGTGTAGTTCACATGATTTCTGAACTTGATCTTCCAGGACTTAAAGTCTGCTTTTGTTTCCAACTTTGGAGGCTGGTACGATGATCCACAGACAAAGCTACTCATTTTAGTCAAATATTGAAGTTTTAACTAAAACAAAGTTTCTTATGGACAGTTAATGAAAGTCAGCCAATAACACAGATCTATGTTTCAATTAATTTGAATATAGATCAATGTTAATCGAGCAATGTACCAATACTCGCTGAAAGACAAATCACTGATTTATTGAATTTTAAATCTTCACACCAAATTACTTTTGCTTAAAAACTATAGATCTAGTCAGAAAACTGATCGATCTATTCAATTAAACAATTCTAACACCGATAGATCAATCGATCTAGATCAATGAGCACTTGGCTCTGATACCACCTATGAATCCAAGGATCGCAATCAGGAATTATCAGTGTTAGATTGGTTTCGAATTAATGATCGCGGAATTACCATTAATTGTTGTTTAATTGATTAATTAATAAATATCGATGTCAGAGAAAATAAACAATAAATGCTCAAACGATATCAACAATATGCAAAGAATAATGTTTTGAATCAAACGTAATTCATTAAAACTGATTAATGATTAGAAAGAATCAAATAATAATTGCTAACAAAATTCTATGCTATGATTGTGTTAATGATTTTGGTGTGTTGATGTGACGGCTGCTAGGGTTTGTGTTGATCGTGCGAAACGATGTGATGGTATTTTTGTCTCCGTCTCTCACTTTTTTTTCTTGATGTGAAACCTAGGACTCATATTTATAGACACGCGTGTTTCTGTTACGGAAACAGCGAATATCTTGGAGTCTGTGATTGACTTGTTGACTTGAAACACTTGTATGATATACGTGTCTGGTTCTTCCGCAGCTACTTTGTTCTTCCAAAGGTACTTCAGTTTCTTCATGTGTGGTGTTTGTTCATCAGCGAATACCCATATTCATCCGTAGAAGATCTTATGATGAATGTCTTGTAAGAAAGGTATCTTCGAAAGAACAAAAATGTTCATCCGTGGATGTTTCTTACACTTAGTCAATTTCAGAAATTGACCAAGTATAATGTTTTTACCTGTAATCATACACATAAATCAACGCACATATGGGTTAACCTATATACACAATGAATTACAAATATTCATTACATGTATTGATTAAACTTCTAAGCCTATACAAAATGATCTAGACCTATTATTCCTAGATCTAACAATTTCTTTAATACCACTTGTCTTCTTGTTCAGCTTCTGGTCAATGTTAATGAAAAGATCAATCGTCTTTCTTGGGAACTTCTTGTTATGAATTATAACTACTTCAGAAATAGATTATTGAAGATATCATTATCGTATCTATTCTAAAGAGTTTGAGGTTCCCGCATAGCACTTTCTATTGTGTGTCTTCTTTATGTAGCTATGCTTTGAGTGGGGTTTTGAATTGATGGAGGGGTTTGACTCAGTAAACAGGATTTTGACATTGGAAGACGATATTTCTTTGACTAACTTCACCTTTCGAATTACATTCTTCTTTGCATTAACTTGGAGTTCTTCCCTCCTCGTCTCCATATCTTCCTCTTCCTTTTCTCTCTTATCTTCTTCTTCATCTACCTCTTCAACAATTTACTCATTTTCTTCTTTCTCTGTTGTCTTAGCTTTTTTAGTAGCTGACTTTGTACAGATTAGATCAACAGATGGTAGCTTCTTTACCTCTAGGTTACTGCAGGATCGAGTAAGGGTACTTAACACTTAGTTTCACACTGAGGAGAGATCTTAAATCACTTAACAATTCAAATAGGGATCTCGTAACTACAGACAGATGATACTAAGAACACAAGTAAAGTAAAGATACAGAACTAAGAACAACACAAGAACACAAGATTAGATTTGTTGGACTCAACAAGTGCATTAAGAATTAATGCATAAAAGAATGATGCTTGCCAAATCAGACATATAATAAACATAATGTGTTAAGATCCAAAACAATCATTTAATAACACATTAACATCATTAACATTCATATCAATCACTAATATTTGTTAAATTTATTTTTTCAGAATTGTAGATAAAAGAAATTTTGACCAAGTGTCGGCAATGGATGAATAACTTCCCACAGCGGATGAAGAGCATCGCAGCGGATGAAGAAATCTATCTAAGTGTGTGCAGCGGATGAACATCCATCCCACAGCGGATGAAGAACATACAGCAGACAACAGACAAGCAAACACACACAACTGTCCACAGCGGATGTTCATCCACAGCGGATGTTCATCCACAGCGAACAACATACAAGCAAACACACAACTGTCCACAGCAGATGAACAAACATTATGCACATCGGATGACATGTCTTCTCCACAGCGGATGACATATCTTCCACAGCAGATAGCTAATCATCCACAGCGGACAGCATATAGACTTAGGATTATTTATGTAATATTCGTTTACATAAGGGTAGTTCAGTAATTGTATATAGCTTTTGTGTATAGGCTATAAATAGCACACTACCCTAATCTTTTGTAAGCTTTTGAACAATCAATACGATCAAGTAGTTATTATTTTTGAGCATTCAAACACACACAAGCACACACACACACACTAATTTCATACACTTGAATCATGGGTTTCCGCACCATGTTTCTTGTTTGTTGATTATTGAGAGATATTGAAAAAGGTCCTTGGGGGAATCAACTTGTTCATGTTGAATATTATTCTAATATGTTCATGTTCAATATGTTGTTGTAAAGTTGATTTCATCAGGTGGTATCAGAGCCTTGGCTCAATCATTCATTGATTTCGATCCTCTCATTCAACAACATTGATTTTAGTGGTTCATTAGCTTCAAAAACACACATCAATAAGTTGTTTAGTCTTCAAACTCATCTTCTTCTACTATTAACATACATCAAATGCAAACAAATATGATTTTTGAATTATTTTGTGCATTTTGAAGAAGTTTTGTTGATTTTTCAGCTTGAACTTTTGTTAATAGATAAAACAATACACAGGTATTGTTTATCTCTTGTTAACATCATTCAACAGAAGGTTTTCAACAACAAAATCATCATCAAAACCTTTAAATCACATCAGTTTTAAAGGGTTTTTGCAAACATTTTCGAATACTGTTGAACACTGTTTCATTTGTTTTCTTAAAAACAAACAGTATTTGAACATTCTGAACCGGTCAGATTGTTCATTATCATCACAAACTAGTGACAATCTCACTAGAAACATATTTTGTTCATTGTTCAACCATCAGGTTGAATATTTAAAAAAACCTCACAACAAAACCCTAGCTGTTGTTGAGTCATGGTTTCACCTGTCTTGAAGGTGAAGTTTTCAAACTACTGCTTCAGAAGGTCCTTCTTGTTTTCCTTGGCTTCAATGGACCCCTCATACATCAGTTTCAGTGCATCCCATATCTGTTTAGCGGTCTTGCACTTCTTGAAACCTCTGTAGATGGAGTTTGGAAGAGCTGTTTGGAGGGCTGTCATGGCTTTCTGATCAATATCAATCCTTTTCTAGTCTTCATCAGAAAAGTCAGCCCTCTCCTTTGGTATCATGCAACCACCAGCAGCAACTGAAGAGGTGCATGGTACATGAGGTCCATTAACAACAGACTCCCACATCCTGGAATCTTGAGACTTGATGAAGCCTGCCATTCTTTGGCACCAAGTGTTAAAATCCTCAGGAGTGATCAGTGGGGACTTTTTCATAATTCCAGTTTCCATATCAGCCTTAGAGATAGCTGCCATTTGAAGAGTTAAGTGATGTGTGAAGCTAAGAGGATTAAAGATGGTGAGATCTTACAATCAAGAGCCTAGAATGCTCTGATACCAATTGCAGGACGGGGTAAGGGTACTTAACACTTAGTTTCACACTGAGGAGAGATGTTAGATCACTTAACAATTCAAATAGGGAACTGGTAACTAGAGACAGATGATACTAAGAACACAAGTAAATTAAAAAGACAGAACTAAGAACAACACAAGAACACAAAATTGGTTTTCAAGGATATTGTATATTGATCTCAAGTTCTTTTACAAGTGTTACAAAGCATTAAGAAATTACAAGGACCTGTGATACTTTTATATTACAACCTACAACCGTCACATACATGTAAAGACAGTTGGGATTTGACTAATCTAGACAACAAGATCAATCTACAGTCAAAAGACAGATTGCCTTTTGACTAGTGACTATGACATGCCATAGCTCACTGACTTTTCCTAATACAAAAAGTCTATAGAAACAAGTAAGGTAAGTTACAGACAAAGACCATTCCTACTTTTTGATAAAACATGGAAGTTTCACCAACTTGTGTAAAGTAGGTGAACCACCAGAGCAGGCAGCGGAGAGTGTGTCAGCTTTATCAAAAGTTGATTCAGAGAAAACATATTTTCTCTATCCTCTGAAGAAATCAGTCTTCACAGCTTTGGAAGACTTTGTCTCTGAAGCTTCAGAAGATTTCATCTTTGGCTTTAGAAGATGCTGGTCTTTGGCTTCGAAAGATTTCATACTTAGAATATTTTTCTGTTTGAGTGTGAAACTTCTGAAGTAACTCCTTCTAAATTGTTAACTTTAGAAGATCTTACACTTAGACACATTTAAGAGTGTAAGACTTTCAAAGCTAGTTCATCTTTGTTCCTTAGTGCATGCATGGAAGACTTGGTTGTTATGGCTTGTTGGTTGCATCAGCCTCATAATCTTCAGATGATCTTACAGTTACACTTAGGGGCGTATGTCGGAGTATATATCATTGGTGGTTCCACAATACTCTACTCTAACCCTGTCTTGGTTTGAAACAATTTTTGGGAGTTTAAAGTGAAAGCTATCATTTTTTCAAACTTCTCATTTTGAACATAGTATTTAACAACATATGTTTTAGCTATAGCTAAATCATATTATGCTGATTTTAATATGCTTAAGAGAACATAAATCTGGGTCTTTAAGTTAGTTTCTTCATGTTTTAGTTATGAAATAATCTTTTCTTGCTCTATTATATTTCTTTTTGAGCTTGATCATTTTTTTAAAAATTTGTTTTAAGAAGGCTGATTGATTCCAAATCATCCATGAGATCTAGATTGTGATTTCTGTAAAAGTTTACCTTAGTAATGCACGTAGGTGTATAGCAAGGTTCAAAAGACACCTTAAGTGAGGAGGTTGAGTTTCTAGCCATCAATGCATTGTTGATGGGAATGATGTCCCCTACCAGAAAGCCCTAGTCAGTCACCTCTTCTCTTGATCCTACAGCTGCTGTATGCCTTTGATTGCTAGAGGTAGAGGGGTGTTGAAATGTTGTTGTTAGTTTGTAGTTTGATGAGCTTAGTGGACATGGGTTCGACTAAGGTTCTTTGCATTATTTGAAAAATGTCCCAGCTGGTTACAGATTCAGTAGTTGGAGATTCTAGATAGGTGATCACAGGTACTTGGGGAGTCAAAATTAGAACTGGATAAACCTAGGAGTGATAGGATTCTTGGATAGGTGCCATAAGTGCTTATTACTTTAATAAGTTTGATGATCAATTGGTAGGCACTAAGAATGCCATATAACTCCTTTTGAGTCATTGTTTTCAGATTCTCAGTTTTTTTGATGGACACAGTGTAAACTGTCCTTGTATTTGGCAGTGATCTCAATAATTTCCTGAGAATATCTCTATTCTCAATCTTTACTCCACCTTCATTCAAAGAGTGTAGCTGTTCAACATATTTAAGATATGTTCCAGTCATGGTTTCTCCCCTTGTAAAACCAAAGTTTTTGAACTTTTTCTTTATGACATCTCTCTTGTTTTCCTTCATGTCTTTAGTTTCTTCAAACCTGACCTTCAATGCTTCTCACAACTTCTAAGCAGTTATGAACATCTAAAATCCATGAATGATGTTGTTAGGTATGCTCATTCTAATCAGCCACAAAGCCTTTGTATCCACATCTATATTCTTTAGATCTTCATCAGAGTACTTTATGGGATCTTTGAGAATCATGGCTCCACCTTCATCAGCGGCTTGAACCATAGGGACATATGGTCCATTTAGAATAGAGAGCCAAACTCTCAAATCTTGATTTCTTAAAAAAAAACTTCCATTCAAATTTTCAAAGTATCATTGTTATGTGGTATGAACATGGGGGTTTGGTATGAGTTCCATTCTTCAAGCCATGCTTTTTAGAGATGGCTACAAAAGTTATTTTAAAAGGATAGAGAGGTATGAAGGAATGTGGAGTTTGATAGTGTGATCAAAAGAAAACAAGTGGCATAACAAGCTCACCTCTCAACAATACAAGTATAAGGGCTTTATGCTATGAAATCTAACAATTAGAATAAACTATTCTATGTTCAAAATGTACAACAAGATTGAAAATCGACACAAATGACTTAAGGTAGCTTCGTACTAAGTTATTTCTAAAAGGTGGAACACTGCAACAGTCGTTACAGACAGTCTTGTCTTGTGTAGTAGTTGATTAGCAATGCATCCATTTTAGTGCTAATATGCAGCCCATCAACACTTCATCATGTTTAGTGTTGATTAGCATCGATTCAAGACTTGGCATGTGTTGATCGTCAGTGGATCAGCACTTGACATCATTCGGTAGTTGAGAGCCATGTGTTGAATCTTGAGTTTTTGGTAGCTTCATCCTCTTCATAAATCAATAAATTCCCCTTAGGATGATGCTACCAAAACTCTATCTTCATCCTTTTAGCATCGTGGTCAATAGTAGTTCATACATGTATCCTTTTCTATCTTTTGATGGATTTTAAGTGGTAGATTGACCAAGTTATTCCTGTTGTGCCGAGATAGTCTAAAGATTTCATACTCCTTAAGTTTAGTTTTGCCAGCAGAAGCATAGGTCAGACAGAATGTGTTGGTTGAGGAAGTGTAGCTATAATGTGTAATTGGGTCATGAATGCTCAAAGGAGTCACATGTAGAACATCCTCTTCTTTGTCTTCGCCTTGTTATGCTTCAACCGTGTTTTCAAACTTTATCTTCAGAATGGAGGACATGGATTTGTACTTGTCTAGCATGCCTTCATACTCAGAGATCAAAGTGAACATCTTCTTAATTCTTCAAGGTTGAGGTTCAGAACTTCTAACACAGTCAGAAAAGAAGACTTAAACTTATTCTCTCTTTCAATAAAGAATCTCTCGGCTTTCAAGTCACACCGCCATTTGCTAATGGTTGTATCATCACCTTGTGAGTCATCCTCTTCCACAAAATTTTGAGAGTTCTTCTTCTTGCTCTTGATTTTCTAAGTCTTGTCATACTCTTTCAGCAGTAATGGTGATGATCACTTCATCTGCCGAATAATTACTTCTTTCTTTCAAATCATTAGCCAAAGCTCTGATACCACTTGTTAGATCTGGTTAAAGATTTAAAAATACTTTTCTAGTGATCAGTTTTTAAACAAATAGAGAACTCAATTTAACTACTTGCTAACAAACAAAAATACTTTTAGTAAATATAATTTCACAAGATGTTCTTTCACAGTATTCACTTGATTAATCAACACTAAGTAAAAAGAGTTACAATCAGCAGATAAACAAGTGGCTTAACAAGCTTACCTCTCAACTATACAAGTATGAGTTTTATACTATGAAATCTAAGCAATTAGAATAAACTATTCTGTGTTCAGTATGTACAACATGACAGACAATCAACACAACAAACTTAAGGCAGCTTCAGTATTATATGCTCTCCAAAAGGAAGAACACTACACCTGTCGGTACAGACAGGCTTGTCTTGTGTAGTAGTTGATCAGAAATACATTAATTTGAGTGCTGATATGTAATCCATCAACACTTCATCACTTCCAGTGCTGATTAGCATCGGTTTAGCACTTGGCATGTGCTAATCGGCAGTGGATCAGCACTTGGTACCATTCGGTAGTTCAGAGCCATGTGTTGAATCCTGAGTTTTTGGAAGCTTGATCCTTTTCACAGATCAACATATTTGAAGTAATTCTTTTTCTAGAATAGCTTAAATTCTAAGATTTCAAAATATACCTAATATGATATGTTTCATTATCATTTCAATCTCCAACCAGCCTATGCAAGATCGACGCACGATGAGCTATACAAGCAAAAATAAATTTATAAAACTTAATGTTTAAAATTTAAAACTAAATAACTAAACCACGCTAA
Organism: Flaveria sonorensis; assembly: GCA_025506505.1. Classification (NCBI taxonomy): domain Eukaryota; kingdom Viridiplantae; phylum Streptophyta; class Magnoliopsida; order Asterales; family Asteraceae; genus Flaveria; species Flaveria sonorensis. Next base: position 51,757,178 of record CM046437.1, read on the forward strand.
GGATTATATTCAAAGATGAATTGTAATATTTTTGAGGTTAAGGACACTTAGGATTAATAAAACATTAAAATTGGACTATCGAATGTACAATACGGGACGTGAATAACAAAAGTGCATGATAAGTACTTGGAAACTTAAATAAATTGAAAGAAATTGGGGACCTTAAGGAAGGACATTGGACTTGGAGTAATAATCAAATAATATTTTTATTAAAATAAATACGTGGTTGGATATTAAGGACTAGACTACGATGTTATATTCCATTAGGTCTTCTCAACCTTTAGTAATCCTATTTTATTTTAATATCTTTAGTTACTTGATAGTATTTATGTTTGAAGTATTTGGATTGTGCAAACATTGATTTGAATTTCACAAACCATCTTAACATGTTTTACATGGGAAAAAAGTGTATTCAATGGTTTTGAATTATGTCATCCTTTTTTAATTATTTTTGGACTTGAATTAGACAGTTGTTTGTGCTTTGAGTGATAAAATCAAGTTTAGATTCCCTTTATGAGTATGTGTTCTTATTTTGGACTTGAATTGGACTATCATAGAGACTTATTATTAGATCATAACCCGCCCTTGTTCTCAGTATGCTAGATAAGATTAGTGAAGCTTTTAAGTGCCCTTAGGTGAATATAATCTTATTGTTTTGACATGGATTAGATTTGTACTTAGGCATACTCTGTTGAGGTGTGATGGCCTTTGGGCTTTTGAATGAAGTTATAGGCCTGGCCCATTGAAGCTTCTTATAACCCTAATTATCTATATATTTATAGAGCATGTAATTGTATTCTAATCTTGTCCCTTAAAGTTAATAAAAATTCCTAGTTGCAGAGAGTGGACGTAAGTCATCTTGACCAAACCACTATAATTCTCATGTTCTTATTGCTTTCGTGTGCATGTGTGTAATTTTTTTTGTTTCCCCTGAGTAAGATACCTAACAACTAGTATCAGAGCATCAGGCTCTTTATGAATGTTTTCTAAAGATTTTTGTATGCCTAGGGTTTTCTACGCCGCCGCCTAGAGTATCTTCACTGCCACCGAAGCCTATGGTTACTGCCGTCATCTTTTCCTATGGTTGTGCTGCGACCTAGGGATTTGGTTGGAAGTACCCGAACTGGTTGATGTATCCTTCTATTGACTGGTTATCAACTGTTCAGCGTGCTTTTTTCTTGAAGATTTGTTTCGGTTTTTCTATTATGGCTGAAGACGAGAAGACTATGATCGAAAACTTCCTTGGCACTAATTTTGGTTGGTGGAAAATGCAAATAGAAGCATTATTATATGAAAAGGATTTGGATATGGTAGTGGAAAAGAAATAGGAGAGCATGGAGAGAGCAAAAGAAGCAGTTTGAGATTTCAAGGACAACAAAGCTAGAGTTGCTATTATATTATCTTTGACGAAGAGCGTTGCCATTAACGTCTTGGAAGAAACCACTGCAAGTGGTTTGATGTTGGCCCTGTCAAATATGTATGAGAAGTCCTCTGCAGTTAACAAGGTTATGAGGGAACTATTCATGGCAAGAATGAGAGAGGGAAGCTTAGTGACCTCCCATATTAATGATCTAAATTCTATTTTGTCAAGATTAGAATCTGTGGGAATAAAATTCGATAATGAGACTCGAGTCGTGGTGTTGCTATCTTAATTGCTTGATAGTTGGTCTAGGACATTGACTTTATTACAAGATTTATGATAAGAGAAGACACACATTATGTGAGAGAAGACACACATTTAAAAAGTGCAAATGTTGGATCATCTTCTAAGATGTTACATGTTGGCAGGGGAAGGGAAAATAGTCCAGGTAGTAGGACTCGGGGAAGGAGTTCAACTCAGACTCGGAAAAACATGAGGAGTTGGATCTGTAACAAGGATGGACATGTTAAGAGTCAATGTCCACAGAAAAGTCTGAACACTGCTGCTGAGGATTTCAATGATGGTGACGTGTTAATTCTTGAGGCTAAAAATAGTGTGGACTCTTGGATCATGGATTCTGGTTCTTCGTTCCATGCCGTACACTAAGGTGTAAAAATGATGAATCAGAAAAAAGTGATTTTAAGAAAGTATGTCTTGCTAATGGAAGATTGCTTGATGTAATGGGCAGTGGTGATATTGATTTGGTGTGCCCATTGGGAACTACATGGAACCTAAAGAATGTCTGTGTGATTTTGGGTTTGAAGAAAAAATTAATTTCCGTTAGTAAACTGGATAAACGAGGACTGGAAGTCAGGTTTGGTGGTAGTAAATGGAGAGTTATCAATAGGAACCGGGTGATTGCCTGTGGTGATTGTAACAACTGACTCCTAGGTCGAACTTCAAACTTTAATTTAATCCATCATTATTTCATTTTGATATCAATATTATTTTCTTCTACCGTGTTAATTGATTTTATGTTTAGTTGCCTTAGAATATTCTATTATGTTTAGCCTTAGCCTAGAAATTATTAAGTGATTTTAAAAAATATTAAATCTATGCTAGAAATTAATGTTGTAATTATACAAATAATATGTGTGTGTATACATACATATTTACGACACACATACATATATATGCAACATTACACTTAAAAACTTATACAATTAAAACTACACAACAAATTACACTACCATTTATATACTCTACAAAAAAAAAAATTAAACACCCCGACCCACACCCAATCTCTGCCGCCCCCCTTCTCCACCACTTCCCACTTTCCCTTGAACTCCACAAACCCATTTACACACTCCACCTCCCTCTCTTCACCCCATACATGCATCCCATCTTCCCAATCTCTTCAGCCAAGAACACACACAAACCTGCAATTCTTCATCACTTCAGCCCAAGTGTTCGAAGGATAGCACTACCCCAACGTCGGCCAAGTGTAAAACGAGCTAGAAAGTGAGTTTTGGTGAGCTTTCACACAAGGTTCTTGCAAGAACAAGAAGTTTCAGCTAAAGCTCGTGATTCAACAGCCCTCATACTCTTCAAATCATTCCAAAATCATGAAACACCTCGAGTGTAAGCATCGTTATACCCGAACAAAGCAATTTCTTGAGTTTTCTTCACTTTTCTACCATGAATCTCACTTTTCTTGTTCAAAACAGAAACTTACGACCATACCACTGTTTTTGAGAGACTCACAACTTTAAAAAGGTATATTCTAATGAGTGTTCATGAACCATGGGTTGGTGCACATGATTTCAACCCGAAAACCCTCTTTTTCAAGTGTTTGAACACCAATAACCCACTTGTCTTGAAAGACCCTTCAACCAATGTTAAAACCTGCTCCAAAATAGTTTATTAACATCATAATAATCTGGGTTTAATGTTACAAAAAGGTTTAATGATGTTTGAACACAAACCATGATGATTACACATGGGCAAATGATGTAAAACACCCTCTAGAAAGTGGGAATATACAATAGTATATTTCAAAGAAGCTAATTTGGTTTCCCCATGAAAATAATAATTTGCTCCATATAACTTGCAGGGTGTTTAAAATGGGAATATACAATAGTATATTTCAAAGAAGCTAATTTGGTTGCCCCATGAAAATAATAATTTGCTCCATACAACTTGAATGAAACATCTATGTATGTCTTATAGTGTATATTGGGAACTCTCATTGTGTTGGGTGAAGTGGTTTATAGGAGTCAAAATCAATGTAACGAGATACTTGAAACCAATTTATGAGACACTAAATTAGTTTATCTATGATGACACCAGAATGCCGCCTAGATGAGGAATTCATGGATGAAGGAGAGGAGCAACCAGGGGAAGAAATGAGGAAGCTGGACGAACTGGGAACCAGGGTGGAAATCGACCACCTACTCCACCAGAAACCCCACGTGGAGAAAATGTCAACCATGAGAATGAAGAGATACTTACAAACCTGGTGGCTCGACAAATTGCTAATGCTATTCCGACCATTTTCGCTCAGATCAACGCAGACCGGGGAATCGCAACCGAAAGCGGTGGACCTGGAAACGATGAAGGCAACACTAATGATACTGAGGGGATAAGGACTAGATGTTCCTACAAAACCTTCATGGGTTTCAAACCAAAAGATTTCTATGGCACAGAGGGTGCAATTGAAACTTACCGGTGGTTAGACTAGATTGAAGCTGTATTGGACATCAGTGAGTGCAAGACCGAGCACATGGTAAGGTTTGCCTCTCAATCTCTTAAGGGACCATCTTTAGAGTGGTGCAAGACCATCATTCAGCCTCGAGGTAGGAATGCTGCAGGCCGAATGAAATGGTCTGAATTCAGAGAGCTGATGACCAGCAAGTACTATCCAATCAATCAACTGGAGAAACTGGAGGCCGAATTCCTGAATTTGGAAATGGAAGGGTCAAATTACATCGAGTATATCAACTGGTTCTCAGATCTGTCTTGACTGGTGCCCTACCTGGTGACACCAAAAACTAAAGGTGTAGCCCATTTCATCTGGGGATTACATCTTAGAGTTAGAGGCATGGTCCGATCTGCCAGGCCTACAATCCTCCAAGCAATAGTTGATCTTACTAGTAGCTTGATGGATGACTTGATTAGAGCTGGTTGGATGGAATATGGAAAAACTGAGGACAAGAAGAAGGTGATAGGTGAGAAAAGGAAATGGTATGATGCTAAGAAGACGATCAACAATAGTGGTAGCTCAAGCAAGAGAGCTGGCTAAGGTGTAAGGCATGATGATCCTGGTGGAAGGGCTCGGAAACTGTACTTAGGTACAAGCCCCTTTTGCAATAAGTGTAAACTACATCATCAAGGCGAGTGCAACCCCGATGCCTTGCTTCAGGTGTAAACGAGCTAGTCATTTGATTAAGGATTGTACGTATGAGCCGGGTAAGCAATATTATGAGTGCGGGGATCCAAGACACATGAGGAACAAATGTCCCAAGCTAGCAAGGGATAAGGATACCAAACCTAACAAACCCAAGGGAAGAGCATTTGTTATGGATCCAAAGGGTGCTCGTAAAGAACCTGATGTGGTTAACGGTACGTTTCTCATAAACAACCATCCTGCTACCATTTTATTTGATACTGGAGCGACAAGTAGTTTTGTTTCTACTACCTTTAGGCCCTTGATTGATTTGGAAGCTCGTACCCTAACCGATGCATACACTGTAGAATTAGCTGAAGGCAAGATAATAGAAGCTAATGAAATCATCAAAGACTGCACGATAGAATTAAAGGGTAATCCATTTAAGATAGACTTGATGCCTGTAATGTTAGGAGGATTTGATGTGGTTGTGCGAATGGATTGGTTAGCTAAAAATAAGGCTGAAATCATGTGCGATGAGCGTTTGCTTAAAATACCTTTAACCGACAGAAAGACACTAGTTGTCCATGGTAAAAGAAGCAACACGCTATACCCCATGATATCCCATCTAAAGGCTACCAAGAGTCTCCACATGGGATGCTCAGTTTTCATAGTCTACGTGATGAATGCGAGAGGAGAAAAGAAAATTGATGATATACCGGGGGTGTCTGAGTACCTGGACGTATTTCCCGAGGATCTGCCGGGACTTCCTCCAACTAGACAGGTCGAATTCCAGATAGATCTAATGCCTGGTGCCGCACCAATGGCCAAGGTACCTTACCGACTTGCTCCACCTGAGATGAAGGAACTAATGTTACAAATCCAAGAGTTGTTGGACAAAGGATTTATATGACCAAGTGTTTCTTCATGGGGTGCACCAGTAGTATTTGTTAAAAAGAAGGATGGAACCCTACGAATGTGCATTTATTACTGAGATTTGAACAAGCTTATAATAAAGAACCGTTATCCTCTTCCGATGATCGATGACTTATTCGATCAACTACAAGGAGCCAGCTATTTCTCCAAGATAGATTTAAGATTGGGACACCATCAACTAAATATAAGGGAAGAAGACATACCCAAGACAGCCTTTAGAACTAGGTATGGACACTATGAGTACTTAGTCATGCCCTTCGGTCTGACTAATGCACCTGTAGCATTTATGGACCTTATGAACCGAGTATGTTGCCCGTATCTAGACAAGTTCATGATTATGTTTATTGATGATATTTTGATCTACTCCCATGGCAAAAAAAGAGCATGAGAAGCATCTTAGACTGATTCTTGAGTTGCTCAAGAATGAGCAATTATATGCAAAGTTCTCCAAATACGAGTTTTGGATGCGCGAAATCCAGTTTCTAGGACATGTGGTGAACGAAGAAGGTATCCAAGTAGATCCATCAAAAATAGAAGCCATTAAAAACTGGAAGATTCCTGAAACTCCTACTGAGATAAGGCAATTCCTTGGTTTTGCTGGATACTATCGGAGATTTATCAAAGACTTCTCTTGAATTGTGCAACCATTAACCATTCTAACCAAAAAGAATACAGCCTTCATATAGGAAAAGGAACAGAATAAAGCATTTAAGATACTCAAGGAGAAGCTGTGCAATGCACCTATCTTTGCCATATCGGAAGACGTTGAGGATTTTGTAGTTTATTGCGACGCCTCGCGTCAGGGGCTAGGATGTGTATTAATGCAGTGAGACAAGGTGATTGTTTACGCGTTTAGATTGTTAAATAACATGAGAGAAACTACACTACTCATGATCTAGAACTGGGTGCCGTGGTGTTTGCGCTCAAAATATGGAGACACTATCTCTACGGTACCAAATGCGTCATTTACACTGATCACAAAAGTTTGCAACACATGCTATGCCAGAAGATGTTAAATATGTGCCAAAGAAGGTGGGTAGAGTTGTTGAGCGACTATGAATGTGAGATTCGTTACCATCCAGGCAAGGCAAATGTTGTGGCAGATGCATTGAGTAGAAAGGAAAGGGAAAAACCTGCTGAATCAATATTTCAGATTCGTTGAGCTTGGATCTTAGGATTCATCAGTTTCAGATCCGAAAATTCAAAATTAAAGACGGGTGGAAGTGTGTGAATCGAAGAATAGGGATGTGTGTGTGTAATGTATAATGTTATGATTTCATTGATGTTGAATAACAAATTATAGTGAAGAAACATATACAAAGATGGATGAATATCAAACCCACCCAAAGGAGAGAAATTCTCCTTGGGTGGTGATTTACACCATGAAAAACATACACTTAAGAACTACCAGCACTCACACACTTTGCAATAACCACCCTTTAAAAAGTAGGACTAGTTGTTCTATTTATAATGTTTTTACTTCATAACCTAATTTTGACTTTTCTTGTGGTATTGATGTTGACTTTGTGTTGTTGACTTTGTTTTGTGTTTGTTTTGTTCTATTTATCAACTTGGTCTCTAAACTTGTACAATGAGATCTTCAGTTGGCTTTGATTGTGGTTTGGAAAGCTTCAGTTTATCAATTGTTGAACCCAACAATACTCCCCCTAAACTGATGCTTACCAAAATTTGACTTGAAGATCTTCTCTGTCACATGTCTTCTTGATCAACTGATGTTCTGACACAGTTCACTGTAGTTCTCCCCCTCAGATGAAGCTTCTCCTAACGTATTTCTGATAAAGGATAGAATCTCTTTGAGAATACTTAACGTATTGGATATGAGGTGTATCACTTTTGGATGACTGTTCGTTCAAATCACACTCAAAGGATTAGAATGTATTAGGCATATGATGAGGCTTTGAACTTCAATAAACAACATCAGGAACATAAGTCAGTCTTGAAGACATTTCAACTCTTTGAATCTCTAAATTAACTTGATAATGGATGGTTCCAAGTACTTCAGAAAGAGTTTCTAACAGTTGTACAAATCCTTGATTGGATCAATGATTATGTGACCAAGGTTGATTTCTTCATTTCTGTTGAAAGTGAAAAAGGATATGCCTGTTGGTTTCAATCATCCGTATTCATCATGTTTCTTGTTTTCTTATGGGTTGTAGTCATCTGTTCATCGATATTGTTGTTGTTGATGATGTTGTTGTTAATGTTGATGTTGTTGATGATGTTATTATTGATGTTGATGTTGTTGATGTTGTTGTTGTTGTTGTTGTTGTTGTTGTTGTTGTTGATTTTGTTGATGTTGTTGATGTTGTTGATGTTGATGTTGTTGATGATGTTGATGTTGATGTTGTTGATGATGTTGTTGATGATGTTGATGTTGTTGATGTTGTTGTTGTTGATATTGTTGTTGTGCAGGGAATGAAATCAAAGCTTAAAAACACAAAAGTGGCCCAAAAACCCATTTAGAGGCCTTATTTTGGAATAATAATGGGATAACCCGCCTACGGCGGTTTCCATGACGTAGACCTCCTTTCCACGTCGGAAACGGAGGGTCGTAGCCCAGGTTATGCCCATTTTCCGAATTATTTCTGTTGAACATCCGCATTTGGTTTATGTCCAGCGCATAGAGAATCTGAGCGCATTTACTGTAACAAATGCGGAAGTAATTTTGCCCATCCGCATTTACTCTAGCAAATGCGGGTGAACAAAGTTAACATCAGCATTTATTGTAGCAAATACGGGTGAACAAATGACTTGTCCGCATTTACCGAGACAAATGCGGGTGAACAAAAGACTTGTCCGCATTTACTGTAGCTAATACGGATGAACACTTTTTGTCCGCATTAGTTTTACTATTCCAAATGTGGAAGAACACTTCATCCGTACTTAGCACAAATCATCCGTATTCGTTTCAGATACTTCATCCGCATTTGTGTAGTTAACACATCCGCATTGAAGATTCTCATCCGCATTACATTTCAACACATCCGCATTCATTTAGTTCTTAACCGCATTTGTATGCCCTTTTTCAGTATTAGTTCTGTTTGCACATCCGCATTTGATTGCCTTAGTGACAAATGCGGATGGCTTCAGTAGGAAATGTGGATGCAAGAGAGAAATGCGGATGGCTTGTGTTTCATCCACATTTGTCTTTCCTGTTCATCATCGATCTGAGAATATTGAAATTAGGTTCAATCCGAATCATTTCTGTTCGAGATCTTTGTAGTTAGCCTCGGAATCATGTTAATTGAACACCTGAGATCTTGGGTAAACATTAGAATTAGCATCAACTACCCCTTGTTCGAAGTCTGAAACAGTTCATGATCGACCCGAGATGTTCGGTTCTGAATTCTTCTGCTCAAATAGATGTTCTTCTTTGATTTTGCTTTGTCTCTGTTACAATTGCTCCGAAATTGAAGTGATAATGTGAGGAATGATGTATCAACTTCAATTTGAAGCAAACAAGAACAGATTTGCTGATTTTGTTTGTGTTTTGTTGATGAACAGATGAGTTTTTGATGAACAGATGCTTTGTTCTTCATTTTTCTGATTTTCTTCTTTTTGTAAACATCTTTAAAGATGAAAACAGATCTGAAACAAACATGAACCCAGCAACAAACAGCTCTGATACCATTTTGCTGAATCAATATTTCAGATTCTTTGAGCCTAGATCTTAGGATTCATCAGTTTTAAATCTGAAAACTTCAAAATTAAACACAGGTGGAAGTGTGTGAATCAAAGAACAGGGATGTGTGTGTGTAATGTATAATGTTATGAATTTATTGATGTTGAATAACAAATTACAATAAAGAAACATATACAAAGATGGATGAACATCAAACCCACCCAAAGGAGAGAAATTCTCCTTGGGTGGTGATTTATACCATGAAAAACACACACTTAAGAACTACCAGCTCTCACACACTTTGCAATAACCACCCTTTACAAAGTAGGACTAGTTGTTCTATTTATAATGTTTTTACATCATGACCTAACCTAATTTTGACTTTTCTTGTGGTCTTGATGTTTACTTTGTCTTGTTGACTTTGTCTTGTGTTTGTTTTGTTATGTTTATCAACTTGGTCTCTGAACGTGTACAATGAGATCTTCAGTTGGCTTTGATTGTGGTTTGGAAAGCTTCAGTTTATCAATTGTTGAACCTAACAAAACCCCTTCACGTCCATGCCCTGAGAATGAGCGAGTATACTAGTCTTACCGGTAGACTAAAAGAACCGTAAAAGGAAGCCCTGAGTGAGGAAAAACTAGCTGAGGAGATGCTAACGGGAATGGAAAAACGTTTAGAGGTGAGTAATGACGGGTTATTTAAGTATGTAGAAAAAACTTGGGTACCGGAATATGGCGGAATTAGAGAAGTAGTCCTAGATGAAGCTCACAAATCTAGATATTCAGTACACCCAGGGAGTGACAAGATGTACCAAGACTTAAAGGCACTTTTCTGGTGGCCTGGATTGAAGAGGTCCATTGCCACCTATGTGGGACAGTGTTTGACATCTACAATGGTAAAGGCTTAAACTAAAAACCATCAGGAACTTTACAACAACCTGAAATCCTAGAGTGGAAATGGGATAACATCACGATGGATTTTGTCACAAAATTACCAAGGACATTTCGCGGTCATGATGCTATTTGGGTAATTGTGGATAGTTAATATGTGATTTTTATGAAATTATTCAACAAAAATAAGCATAAACCTGGAGATTTTTGGGTAAAATATTAAAAATAGCGTAACAAGCCTAAGACCAGTAACTCTATGTTATTTCAGTAATTTGGAAGACCTCAAAGTTATATTTTGGTGGAAATTTGAAAGAAAGTGGATTAGAGTGTTCGGTTTCGGGTAAAAATAAGTTTTAACGGTTTAACTTAAAAACGAAGCTTTTTACTAAAATAACCCAAAAACTTCATTTAAATTAGATTATAACCCTTTTTATATGTCCTTGAAAAGTTATACTTTAGTGCCATTAATTGAAATTAAAAGATGAAAAACTAGATGCTTAAATTAACTGTTTTACCGTAACCGGTAACTTGAATTTTGTGTTTTAAACCTCTCAAGTTAAGATTTGGAAATATTTAGTTTAAAACAGGCCTAAAAGTAATATAAAAACCCCTAGGAACTAATAAATGCCATATTGGGTCAAGAAATGAAAGAAAGCAAACTTTTGGGTCAAAATTGTAAATTTTGAAACTTGAGGGACCATAGTGTAAATTTCGTAAATACAACTAAATTTTAGTAATATTATGACCAGAAAACTCTTGTTAAACTTATTATAATATAAACAAACTTAAAGAGTCATATAACTTGTCATCCATACATCAAGAACCCTAACTTTCCTAAAAGGAAACTTTTGACACAAACTTCTAAGAAACGAAGCCACGTGAACTTATGACCATAAATTACACTTAGTTACACTTCCAATAGTCTAATAAAATTAGCTTATTACTTGTATCTTGATCATAGGGTGCTAGGACTTGAATCATTTCTGTGACTGAAGAACTGTTGAGTTACTTAAGGTGAGTTTAGTGTTCCCTTTTTACTACTATATTAGGATGAAGCATGCTATGTTTGAACTAAATTTATTTGTGTACCATTATATGATGCTATTATATGTTGTGGCTAATGTTAGAACCTGCACCTACTTGTGTCATAATCATTAATTATTATGTGAACCGCTTGTTTTATATGAGTAGATCTACTTGGGGAATCCCCCACGCACAGTGCCTTCCGTCATAACCCAATGACATAATAGGATGGGTACCACACTGAGATCCTATGGGGTCATTTGTGTCATGTAACAGGTTTCATAAGATACTATGGTGTACCACTCGGCAGGTATGGTACTGTTTGAGGCTCAGTTTCCCTTATAGGATAACCGGCGTAACACAAGTTTTGAAAAGGCTAGCCGGGGCTGAGTGCAGGGTTGATTGTGACCCCACAACAGTGATACTTATGTTTTTAAACTTAACTTATGGATTATAAATAATCCTTTTGTCTTTAAACTTTAAGCACTTAAACTCACCAACTTTATAGTTGAACAAAAAAATCTTTTTGAGCATGTTTCAGGTAACCCATGATGGAAGCTTGGATTTTAATGGAAACCCTTTATGGATGGCTTAGCACCGTGACTACCAATGGCATTACTGGATTTTTAAAACATTATTAGACATTCAAATTGTTGTGTTAAATTTGGATAATTTGTAATGGGTGTTGATTTTACGTTTGGGCAAGACTTTCGTAGCCCAGGAATGCTATTTAAATGTAATGCCATGCGATTTCTCTCCTTTTGTGCTCTTGAGTGGTTAGTTTCCACTGCCATGTATTTTGCTAGTCCATGACGTCCCACCCTCCTTGGGCCCAGGGTGTGATAGTGATAATCATTGTACATGGTGGAGGTACATGCTGAGGGACTGATCAACTCAGTTAAGCAATTCAAAGTTGGGTTTGCAAAATCTGCTGCTAAAAGAGTTTTTTGCAAACATGAAGTCTAGAGCAGAGATTGTAGCTGAATGGGGTCATAAGTCTAAAATAGTCAGACAATTTTGTGATAGTGGGTGCATGAGGCATGTTCTGGGTACAGTCAAGAAGAATCATTGGGTTTTGAAGACTAAGCCTGGAAAATTCTCTCCTAGTGAATATTTGCTGAATTCGGAGGGTGTTATGGTTCTCGGTGTATCTCTGAATCTGATGGATTGTGTAAACCAGTTGAGACAGAGGATGGGTCATTGGTGGAAATTGCCATGACTGAATTGGAGCTAGGGGGAGCCTCAATGGGCCCTTTCAAGTAACTGATGAATAGGGGCCACTACAACTAGGGGATTTAGATTGAAATCTTAGCTTGTTCTATGGAATTTAAGTCTTGGTGGATTTTTGTTATTTAAAGATTACTGATAATACTCGATGACAGGGTTGATTTGTACTTAGATGGCTTGCTGGAGTATTCGTACTGCCTTCAAGTAGGAGATTGTTGAGCTGTGAGGGCCATTCGAATTTTGGATGGAGTTATGGTCCTCACCCATTGAAGCTTCTTAAAACCCTGCTTATGATTATATATAGAGCATGTCATTGTATTCTAGTTGTAGAAAGTGGACCTAGGTCATCTTGACTGAACTATTATAATTCTCGTGTTCTTATTGCTTTTGTGTGCATGCATGTAATTGTATTTGTTTCCGCTGCATAAGATACCTAACATACTCATTATTAGGATTGCTCATGAGCTAATGTTTGTGTTTGTGACTTCTATGTTCTCATTAACACACATTATTTGTACATGACTATTTATACTTATAAACCTATGAACTTAGTAACGTATGTTGATTTTATAGTGCATGTTTTTCAGGTAACAATGCTTAAGTCTTCGAATTAAGAATTGTAGACATGACCTCTCACACAAGGGCATTAGATGTCTATAATATTTGGTTTAGGGACAATGTTTTATTAATGGATTTTTATTTGGTTTTGAATTGAATTGTACTTGTACTTGTTTATTCTGATTTGCAACTTTAGATTATTTGTGCATGCTAGGAATGATGTTATGGTATTGATTGTTATTAACATTTGTTCATTTGTGTTGGGCATCATCATATCCATTGACAGAGAATTCCTTTAGAGGGTCTCTTAGACCCCTAATTTGTTATGACGATTCCGTCCTTCGCATCATCATGTTTTCGCTACCAACAATGGTGTGACATGAACACATACTTGGAATGATATCACACATGTGGTTTAATCCCTATATGTCAAGCTTTCTATATTGAATTCAACAATTAAAGTTGTATTAGATGGGAATTATGTGTTTTAACATGAGAGATCAAAATGAACTTAAATACATTCGGTTGACTTGTGTACAAGATCTCTTCCTAACCCTTTGGTAAGATATCAGCTAAATAATGTATTGTATGAATATATTTAACAAATATCATTCCTTAACGATATTACATGGAAGCATTACTTCTTTCATTTCTTGTCTGGTTGTCAAGACTTGATCAAAAACAAGTTAATAAGTTGGTCTTAGCTACCTTTATTGTGTAAGGGTAAGTAAGGTCGTCTCCATAGGGAATTGGTGGAAAGTGTTAACCTTGGAATGAATTTGGATGAACTCACTAACATCAATGCAAAAAGCAATAAACTTTAGAATGAATTTAGATAAATAATGAAAAAACAATCACTTCTGAGTTTTTAATTACACAAGATCAACAATTGGTACTTTAAAGTAGTGTTTCCTAAAACACAATTCCCATTATTTCAACATTTGATTAACGTAACAACAAAGGACCAAACTTTTAAGACTCGTTCATTCATAATGTTATTAAATCATCTATATCAAGTTATCTACTTTTCTCAATGAGCTAAGGATGCAAGGAAAACTAATGATAAAGCAAATAACTTTATTTAAGTTCCAATAAATCAACACTCATGGACCTGGCACAAAATTGATGTTCACTACTGTAAGTATATACCATTATCTAATCCTAAATCACATGTATGACCATATCCAACTACATAGTTTGTTTGATAACTATTGATTTTCATGCTTGTTTTGAGCTCTAAGTTTACACTATTACAACTTATCATCATGTTTACCATACTAAAATTTCATTTTAACATATGCAACATTTCACAATCGAATTAGATATCTATAAATGAAACTGAAGTGTATAGTTTTTAGGCCTTTATACACATTCATTTGTTATTTGTCACACCCTCAAAATCTACGTGTGGGGTTTTACCGCGAGGCGAGTGAACAAACCAGGATCTTAGTCATTAGTTACTCAGAATGACTCTACATATAACATTTAAACTAATCAGAGTTTAAAACTTTAAAATATTAGCGGAAGCATTTTGTAAATAACCCAAACACAAGGTACTAAAGGTAAACTGCGCAAAACACGCGCCCAAACATAAGTACGAAAGTAAATGCTGAATTAAAAGTAAACAATGTTTGAATAAAACATGCTTGACATGTGCATGCTCTTATGGGCAGCTGCTAGAAATGACCGGAGAAAAGCATACTAAAAGTGTCAACATGATGGTTAGTGAGTTTAAGAGTTTGCGTTAATCATATATCAGTACAGTTGTAAAACATAAGAAGTGCATTGAAATAGATAGCTAGTCTATATTCACAAGTAGTAACCATGGTGATTTCGCGATCGAAGCTGACTGTGTTCGTTGTTTGCCTCCCGTCATGACATACCTGGTCATGACGCTGTTAGTAGTTTAGGACTATATTGCACCCGTTTGTCCTCTAGTCGCACAGGTGGGGCTTGTCAAACCCAGTAGTACTACCCAAGATTTCCTGCTATATACCAATATTAACGATCCGAAAGTGTGAGGACTTCCATGGTATAACCCACTATGTTATACTATACATAACATACTATAATAAAACGTTTATAAACCAGTATGATATCTCCCCCAAAAGAGAGTGTATAAGAAAGTGGGGCATGAACTAACTTGGTGCGCAAACGAACAATAGTAAAAGCTAACAGTGAGCGGAAAGACAACCTTCAGAGGTCACCTAGAACACGCAAGTACAGAAATACCTGTACACAGAATCTTTAACAACCCTAAGTGCTCAATAAACACATTGACTCAAGGTTTTGGAAAACAAGACACATTAGACCCAGTTGACCCGTTTGACCCGTTGGTGATATGTCAAATTAAGTTCTTGTTTGATCAAACATAACAACCAATAATTCAACAAACCATTCCAAATTACTATTCAAGTTATTCTCACAAGCCACATTGTAACACGTAAGGCTTATCATGTTTTTCACGCTAAATCAGGTTATCATACAACGCACGTAATCCAATTCATCATACAACACAGATTCTAATTTATATTCCTTTAAAATGCACCTTGGGTTTAGTCACTCACAACGTGTCATGTGAAGCCACTCAAGGCTACACACTCTAAACCCTTCCAATCCTACAAAGTAGGGGCCTCAGATTCGCACGCGTGTATGGTACCCATCAGCAATATACCACATGTAACCCATGCAAGTATGCTTTTCTATAAAACAAAATTCTCAAATAATATATAAAATTTATAAATCACATAACCACATATTAATAATCAAATTATTAATCAAGTTATTATTTGTTATCTAAAGTTAATTATTATTATGTCACTAACGTTCAACGTTAACTAGTGTGTGCTCACGACACGTGTATACACGACTTAACAGAACTAACGGAGTTTGGTAACGAAAAATTACCAGATGTCATATTATTCCCATGTTGAAAGAATTTTCATAGTGTGATCGGTTCAAAATGGATCGATCTGTGATGATATCGTAATGCAATAATCAATTCAAATACAAAGTAATCAAACACATGCAATTACATCAAAAAAGTCAGATTTCATTTATAGCAAATGCACATGATACAATGTGTAAGGGTTACAGTTTGTTCAATTCTAATTGTTTTTCTCTAAGGTGTTTTGTCTATCCTTAGATCTCTGTCTCTTTAGATCTCTCTTTCTCAGATGTCTCTTTTTCTCACCTTTCTATGACTCTTCTATATCTCTACTTTTTTATCTCTCTTTTATAACTCTTTGAACTCTTTTACACAATACATAAACTATTCTATTTATACTATGAAAGAAACACAAGGAACATATATTTACAAAATAAACCCCTATTGTAAGAACCTTAGAAGTTAAAAGGCTGTTCCAACGTGCCATGTGAAGCCACTCACGGCTACACACTCTAGACCCTGCCAATCCTACAAAGTAGGGGCCTAAGATTCGCACATGTGTATGATACCCATCAGCAATATACCACATGTAACCCATGCAAGCAAGACATTAACATTATAATAATCGATAATGACAATTCATCCTCACATATAACATGTATACTTGCACATTTTCCAAGAAAGCCCATATGTCCCCATAGTTGCACCAACTAATTATATGACCCAATCATTACAATCCAACACGTTAAACATCATCCAGAAACATTCTAACATTATCATAATATCATAAACAAGTCTAACTAATAATATCCAATGATCTTTCTTAGACTATTTGAAGATGATACTTACCAAAACCTAAGTGCTAAATCTCATGATGATTACCAAAACCGACACGGTGAAGATATGCTAAAGATATGATCAAAACGAAGAAAATTGACCAAAGTCAAACTTGGTCAACCGTCGTCAAAGTCAACAGTCATCATAAGCGGTCGTCCCGAATGACGTCAGCACCCGGCAGTCACACATCAGCAATAGAGAATTTATCAGACTTAGAACTATATTTGTGTAATCATTTGTGCATAAATGTAATTTTTTTATTATTTTTGTAAAGAGTGTAAATGACTAACTCTAACATTAGAACAATCACTAACAATCTATATCATTCACTAGAGAAATCAAGGTTGAGTGTGTGTGAGAGAAAGTGTGCTTGCAAACTCCCTTGTAATTCTCTTGATATCATACATATGAATGAATGAAATATTTATGAATGTGTTCTTGATTGTTTATCATTCATTCATCATCATACACTAAATCTTGTATAGATCTTCCCTTGAAATCATCAACAGGTCTGTGAGATTGCGCATCACAGATCTAATAAACGACCACAATACGATTGCAATATTCGATCCATCCAGCAGAATCAATGGTTTCCACAATTGGTATCAGAGCCTTGGCTCCTTGTTCTTCAATTTTTTCTCAAAAATTTGAACCACAAGTTTGATTTGCAAATTGTTGTTGTGTTTGATGAAATCAAGCTACCATTAGCTTAGATTTCTTATTTCGTGAAGATCTACAAATTTTCACATCAATTTAAGTTCATCTGAGCCATTAATTTGAAGATTTAAGCAAACTTGTTCTTCAAGTTTTCAAATGCTCATGAACGTGAAATTTTGAATTTGTTATTGTTTGATCAAATTTAAGCTTCTAATAGCTTTAGTTTGTGATAACTAACACATCTGCAAAGTTTCATATCAATTGACATCCACAACTCTTGAATTTGAAGATTTTTGAAAAATTTTGTGTTCTTGAGAAAAATTCACTGTTCTTGAGGAAAAATCATCAAAATCATGAATCTTATGTTGTTTAGCTGAAATTTATAATGGTTTTAGCTTAGAAACATCAATTCTAAGGTTCATTTATCATACACAACATCCAAATCATACATTTTGAACATTGATTCTTAGATCTGGGTTTTTGTTCTTCATTGTGTTCTTCATGGGTTCATCATTTAAATCCGAGTTTAGATGATGATTATATGAAATTGATTGTTGTTCTAGCTTAGAATCCCTTATCTACAGCTATTATAACCTTAGCTTTTATCAAATTCCATCAGAAACCCAAGAATCAAAAGTTTGTTCATTCAAGAACATGAAGTTTGACTTTTTCAGAGTCAAACTGCTATGAAATCTGAAAATCAACCAAATCTTTGATTTGATTTAGATTTTGATGCATAGGTTCATCATACAATTATTCAAGAGTCATTCAAACATCAATTTGCGTATTTGAAAGTGAAATTTCATTCATAATCGAATTTTACAAAGAATACTTGAGTTTGATTTTTTGACCAAGTATTCTATCATACACAGCTAATGAGCTAATTCCACAGCTTATGTTCTAATTCTACAGCTGACAATCTTCATCTTTTTTCAACCAAGTGTCCACAGCTGATGCGTTACATCCATAGCTGATATACTAAGTCCACAGCTGACAAACATCCATTATGTCTAAGTATTCACAGCTAATGAAGAAATACATCCACAGCTGATGTGTTAACACTCACAGCTGATGTGATAATCTTTTCAGCTTTCACTTCAGTTCAAAGCAGACGAGCAGAAGTTTGTTCACACTCATTCACCTAACATCAAACATCATACATCACACACAACTCACCAACATCAATTATCATCATTCATAACCACATTCAATATCTTCAAATACAGCAAACAACATCCACAGCAAAAAATTTTCACAACGGAAGAGATTAAACATCCAAAATCACATCCATAGTGGACGTGTTGATACCAGCATCACACAAAACACTCACAGTGCATGAGCAAAATCGGTCCACAGCGGACAAATTGGACCCGAAACCACAGCGAACGAACACACTTGAAACATACAGCGGACGCATGAATTTGAAACATACAGCGAACGTTTTACCTGAACATACAGCGGACGACTAGCAACGTACAGCGGACAAACAAATTAAACCCACAGCAGACACACAAGTTGATTTCATAGCGGACGAATGGAATTCTTGAACACACGGCGGTTTAAAATGTTTCAAACATACAACGGATGAATCAATTGTGAGTTCCCTTTTGATTACTTGTCCACAGCGGATAAGGGAATCCAAATCATTCACAGCGGACACCATTGAACCGACACCAAGTCACCACTGTCGACCTTCGATCCGAACAAAAGAACCCCCAATCAAAATCCTTGAAACTGAAAGCTTCGAGAGTTTCCTTGACCGACTGAAAGCTTCAGAGGTTCTAGTTGCCTTGACCGACTGAAAGCTATTGAGATTGAGAGTGAAACTGAAAGCTTCGGGAGTTAGGTTGAAGGCAGACTGAGAAATTTGTGAATAAAATCACCAATTTTGATTTTTTTTATTATTTCTACTTTGACCAGCAAAATATAAATAATTTTTTTTATTATTTATATTTTTTCATTAAAACAAACAAATCCAAGTTTCTCAATTGACAAATTTTTAAAATTTTGTCTCGAAAGATTTTGATTGTTCAAAGTGTTCAACTGGACTAATCTTAAAGTTTGTTCTCAGAAGAATTTAAAGAAGTTGAATTAGTTTGAATCTAGCCACAAAAACATTAAATTTAAATTGATAAGATCCAAATCTTATTACTTTTTAATTAAGCTTGATTAATATTAATTGAGCTTAAATAAATTGTAATCGAACAAAGTTAACTCTTTAATTAGGCCGATCTAATTAAATTGAGTTTCGACGTTCTTTGGATTCTATTAAAGTTTAAAATTTGATTTTCAATTTAGACACAAAACAAATTCTCAAATCATTTTTGTTGTTAAACAAAATGGAAAATTTAACATCATTCACTAACACTCGTATTTCAAGAAACCGAGCTATCTTTCTTGCTGCAGGTAGAAAGAGGTTTCATGAATTCAAACAAAGCAAACCAAGCTGCAAACAACCAAACAATCGCAGCAAATCCAACAATGGTTGCAATCAATAAAACAACAACAGCAAATCAAACAGAAGCTGCAATCAACCAAACAACAGCAGCATATCAAACAATAACAACAATTCATTGTTTGACAAGACAAACATTCAGTTGTACATCAATCACGTTGAGAAAGAACTAATGCACTTACATTTATGTGATCTTGCAAACTCAAACAACACTTTGTGTAATGTTTTGATAAAATGCAGGTCAGAGATGGAACATTCTTAAAGAAATGATCAAGCATAAATCAAGACATTAAATCAACAAAACATTAGTTTAACTCAAGAAATGAACCAGTTGCAAGACAAAATGGTTCAACAACAAATCAAACTTGAAGAGTTAATTGCTAAGCTTGCAAAATCCACAAACATCAATAACACAAACATACCTCCATTGCCTGAAATTCCTGAAGATAGAAAGATCAATCTATGCTCATCAGCATGCATATATGAAGTTCAGGCATATCGGAAATATTGCAACAATATATCATACATGATAAAGGAGGAAAGAGCTTTACATGTAGAGGAACTGCAAACTTCTGCAAATCAAATCAGAAGCTGAATGCTCAATCAACTGAACTCTCATGAAGTTAACAAACAAAAAGGCTGAAGTTGAAGCCAAAATATCAGAAGCAAGTACAACTAAAAAAATCAATAACTTGCACCATTACATTGAGGGTCTAAATCAAGCAATCAATACAGAAAAGGCTACAAATGCAGAATTGAAGATACAACATAAAACCTTTGAAGATAAAATCAATTCTCTTCTCAAGGATGTAGACAAACTCCTTGTAGAAAGAATTAGTCTTCAAGCTCAAGTTACAAGACTCACTGAGTCTCTAGCAAAGACAAAAATAGGTCATGCATCAACAGAAGTTGAACTTGAGAATTTAAAGATGACTTCCAGCATGTTGGAAGAACTATCTAATGCATAAAGAGATCAAAAGAAGAGTGCTGGAACCACATACCATGTTGTTCCTCCTCCTTACAATGATAACTACACAGAAATGCCAACTTTAATGACTAGTCAAGTCAAAGAAGATTCAAATATGCATGATCATCATCCAAGACACAAACCATCCACTATCACTCAATCCTGAAATAGCACCAAAGCTGTAACTCAAACTAAAATCACCACAGAATGATACCTTTCATTCTTGTGATGGTTAAAATAGAGATCCTGCAAGTGATGATAGCAATGAAGAAATCAATCAAAAACAAACACAGCCACATAAATCCAAAGCAGCAAAGCCTGACAACAAACAAAAGGCTATGGTTCTCTATGAGAAATTCAAACCAGCTGGATTTCTTGAACCAGAATTCATGAAGGCTAAACTGAAGGCAAAGATTAAGATGGAGTTAAAGAACAAAAAAAAGACTGAGGTACAAGAAATCAAAGAACAAGTCAAGAGGAAGAAGACCAGATCTAAAAGAAAAAAGAAAAGTCAGACCAAGTCTTCTACACCTGATCCAAACCAACCATCAACCTCAAAGGCTACATTAGAAACTCCAAAATAGCAACCAATTCTCTACGAGACATGCAATTCAAACTCACACAACACTTCTGAGTGTAAAAACACTGAGAGTGATACATATATATGTCCTCACAAGAGAAAACAACAAAAACAACCAAGACAAAAGGCTGTGAAGTTCCAATCAAATCCAACTTCATCATTCAAGCCTAAGGGAAGAAGATCCAGACCTACTCCTTACTTCTTAAATTATGATATGGAGAATCATACCACTTCAGACTGTTCATACAACAACTCTCCAACATCACAACACAGATGAGGTCAAAGATCTTATCATACATCAGAGTCATACTCACCAAGATCGTAGCATGAGTACTACAACAGACATCATAGCTACTCTTCTCCTCGATCACATCAGCATGGGTATGATTTTAAACGTTATGATATTTATATTTATTAGCCACCAAGACATTATCCTAGGTCATACACACAACATCAGTATGACAGATATAGGAATAATACTTGAAATAATAGATATCATAGAAGATCATATCCATCGAATTATTATAATCATAATTATAATTCTTATGATGAATATGATCACATGCCCAGAAGAAACAAACATGATCAAGGACAAAGATCCTTTGCTACACCTCCATAAAACATTTAAAAGAAAAATAGATTTTCTAAACCAACCAAAAGATTTTCAAAAACCAAACAAACTCCTTTTGTTAAACAAGCTTAAGTTGAGTCAGTTGATTTAAAAACAAAACAATGTTGGAGAAAGAAAACAATTTCAAGAGGTGAATCTGATATTGTTGGGTTCAACAATGGAATCAACTGAAGCTTACCAAATCATAATCACAGCCAACTAAAGATCTCATTGTACAAGTTCAGAGACCAAGGTGATCACAACAATACAAGACAATTCAACATGACAAAGTCAACATCAAGACAATTACAAAGTCAAAATTAGGTCATGTTGTAATAATAATATAAATAGACCCACTAGCGCATTTTTGCAAGGGTGGTTCTTTTGTGTGTGTTTCTCATGGTGTAAATCACCACCCAAGGAGAAATCCTCTCCTTTGGGTGGGTTTGATTTCCTCAGCCATCTATGATTCTCATTGTAACTTGTTTATCAACTTCAATGAAATCATAACAATATTATTATCCATCTCTTTGTTCTTTGATTCACACACATACACCCATCTTAATTTTGATTTCTAGATCTGAACGTGATGAATCCTAAGATCCAAGCTCAACGAATTTGAAATTTTTGATTTAGCAAAATGGTATCAGAGCATTGAATGGGTTTGAGAATGATATTCTCTGTTGATGTGAATCAACAAGGACCGAATATGATGATTGAGTCAATGATTGTAAGGCGGAATCAAGCAATCACAGAACGTTGAATGCTGAATAATACTCATAAATGCTCTTTGTATTAAAGAAGGTGAAAAACGGTTACAATGAATGCTAGGGTTTTCAGCATGAACAGTAACAGTACACCTTGAACTTATTACATGCCTGAACAAAAGACTAAACTAACCCTGACCTATACATCATAACTAGTCCAAGTACAAAAGTCTTCATCAGCATTTCTTCTGTACATCCGCATTGACTAATACGGATGTTCTAATCTTGTCAGCATTTATTCTTGGTCATCCGCATTGACAAATACGGATGTTGAGTTGTTCATCAGCATGGGTGTTTGGTCATCAGCATTGACAAATGCGGATGAACAAACACTACGCATTTGTTGCTGAGCATCCGCATTTGTTAATGCGAAAGAACAAACACTTAGGCGCATTTGTTCTATGGTCATCCGCATATACAAATGTGGATAGACGACACTTGG
Organism: Flaveria sonorensis; assembly: GCA_025506505.1. Lineage (NCBI taxonomy): Eukaryota > Viridiplantae > Streptophyta > Magnoliopsida > Asterales > Asteraceae > Flaveria > Flaveria sonorensis. The sequence goes on from CM046437.1 coordinate 51,780,402, forward strand.
TTTCTATTGTTGATGCAGATTCTTTATCCGCATTAGATCTTGGACTTGGGGAGATTTCAGCAGAACAACTATCAATCCACCACTTGAATTGGCATATATGATCCTTTCAGGGTCCAACAATACTCCCCCTAAGGATTATACAGCCTATGTACTTCAAGGTTTTGATGGTGGATGAGGTTGTGAGGATTCTGCTGGGTCTTGAGCATCTTGAGGAGGGATGAGTGGTTCTGCCTCTGAGGGATCCAAAATTGCCTTTATCATGTTGACAAAGTCATTGGCTTCAGTCATCTTTTCTCTGTTTAGCACATGGATCTTCATTTGGCTCATTGTGTAGATGGCTTCCATAGGCAGGTTCTTCAAAGAAATGGTTTCCCATATTGACAAAGTGGACAACCCATCTCTATGGATCAACAAAGCTCCATCAACATCCACTTCTAGCTTCACTATGTTCCCTAATTGCAAGGGAGTCTTCTTCTTTCTTCTCTGCTCTCTTTTAGCTTTGATTTTGTTAAAGGCCATCTTCAGAATCTTTATGCATTTTAAGAAAAAGTACATGTCTTCCTCACCCAGCTTATTGTTTAACTCTCTGAAGTCCCTTGTGTATATGTAGTGGATATAAGATTCATCTAGCAATCTCACTTCATATCCACTAAATAATCTAATTTCTGCACCTTCTTTTCCTCCCCGTTTTCTTTCAATAACCAACTCATATGTCTTTTCATCATAATTGACATTTGAGATTGGTTTGGAGGAATGAGTTCCAGCTACCATCTTTCTGTTTAAAGATTCAGTTGGTTTCACCTTGAGCTCAGGAAACACAACCTCTTCAGCTGGTTTTGTCTTTTTCTTCTCTAGATGGTTAACAAAGGATCTATCTTTCCTCATACAGATAGCCTTGAGAGATTTGAAGTTTTTTGTTCTTTTGAACATTCTCAGAATGTCTTCAAACTCATAACCCCTAAACATAGCCTGATGATTGATGAGCTCCAGTTCAGCTAGTTCTTTCAGATCATGAATCTGCAGGGAGTTCACTAAAGCAGTATACTCGGTGAAGAATTGAACTAACCCTGAGATCCATTTGACCATAAACATATTCCAGTTACTATCATACTTCCAGGTAATAATTTTCTGTCCAGTCTTGCCATGTGGAGTGGATACACCTTTGATCATCTCAGCAGTGGTGAGCCCCTCTTGAAGTGTTAACTGGGAAGGCTCAGCAAACCACTCTGGATTTCTATGTAGAGCAGGCGCCAAAGAGTCATGATCTCTATGGGTGAGCTGGATATCTTGTGCAGATAATCTTGTTATAGGCTTTTTGATGATCTCTTCTTCCATTTTCTTCAGCCTTTTTTTCTTTTCATTTATCATCCTAAGGATGGCAGCCCTTAGGGAATTAGTCTTCATATAGGCCAATTTTCTTTTAGTATACCTTTGAGCAGACAGATAATCCTTCATTTCCCTGTCAGTCATGGAATAGGGATCAGGATATAATGATTGAGAAGCTTCAGTCTGCTTGGCTTTTGAAGTGGGTTTATCAGCTTGAGTTTTGGGAGAATGAGTCTTTTCATACTTAGTTTCAACAGTACGGTCCAGCATTTTGTTTAGCTTTTCTTCTTCTACTATCATCCCCTCATATGTCATCCCAAAGACTTCATCTGGATCATAGCCATGATTGATGAGAAACAAGGCTTTGGTCATCAAATCATCTGTTTGGGCTTTATCTACCATTTCTTGGACAGAGGGTTCAGGCTTTTTAGGGCTTTCTCTGTCTATGTGTTCATCAATCACATATCCACCCTCTATCTCTCCTTCTTCGAGGTCTATGCCCACTGACCTCAATTTCAGTTGTTCCTCAGCCTTTTTATGTTCTTCTAAAAATTGAGCAATAACAGCTAGGCTTCGAGGATCGTCTTGTTGCTTTTTCTTTGGAGGATCTTCTTCTATAGGCCTTTTACCCTTTGCCTTTTCAGACAGGTATTCTCTTTCTAGTATATGTTTGTACTCTTGGACCAGAAGAGGGTTCAGCTATTTCAGCTTCTTTAGGCAATTTTTCAGCTTCCTTTTCTTCAGCAGCTGATGGGATTTTCTCTATTGACTCTAGTTCTGATTCTTCCTTTTGTTGTTGGTCTTCACAGAGCTTTTTGATCAAATCTTTTTGCTCCTCAGTGAGAGACACAACAGGTACAAGCTAAAGGCTCAATTCCTTCTCAAGAGGGATAGGAGATTGAGATATCACTACAATGGGCTCAGAAACTTGACCTTGATTTCCAATAAATTCCCAGAATTCATCATCAATGATGAAATCTTCAGCAGTGAAGCTATCAAGAGCCTTGATCATATCATTCAACTCTGATTCTTCAATGTGTGTTTCTTCATGATCTTTACTGGTGTATAGTACCATAGCCAAACTTTGTTTTTGTGGCTTGGTTCTACTTGATTTAGCTTCTTTTTCAGGCTCAGAAGATCTCAATTTCTTAGCAGGAGGAGAAACATCATCACTCTCTCCTGAGAAACTTTCACCTCCTTCTTCTTTGTCATCATCTTTCTTCTTGTCACCCTCATCTTTATCACCTTCATCATCCTTTCTTTTCTTTTCAACCTCTTGATTTATCATGATTATCAGCTCCAACTCAGAAACTCTTTTGTTTAAAGTTTCTATCTGTTTTTTCATAGACATGATTATATTAGTTTGCTCTCCCAGCAGGCTTTCTTGTTCCTCCATTGCAATGGTTTGGATGGTCAAAGTGTCCACATGACCACTGACTTCATCCTTTGAATGTTGAAGAGCAACCTTTAGGCTTTCTATCTCCTTATCTTTCTCTTTCTTTTTAGTCTGATACTTCTCTTTCATCTCTTTTAACTCTTTTTCGTTTTCATCTAACTCTATAAGTCTGTCTTGAATGATACTAGATCTTCTATTTAGGAGTTTCTCCATCTTGGCTACTTTTTGCAACAGTTCTGATATCATCTCATCTTTTGCATCAGGCCTGATTGCCTCTGACTCAGCATAACTCTCAGAGGGAGCGGCCTCAGAAGTATCTTGTCTCACAGGCATCTTCTTTCGATGATCCTCCTCATCAGATAATGATTTGGATTCCTCTAAAGAGCTGGCAGAATCACCAAACTCAACAGGCTCAGTAGAGACTAGGGATGCATGAACAGGAGATGTAGGAGAAAGATGAATTGGTGAAATATGGGGTGAGTGTATGGGTGATATGTGTGAAGGGATGATGGGCTGTGTTTGTGGAAAGGGAATTGGTGATCTTTGTAGTGAGGGGATGGGATATGGAGTGGATGGAGAGGATATCTCACCTTTATGAACGGACGGCCCAGTGTGAGGATCACCACCTACATCAACCTGTGGTGACACTGGCCTCTGTCCTTCTTCAGCTACATCAGCTTTCTCATCAACATTGTGTTGACTAAGAACAGCTTGCTCTTCTTCATGAACAGGCTCAGCATCAAAAACCTCTTGAGCTTGTTCCTCAATATGCTCATCTTGGTTGATCTGTTCCAGCATCCAGGGTAATAGAGGAGCAAATGTGCCATTGTAGAAATTCCTGGGGTCTTTCTTCTTCATGTACTGAAAGGACTTTGCATTGTAGTGAGGAATATCCATCACTGGTCCTTCAGGTATAATCTCAGGGAAAGCTTCATTGATGAGACATAGCAGAAATCTAGGATACATGAGGAACTTGTATCTTCTACCCTCCTGAATGTTTGACACCAGACCATTAAACACATAAGCAGACATGTTGAATGGCCTATTTGTGCACAGAGCACATATAGCAGAAGAGGTAGTCACTGATATGTCATTCCATCCAGTCTTTCTCTTTGATAGGCAATGTTGGTAGAGATGAATGAGGAATCTCCATTGCAAGTCAACCAACCCCTTGACGATGTGCTTTCCTTCATAACCTCCCTCATAACCAATGTTTGCAAAGAAAGTTATGATTTCGTCATCTTCTAATTCCAAAGGAGAGTTGGCATCATCACCAAACTGCAGACACTATCTCACAGTCTGTTCAGTAATGGCCAAAGTATGATCAGGAGTTATTCTTCCAGACAGAGTCCTTACACCATCTATCTCTGTCACCTCAACAGTGCTCCGGAATGACCTTATGAATCTCTCATAGATGATAGGCCTAACTGTAATAGCATGAGCAACTCTGGTAGTTAAGATGAATCTGATCATGTCTCTCAACTCTCTCTGCCTCAGTAACATCAGGATCAAGATAGCCACTAACATTATGGAGCTTGCTCCATGTAAGATTAGCCATTGAAACCTTTTCTTTGATAATACTTTTGTAATGAATCGAGGATGAGGAGTTTTTATGGTGAATGAGTCTTAGATCACAGGTGATGAATTTTAGATGATAGGGATGATGATGGATGAACAAATGTGAAGACCGCTCATCGCACTGTAAAGTCTCTTAATTTGAAAAGTATTAAATGACCTTTTAAATTCGGGTTTAAAAAGAAGATTTAATGACTTTTACAAATATTACAAGTATTGAAAACAAATGCGAATGACCTTTAAAAAACACTGTAGCAAATGCGGATAAGAATTTGTTCATCCGTATTAGTGTACTGTTGCAAATGCGGAAGAGTAAATTACTTGTCTCACAACTTCAACAAATGCGGTAGACCAGAAGTTTATTCGCATTTCTTGACTTGCATCCATCATAATCACAGAAGAGATTAAGCACATGATTTGATCATTTTGATACACAAGATAGTTTTGAGTGTTATATTCAACCAGATTCAGGAAATGCGGATGAGTAAAAAAGAAATGCGGTAGAACAAAGGTTTACCTGAAAAGACAAATGCGGTTGAACACTTTTGTCCGCATAGGTTTTTGACACTTAAAACTTTGTGTACACTTCTTTGACACACATGCGGTAGATTTAACTTGTCCGCATTAGTTTCACTTTGTTTTAACTGGTATGAAAACAATTACCCGCATTGGTTATATGCCAGGGATACCTTCATCCGCATTAACCAATGCACTTACCCGCATTAATATTTGAACTTAATCAAAAATTAATGTTTTTATAGATTGAATTCTTTTCTGTTTTCTGATGAACTGATGGCTGTTATGAAGAACTGTCTATACTTTTCACTTGTTTCTTATGAAGTTTTGACTGATGTTAGGATTGTCAATTCTTGCTTGGATTGACTTGTATATCAGGTGTGATACATACAAGTTTCCCAGAGTTTGACTAATCTTGGACTTTTGTGCATCCAAATGTCTGCATAAGCTGAGATACTATAGTATAACTTCTGCACCAACACAGTCAGATTTTTTTTGTTTTGATTTTATAAAAATTAAGAAATAAACTACCTGTACAAACTGATCAAAATTATAAATTACTCCCCCTAAAGTTTATATCCTTATTTAGATAGAAACTTTAAGGATTTAAAAATTTTGGATCATAAAATATCTTTGATTATTTTTTTTTATTATTATTATTTTTTAATTTTGCATGAAGAGGAAGTATACTTTTGTTGGGATCATAACAATCCTACATTACACAAGTGCAATCTTTTGATTGTAAAATAGACATGTTTATGAACTTTTTGATTGAAGGTATGTTTTTCCTCTTAAACTCATACTTGGTAAATATTATACTGTATGTGACATTTATCATGTTTTGATTGATTTGAATATTCAACATGTACCTCACACACAGAAACATGGTTTGATCAACCATCCTCATGTAATGCATGGTAGACTACTTTCACATCTTACATGACCAGGTTACTTAAATTATGAGATCTCAATTTCACTGATCCTTATTGGGATTCTTTTACTTTGATCCTTTTGATATTTTGATCCATATTGGGATTCTTTTGCACTTCACATTGGAAGGTGATCCAAAATGGGATTCTTTTTGCATACTCTTTTGGTAATTCATCCAAGGTGAATGTGTTCCATATTGGGAATCTTTTGGATCATGACATCAGCACTATGTGCTTGTTTCTTCAGGTCTTTGCTCAGCAAAACAAAGAAGAAACTGATGCAGGTGAATGAGATTCATAGTTCATCATTATCTGGTGTGTTTGAGTTGCTACACACACATACACTTGAATAAGCTGATACTTACCAGTACTCTAAGATGAGTGTTTCATAGTTGAATATGATTATTTAGTTCATCACAGCATGTATCTTCCTTTCCAAGTTGAGCCTACCTACATATCAGGTAAGTCATGACAGTCTTTTAAATTTTGAATTAAGCATAGCGAATGATATAACGACTGTAATTATATCATTTCCCATAAATATAAGACACAAACTTCAAGAAAAAGACTTCTTTTTGTGATTTTTGATAATTCTTAATGTTTTTATAATATTTTTTTTATTATTTTTTACTCTAGGTTAATCATGCCAATTGATTGAACTAGGAATTCAAACCTATTAGGTTCAAATGCCTTGGTAAATAGATCAGCCAATTGATTGTTAGAATGAACTTGAATCAATTTGATTAACCCTTTTTCAGCACAATCTCTCAAAAAGTGATATCTGATTTCAATGTGTTTTGTTTTTGAGTGTTGAACTGGATTATTATTTATAAACATTGCAGCTGTGTTGTCAATGTGAATTGGGGTGTGCAGGAAGTTAAAACCATAATCAAGCATCTGGTTTTGAATCCAGAGAACTTGAGAGCAACAAGCTGATGCTGCTATGTACTCAGCTTCAGCCGTCGATACTGAAACATTGGTCTGTTTCTTGCACTGCCATGACACCAGTCTGGGACCAAGAAATTGACAACCGCCAGATGTGGATTTTCTATTGAAATTGCATCCCCCGTAGTCACTGTCGGCGTATGCATAGAGATTCAAGTCTCCATCCTTTGGATACCATAGACCAAGAGCAGGTTTGCGCTTAAGATATCTGAATATCCTCTTGACTGCATACGTGAGATTCCTTGGGATCTGCTTGATACCTGGCACATACACAAACACCAAACATAACATCAGGTCTACTGGCTGTTAAATACATAAGTGAACCAATCATGGATCGATAAAGAGTCTGATCCACAGATTTGCCTTCTTTGTCTGGGGTCCAACTCTTCACTTCTTATTGATTGACTGGTTGATGAAGATTCCACTGGATGTTTGTTGTACTTGAAGACCTAGAAAGAATGTGAGTTCTCCCATAGCACTCATCTGATATTTTGAATGCATAAGATCTTCAAAGTCTTTGCATAGTTGTTTGTTAGTGGAGCCAAATATGATATCATCCACATAAATCTGGACAAGCAGCATCTCATTCCCTTTTCTCTTTCTGAATAAAGTCTGGTCAATCTTCCCTCTTTCATAACCATGGTCAAGAAGAAATGATGACAGAGTCTCATACCATTTTCGAGGGGCTTTATGTAAGCCATACAAAGCTTTATCAAGCTTGTATACCCTGTGAGGGAAATCAGGATCCTCAAAGCCTGGAGGTTGACTCACGTAGACTTCTTCAGAGATCTTTCCATACAAAAATGCACACTTTACATCCATTTGATAAACTGTGAATTTCATGGATGCAGAGTACGCAAGAAAGAGTCGTATGGCTTCTAGTCTAGCAATAGGAGCAAACACCTCGTCATAATTTATTCCTTCTTCTTGTGTATAGCCCTATGCTACCAATGTTGCTTTGTTTTTGATGATGATCCCTCTGTCATCAGTCTTGTTTCGGTACAGCCATCTTGTGCCGATAGGGTATTGTCCTTCGGGAAGGTCTACCAGTTGCCATACTTCTTGTTTCTTGAATTGTAGAAACTCTTCCTGCATTGCCTCAATCCAACTATTGTCTTGAAGAGCCTCTTTGATGTTTTTGGGTACTGTTTGACAAAGAAAGCAAGAGAACAAACAGATGTTTGCTATGTTGACTTGCTTCTTGTCACCCGTTCATTGAGATCACCAATGATGCTTTCAACTGGATGATTCTTGTGTGTTCTGGTGGTTGGAATTGATTCACCAGCAATGGTTACATCAAGATTGGAGACATTCAGATCATCTTGGTGAGAGGCCAATTCATCTTGAACTGTGGGATAGTTATGAAAATAATCAAAACCGGTTTCAGTTCCTGCTTCAATATCAGCAACACTTTGATTACTTCCATCATTTGAGGTTCTTTCAGTTTCAACTGGAGGAGTAGCTTGATTTTGATCTCTGACTTCAGTTGAAGTATCTTCTAAAGGAGATGGTAGTGTGCTTGGACCAGCTTCAGTTGAAACACATTGATTTTGAGATGGTTGTCTGACAGGGTCAGCTTGTAGTGGAACATCTTCAGTTAGTTGATCAGTAGAAGTTAGAGGAATCATTGGAAATTCATCTCTTCTTTGTACTCTTGAAGTGGGTTCTGCTGAATGTAGATTTCCTGCATCAGACAAATTAAATTGATCAAAAGATTTTGTAAAAGAGTCAATATCCAACAACCAGTCAGGACCATTTATTGATTTAGGAAATGAATGTTCCTTGAATTGAACATTTGTTGATTCATCTATAATATTTAATCTAGGATTAAATACTCTGTAAGCCTTTGAAACAGAAGAATAACCTACAAAGAATCCTTCATCAGACTTAGATGAAAATTTTCCCAAATAGTCTCGAGTGTTTAATATCAAGACAGGACAACCAAATGACTTTAAAAATCTAATAAATGGTTTTCGATTTTGCACAAAGCATGATGTATTAACTGCTTCTGCCCAAAAAGTGATTGGCAGTTTAGCATCAGCTAGCATGGTTCGTGCTACATCAATCAGTGTTCTATTTCTTCTTTCAGCTACCCCATTTTGTTGAGGAGTTCTAGCTGCACTAAATTGATGAGCAATGCCTTTGGTTGTACAAAATGAACTCAGATCTTCATTCTTAAATTCAGTCCCATTATCACTTCTAATTTTTTTGACGTTATGATCAAGTTGGTTTTCAATTTTTGTGATAAAATATTTTATCAATTGGGACGCTTCGTTTTTATGAAGTAGGAAGAAGACCCATGTAAATCTGGAAAAGTCATCAATGATCACCAAACAATACTGTTTCTTCCCAATACTCATAACATGAGTTGGTCCAAAAAGATCCATATGAAGCAGCTTCAATGGAGAGTTGTTAGTGTTCATCAGTTTTGGCTTGTAGGAAGACTTATGTTGTTTCCCTTTGAGACACGCTGAACAGTGATCAATAAAATGGAATCCTTTTTGAGGTAAACCAATGATGTGGTTTTCCTTGACTAATCTGTTCATGTTTTTGAAATTTGTGTGTCCCAACCATCTGTGCCAAAGCTGTGACTCATCAAAGGATGCTTTAGACAGAAGGCATGTTTCTTCTTTTGGTGTAGCAGAATTGAGGTTTAATACATAGGTGTTATTCTTCCTTAGGGTTTTTAAGACAATCCATTCTTCAGGAACTTGAAATCCTGGTTTCAGAATATAGCAATGAGTGTCAGTAAAGTGAGTAGAATATTTCTTGTCACAGATCTGAGACACGCTGAGCAGATTGAAATTCAGTTGTTCACAGTAGTTCACTCGATCAAAGCTCAACATCCCCTTTGTGACAGCTCCTTCACCCGTGATTCTGCCACCTTGTGAATCTCCATCGAATGCCAAAGAAGTTCCTTGAATATGCTTGAAATCATGAAGGAGGGAACGATCTCCGGTCATGTGTCGGGAGCATCCACTGTCCACGTACCATAAACTATTGGACCTGTATGGATGACCCTGTAAGCACAACAGAACTAGTCAGAATATGGAACCCAAGCCATGATGGTCTTGGGTTTCCCGTTCCTATCCATGATAGTAACTTCTTGGTACTTTTCCCTAAATAGTGACTTTGAGTGAGGTGTTCTGGGAGATTTTTGATGATATTTTGCATGTTTCATCTTATCAATTTCAGTTGAAGAGTCAGAAGAATAATGAAACCTTTGATCCCTGTTTCTTTTAAGAAACCTGACCCGTTTTTGATTATCAAACATCATTTTTGAATTATGAAAATCATGTGTTTGGTTGATGTTATGACATTTGTTTCCTTGAATTTTCCTTGACTCTTTTATGTTACCCCTATCCCGATCAGAAATGGCAGTCCTGAATTGAGTATTATGAAAGTGATTTTGATTTTGGGTTTCACAGATGAGATTGGTGAGATGGGCTTGTGTTGAGGAATTCTCAACCCTTTTTGTTTGAAGAAACAATCAGATGTATTGTGGTTGGTCATATCATAGACTGAGCAATATTTATTAAAATATCAGTTTTTGGTGGAATGATTGTTCATGTCACAGATTAAGCAATATTGATTGAAAAAGCATTTATCTGTACTGTGATTAGACATTTCACACACATCACAATACGTGTGTTTGTCTCTTGAAGTTGATCTTGATGTAGAAACCTCAGTAGATTTACCAGTTTTTGACTGGGTTTCAACCTTTGATTTTGGTGAGGAAGCAGAATCAGCCTTTTTAGTAGCTTGTTTCACAACTCTACTAGGTTTGTTCTTCCTAGATTTTTTCTGCTTTCTTACCATTTGCTTCAATTCCATTTCGAATTGATCTACATGTTCTTTATTAAAAATATCAAAACCAACTCCTTGCTTTGGTTTTGACGATTGAGGGTCAGCCTTGATTTTGGTTTTTGAAGCTTTTGGAGTTTTGGTGTTCTTTGGAAGTGAAACTGTGTCTGATTTGATTGAATTGTTTGGAGATTTGATCTCACAATCAGAACTGCTTTCAGCAGAAGGTTTCACTGAAATCTCAGCTTTCTGCTTTTCTTTCAAAATTGCAGGAACAAATTTCACAAAAGGCACTATGGCTTTGACAGGGCTTCTTGGTTTAATGACATTCACTGTCTTGTCTGAGTACTCTTTGATTTTGATAGGATGACCTAACTTAATTTTCTCCTCATTTGTTTCAATGTAAACATTTGGTTTATTTTGAGGATTAGTGATTTGTGTTATTATTGTTTTAGCTTTACTAGTTTTAGTTCAATTTTATCAGACAAAGTGACAGATTCAGGCATGACAGTGTAATTGTCATTATATGGTGGAGGACATGAATTGTATCCAATCCCAGTCAAATCATTGTGCTCCTTCTGTGAATCAAGCATCTCTTGCAGCTTAGCTAAAGACAGTTGAAACTTTTCAAGTTTCACTTCAGTAACTGATTGCTCAGCTCTGGATTGTGCTAATTTTTCAGTTAACTCTTCATTCTCAGCTAAAAGAGTATACTTTTCACCATGTAGTTTTTCAATATCAGAAATGAGAGATTTGATTTTTATTTCGAAACTTTTGATTTCTCTTTTAAGCATCTCAGATTTTACCTTTTCTTCTTTGATTTTATCAGCCAATTTGTGATTGTGCTCACGATATCCTTGCAGTTCAGCTATGCATTTATCACTACAAAGATTAGATTTTACCTCAGATGGCATTGGATTTAGGCCATCATTGATGTGAGCCATAAGAGCATGATTCTGAAATTGAGGCTTTACTTCTTCAGCATATAGGCTCCAATCACATACTCCATCTTGTCTGATGACAAGTGCATTTGAAGTAGTTTGGCTGCTTCCATGAGCTTGGTTGATGATTGCTGGAGTGGTAGCTTGCGCTTGGTTGTAGGGATGATTGGCCCTGTAAATTTCTTTGAATACTGTGGTTGTTCCTTTTTGGAGCATTACATTCCGTTGAGAAGTGGCCAGTCATACCACAATTGAAACATTTGACTTTGGATTTGTCGTATCTAAGTTTTGTATTTTCATTCAGACTCAGCTTTCTCCCTTTTCTGAAAAACTTCTTGGCTCTCATTGCAATCATAGCCATTTGCCACTGCAGATCCATTTCTTCCACATCATCTAGATCCATTTCTTCCAAGTCTTGTTGAATCAAATAAGCAGAAGTGAGTCTTCCTCCAAGATAAGCTTCAAAACTTGCAACAAAGGCATTGTAAGTAGCCTTTTCTCTTCAGTTCTCTTATCTTCAGATATACTTGTAGGAGTGGCAGCAAATCCAGTTGACTGAATTGAAGGAGATGGCTTGGTTGTTGAGGGTGTGGCAATGAATCCTGTTGTTTTTAATTGATCTCTTGATGAGAGGAAGTCATCATCTTCAGTGATGAATGCATTTTCCACAAATGAGTTTCTGATGGAAATTTGTATGCCTCAATGACTTTAGGTCCACCTAGATTTCTGCTCTTTTCATCAAGTTCAAGAGCTTCAATTTTAGCAATCATAATATCCAAGGTGGTGCTCTCCAAATCAAGAGTGTTTTTCAGCATGGTTACATTTTGTTTCCAACTTTCTAGAAGACTGTGAAGCATCTTTTTGTTCAGTTCTTTGACTTTATATGTAACCCCCATAATCTCTAAATCATTCACGAGCTGCACAAATCTATGTAGTTGTTTAGAGATTGACTCCCCCTTAAAGTGATGAAAGGTTTCATATTGAATAACAAGCTTATCCTTGTTAATTTCAGCTACTTCACTGCTTCCTTCACATATTATTAACAGTGCATCCCACACAGCTTTTGCTATTCCATACTTCTCAAGTCTTTTCATCACATCCATCTTCAATGCTCGTGTCAGAATGGAATAAGCTTTGAGATCAATTTTGATCTTCTTGTAGTCATCATCATCAAGAGTGAGATCCTCAATAGGTATTCTTGAGGTTTTGTACAGTGCAGCCTGATCAGCAGAGAGTGTCACTGGGATGTGAGGCCCTTTACATATGGATATCCAATAGTTTGGATCTACACCTGTAATGTAATTCATGAACCTGATTTTCCATTGCTTAAACTCATATTTGTGTTTAAGCATAGGGAGTTTAGGAGTGTGACCAAGTTTAGAAAAATAATGTGAATCCATGTTAATAAGCTGTTTTTAACTGGTTTAAATATGGATTAAATTGATTGTTATGTTCAACAAGTCCAAGTAGTCCAAATAGTCCAAAACAGGCTTATGTATATAGATCTGTTTATGTTACTGGTCTGAATTTATGGATGCGAAACTGTTCACAGATTAGTTTTTAGATGGAGAATGCCGATGAACAGTGACTGTCAATGTGTTTCAGCAGATATTCAGTTTGTATACTGAATAGAGGTAGTCGAACACTCTATCAGCAACTCAATCACCAAATTTATCGAGTTCAGCTTAGATCTGAGCAGATTTGAAGAAGAACCAAGAGCCAAAGCTCTGATACTAATTGACTGGGTTTGAGAATGATATTCTCTATTGATGTGAATCAACAAGGACCGAATATGATGATTTAGTCAATGATTGTAAGGCGGAATCAAACAATCACATAACAATGAATGCTGAATAATACTCATAAATGCTCTTTGTATTAAAGAAGGTGAAAAACGGTTACAATGAATGCTAGGGTTTTCAGCATGAACAGTAACAGTACACCTCGAACTTATTACAAAGCAAAATATTCTAATTGTCTAATGTCTAACAACAGTCAGTCTCGGTCACCTCTCATACGAGGTTTTCTATTCTATTTATAGGCTGACACATGCCTTAACAAAAGACTAAACTAACCCTGACCTATACATCAGAAGTAGTCCAAGTACAAAAGGCTTCATCAGCATTTCTTCTGTACATCCGCATTGACTAATGCGGATGTTCTAATCTTGTCAGCATTTCTTCTTGGTCATCCGCATTGACAAATGCGGATGTTGAGTTGTTCATCAGCATTGGTGTTTGGTCATCAGCATTGACAAATGCGGATGAACAAACACTGCGCATTTGTTGATGAACATCCGCATTTTTAATGCGGAAGAACAAACACTTAGGTACATTTGTTCTATGGTCATCCGCATATACAAATGCGGATAGCCAACACTTGATTTCTATTGTTGATGCAGATTCTTCATCCGCATTAGATCTTGGACTTGGGGAGATTTTAGCAGAACAACTATCAATCCACCACTTGAATTGGCATGTCTGATCCTTTCAGGGTCCAACAGATATATCAGCAGATACAGCAAAATCATACACATACGAGCAAGTCACATATAAAAATGCAAATGGACAGCTCAGCACAATAATGGCCTAGGTTGAAACATCTAACTGATTTGCTAGTCTGATAGGGACAGTTATGGAGGCTTGCCAACCCAAGAAAAGTTAGCAGTGGCAAATCCATTCTCATGACAGGAATGTTCTTCCTATTCATGATATTATGATGCAACTGAGCCAAATAGAGTAGAAATTAACTAGAATTCAATGCAGGATATAAATCACTCATAGAAACTATGTTGGCAATACAAGAAACAACCAATGTTTCATTCTATCTGCTTAGTCTGATTACATTGCTACATGGACTAACTGTTTATGATATCTATTGAATTGATAACACATATGCCATTTCTTTATTTTCTCAAAAAACCAAAATCCTAAAAATTAGGCAGTCAAGAAAAATCCAAAAATATTTCTATTGAGTCTTCCTGCATTTACATGAGAAATGATAGTACACTCATCTACTATCTTTTGCATCTATTTTTCAAATCAATAAAGACTTATAAGACTTTGTTTGATATGTTAGTAGGCTCAGCTTGGATTGAAGATAAGCATATTTATGATGAACTAAATCAATATGCATTGTGGACCAAAACCATCTTAGGGTATTGGTAAGCAATGACTTTTCAAGTGTTTGCTTTTATGGTTACCTAAACACACCATGCGAAAACGGCTTATAAATTTCTCATTGATAAAAGCATCTGTTTCTCCTTTGTGTATGTAAATACAATCCTGGAGTAAACATAAGGACAACTTCTATTGTGCTAAGCACAGACCTATTTGTCCTTGCACTAAAAGTGTTGACGCTAAAAAGAATCGCAATATGGATCAAAGCTAAAAGAATCCCAATGAGGATCAACATCAAATGTGAAGTATAAAAGAATCTCAATGCGGATCAGATATAAAAGAATCCTAATATGGATCAAATCATGAGAATTTATACTCTAAGTGGCCTGGTTCAAGTTGCAATAAAGTGCCACCTTGAATTTAAAGGGGAGAGTTATTCTTCCATATTTCTGAGTGTGGGGTATTTAATTAGCATATCTAATCAAACCTAAACATGATAAATATTCCAAAGTGTTGAAAATAGATCCTTGCATGAGTTTAAGTGGACAAACATACTTACAATCAACTTTATTCTTTGTCTATGTCTATTCCAAACTTTAAACATTCTTAGATGTAGAGGATTTTGGATTATTATGATCTCAATACAGTTGAAGGATTCATTCTTGTAAATTTCATAATTTTGAAAAATCTAAAATACCAAAAAGATTTGTCATTTTTTAGTATTTTTCTTAGTTTTGGCAGATTTACATGTGTTATTGATTTATGAGTGAAACTTCCATGCAATACCTCTACCGAGAGGATTTAGACTTTTGCAAGTGATGAATTGCATGACATGCCTGAGTTTCTTATTTAGTTCAAGATGTCAAGAGAACACTCTTGCTTCCTTCAAAGATCTCCTGCCAGTTGCTGAGAACTAAGAATCCTCCTCTTGGTGTCTCATACATAAAAGTTCCTCACCCTCCAAAGCTTTTGTTGAGGGAGAGTATATGTTAAGTTTGAAGAATTTCTGATGCTTCTCCTTCACTTCTGAAGTTGAGTTAAAGCTGCTGATATTGCTACCTGTGCAATCCACAGTATATGCACATAGGTGCATTTTCAAGTCTTAAAAACAAGACTAGAAGATCAAGCAGATGAAACATCCATCAAGCGCCGAACCAAAGTCTTTATGTGCCGAAACAAAGTCATTTTCTCAATGCCTTTTTATGAAGCTTCTAAGAAGATGCTACCAAAAAAGGGGAGAAGACTGCACTTCAAGACTGCATGTCAATCAACATCCAAGGTTTTGATAATAATGAGGTTTTGGCAGCATCATCTTAGGGGGAGTATTGTTAGACTACTTGAATATGATACTTACCAAAACCTAAGTGCCAAATCTCATGATGATTACCAAAACCGACACGGTGAAGATATGCTAAAGATATGATCAAAAAGAAGAAAATTGACCAAAGTCAAACTTGGTCAATCGTGGTCAAAGTCAACGGTCAACATCAGCGGTCGTCCCGAATGACATCAGCACCCGGTGGTCACGCATCAGCAATAGAGAATTTATCAGACTTAGAACTATATTTGTGTAATCATTTGTGCTTAAATGTAATTTTTTCTTATTTTTGTAAAAAGTATAAATGACTAAGTGTAGTCATTTATACTCTAACATTAAAACAATAACTAATAATCCATAGCATTCACTAGAGAAATCAAGGTTGAGTGTGTGTGAGAGAAAGTGTGCTTGCAAACTCCCTTGTAATTCTCTTGATTTCATACATATGAATGAATGAAATATTTATGAATGTGTTCTTGATTGTCATCATTCATTCATCATCATACACTGAATCTTGTAAAGATCTTCACTTGAAATCTTCAACAAGTCTGTGAGATTCCGCATCACAGATCTGATAAACGGCAACAATACGATTGCAATATTCGATCCATCCAGCAGAATCGATGGTTTCCACAATCATCAAAATTAAAGTTTCCCTTTTAGGAAAGTAATATCCTAAAATCAATCTAGCACCCAATTCATTCATGAATTAATCAACATCATGCCTAATCAAGTCCATGCTATCATCTAGACATGACCAACATTATCAAGTCATCATAATTCACAAATCTCATATCCAAAAGTTTCTACTTATAGTAAGGTATGAACTACATGATCAATTCATGGATTTCTTGCATAATAATCATAACCCAACGTTCATACAACATCATTAACATCACAACATCATCAATCTATCATCAATTCATTAAGTTCATGCACAAAAGTTACTATTTTTAGTAAGGTATGAACAACGCATCTAAACCATGAATTTCTTGAATAATCCACGTAAACTAGCATCAATACAATCTAACTAACATCATACAATTATCAAATAATCAAAAATTCAACATTCTAAGCAAGAATCGAACTAGGGTTCGGCCAACCCTAGAAATCATGAAAAACTCATAAAAATCTAACCTTTAATCGCGTAATGGCCAAGTATTGAAGTTGCTAACGTGTTGTAACCTTTGAAACTCGATCAAAATGAAAGCTTGATTGTTGTTCTTGGGTTGAAATCGCAATGTGTGTGTGTATGGTGACAGTTGTGGCCGAAAGGGTGGGAAGGGATTAGGGTTGGGTTTAATTTTGTTAAGTTTTATTTTAAGGTAATTACACTTAACCCCCATTGTTTATATTTTATAAAACTAATCTTTTAAACACTTTTTAAAATGTTTTAACTGCTAAACACCAAGTATTATTAACCAACAATAATAGTCATGTATATTTTTCATTAATAACAAAGCACATGAATTATAAATAATACGTTGACACGTTACAAGATAAAATTCACAAATAATATTTAAAATCTATAAACCATATAAGCACAACTTAATAATCACTTTATTAGTTAAATTATTAACTGATATTGTTCATTATTATTATTAAGTCACCAATGTTCAATGACAACTAGTGTGTGCTCACGACATGTGTATGCAAGACCTAACGGAACTAACGGAGTTTGGCAACAGAAAATTAATGGATGTCACATTATCCCCATGTTGAAAGAATTTTCGCCCTGAAAATTGAGTTACATGGTTGAGTTACATCACTGGTCTACTGCATTGGCACAAAGAAATCGAGTGAGATTCAGGTGGGTTGTCACATCATCCCCATGTTGAAAGAAATTTCGTCCTGAAATTAAATCAATACCTTCGTCGGCTGGCATCATCGTTTCGAACAAATGAGGATACTTGAGCTTCATCTGATCCTCACGTTCCCACATGAACTCCGGTCCACGTTTTGAGTTCCAAAGAGCTTTGACTATGGGTATTTTGCTTTGCTTAAGAGTTTTGACCTCTCGGTCCATCACGTCAACTGGTTTTCCAATGAACCATAGTTGTTCATCTACTTGCACTTCCTCCAGTGGTACAACCATTGTCTCGTCAGATAAGCACTTTTTCAGATTTGAGACATGAAATACATTGTGAATCCCACTAAACGAGTCAGGTAGATCTAATCGATACTCCACTGGACCTATTATATCCAGAATCTCAAATGGCCCAACGTATCTCGAATTTAGCTTTCCTCTTTTACCAAATCAAACCACGCCCTTCCATGGTGAGACTTTTACTAAAACTTTATCGTCGACCTGAAACTCCAGAGGTTTTCGTCGCTTGTCTGCATAACTTTTCTGTCAGTCACCTGCTGCAGCCATACGGTTCTTTATTTGTATGATCTTCTTAGTAGTCTCGTGCACCAACTCGGAACCTGTTAGCTGACTATCACCAATTTCCGCCCAACAAACCGGTGATCTACACTTTCGCCCATACAACGCCTCAAATGACACTGCCTTAATTCTAGTGTGATAACTATTGTTGTAAGAAAATTCCACCAATGGTAGGTGAACTTCCCTGTTATTCCCGAAGTCAATCACACAAGCACGTAGCATGTCCTCCAATGTCTGAATAGTACGCTCGCTCTGCCCATCTGTTTGTGGATGAATAAGTAGTACTCATGTTTAGATGTATACCCAGAGATTTCTGTAACGACTACCAGAAATGTGATGTGAAACGAGCATCACGGTCAGAAATAATTGAGACCGGTACACCATGTATTGAAACTTTCTCCTTCAGATAAATTTAGGTTAACTTGTGCATTTTATCCACTTCCTTGGTTGCCAAGAAGTGTGCAGACTTAGTCAATCAATCTACGATCACCCATATCGTGTCACAACCAGTAGGTGTCCGGGGTAATTTGGTAATGAAGTCCGTAGAAATCTGTTCCCACTTCCACATAGGGATCTCAGGTTGTTATAGTAACCGAGATGGCTTCTGATATTCCACTTTAACTTTTGAACAGGTCAGGCAGTTGCCGACATATGTAGCTACGTCTGCTTTCATATTAGGCCACCAATAGTGCGCCTTCAGGTCATGATACATTTTTTCTTAACCATGATGTATAGAGTACTTAGACTTGTGAGCCTCACTCATAACCAAGTCCCTTAGGTTTCCATACAAAGGTACCCAAAGTCTGTCCATGAAATAATGAATTCCATCTGCTTTCATTTCAAACTGTTTGTCCCCACCCCGTAAAGATTCAGACCCAATGTTTTTCATTTTCAAGTCTTCTATCTGAGCTTCTCGTATTTATTCAGGCAAGTGAGTGCTAATCGTAAGCTGCAAAGCTCGCACTCATCGGGGATTAGCAGTTTCCTTTCTACTCAACGTGTTCGCGACCACATTTGACTTTCCTAGGTGATATTTGATAGCGCAATCATAATCGTCCAACAATTCCACCCAGCGTCTTTGCCTCATGTTCAACTCCTTCCGCTCAAACATATGCTGAAGACTCTTGTGATCGGTATAAATTATGCACTTGGTACCATACAAGTATTATCTCTAGATCTTTAAGGCAAAAACTATAGCACCCAGTTCCAAATCATGGGTGGTGTAGTTCTTCTCATGTACTTTTAGTTATGTCGAAGCATAGGCTGTAACCTTTTCACGTTGCATCAAGACACAACCAAGTCCTTGGATAGAAGCATCACAATAGACCCAAAGTCATCACTTTCCTCTGGTAATGCCAATATCGATGCGCTACACAATTTCTGTTTCAACAACTGAAAAGCAGACTCCTGACTATCATCCCATTTATACGTTGTCCCTTTATAAGTCAAGGCTGTAGGGGTTGAGCGTTCTTAGAAAATCCTTCAATGAAACGTTGGTAATATCCTGCCAGTCCAAGAAACTGTCGTATCTCACTAGGCGTACAGTTAACAATATGTATTCCTTTCTTTATTGCCTCAATCTTTGCTAGATCAACATGTATTCCTTTCTCGTTAACAATATGACCCAAAAATTGTACTTCACATATCTAGAAATCATAGTTGGAAAACTTGGCGTACAGTTACTCCTTTCTAAGTAATTCCAAGATTAGACGTAAGTGCTCTTCATGTTCTTCCTTTGTCC
The DNA here is from genome assembly GCA_025506505.1 of Flaveria sonorensis. Lineage (NCBI taxonomy): Eukaryota > Viridiplantae > Streptophyta > Magnoliopsida > Asterales > Asteraceae > Flaveria > Flaveria sonorensis. The sequence goes on from CM046437.1 coordinate 51,800,398, forward strand.
TTGAATAGATCAATATGTCATCGATGAAAACAATAATAAATTTATCAAGATAGGGTTTGCACACACGATTCATGAGGTCCATGAATACTTCAGGTACATTTGTCAACCCAACTGGCATGACCAAGAACTCATAATGACCATAACGTGTACGGAATGCAGTCTTCGAAATGTATTCCTCTCGGACTCTCAGTTGATGATAACCAGACCTCAAGTCAATCATAGAATAATAGCTCGATCCTTGAAGTTGATTAAGCAAATCATCTATACGAGGTAAAGGGTATTGATTCTTGATTGTAACCTTGTTCAATTCTCTGTAGTCGATGCAATTCTAAAAGTGCCATCCTTTTTCTTGACGAAGAGAACAGGTGCTCCCCAAGGTGATGAGCTCAGTCGAATAAACCCTTTATCCAACAGCTCTTGCAGTTGTGCAGATAGTTCCTGTAGTTCATTCGAAGCTAACCGGTAAGGTGCTCTCGCAATCAGAGTGGCTCCGGGAGTCAAATCAATCTGGAACTCAACTTGACGATGAGGTGGTAGTCCAGGCAGATCCTCTGGAAACACCTCCGGAAAGTTACGAACTATCAGAATATTCTCTATGTTCTTTTCCTCCGGTTGCTTGTCAGTTACAAGGGCTAATAAGGCTAAGTGACCTTTACGTAGCAACTTCTGTGCTTTCATGTATGATATGATGCCCATCACTGCACCACACCTATCACCTCTGACCGAGAGAATTTCTTCACCCATGGGAATTCGTATAATCTTCTCATGACATATGACTTCCGACTGCTTGTCGGAAAGCTAATCCATGCCTACGACTACATCAAAACTTCCAAGCGTAACAGGCATGAGGTCGATGTCAAAGGCATGACCAGCAAGTTCTATCTTGCAACCCTTAAGGATGTGTGTCACGTGAATCTATTTACCATTGGCTAATTCTACAATGTAACTAGATTCCAACAGAGAAGGCATATCACTTAAGAGGCTACTAAACTTAGTAGAGATAAAACTTCTCTCAGCTCCAGTGTCAAACAATACCGTAGCAAAATGATTGTTAACAAAAAATTTACCAGCAATAGTAGTAAGGTCGTTTAGAGCCTCACCTAAACCCATGACAAAGGCTCTCCCTTTAGCTCCACCATTGTTGCCACTGTTATTGTCACCATTGCCATTATTGTTGTTGTTGTTGTTGTTTCCACCATTTCCAGCACCATTCATATTTTTCTTCAATTGAGGATAATTCCTCTTATAGTGTACTTCCTTTTTCATATTCAAAGCAACCTTTTGGTGTTTCTTGGAATTGCTAAGGCTTCTTCATAAACTCACCAAGCCAATCCTTTGCTACGTGCCCAGTCTTACCACAACGCTGCATCAGATATTATCACACCTGCCAGTGTGGTGATAGTTGCATCGGTTACATTTGGGACATTTCCCCATATATCCACCTTGTCTCTAGGAGGAGGAGGATGACTGATTAAAGTTACGATTGTTGTCAAACTTCCTTTGCTGCTGTTGATGCTGATGCTGCTGAGTGTGCTGTTGTTGCTACTGATGTTGCTGAGATTGGCTGTTTGACGAAGATCCCTTATTGCCAGAGTTATTCCACTTGTGTTTATTGTCAGACAGGCTTGCCACAGCACCTTGTTTGGGTAGCTTTCCCTGCTCTACCACTTGGTCAGTAAGCTTGTGAGCCAATCGACTAACCTGCTGAATAGTAGGGAGGTTCACAGCAGTCACCATACTTTGTATCTCTGGAACCAATCCATGTATGTAATGCTCGATCCTTTTATGCATTTCATTAACCATTACTCGGCACAGTGTTGCCAACTCATGAGACCGTGTAGTATGTGCCTCAATCTCGGAACCTTGCATCTTCAGTTGCCAGAACTCAACTTCGAGCTTCTGCACTTCATTTCGGGGGCAATACTCCTCGGTCATCATCTCCTTGAACTCGACCCAAGGTAGGTCATTAGCCATCGCCTGACCCAGCATTTGCACCTGGGTATTCCACCAGGAGACGACTGCACCTTCAAGGGTTCTAGTTGGGTACTTCACTTGATCGGCTGGTGGACAGTTACATGTTGCGACGAATTCGGTCTTCTCAAACCATCGTACTAGTCCAACAGCTCCTTTAGTTCCACTGTAGGTATGAGGCTTGCAATGCATGAAGGAATTGTAAGTATAGGGTGGAGGTCCTGTTTTGACAAACCAAAACATTAGTTAAGTAGCCTAAACGAGCAACTAAGATACTAGTTAGACCACTTGTATCATTTACCTGCTGGCTGTCCAGTTTGGGCAGCAGCCACTGCCACCTGTACATGTTCATTAATCAGAGCGGCCAACTCAGTGGGGGTCATGTTTATAGCACCGATACCATGTCCACCGGCACCACGTCCACGGCCATGCCCACGTCTTCTACCGCATCCGTCCATATTTCACTTTACATTCACAAATACAATAATGAGTAATATCCAACATATTTATCTCATTGAAGTGCAGTAAATAATAAGAAATAATGAATTTGTCACAACCACAACATTTATAACCAAAATAATAAAAAAAGACAAATAAATTGTAAATGAGTCACAAAATATTCTATCAATGTCAGAATATTAGTTTTTAAGTTGGGTGGGAAACAACCCTTCCCACATAGGTTTCAAAAGAAAAGAAACACTATATAGTCCAAATCATATAAATGTAGAATCAATCCAGCACGTCAGATCCATCACTGTCCTCTTCCATCTTTGCTGGTTCTTCTTCCTCCGGGACTTCTTCCAGTTCTTCTTTAGATTCATCCTCTGGGTCTTTTTCAATAGGATCTTCCTCAGGTGCAGGGGCTTCGGCAATCTGAAGCGCCGCTAGCTGTGCCTCCAGATCAACAAATCTATGGTCGATCACTAAGTTGTGGTGCTCTTGAGCGTTCATGCGCTCAGTAAGTGCTACAACATTTCCTGCCAGGGTATGATGCCCACCAATGGCCATCGAGAGTTGTACTAGAAGCGTCTCTACCTGGAAACGCAACTGACGCATCTCATATCGTAATATGGAGTTCTCATCAGTGAGTCCTCTAATGCGCTGTCGCTCAGTGTCTAACGTAGCCACTATAGCTGCAATCGCCTTCTCGAGAAGGATGTCTAGGGAAGGAAGAGTAGGTGATGTAGAGGCTGTCGATGACCTAGTCCTAGGTCGGGTAGGAGCTACAGCTGGTACACACTCCCTGTAAACCATGCGGTGTATATAGGTAGGATAGAAGTTCCAGTTTCGCGGAGGATCACGCTCGGGTAATGCGAATGGTTGATCCCAATCCATCTCTTAAGAGGGGTAAGGATGTCGAGGCCAGTCTGATCCCCTATCAGGTACAGGAGAAGGAGGAGGTGACTTAGATCATGCATGTCTCTTGCCTAGAGCTTTTGATGACGATGCCATGCTGCGAGGTACGTGTTGTGTATGCCAATGGGTATACAGTAAGGAATAAGTAACGAGTACCTAACAAACTGCGCGGTTATAGTCTAGCGTGTATGCAACCTAGTTCCCTATAACCAATGTCTTTAATACCAATCTGTCACACCCTTAAAATCCACATGCGGGGTTTTACCGCGAGGTGAGTGAACAAACCAGGATCTTAGTCATTAGTTGCTTAGAACGACTCTAGATGCAACATTTAAACAGATCAAAGTTTAAAACTTTAAAATATTTGCGAAAGCATTTTATAAGTAACCCAAACACAAGGAACTAAAGGTAAACTGCGCAAAACATGCGCCCAAACCAAAGTACAAAAGTAAATGCTAAACTAAAAGTAAACAATGTTTGAATAAAACATGCTTGACACGTGCGTGCTCCTATGGGCAGCTACAAGAAATGACCTAAGAAAAGCATACTAAAAGTGTCAACACAATGGTTGGTGAGTTCAAGAGTTTGTGTTAATCATAAATCAGTACAGTTGTAAAAGATAAGAAGTGCATTGAAATAGATAGCTAGTCTATATTCATAAGTAGTAACCATATCGAAGCTGACTATGTTAGTTGTTTGCCTCCCGTCACGACATACCAGGTCGTGACGCTGTTAGTAGTTTAGGACAATATTGCACCCGTTTGACCTCGAGTCGCACAGGTGGGGCTTGTCAGACCCAGTAGTACTACCCAAGATTTCCCGCCATATACCAATATTAACGATCCGAAAGTGTGAGGACTTCCATGGTATAACCCACTATGTTACACTATACATAACTTAATATAATAAAGCGTTTATAAACCATTATCCTATCTCCCCTAATAGAGAGTGTTTAAGAAAGTGGAGCATGAACTCACCTGCTACGCAAACGAACAATAGTAAAAGCTAACAGTGAGTTGAAAGACAACCTTCAGAGGTCACCTAGAACACGCAAGTACATAAGTACGTGTACACAGAATCTTTAACAACCCTAAGTGCTAAATAAACACATTGACTCAAGGTTTTGGAAAACAAGACACATTAGACCCAGTTGACCCGTTTGTCCCGTTGGTGACATGTCAAATTAATTTCTTGTTTGTTCAAACATAACAACCAATAATTCAACAAACCATTCCAAATTACCATTCAAGTTATTCTCATAAGCCACATTGTAACACGTAAGGCTTATCATGTTTTTCATGATAAATTAGGTTATCATACAACGCACGTAATCCAATTCATCATACAACACAGATTCTAATTTATATTCCTTTAAAATGCACATTGTGTTTAGTCACTCACAACGTGCCATGTGAAGCCACTCACAGCTTCACACTCTAAACCCTGCCAATCCTACAAAGTAGGGGCCTCAGATTCGCACGCGTGTATGATACCCATCAGCAATATACCACATGTAACCCATGCAAGTAAGACATTAACATTATAATAATTGATAATGACAATTCATCCTCACATATAACATGTATACTTGCACATTTTCAAAGAAAGCCCATATGTCCCCATAGTTGCACCAACTAATTATATGACCCAATCATTATAATCCAACACATTAAACATCATCCAGAAACATTCTAACAAGATCCTAATATCATAAACAAGTCTAACTCACAATATCCAATGATCTTCAAAATTAAAGTTTCCCTTTTGGGAAAGTGATATCCTAAAATCAATCTAGCACCCAATTCATTCATGAATTCATCAACATCATACCTAATCAAGTCCATGCTATCATCTAGACATGACCAACATTATCAAGTCACCATAATTCACAAATCTCATATCCAAAAGTTTCTACTTATAGTAATGTATGAACTACATGATCAATTCATGGATTTCTTGCATAATAATCATAACCCAACATTCATACAACATCATTAACATCACAACATCATCAATCTATCATCAATTCATTAAGTTCATGCACAAAAGTTACTATTTTTAGTAAGGTATGAACAACGCATCTAAACCATGAATTTCTTGTATAATCCACGTAAACTAGCATCAATACAATCTAACTAACATCATACAATCGTCAAACAATCAAAAATTCAACATTCTAAGCAAGAATCAAACTAGGGTTCGACCAACCCAAGAAATCATGAAAAACTCATAAAAATCTTACCTTTAATCGCGTAATGGCCAAGAATTGAAATTGCTAACGTGTTGTAACCTTTGAAACTCGATCAAAATCAAAGCTTGATTGTTGTTCTTGGGTTGAAATCACAATGTGTGTGTGTGTATGGTGATGGTTGCGGCCGAAAGGGTGGGGAGGGATTAGGGTTAGGTTTAATTTTGTTAAGTTTTATTTTAATTTAATTACACTTAAGCCCCATTGTTTATATTTTATAAAAATAACCTTTTAAACAGTTTTTAAAATGTTTTAACTACTAAACACCAAGTATTATTAACCAACAACAATAGTCATGTATATTTTTTATTAATAACAAAACACATGAATTATAAATAATACGTTGACACGTTACGAGATAAAATTCACAAATAATATTTAAAATCTCTAAACCACATAAGCACAACTTAATAATCACTTTATTAGTTAAATTGGTGTCTGATATTGCTAATTATTATTATTAAGTCACCAACGTTCATTGACAACTAGTGTGTGCTCACGACATGTGTATGCAAGACCTAACGGAACTAATGGAGTTTGGTAACGGAAAATTACCGGATGTCACATTATTGATCATGTAACTCACTCAAATATAAATTTTAGGAAGGGTAATATTGTCACACCCTCAAAATCTACATGCAGGGTTTTACCGCGAAGAGTGTGAACAAACTAGAATCCAAGTCATTAGTTATTCAGAATGACTCTATATGTAATATTTAAAAACAATGCAGAGTTTAAACTATAAAACATTGCGGAAGCGTTTAGTAACTATTTCAAACCCAAAGAATTAAAATGTAAAACACGCACCCAAAATATTATTTGCAAGTATGCATTAAAAACCAAATGTATACCAATGAGTGTTCAAAAGCATGATCGACTCGTGAGTGTTCCTAGATGCGGCTGCTAATATCAACATGAGAAAAGCATACTAAAAGTTTCAACAAGATGGTTGGTGAGTTCAAGAGTTTGCGTTTAACATAAATAATAAAACCTGTATTATTAATCAACATTAATAATCATACATTCCAATTGGCAACAATACACTCAAATCATATTTCATAAGTCGTCACACTATAAAACAAAATTCTCAAATAATATTTAAAATTTATAAATCACATAACCACATATTAATAATCAAAATTATTAATCAAGTTATTATTTGTTATCTAATGTTAATTATTATTATGTCACTAACGTTTAACGTCAACTAGTGTGTGCTCACGACACGTGTATACACGACTTAACAGAACTAACGGAGTTTGGTAACGGAAAATTACCAGATGTCATATTATTCCCGTGTTGAAAGAATTTTCATCGCGTGATCGGTTCAAAATGGATCGATCTGTGTTGATATCATAATGCAATAATCAATTCAAACACAAAGTAATCAAACACATGCAATTACATCAAAAAAGTCAGATTTCATTTATAGCAAATGCACATGATACAATGTGTAAGCGTTTCAGTTTGTTCAGTTCTAATTGTTTTTCTCTAAGGTGTTTTGTCTATCCTTAGATCTCTGTCTCTTTAGATCTCTCTTTCTCGGATGACTCTTTTTCTCACCTTTCTATGACTCTTTTTGAACTCGTCTATATCTCTACTTTTTTATCTCTCTTTTATGACACTTTGAACTCTTTTACACAATACATAAACTATCATATTTATACTATCAAAGAAACACGAAGAACATATATTTACAAAATAAATCCCTATTGTAAGAACCTCAGAAGTTAAAAGACTGATGCAACCAAAGGATACCAAAACAGCCAAGTCTTCCAACATGCACTTCGGAACAAAGGTGAACTAGCTTCGGAAGCTTTTACATACTCAAAAATATGCTATGTGTAAAATCTTCCGAAGCCAAAGTTCAGAAGAAACTGCTGCGGAAGCTTTACACTTAACTTGGAAAATATTCTAAGTGTAAAGTCTTCCGAAGCCAAAGACTCAACTCTTCCTAAGTTAAAGATGAAGTCTTCCGAAGCTTCAAAGACAAAGTCTTCCAAAGCTGCCTACAAGACAAGACTGATTTCTTCTGAAGAGAGAGAAAAGATTCCTTTTCCATCAACTATATCATAAAGCAACCTACTTTCCACTGCATGTACTGGTAGTTCACCTGTTATCACTAGTTGGTGAAACTTCCATACTTTATGATAAAGTAGATAAGGACTTCGCCTGCAAGTTTCTTCTTTTGTTCCTTTTGGCTTTTTGTAATAGGAAAAGTCAGTGAGCTATGGCATGTCATAGTCACTAGTCAAAAGGCAATCTGCCTTTTGACTTTAGATTGATCTTGTTGTCTAGATTAGTTACTTCCAACTGTCTTTTTGCATATTGACGGTTGTAGGATGTAGCATAAATAGTCTCCGGTTCTTGCACATAAAATATACTTGTACAACACTTGTAATAGAACTAGAGAGTGATATACAACTTCCTTAAAAACTTAACCTTGTGTTCTTGTTCTTGTTCTTAAATAGTTTTACTTGTGTTTGTCTTGTATCTTCAGTAAAAGTTTACAGTTCCTTGTTTGAACTGTTAAGTGATCTTAAGATCCTCCTAAGTGTGTTAACTAAGTGCAAGCTTAAGTACCCTTTAACAGTCCTACAACTGGTATCAGAGCATTCCAGGCTCTTGATTGTAAGATCTTACCATCTTCAAATCCTCTTAGTTACACACATCACTTAACTCTTCAAATGGCAGCTATCTCCAAGGCTGATATGGAAACTGGAACTATGACAAAGTCCCTACTGATCACTCCTGAGGATTTTAACACTTTGTGTCAAAGAATGGAAGGCTTTATCAAGTCTCAAGATTTCAGGATATAGGAGGCTATTGTCAATGGACCTCATGTACCATGCACCTCTTCAGCTACTGCTACTGGTGGCATGATACCAAAGGAAAGTCCTGACTTTTCTGATGAAGACTAGAAAAGAATACACATTGATCAGAAAGCCTTGATAGCCCTCCAAACTGCTCTTCCAAACTCCATCTACAGAGGTTTCAAGCAGTGCAAGACTGCTAAACAGCTATGGGATGCACTAAAACTGATGTATGAGGGTTCAAATGAAGCCAAGGAGAACAAGAAGGATCTCTTGAAGCAGCAGTTTGAAAACATCACCTTCAAGACAGGTGAAACCATGACTGAACAATACTTTAGGTATGTTGAGATTGTGGATACTCTGGCTGATGTTGGGGTAACTATTGAGAGCTACATCCAAGGAAGTCCCTTCCAAGAGACAAGTTCTTCTCAAACTTTTGTCTCTACTGATGAAAGTTCAGGAAACTTTCTTTTCACTCTTGAAGACCTGGACTGTATCCATCCAGATGATCTGGAGTACATGGAGATAGTCCAGCAGATGTCTCTTCTTACTCACATAGCCTAGAAGTTCTACAAGAGGACTGGGAGAAGGTTTCCTAGCAATGCAGCCAGTGGCAAGTTTGGGTTGGACAAGAGCAAAGTCAAGTGTTACAATTGTAACCAAATGGGACACTTTGCTGGAGAATGCAAGGCACCCAAGTCAATTGGTGGCCAAGCTTCATCCAGGCCAAACTACACTGAAGGAGGGCACCAGAATGAGAAGCCAAGACAGCAAGCTGCAGTTGATGTTAAAGAAGGAGGCTTTGACTGGAGCTTTCAAGCAGAAGATGCATCTTCAAATCAAGCACTCATGGCTGACCATGATAAAGCCAAGGTACTTGAACATCTTTGCTCTCCTGAATGTATTGCTAAAGTAAATAGATACAGGTCCTACAACTTGGAAATGAGATCTGACATTGAGTCTTTAAATATTTTAAAAGCTGATTTTAAAAGAGATGAAAATTACTATAAACTTAAGATAGAAGATCTAAAGAAAACAGTTTCAACTTTTAAACATGAGCAAACAAACTACAGGACTCAAATTAAGGACCTCATTACCAAGTTGATTGAATGCCAGACTGAGCTTGTGATCAGCAAAGCCAGGGCAGAAAAATGTGTTCTTGAAGAAGAGACCTTCAAGAACATAATATCCTCATCTCTGCATGTAAAAGTGTGTTATCAGAATAAGCAGGGACTGGGATCTAGTGAGATAGCTCCTTTACACACTCTACTATTAGTTAGATCTCCAAGGTGTGGAACTGGTCAAGATGAGCTGCCATCCATAGACCCCGGTAATGAAGAGGATGAAGAGGAGATGGTGAGGGATGACTCTGAAGTAAGTGAAAAGAGTCAATCCAAAAAGGGTCACCATGCTCCTGAGGAGGAGAAAGGATCTGGTTTGAGTAAGTCCAAGAGAGAGAACTTGATCAGAAGAGCAAAAAGAAGATCAAGGAAAGCTCAAGACATCAAGGCCACTTTTGACCCCAAGCAGAAACAAGTATTTATCTCTGCAGGGTTTGAGGTGGTGAAAGCTGAAGATTCTGCCAAGAACTCCTGTTCCAAGAGTTCTACTTCAGCTTCAACTCACTCCAGCTGCAACAAGAAGACTGATCAGCTGTGCGTCACTGCTACATAGCCTGAACCATCCATTTCAAAGAGCAAGCTTCACCCTAAGAAGCCTGCTGCATCATTTGAAAAGGTGAAGAGGGAAAAGGAAAATGTTTAAACTCAGTCTTCTTTAGGAAAGAAGGCTCTCAGAAAGAAAAATTTGGATTGTGTTATATGTGATAGTACTTCACATATGGCTAAGGATTGTCAATACAATCCCAAGAGTCCTATCCACATGATCAAGAAGAAAACTTCTGAGAAGAAGAAGAAACAAACAGCTTTGGAAAGAAAATCTGTTTCCTTCGGAAGCTCCAAAATGAAGAAGAAGGCAAGTAAGAAATTACCTTCGGAAGAAAATTTGGTCTCGGAAGAAAGGAATGCTTCCGAAGTACTGAAGCTTGCTGCAGTGAAGGTCAAGCCCAATCTTGCAAAGGTGGTGTGGAAGATGAAGGAAGACCTTGAGACTGAAAGCTCCTCTTCAGCAACAGCAAATGATCCTCAAAACCTGAACATAGGATCACTTACTGTTTCATTGCCTTCATCTGAATTTTATAAGCCCAAGACCAATGAGGCTTGGGTTTCAAAATGTAACTAAATTATCTCTTTTCGTGCAGGGATAGCTAAAGACTAACAAAAATGTTTGGATCATTGACAGTGGCTGCTCCAGGCACATGACTGGTAATGAGTCCTTACTTCAAAGCTTTGAAAGATTTGATGGAGGACCAGTTGCCTTTGGAGGAGATGCAGGAGGTTACATTACTGGAAGGGGCAAGGTTACAAATGGTAAGCACAGTATTGAGAAGGTAAACTTTGTTAAAGAGCTTGGATACAATTTTTTGAGTGTGTCCCAATTTTGTGACCAAAAACATCAGATGCTCTTTACTGAGCATGAATGCATTGTTCTGAAGCCTGGGGTTGACATTCTTCAAGAGCACATTCTGGTCAGAGCCCCCAGGAGAGGGAACATGTACAAGATGGATCTACATGAAACATCTCCCTCTAGAGAAGTTTCTTGCTTTCTTTCTAAAGCCAATAATGATGAGTCTTTCCTCTAGCATAAAAGAATATGCCATGTAAACTTTAAGAACATGAATAAACTGATTAAGAATGATTTGGTAATTGGAATGCCAAAGAAAGAGTTTACAAGTGATGACCACTGTGTTGTATGCCTGAAAGGGTAGAAATACAAAGTGTCTCACAAGCCAAAGGAAATCAACTCTATCACTACTCCCCTACACTTGCTACATATCGATATGTTTAGCCCCACTAGTGTAATGCGTCTAGGAAGGACCTTTTATTGTTTAGTGATCATAGATGACTTCACAAGATTCACTTGGTTCTTCTTTCTTAGAACTAAGGATGAGACTCCTGAGATCTTGAAGAACTTCATTCTGAAAATTGAGAATCAATATGATCATACTGTCAAAATCATAAGATGTGATCAGGGAACAGAATTTAAAAACCAAATCCTTGATACATTTTGTGATGAAAAGGGTATTTCAAGACAATATAATGCTCACAGGACTCCTCAATCACCTTATTGAGGCTGCTAGAACCATGTTGTCTGACTCTAAACTGCCAATCACCTTCTAGGCAAAGGCTGTTAACACAGGCTGCTATGTGCATAACAGAGTTTTAGTAGTTAAGACTCATGATAAGACTCCTTATGAACTGTGGCACAAAAAGAAACCATTCATTGGTTTTCTCAGAACATTTGGATGTCCTTGCACCATCTTGAATACCAAAGATCAAATAGCCAAGTTTGTTGAGAAATCAGATGATGGACACTTTATTGGATACACTTCTCAAGCTAAGGCTTATAGAGTATACAATCTCAATACTAGGATCACTGAAGAGTCAACCAATGTGACTTTCAATGAACACACAACCTGGGTGAAAGGTTCTGGTCCGGATTGGCTGTTTGATCTTGATTTGGTTACCAACTGTTTTAACAAGTCTTGTGAGAATGTTTCAGGATATAAATATAACAGATCAGTAGAAGATCCTAATCAAAGATTTGAGCTGAGAAGACCAACCAAGAAGACTACTTTAGCTCCAGTGGTAACTAACTCTATAATTGAGGCTCCTATCAACACAAGCATGACAAATACTGCTGATTCATCTGAGATGCCTTCAAATTCCACCTTAGAGGCTCCAAATCCAGGTGAAGGAACTTCAAATGTAGGAGGAACTGGAGGTGGTGACAGTGATCAAGAATTTCTTGATACTGATAACCACTCCATTGAAGACAACATGAATGATGCCACACACTCATTGGATCAAGTTTCTCTTGATAAGTGTGCTGATGTGGTGGGAGACACCTCATTGCCTGATCAGAATTTCTCAAATTTAGATCTGTCTAACCAACTTGCTGTGATCCCTCAACTTCAGATCCACAAGTCACATCCCACCACAAACATCATTAGAAATGTTGACTCAGGGGTAAGAACAAGAGGACAAACTCATGACAGCTATGTTTGTCTAAATCCTTGTTTCTTATCCTAGATAGAGCCGAAGAAGGTTGATGAGGCTTTGAAGGATGTAAGCTGGATTGAAGTTATGCAAGATGAGTTGCTTTAAATCAAAAGATAGAAGGTGTGGAACTTATGCCCTCTTCCTCAAGGGAAAATTGTCATAGGAACCAAATGGGTATTCAGGAACAATAAGGATGATAGAGGGATTATCATCAAGAACAAGGCTAGACTGGTTGTCCAAGGATACACTTAAGAAGAAGGGATTGATTAAACTGATGTCGTTGTTCTAGTTGCAAGACTTGAAGCTGTAAGAATATTTCTGGCTTATACTGCATCCAAGGATTTCAAGGTCTACCAGCTTGATGTGAAGTGTACCTTTCTCTATGGGGTGATTGATGAAGAAGTTTATATTAAACAACCACCTGGCTTTGCAGACCCAGATCATCCTGATTATGTCTGCAAGCTTGATAAAGCCCTTTATGGACTGCATCAAGCTCCAAGAAAGTGGTATGAGACACTATCAACATATCTCTATCAACATGAATACAAAAGATGTACTATTGATGGGACTCTCTTCATCAAAGAGACAGGGAATGACACATTGCTAGTTCAGATATATGTAGATGACATCATCTTTGGTTTAACTAATCCAAAGCTCTGCAAAGACTTTGAGATGCTGATGAAAAATAGATTTGAAATGAGTGCCATGGGGAAACTCAATTTCTTTCTAGGAATTCAAGTGAAGCAGGTTGAAGATGCCATCTTCATCAACCAGTCATAGTATGTACAGGACATACTTACAAGATTCAAGATGACTGACTGTAAGGTTGCAAAGACATCCATAGCCAGGAACCACTCCCTTGGTGCTGATCTTAAGGGGGAGTGTGTTGATGAACATCTCTACAGGGCTATGATTGGGTCACTTATGTATCTTACTGCTAGCAGGCCTGATATCATGTTTGCCACATGCATATGTGCAAGATATCAAGCCAACCCCAAGATGTCACACGTAATCACTGTCAAAAGGATTCTTAGATATCTCAAAGGTGCTCCAAATCTAGGCCTTTAGTATCCAAAGAATTCAGACTTTAATCTGTATGCTTATACAGATAGTGATTATGGTGGCTGCAACATGACTGCAAAGTACACAACTGGGGGTGTCAGTTCCTGGGTGGAAGGATAGTCTCTTGGCAATACAAGAAGCAATCCTGTGTGTCTGCATCAACTGCTGAAGCTGAATACATTGCTGCTGCCAGCTGCTGTGCTCAAGTGCTTTGGATTCAGAATCAGATGCTAGACTATGGGTTCAATTTCAAAGAGACTCCCATCCACATAGACAACAACAGTGCCATCTCTATTACAGAGAATCCTGTGCAGCACTCAAGGACCAAACACATCAATATCAGGTATCATCTGATTAGAGATAATTTTGAAAAAGGTTTGATAAAACTAATCAAAGTTAACACAAATGAACAATATGCTGATCTTTTCATAAAAGCTTTTGATGAACATAGATTTAAATATCTTGTATCAGCTATTGGGATGATTAACTTTGAATAGATTTTTCTTAATAACTTAATCAACATTATTTCTTAAAACTATGTGTCCTAGGTTGTCTATTAGATCACTTCATAAGCCCAGTTCTCTTTGGATGAAAACAAAACTTTTAACTGATATTCCTTAGAATGATGGAAATTTACCTTCGGAAGAAGTAAAAATTACCTTCGGAAGAAACTTATGTCTCTAAACCATTTAATAGTCAATCTGAGATTTACCTTCGGAAGAAATTTTTTTGAATCTTTCGAAGCTTAAGTTTATTATAAACTATTTAGTGCAATTTTAAGAACAAATCTCTTCCGAAAGCAATTTAGTCTCGGAAGACTTAATCATTTATTCCGAAGCCAAATTTTCAAAATTCTTGGGGATATCTTCCGAAGCATAATTTACCTTCGGAAGCTTTGTTGCAAAGCTTCCGATGCCAAAATTGCCTTCGGTAGTTTTACATCTTCCAAGAAAACTAACTTTTTGGGTGCCTTTTTCAAAAGTAGGACCCATTTACGGATTTCAAAGTTTATCTTTTGCATTAACTTTGTCTCAAATCCAGACTATATCTTTCCAAACGGTTCTAGTTCATCTCACTTCTCTCATTGTTCCTTACCCTAAAATTACCCCCAAATTTCATCTTCTTCTTCCTTTCTTCACCACAAAGCTTCCTCAAATGGCTAATCTTGATCGTCGCAACGAGCCAGATTTCACCATGCACCTACATAGGAAACACAATCAAGTTGCCCTGTTAAACTCTGAGAAGGGTCCAAGGTTTTCAGACGTGTGTTGGTATCTTTCTTTGTCTCATTACTTCACCTCCCTTACAATCGATCCTCCTCTCTATGATGCTTAGTTGCTTGAGTTCTAGCGGACCTGTCAAGAGGTCTCCATGGACGGGGAGAAGGCACTGTCTGCCACAGTGCAGGGAGGATGATTTTCATCACTCCAGCTATTATAAACACCCATTTGCAGCTGGATGATGAAGCAAGTGAGTTGTCCTTTCCAAAAGCTGCTGTCAACCAATCCTTTGCGTAGATAGGCTACGAAGGTGACTTTTCGGTCCAGACCTTCAGGAAGGGGAAGGTCTCATTCCAATGGAAATACCTCCTCCATGTAGTCATACATAGCTTATCTAATAAGCATGGGGGATGGGATTAGATTCCAGAAGATCTTTCCTTCATTGTCCATGGGATGGTACAAGGGGTCAAATTCAGGTACTCTCAATTCGTATTTACAAACTTACTTTCAAATATGGACTCCTTAGAGTATTACATGTTCCCCCGGTATGTTCAAGAAATTCTCAACTATGAAATGGGACCACAGTTAAAGGGAATAGGTAATATTCTTAAACTTGCACACATGAGGCCCGGCATTTTCAAGATTTTGAAAAAGCCAACTGTCGGCTTCTCAGGGGTAGAAACAACCCTTGTCCCAAAAATGTTTGAGCTCATTGCTCAGGGTGACATCCTAGCAGCACCAGCTAGTGATGAACCAACACCTTCTACCTCTCACCCACCTCAAACATAGCCTTTCATCACCATCACCTACAAAAGAAAACACAAACGAACCCCTGCACTTGCTACTGAGCATGTGCAGGCCTCCATATCACAACCCATACTGGAGGAAGTGGAATCTTGAGATCCCACTTCCCCTGAGGAGCAGACCACTCCCATCTTTCAAACAATCAGTGCTGAGGTTCCTCATGCTTAGCCTGATAAGCTCATAACTCCACAAATAGCCTTAAGCCATCACTCTGAGTCTCAACACTCTAGTGATCAACCTTTAGGGGAAAGCTACCATCCCTAGCCTCTTGATCTCAACCGCCCCATACCCAGCCTTGACTTCTACTCTGATGATGATTTGGGCTTCAGTGAGTACCATGAATCTCTCCTTTCTTCCCACACTCAAGAACAGATGAGTACTCCTGCTTCACCTATCTCTAGCCCACATCAGCAAACTCCTGCTGAGGTGGATCCTCCTAAACTTATTCAGGAAATCCATACGGCATAGGCTATTACTTTTGCAAGTGATAACATCACTGAGACCTCTCCCATAGCAACCCAGCCTCTTAACACTTGAGGAAGAAGACTTAGGTCCAATTCTCTCATCCCTAATGATTCTTCATCTGAAGATGAGGGGAATCTGCAACAAAAGGTGCACAAATTGTCACATCTTTGCACCTATTTTGTTTCAAATATCGCTCACCTAGAATCTCTGGTGACTATCTTACTGAAGAGGGTCAATGACCAGCAACTTGAGATCACCGATCTCAAGAGCAAGCTAGTTGAGAGACCAATGAGACCAACTCATCCAGGTCCACAAGAACCTATGGATGTCATGGATCAATCTCCAAGCTCACTTATGCAAGAGGGTGATGCTACCAAATAGGGGGAGAAAATTCTGACAATCACAGAACCTGGGAGTTCCTCTTAGAGTATGGACATAGAAGACTCACCATCCTCTCTTGTAGTTGTCCATACTCAGCAACCTCCTCTAGACAGTGATCTAGAACTGCTCATTCAACAACTGTTTAAGGAGGGAGTACCAAGAGCAATGTCTGCCCCATCTAAGAACCCAATCTAGGGTTGGGGGTATGATAGTGATAGGAAAGCTCTTGTGATCTCTAGAGCTCAGAGTCAACAAGAAATTCTCAACATCTCCACCCTAAGTTTCTATGAGAGTATAAACTTGGTGGATCTGCCCCTTGTCAACCCAAGCAACAATAGACAAGCAGCAAGATTGGCTGAAAGGATCCAAGATAAGGTGTTAGAGGAGTTCAGACTGAGATCAAAATTATATAGACAGAGGCTAGCAAGTGAGATATTTGGTTAACTGGATGTTGAGATGGACCCGGAGATTAGCTTCGAAGGGAAAACTATGACTGAAGGCCCAGAGGTTGAACTTGTGACCCTTGAGATAGGATCTCCTTCTACACCCATTACCCTCAGTGAAACACCAGCTAGTGATGGTGCTTCACAACCTCTCTCTGGCCAGAGCTTGACAACTGAACTAAGCAATAAAGGCCAAAGCTCTCTTCAGCCTGAGTCACCAAGGCCTGTGGTTGACAAAGGTAAAAGGAAATTAACTCCTGAGGAGATTGAAGAAGAGAAGAGAGAGAGGAAGAGGAAGCTGAGGGGAGAGAGTTCAAGTGGTTCCCCAAGATTTATGGAACTTGCATTAAGGGCTGCCCCCAGGCTGAACACTCAGGAAGATGAGTTAAGGGCAGCCAGGCTAAACTACCTGGGAACCAAAAATTACAATATAGATGAACTCATCTCTCTCCCCTTAGATGAGCTGAATGAATTGGCTGACATTGAGTTGTCAAAAGAAAGGAAGGAAGCAGAGGATGCTGCTTTGACCCTCAAGCACAAGGAAGAAATGATACTGAAAAGACTCTACAAGAAACTTCCTGTCCTCTCCCCAATTCAAGAAAGTCTTGAGTCAGAGACTGTGGCCTCTAAACAACCTCACGTAGTTGATGAAGAAGAAAGATTAAAGATGATAAACTATCTGATTGCCACAGGTCTCTATTAGGCATCTCTACTTCTTTCCCTGCCTCATGAGTATATATTGTTTGACTATAACAAGCAGCTAGAAGAGCAAGCCAAAAAGGATAGGCAAGTTGCTAGGAAAAGGCAGAGGGAAGAAGCTGCAAAAGCAAGAGCCATCATCTAAAAAAATCAGAAAGAGTCAGCTGATAGGCAGAGGATGATAAGCTTCTTAAAACTGTATGGGTTCTCCAGAAGGAGGTTTGGTCCTCTGTCTCTATCCACAATAGATGAGCATATAAGGGTGATCAAGCAGAAGATAAAGAAGGGAGAACTGGTGGACTTGCATTCTCTATGTCAAGCTCAACCTGAAGTTGAGGTGAAGGTTGAACCTACAGAGACAACACAACCTGCACCTGGAGCTGCATATCAGCCAACTTTATTTTCTGACCCATAGCAGGGTTCTTCTCCCTCTCCTTCTGAAACTAGGAGAGAGGAGATCCTAACTGAGAGGGATTCCACTGAACAACCTGGCACTGAAGACCAACCCTCTCAGTTAAAATTATCAGGGAGGAAAAAGAGGATGGCCAAAAGAAGATCCTCTTCAAAGAAGAAAAAAACAAAGGCATCCTCCTCCCAACCTCAAGATGAGTCAGAACATCCTGAGGAAGTGCATGAAGAGGCCTCTCAACCAATTCTAATCATAGTAGAGCATTTTCCCATTAGAAGACAAATTCTATCCTGGACATTTGTTGAAGATCTAGACAGATGGTATGTCACTAGAGATCAAGGAGAACAACATGTCTACTTCACAAATGACATGCCTGAACTCCCTCTATATGATCTCTATGACATGAGAAGGTACTTCATGAGTCTGAAGAATCCAGAACTGCTAATGAAGAAAGGAATTCCGAAGATCCTCATGTAGACTATCCAAGTCTAAAGAACCTCTCTGTTTTGGTAGCATCAGCCTAGGGGGAGTTTGTAGGAACCTCTGAAGTTAAAAGGCTGAGGCAACCAAAGGATGCCAAAACAACCAAGTCTTCCAACATGCACTTCGAAACAAAGGTGAACTAGCTTCGAAAGCTTTTACACACTCAGAAATATGCTAAGTGTAAAATCATCCAAAGCCAAAGTTTAGAAGAAACTGATGCGGAAGCTTTACACTTAACATGGAAAATATTCTAAGTGTAATGTCTTCTGAAGCCAAAGATTCAACTGTTCCGAAGTTAAAGATGAAGTCTTCCAAAGCTTCAAAGACAAAGTCTTCCAAAGCTGCCTACAAGACAAGACTGATTTCTTCTGAAGAGAGAGAAAAGATTCCTTTTTCATTAACTTTATCATAAAGCAACGTACTTTCCACTGCATGCTCTGGTAGTTCACTTTCTATCACTAGTCGGTGAAACTTCCATACTTTATGATAAAGTAGATAAGGTCTTCGCCTGCAAGTTTCTCCTTCTGTTCCTTTTGACTTTTTGTAATAGGAAAAGTTAGTGTGCTATGGCATGTCATAGTCACTAGTCAAAAGGGAATCTGCCTTTTGACTTTAGATTGATCTTGTTGTCTAGATTAGTCACTTCCAACTGTCTTTTTGCATATTGACGGTTGTAGGATGTAGTATAAATAGTCTCTGGTTCTTGCACTTAAAATATAATTGTACAACTCTTGTAATAGAACTAAAGAGCAATATATAACTTCCTTGAAAACTTAATTTTGTGTTCTTGTTCTTGTTCTTAAACAGTTTTACTTGTGTTTGTCTTGTATCTTCAGTAAAAGTTTACAGTTCCCTATTTGAACTGTTAAGTGATCTTAAGATCCTCCTAAGTGTGTTAACTAAGTGCATGCCTAAGTACCCTTTAACGGTCCTGCACCTATACTATGACAAAACGCAAAATACAAAATGTTAATCTTTTAAGAGCTCTAACAATACTCCACCTAAGATTTACATTGTCTTCAATCCAACATGAACTCTTTGGTTCATCTTAATCTTTTAAGAGCTCTAACAATTCTCCACCTAAGATTTACATTGTCTTCAATCCAACATGAACTCTTTGGTTCATCTTTGATCTTGAACATGAGCTTCCCTTTGTAGAGTTCCAATTCTCTCAAAGCCTTCTTGATTGCAGACTTGAACTTCTTTCAAAGATTCTATAATTTGCTCAGCGTTCACGTTCTCCGAAAGGACTATAGCATTTTTGATCTTTAACCTTCATCTAACACATGAATAGGAATAGCTTTCATAACCTCGAGTGAAGACTCCTTGGAAATCACATTCTCTTATACTATATATCACAAAGATTAACAGGTAAAACTCAAATGTTGAATGAATGAATGTATCGGGTATGAGAATGTGTAAATCAGAGTGTTTGTGTTTGTGAATGAATGAATGAGAACTACAAGTGTTGAATATATATGTGTACAAATTCTTAGGCACATGAGCACTGTTAAGACATATGAGGCTAAATTTCACACCAAGTCTTTAGACGCATGAGCACTGTGAAAGCACATTTGGATGACACACATGAGCACTGTTCAGATGCTCGAGCATTGTTTAGGCGCTTGGGCACTGTTTAGGCACATAAGACTTAATGAAATGCTTATTACTTAATCATCACCTTCAAACTTCTAACCACATTGGAAAGTCTGACTGTTCAAGCGCATGAGCATATGTTAATACGCCCAACACTTAAACATTTTCAGTAACATGAGAACTGTTTAGGCTTATGGACTAGAGCAAAACGCCCACACATGTACAAATTTCTGAAATTCACAATACTCCTGATTTGTACTTTTGAGTACTATTCAGGCGCATGAGAAACCTTCCATGAGTCTGACACTTGAAATTTTCACAACATCATCTAAACACTGTTTATTCTCATTAACACTGTTTATGCACATTATCTCAACACTTAGTCAAATTTTTGACTATCACTCAAAATGATCATTAATTACCCTCAATTACATATCATGTGAAATTCAAATTTTTTTATTTGTGAAGATGAATTTTCAAATTAAACACCAATTAAGCACATTTTCAAAATCTACTTTGAATCAAATTTTTATTTTTCAAACAGTTTCCCGTCATTTTAGTCTTTATTTTAATACTTTTCAAATAATCTCATTTTGTTTGCAAGAAGCTTTTCCATTAATTTTGAATTATTTTCAGGTTCATTTTTACATAATATCAAACACACACATGCTTGAATTTTAGCTTCATCCTTTTCATCCAAAACACTTTATTTTTTATTTCTTTTTCACATTTTGACACTTGTCATTGATTTTCTCACATTTACATTTTTACTCCACATAAACTTTTATGTTCTCAAACTTAGAAGTTTCTTTTATTTTGCAAGTAGAGCAAACTAATAATTATCAACATGCCTGCACACAGAAAATGATGCAAAATTAAAGCAGAAGAAAAATCTACAATATACATTTGAATCACATGCCTACAGTGAGATCATATTAGTTAAGATCAGCATATTAAAAGAAAATAACTGGTGAATAGTCATAGACAATTATTAAATCCTGATCAAGTGTGTTCCAGGTCATTATTTCTGCAGCAAAGGAGACACAAGATCTAAGGACAGAAAATTAGTGCTTTTGGAAAGATAATCAGCACACATAACTTTTCAATTCTTGGATTGATTATGGTACGATTAGATATGACATTATGCAAGCCACACTTGATGCAAAAAGATGCCAACATGCATAACCCAAACATGAGATCTGGTTATAAGTATATGTCAGGTTAAAAAGTTAAGAAAAGTGTTTTTTTGCATATCTTGACGAGGGTTGACTTACAACAAAGGATATCTCGTCACTTCAGGTCTATGATGACTCAAAACAGAGAAGTGAATATATGCTTTAAATAATTAGAGCTCAATGGTTATTCATATCACCACCAGGTGTGAGTTTATGACTTTACAAGCAATCAACTTGAGAAGTCAACACTACTCATTGGTACTAAAATGGATGAACATGAATGCATGATTGATTTAGTTTGATCACAAGAATTTACTTTTTCAGTATAATTGCATGAGCTTACCTGTACATCATATTTGATCACGTCAGACTTTAGTAGCGAGTGAAGTATGCAACTGATCAAAACTAATGTATCTATTATTTCTTAAAAATTGCAAAGACAGATTCAGTCCTAGATACCTAACTAACAAAAAAAACTCTATTTTTGTGTTTTTGTTTTATACTTTTCTCTTTTGATTTTGCAATTTTCTATTTTTGTATTTGCTTTTTCATTTTCTATTTAACATGCACACATAGTATATATACAATCAGGCAGTTAACTTTGATAGTTTCTCTATATTCATGATTAAGCTAAGGGAGGGTTCTTACCATTTTTTATGAATCAGACAACTGAAATACTCAAAAACCAGTTTTAAACATGGTTAATAAGTCCAATTGACTCAACTAAATACCCAAACCTATCTAGTAAAAAGGCTTTTGTAAATAGGTCAGTTAACTGTTTTTCAGTTGTTATTTGAATCAAAATGATTAAACCTTTTTAGAGTTATCTTTGAGAAAATGATATCGAATTTCGATATGCTTTGTTTTTTAGTGTTGGTCGGGATTAGCTGTAATAAACATAGCAATAGTGTTATCAATGTAAAGAGGAGTTTTAAGAAAATTGATCTCGTAATCCAGCAGTTGGTTTTGTAACCAAAGGATTTGAGAACATCATGCTAAAGCAGCTATGTACTCAGCTTCTGAGGTTGAAACGGAGATATTTGTTTGTTTCTTACATTGCCACGAGACTAATTTGGGACCTAAAAACTAACAACCACCCGTCGTAGATTGACGATCTTGGCAACATCCTCCATAATCACTCTCTGTATATCCATGTAACTCGAAGTTTCCTTCATAAGGATACCACAGCCCTAAAGTCGGTTTTCCTTTGAGATACCTGAATATTCATTTAATAGCGATTAGGTGAGATTCCTTTGGGTCAGATTGGTACCTGGCACAGACACAAACAACATACATTATATCTGGTCTAGATGCAGTAAGATACATCAAAGATATGATTATAGATCTGTATAGAGTTTGGCCAACTGATTTTCCTTTCGGATCAGGTTCAATCTTGGTATTTACGTCAGATGGAGTTCTGATAGATTGACAATCTTGCAGTTTAAATTTCTTCAAGATTTTTTCAACAAATTTCTCTTGATTGATAAAATTCTATCTGCAGACTGCTTCACTTGAAGTCCAAGGAAAAAGTTAATTCACCCATATAACTCATTTGGAAATGAGAATTCATGATTTCTTCAAATTCATTGCATAATTTTGGACTTGTAGAACCGAATATGATATCGTCAACATACACTTGAACACATAAAAGATCATCAGCATCCTTCTTTCTAAACAAAGTAGGATCAATTTTCCCTCGTGTGTATCCATGCTGGATCAAATGTTGTGATAACATTTCATACCAAATTCTAGGAGCTTGAAGTAGACCATACAATGCTTTACTAAGCTTGTACACATGATGAGGATATTCTGAATCTTCAAAACCTGGAGGTTGCTTGACATACACATCCTCAGTGATTGGTCCATACAAGAAAGCACCTTTAACGTCCATCTGATACACCTTGAATTTCATGAATGATGCATAAGCTAGGAGGACACGAATTGATTCAAGTCTTGCAACTGGAGCAAATACTTCATCATAATATATTCCTTCTTCTTGGGTGTAACCTTGTGCAACGAGTCTCACTTTGATGCGAACAACAATTTCCCGATCGTCTGATTTGTTTCTGAAGAACCATTTTGTGCCTATGGCATTTTCTCCTTCAGGTAAATCCACAAGCTTCAACACTTCTTGTTTGCGAAATTGCAATAACTCTTCTTGCATTGCCTCAATCCAACTATTGTCCTTTAATACTTCGGTGATGTTTTTAGGAACAATATGAGATAGAAAACATGAGTATAAGCAGAGGTTTACTTGTTCTGAATTACTTCTCGTCGTTCTCTCACTCAATGGACCGATAATCTGAGACGTTGGATGGTTCATGTGACTATGAGACGTAGTAATCTTATTTCCTTGAGCATTAACATCCAAAATAGATTGGTTCAAGTCGGAAAACTGATGCAATAAGTTCTAAGTATGTTGATTGAAATATGGAACTTGAGTCGATGAGTTGATAAAGTAATCAAGATTATCAGTAACAACTACATCATCAGAAATCGATGATGTTCCAAACTCAGGTTGTACAATTTCAGGACCATCATTAGGAATAGGTTATGAAACATTGGGATTTTCAGTCATGGAATGTTCTAATGCTTGTTGAGAGCTAGATTGATCATAAGATTCAGAACTGAATACAAGATCTTTAACAAAAAATAAGAATGGATAATCTAGGCTAGAATCATCCATATCATCAAAGTCAGAATCATCACTGAAAGATCCAAGATCTCCTTCTTGTTTCTTCTTCTCACATGTAGATTAAAACAAGTTGGAATTGAAAGTGTTTGACAAAGAATCTAAATCAAATAACCAAGCTGGACCATTTTCCACTGATGGAAAAGAGTTTTCAAGAAATTTAATGTTGAAAGTTTCAAGGATAACATTTGTCCTAGAGTTATAAAGTCTAAAAGCTTTTGAAACTGACGAATATCTAACGAAAAATTCTTCATCAAATTTTGCATCAAATTTTCCTAGCTGGTCATTTGAGTTTAAAATCAAAACAGGACAATCAAAAGATTTAAGAAAATCTATATTAGGTTTCCTGCCTAACATCAACTCATAAGGAGTTTTATGTTTATCTTTCACTAGCAATGTACGATTTTGTACAAAACACGCAGTGGATATGGCTTCATCCTAAAAAGTAATTGGAATCTTTGCATCAGCTAACATGGAACATGCAGCCTCAATCAAAGTTCTGTTTTTCCTTTCAGCAACTCCATTTTATTGTGGAGTTCAAAGAGCGCTGAACTGACGAGAAATTCTTTTTTCTGCACAAAACCTGTCAACATTAGCATTTTTAAATTCCGTTCCATTATCACTTCTGATAATTTTCACCTTTTGTCTAATTGATTTTCTACTTTAATGATGAATTATTTTAACAATTTAGCTATTACAGATTTAGCATGCAAAAAGAAAACCCATGAAAATCTTGTAAAGTCATCAATGATAACTAAACAGTAAGATTTCTTTCCAATACTCTACATATTTGTTGGACCGAATAAGTCCATGTGCAACATCTGGAGAGGCTTGGAATTTGAGTTTATCAGCTTGGACTTATAAGACGCTCTATGTTGCTTTCCTTTTAAACATGCTGAGCAGTGATCTGTTGTAGCAAACTTCTTTGTTGGAAGACCTACAACAAGATTTCCTGCTACAAGCTTGTTCATGTTCTTGAAATTGGAATGCCTGAGACTTCTATGCCATAACTGGCTTTCGACATTTGATGCTTGAGCAATTAGGCATGTTGTTTCTATAGATGGATCTACTTGAGACATATCTAACTTGTATACATCTCAATCTCTAACAGCTTTAACAACTACCCATTCTTTGCTTATCTGAAAACCTGGCTTCAAAATATAACAAAAAGAATCATCAAATAGAGCAGAGTAAGATTTGTCACAAATTTAGGAAACACTTAAAAGATTAATGTTCAACTGTGAACAATAGTTGACTTTATCAAAGCTAATAATCCCATTGGACACTGTTCCTTCACCTGTTATCTTACCACCTGCATCACCTCCAAATGCAACATGAGTATTATCTTTTAACTTAAATTCTTGAAGCAAGGCATGGTTGCTTGTCATGTACCGGCTACACCCACTATCAACATACCATGTGTTAATTGGTCTTTTTGGGCGTACCTACATTCTTAAAAAGATTTAAGATGAGTTATCAACCCTAGCCGATATGGTCTTGGGCTTGCCAAATTTATCAACAATGGTAAATTGTTTAAATTGAAGTGTATTCACATCAGGCTTCTTTTGCTATTTAAATTTACCAATTCTGTTTTTAACAAATTTTTTTTAATCTTTGATTTGTTTAATCCGCAAATCATGATAGCGTTTCTCAAGATTATCATCAAGGTTATTAAAAACATTAGTAGAAACATTTTTTGAAAAAGTTTGATTACCAAATTTTTCATTGTTCATTCTCACAGATCGTGGAATGAATTTTTCTTGATTATAAGTCTTTGTTTTCACATCATAAGAATCATCATATTCAGAATTAATCCTTCGAAAAGATCTCAAG
Organism: Flaveria sonorensis; assembly: GCA_025506505.1. Classification (NCBI taxonomy): domain Eukaryota; kingdom Viridiplantae; phylum Streptophyta; class Magnoliopsida; order Asterales; family Asteraceae; genus Flaveria; species Flaveria sonorensis. The sequence goes on from CM046437.1 coordinate 51,826,169, forward strand.
CCTAAGGAAGGTTGTTTTGTCAATCTTTGAAAACCAACACTTTGATTTCTTAGAAATTGTGGATTGACATATCCATTCCTTGGCGAGTTCCTTCTGAAGTAGTAATTCTTAGTGTTGGGATTTCTTTCATCACAAATGGTACAATACTTGTTGAAATAACAATCAGCTGTTGAATGGGCTTTCATATCACAAATGTGACAGTACCTGTTAAAGAAACATTCATCAACCTTATGATTGTACATATCATATATTTCATAGTACCTTTGTTGAAATTTAAATAATTGTTGATTAACTTTAGATGTGGAGGCCACATTTGATCCTTGTTTTGATTTTAGAGTTATAAAGTAAATCTGTTGTTTTTGATTTGAGAATTTGTTCTTTTGATATTTGGGTTTTGACTTTTGTTTATTAACACCATCCCTAGATTCTTTAGATACAAATCTTTTGTTAACAACGGATGACTTTGGACCTGAACCTGTTTTCAGATCAGAGTTAGATTTGTTTGTTGAATTTGATTTGATTTTTGGAATTATGTTCATATCAAAAGTACCTGCAGACATAAAGTTCACTGGTTTAAACTGATTACCTTGATTTGTTATTTGATTTTGATTGTTTTGATTTTTGTTCTGAGAGAAGTTAGATTTAGCATTTTTCCTTCTTCTTCTTTGATTTCTTGATCTTGATGATCTTTGTTTGCTTTGGGATTGAGAATCTTTAGTAGAAGACTCTTTTGTATTTTCTTTATCTTTTTGTTCTTTCTGCCATTTGATGAAGTCTGGATTGTTTAATCCGTAAGAAAATGAATCTTCAAATGTTACTTCATCTAGTTTTGCTTTCACTTTATTCTTTGAGTTTTGTTTGTCATCTTAACAATGATTTCTTTAACAACATGCACTTTGGGAACAAACATTTTCTTATTCTCTGGTCGTGGATCGTAAGATTTAACTTTCACTGGATGACCATTTTTAATCTTTTTAGAATCTTGTTCCTCAAATATCTCAACATTTGTTTTCTCTTCTTCACTTTCAGAATTATTTTTCTTGTTTTGAAAGGCTTTTAGCTTAGCTTTGTTTTCAGGTGAGTGATCATGTGTGTTAAAGTTTTCTAGCAGAGTGTTTGTGATAGATTCAGGCATTGGTTCATGTGTAAAACCTATACCTATTTTGTTTTTGTCTTTCCTCTCACTTACCAGCTGTTCTACAATTGTTTTAGAACCTTTAACTTTAGCTAGATCCACCTGAGTTGTAGCATGAGCTATTTTTTCTTCTTCTAAATTTTTAGTCATCTCCTCAAGTTGTTTTTTAACAAGTTCAAGTTCTTTTAGAGTTTTGTTCCATGAGGTTTGTAGAGATAGGATATTTTCATCAGAGACTTTGTGTTCATTTTTTAATTTGTTATGCATTACTTCTTCTTGTTTAAGTTTGTCACAGATCTTAAATGAATATGTTCTGTAATGCTCAACTTGATCAAAACATGCTTTTGTGCACATTTTCTCTCTGTGTTCAATAGGAATTTCAGGATAACTTGCAGATGAAGTCTCAGAGTCAGATGATGGACGCTCAATGTTTGGTTGTTCAGACTGAGCCATGAGTACAATTTCTTCTGAATCCTCTTTTAGGTCAAATTTGTCACTCCAATTATAATCTTCATCATCATTTTCTAAATCACTATTAGCCTTAGGATCATTTTCTTCAGACCAGTCTTCATTTTGAACTTCTGCAACAAAAGCTAAACCAGATGTTAAATCAGCTGTGAATTGTTCAGCATAAGCACTCCAGTCATAACCATCTTTGATGCTAACAACAAGAGCTTTCTTTGGCTCTTTAGACTTAACCATTTTGTATTTTCAATTAATGAAAAATACTTGTTTTTGTCATTTTTAAAATTTTAAAATGAAACTGTGAAATGAAAATATTTTTGGATTTTAGTTTTTGAAAAAAATTTCTAAGTGTTTACTAATAAGTCTGAATATCCAAGCGCCTGAAACTTCTAAAACACCTGAACATTGAACTAGAAATGCCTAAGGGAATGCCTTAGTTGAATTCTGAAACGCCTGACTGATGAAACGTCCAAACTCCAAACGCCCACACAGTGATGAAACGCCGAGGTTAAAAAAGCCCAAACAGTTCTCGAGCGCCAAGAATTTCTTGGTTTCAACAAAGTCTCAATGCAACCAAAACAGTCACAATACATCCCAATAGTTGAAAACGCCTTCTCTAAAAAGCCTTAACAGTTCTAAAATGCCAAAACAGTTGTCAGACGTTTGAACACTTGGTCAATTTCAGCAGTTTTTCACAACTCAAGCGCCTAATTCATCCTCTTCAATGAACTTAGATCTTTATAAAATTCTTCAAAACTTGTTCAATTGATCTAAAAACTTTCAATTAGGTAGTAAGTATATCGATTAACAATCTTCAATCATCATATTGATCAAAAAACAACAACAAATCTGTTTTCTGATTGAATAGAAGTCCGAAAATAAAGAGCACAGTTCGAACAAAAATCTGATCAATTACTCAGATCTGAAAGAATTACACACCAAATTGTGATTCAAATCATGTTTCTATGGATAAAACACAACTGAAAACAACAATTAATTGATCAAATTGCAATCAACATAGATTTCAAGTGATTCAAAGAGCTCAACAATGTCGATATGCTCTAATCACTGAACCGAAAGCTCTGATACCATTTGATCAGTTCAAAATGGATCGATCTGTGATGATATCATAATACAATGATCAATTCAAACATAAAGTAATCAAACACATGCAATTACATCAAAAAAGTCAGATTTCATTGATAGCAAATGCACAAGATACAATGTGTAAGGGTTACAGTTTGTTCTATTCTAATTGTTTTTCTCTAAGGTGTTTTGTCTATCTTTAGATCTCTGTCTCTTTAAATCTCTCTTTCTCAGATGTCCCTTTTTCTCACCTTTCTAAGACTCTTTTTGAACTCTTCTATATCTCTACTTTTTTGTCTCTCTTTTATGACTCTTTGAACTCTCTTACACAATACATAAACTATCCTATTTATACTATCAAAGAAACACAAGGAACATATATTTACAAAATAAGTCCCTATACTATGACAAAATGCAAAAGACAAAATCTTAATCTTTTAAGAGCTCTAACATCGTGAAAATTTGGTTACATGGTTGTGCTACATCACTGGTCTACTGCATTGGCACAATGAAATCATGTGAGTTGTCACATCATCCCCATGTTGAAAGAAATTTCATCCCAAAATTTAATCATTATCTACACTGATTGTCGTCCTCATTTTGAACAAATAAGGATACTTAAGATTCATTTGATCCTCATGTTCCCATGTGAATCTCGGTCCACGTCTTGAATTCTAACGAACTTTAATTATGGGTATTTTGCTCTGCTTAAGAGTCTTGACCTCACGATCCATAACCTCAACTGGTTCTTCAATAAATCATAGTTGTTCATCTACTTGTACTTTGTCAAGTGGTACAACCAATGTCACGTCAGATAAATCCTTCTTTATGTTTAGTACGTGAAAAACATTATGAACTCCACCGAACGAGTCAGACAGATTTGATCGATATGCCACTGGACCGATTCTTTCCAGAATCTCAAATGGTCCAAAGTATCTCGGTTTAAGCTTGCCTCTTTTGCCGAATCGAATCACGCATTTCCTCACCAAGACTTTCAGTAATACTTTGTCTCCGACCTGAAACTCTAAAGGTTTCCTTCACTTGTCAGTGTAGCTCTTCTGCTGATTTTGTGCTGCAGCCATATAATTTTGTATTTGCACAATCCTTTTGGTAGTTTCATGCACCAATTTAGGGCCGGTGAGCTAACTATCACCAACTTCTGCCCAATAAACTTGTGATCTACACTTCTGTCCATACAACACCTCAAACAGTGCTGTCTTAATACTAGTGTGATAGCTATTATTGTAAGAACACTCCACCAAAGGCAGATAAACTTCCCAAGTGTTCCCAAAGTCAATCACACAAGCTCGTAACATGTCCTCCAAAGTTTGAATACTATGCTAGCTTTGTCCATCTGTTTGCGGATGATATGTAGTGCTCATATCCAGATGCGTACCCAATGTTTTTTTTCAACGATTGCAAGAAATGAGAGGTGAAATGTATGTCCTGATTCGAAATGATTGAAATTGGTACACTATATAGAGACATCACTTCTTTCAAGTAAATTTGAGTTAGCTTATCCATCTTATCTGTTTCTTTGATTGCCACGAAGTGAGCAAACTTAGTCAGACGATCCACGATCACCCATATCGTGTCACAACCACTAGGAGTCCCAAGTAACTTAGAATTAAAGTCCATAGAAATCTGCTCCCACTTCCATAAAGGGATCTCAGGTTTTTGTAGTAACGCAAACAGTTTCCTATACTCAGCCTTCACCTTAGAGCAGGTTAAATACTTGCTCATGTATGTAGCTACATCTGCCTTTAAATTAGGCCACCTATAGTGCGTTATAAGATTATGATATAGCTTGTCAAAACTAGGATGTATAGAATGCTTATACTTGTGTGCCTCACTCATAGCCAAGTCACTTAGGTATTCATGTGAGGGTACCTAAAGCCTATCCATCAAGTAACAACTGATATCAACTTTCATTTCAAATTGCCTGTCCATCCCACGTAAGGATTCAGATCTAACTTTTTCCACTTTCAAGGCTTCCGCCTGAGCTTCCTTGATTTGTTCAGGCAATTGAGTGTTAATTGTAAGCTGAAAAGTTCGCACTCGTCAGGGTTTAGGTGTTTCCTTTCTGCTTATGGCATCAGCGACTACATTCGCCTTTCCCAGGTGGTATATGATAGCACAATCATAATCATTCAAAAATCCCACCCAGTATCGCTACCTCAAATTCAGCTCTTTCGACTCAAGGATATGCTGAAGACTCTTGTGCTTGGTGTAAATGGTGCATCTGGTACCATACAAGTAATGTCTCTACATATTTAAGGCAAAGACTACTGCACATAGTTCCAAATCATGGGTGGTGTAGTTCATTTCATGCACTTTCAGTTGTCTCGAGGCATATGTTATCTCTTTGTCACATTACATCAGGACACAACTGAGCCCTTGTCTAGAAGTATCACAGTAAACCATGAAGTCATCACTTACCTCCAGTATTGCTAATATTGGTGCGTTACAAAGTTTATGTTTCAACAACTAGCTGATTCTTGACACTCTCCCCATATATACATTGTACCTTTATGGGTCAAAGAAGTGAGAGGTTGAGCGATTTTAGAAAATCCCACAATAAAATGCCGATAAAATCCTGCCAGTCCAAGGAATTGTTGTACCTTGCTAGGCATCTTGGGAACCGACCAATTCTTTATCACCTTAATCTTTGCATGATCCACGTGGATTCCTTTTTCATTAACAATATGATTTAAGAATTGCACTTCATGGATCCAGAAATCAAACTTGGAAAAATTGACGTGCAGTTGTTCCTTTTTAAGCAGTTCTAAGATTAGATGTTAGTGCTCCTCATGTTCCTCCATGACCCTAGAATAGATCACTATATCATCGATAAACACGATGACAAACGCATCGTGATAGGGTTCGCACACACGATTCGTGAGATCTATGAATACCGCTGGTGCATTAGTCCACCCAAATGGCATGACCATAAATTCATAATAACCATAATGAGTTCAGAATGCAGTTTTTGAGATAAGTTGATAGTAGCCAAACCTTAAATTGATCTTAGAATAATAGCTTGATCACTGAAGTTGATGAAACAAATCATTTATATGAGGCAAAGGTTATCAATTCTTGACCGTAATCCTTTTCTTAAAAAAGAGAACAGGGGCTCCCCATGGTGATGAGCTTGGTCAAATAAATCCTTTATCAAAGAGTTCATGATGTTTTGTTGATAGCTCCTATAATTCGTTCGGAGCTAACCGATAGGGTGCTCTCGTAATTGGAGCTTCTTCGGGAGTCAAATCGATCTGAAACTCAACTTGATGATGAGGTGGTAGTCCAGGAAGATCCTCTGGAAACACCTTTGGAAAATCACAAACTACTGGAATATTCGCTATCTTCTTTTGCTCTTGTTGTGTGTTAGTCACAAGGGCAAATATGGCTAAGCGACCCTTGCATAGCCACTTCTACGCTGTCATAACTGATATGATGACTATCACTACACCACTCTTTTCTCCCTTCATTGAAAGGATTCCTCCAAAGAGAATGGAATACAAATGACCTTCTCATGATAGATCACCTTCGCCTACTTTTCAGATAGCCAATCCATACCCATACCTCATCAAAACTCCCAAGCGTAACATGCATAAGATCAATGTCGAAAGAATGACCTGATAATTATCTCTTATAACCCTTAAGGATGTGCATATTGTGAATTTGCTTACCATCAGTGTAAGGCCCTGTTCCCGGAACCCCATAGTTTCTCATTCACAGTATCATTTATATCAAAACACCATAAGACTCATTAAATAATAAAAACATTGCAGCTGAAATCATTTATCAAAAACCATTCATGCATTGATAAGCACTTTTTCCAAGTAATATATCATTGTTTAAAAGATTACAAAAGAATATTTAGTTGCATTAAAAGATAAAAATATTATTTCTACATAAGCTTCAACTCCGTGCCACCCTCAGCAACTACATTATTACCTGCCAACTGAAATGCATATAAAAAGTCAGCATTGCTAAGTGAGTTCTAGTTTAATAATATAGAAAATATACTTTTGTAAACTTCACAAGGTGATCATTCATCATCATACATAATCCATCATTAAGGGATTCTTTATCTTTCTTTCTTTCATTGTCTTTCTTCCTTTCATTACCTTTCACATTCATTAACTAGGATTGCATAAAGCAAGAGCCTACATTGTTGGTTGGCAACAGATGCCGAACCCCTGCCAGCAAACGTTTATCATGGTAGCTAACCTATGGTAGTTGATCCACACTGCAAAGCACCAAGCTTGCTCATGAACTTGGATCCCATATATCCATTGGTCAATCACAAGGATTAGACCCCAATATTTGGGCTGCACTTTTCACGTCATGGGTAACATGTGAACCGGTAAACCAAACTCCACCTTTCATGCATACACGTGTCGGGAGTTACCAAAACGTTGGTGACTTAATAATAATTAATAATGTTAAATAAATAATTACTATGTTGATTATTAGTCGTGATTATGTGATTTAAATGTTTATTGTAAATTTTATCGCATAACGTGGAAACGTGTGTATTTAATTCGTGCATTGTGTGACTAGTAAAGATAAAGTATATAATTGTAATTATTAGTTCATATGTTTACTATTGTGGTTATAAACATCTTAAAAGGGTGTTAAAAGCTTAATCTTTACAAAATACAAAGTGCAAGGGTTAAAAGGTAATTATGCAAAACTTTGTTGATTAAAACACAAAAACCCAACCCTAAACACCCCATTCGGCCGCGACCTGCACTCCCTCACCCTCACCGTCGTGAATTCAGCCAAGAACAACCATTCACATTAGAATTTGGATCGATTTCAAGGCACACAACAAGTTAGAATCATCAATTGCAAGCCATTACACGTTTAAAGGTTAGATTTTTACATGTTTTTGATGGTTTTTCAAGGTGGCCGAACCCTAGTTCGAAAATCTGCAATTGGATGTTAATTCTTGTTGTTTGGTGATGTTATGATGTTAGTTAGGTTGTATTGATGCTAGTTAACGTTGATTATGCAAGAAAGTTTGGATTTTGGTTGTTTGTTCATATGATCATTCTCGGCCGTGAGTTTGAGGCTATTTTGGATCAAATTGGATGTTGAATGATGGTTGTTTGATGTTGTTATTATGTTAGTTGGATTGTATATATGCAAGTTAACGTCGATTATGCAAGAAAGCTATGATTTTGATACTTTGTTCATAGGTTACTAATAATAGTAACTTTATTTCGCATGAATTGATGATTGGTTGATGTATGAATGTTATGAATGTGTTTGTAATGATGTTTAGATGCTAGATGGTTGATATGAATGTTAGGAATTCAAGAATGCATGTTGTAGTTCATACCTTACTAAAGATAGTAACTTTTGGGTATGAAAGTTGATGAATCATGATGATTAGGTGTTGTTGATCATGTTTAGATGTTGTCATGGACTTGAATTGGTATATAATTGATGAATTCATGAATGTAGTGTGAATTTGATGAATTTGGGATGAACTTTCCCAAAAGGGAAACTTTAATTGTGCAAATCCTTGAATTGGATGATTTGAGCATGTTTGGGATATTAGGATCATGCTAGTGTGTTCATGGATGATTTCTAAGGTGATTAAATGTGTTGTTTAGGTTATATGAATGTTGATTTGGTTTGTTACCTGTTTTGGCCTGTTGTGATTCGCATGACTTGTATGACAATTGGTTGTATGATGATCTAGGTAGTACATGTGTTTAATGATGTGCTATATGTAATCAAGTTGTATGTTGATCATGTATGACATACTGTTGTGTTAGTATTAACGAATTATCACCTATAATGTCACCAACGGGTCAAACGGGTCAACTGGGTCAAATGTGTCTTGTCTTTCTTAAACCTTGAGTCTCTTGGTTTGTAGAACACTTAGGGTTTCATGTTGATTCTGTGTACACGTACTTATGTACTCTTGTGTTCTAGGTGACCTTTGAAGGTTGTCTTTCCCTCTTTCTTTCAAGTTAAGCTCTAAGTTAATTCTTGCGCGTATCAGGTGAGTTCTTGCCCCACTCATTTTACATCATCTCTTTTGGGGGAGATAGCATACTGTTGATCACAAACGCTTTTATTTATGAGTGTGTATAATATTGATATAGTGTTGATTACCATGGAAAGTCCTCACACTTTCGGATTGTTAATATTGAATAGCGGGGAAATCTTGGGTAGTACTACTGGGTCTGACGAGCCCCACCTGTGCGACTCGAGGTCAAACGGGTGCAATTTTGTCCTAACACATATTCGTCACGACCTGGTAAGTCGTGACGGGAGGCAACAAACGTAACACAGTCAGCTTCGATCGCGAAATCGCTATGATTAATATTTTTATGTTAATAGACTAGCTATCTATTGCAATACACTACTTATGCTTTGGAAACTGTTGATTGGTTTATATTTTAACGCAAACTCTTGAACTCACCAACCATGTGTTGACTTTTTAGTATGCTATTCTCAGGTTAAGGTTGCCAGTTGCCTAGGAGCACGCACACCAGCATCGTTGAGTTGTCTACATTTTGTTTACACATTTGGGTTTATTTTCCTATTAAACATTTGTGTTTGGGGCGCGTATGTTTTGCGCATTCTCTTTACCTACTACTTGTTTTGGGTTTTCTGTTTTAAAAACGCTTCCGCAGCAGTATTTTAAACATTGACTCTGGTTTTGTTTATTTATCATATAGAGTCGTTCTTGGTAACTAATGACTGAGATCCTGGTATGTCACGCGCCTCGCGGTAAAACCCCGCTCGCGGATTTTGAGGGTGTGACAGATTGGTATCAGAGCCATTGGTTATAGGGAACTAGGTTGCATACACACACTAGACTATAACCGCACAGTTGTTAGTTACTTATCGCTTACTCTCCTTACTGTATACTCATTGGCATACGCAACACGTACTTCGCAGCATGGCATCGTCGTCCAGAAATTAGGCAAGAGACCTGCACGATCTGAGTCACCTCCTACTTCTCCCGTACCGATAGGGGATTTAACTGGCCTCGACATCCTTATCCTCCTAGCGAGATAGACTGGGATCAGCCTTTCATACCTCCTGAGCTCGATCCTCCACGTAACTGGGATTTCTACCCCACTTACATAAAACGTATGGCTTATAGAGAACGCGTACCACCAGTAGCACCTACACGACCTAGGACTAGGTCATCAACCCCTCTACTTTGCCTACACTTCCTACCTTGAGCATCCCTCTAGAGCAGGCATTTGCAGCTTTGGTAGCCACACTGGACATAGAGCGACAGTGGATTAGAGGACTCACTGATGAGAACTCTGCAATACGATCTAAGATGCGTCAGCTACGTTACCAGGTAGATACGCTTCAGGAGCGACTTTCGATGGCCATTGGTGGACATCATACGCTGGCAGGCAACGTGGTAGCACTTAGTGAGCGCATGGACGCACAGGATCACCATAATATGGAGATCGATAATAGGTTTGCTGATTTAGAGGCACAGCTAACAGCACTTCAGGTTGCTGAAGCCCCTGCACCTTTAATGGACCCTGATGAGGAAGAATACTGCCCCCGAAATGAAGTGCAGAAACTGGCGATGAGTTCTGGCAACTCAAAATGCAAGGCTCAGAAATTGAAGCCTACACGACTCGTACTCATGAGTTAGCCACTTTATGCCCAGGGATGGTGAATGAAATGCACAAGAGGGTGGAGCATTATATACGGGGATTGGTGCCCGAAATTCAAAGTATGGTAACTGCTTCTAACCCCACTACCATACAACAAGCTATCCGAACAGCCCACAGGCTGACTGACCAGGCAGTTGAGCAAGGACGGTTACCTAAACGGGGTGCGGTGGCAAGCGTGCCCGACCAGAAACACAAGTGGGATGGTTCAAGCAACAAGGGATCGTCATCTAGCAGCCAATCTCAACCTCAACAACAGCAGCCAAGTCAGCAACAGCAACGGAAGTTCGATAACAACCGAAGCTTCAACCAGGCGACTCACTCAAATCAAGGACCCGGTGGGTATGGTGGAAGACTGCCGAAGTGCAACCGGTGTAACTACCACCATGTGGGTCGGTGTGATAACTTCAAGTGTCAACGTTGTGGGAAGATTGGTCACGCAGCCAAAGACTGTCGGGGTGAACTGATGATTAAGCCACAACAATCACAAGAAACTCCGAAAGGTTGTTTTGAATGCAGGAAAGAAGGCCATTACAAACGCAACTGTCCCTAGCTTAAGAGGAATGGTAATGGTAACAACAACAATGGGAACAACAACAATAATAACAATGGCAACAACAATAACAACAACAATGGTAATGGCAACAACAATGGTGGAAACAATAATGGAGCCAAAGGAAGAGCCTTCGTCATTGGCTCAGGTGAGGCTCTAAACGATCCTACAACAGTAACTGGTAAATTTTCGGTTAATGGTTTTTTGCTACTGTATTATTCGATACCGGAGCCGATAGAAGTTTCGTGTCCACTAGTTCTGTAGTCTTTTAAGTGATATGCCCTCAGCCTTAGAATCTAAATACACCGTGGAGTTAGCTAACGGTACACAGATTCACGTAACGCATATTCTTAGAGACTGCAAGATAGAGCTTGCTGGTCATACATTCACTATAGATCTCATGCCTGTTACACTAGGAAGTTTCGATGTGGTAGTAGGCATGGATTGGCTTTCCGATAAACAGCAGAAGTCATATGCCCGAGAAGATCATAGGGATTCCCCTTGGTGAAGAAGTCCTTACGGTCAGAGGTGATAGGAGTGGTGCGGTGATAGGCATCATCTCGTTTATGAAAGCACAGAGTTGTTACGAAAGGGTCGACTAGCCATATTAGCACTCGTCACAGATAAACAGACTGAGGAAAGAAGATAGCGGATATCCCCGTAGTTCGTGCGTTTCTCTGAGGTGTTTCCGAAGACCTTCCTGGATTACCACCTCATCGTCAATTTGAATTCCAGATTGAGTTGACTCCAGGAGCCGCTCCAATTGCGAGAGCACCATATCGGTTAGCTCCGAACGAACTGCAGGAATTATCCGCTCAACTACAAGAGTTGTTGGATAAATGGTTCATCCGACCGAGTTCGTCGCCCTGGGGAGCGCCAGTTCTATTTGTGAAGAAGAAGGATGGTACATTCGAATGTGCATTGACTATAGGGAACTGAACAAGGTTACTATCAAGAATAGATATCCCTTACCTCGTATCGATGATTTGTTTGATCAACTGCAAGGATCAAGCTATTACTCTAAGATTGATCTGAGGTCTGGGTATCATCAGCTGAGAGTTCGAGAAGAGGACATCTCGAAGACTGCTTTCCGTACACGATATGGTCACTATGAATTTTTGGTCATGCCATTTGGGTTGACGAATGCACCAGCAGTATTCATGGACCTCATGAATCGCGTGTGCAAACCCTATCTTGATCAGTTTGTTATCGTCTTTATTGATGACATACTGATATACTCAAGGACTGAGAGAACATGGAGAGCACTTACGTTTGATCTTGGAATTACTTAGAGAGGAACAACTGTATGCAAAGTTTTCTAAGTGTGATTTCTGGATACGGAGGTACAATTCTTGGGTCATATTGTCAACGAGAAGGGAATACATGTTGATCCTGCTAAGATTGAAGCGATAAAGAATTGGTCTGTTCCTAAGACACCAAGTGAGATACGACAATTCCTTGGATTAGCGGGATATTATCGACGATTCATTGAAGGATTCTCTAAGATTGCACAACCTCTCACAGCTTGACTCACAAAGGAACGACGTACAATAGGGTGAGAGTCAGGAATCTGCTTTTCAGTTGCTGAAACATAAATTGGTAGCGCACCAATATTAGCGTTACCGGATGGTAGCGATGACTTCGTAGTCTACTGCGACGCTTCTATTCAAGGACTTGGATGCGTCCTGATGCAGCGGGATAAAGTGATAGCTTACGCCTCTAGACAATTGAAGATTCATGAGAAGAACTATACCACCCATGACTTGGAACTGGTGCGGTAGTTTTTGCTTAAAGATCTGGAGACATTACTTGTACGGTACCAAATGCACCATCTACACCCGATCACAAGAGTCTTCAGCACATCTTTGAGCAAAAGGAGTTGAACATGAGCAAAGACGCTGGGTGGAATTGTTAAACGACTATGATTGTGCTATTAAGTACCACCCGGGGAAAGCAAATGTAGTTGCTGACGCGCTGAGTAGGAAAGAAACTACTAAGCCTCGACGTGTGCGAGCTCTACAACTAACGATCAGCACACAATTACCTGAACAAATCCGAGAGGCTCAAACAGAAGCTTTGAAAGCAGAAAACAATGGGTCTGAATCGTTAAGGGGTATGGAAAAGCAATTGGAAGTAAAAGCGGATGGAATTCGTTATTTCATGGACAGATTATGGGCACCTCTACATGGAAATCTGAGAGATTTGGTCATGAGTGAGGCTCATATGTCCAAGTATTCTATACATCCTGGATCTGACAAGATGTACCACGATTTGAAGGCGCACTATTGGTGGCCTAACATGAAAGCAGATGTAGCTACTTATGTGAGTAAGTGTCTGACCTGCTTGAAGGTGAAAGTGGAGTATCAGAAACCATCTGGTTTATTACAACAACCCGAGATCCCTATATGGAAGTGGGATCAAATATCAATGGATTTTATTATTAAGTTACCTCGCACTTCTACGGGTTGTGATACAATATGGGTTATCGTGGATCGATTAACAAAATCTGCTCATTTCCTAGCGATAAAGGAAACAGATAAGATGGAGAAGTTAACCCCGACTTTATCAGAAGGAGATCGTTTCGAGGCATGGAGTACCAATCTCAATCATTTCTGATCGCGATTCTCGTTTCACATCACACACTTGGCAGTCGTTGCAAAAAGCTTTAGGTACGCGATGGATATGAGTACTGCTTATCATCCACAGACTGATGGTCAAAGCGAGTGTACTATACAGACTTTGGAGGACATGTTACGTGCTTGTTGATTGACTTCGGGAATAACTGGGAAGTTCACCTACCATTGGTGGAATTTTCTTACAATAACAGTTATCACACTAGTATAAAGGCAGCACCTTTTGAAGCTTTATATGGGAAAGTGTAGATCACCAGTTTGCTGGGCTGAAATTGGTGATAGTCAATTAACGGGTCCTGAGTTAGTACACGAGACAACTGAGAAGATTGTTCAGATAAGAAACCGCATGGCCGCAGCGCGAGACAGACAGAAAAGCTATGCTGACAAACGACGAAAACCATTGGAATTTCAAGTTAGTGACAAAGTTTTATAAAGTCTCACCATGGAAAGGCGTAGTTCGGTTTGGTAAGCGAGGAAAGCTAAATCCGAGATACGTTGGACCATTTGAGATAGTGGAAAGAATTGGTCCAGTGGCTTATCGACTAGCCTTACCTGACTCATTGAGTGGAATCCATGATGTATTCCATGTTTCAAATCTAAAGAAATGTTTAACGGATGAAACGATGGTCGTACCACTGGAAGAAGTTCAAGTAGATGAACAATTACGTTTTATTGAGGAACCGGTCGAAGTGATGGATCGTGAGGTGAAAACGCTTAAGCAAAGCAAGATACCCATCGTCAAAGTTCGTTGGAACTCGAGACGTGGACCAGAATTCACGTGGGAACGTGAAGATCAAATGAAGCTTAAGTACCCTCAGCTATTCGAAAGGACGATGCCAGCCGGCGAAGGTACTAATTAAATTTCGGGACGAAATTTCTTTCAACATGGGGATGATGTGACAACTCATCCAAAACTCACACGATTTCGATTTCATGATTTCGATTTCCTTGTGCCAATGCAGTAGACCAGTGATGGAACACTCACCATGTAACGCAATTTTCGGGACGAAAATTCTTTCAACATGGGGATAATGTGACATCCGGTAATTTTCCGTTACCAAACTCCGTTAGTTCCGTTAAGTCTTGCATACACGTGTCGGGAGCACACACTAGTTGTCGTTGAACGTTGGTGACTTAATAATAATTAATAATGTTAAACAAATAATTACTATGTTGATTATTAGTCGTGATTATGTGATTTAAATGTTTATTGTAAATTTTATCGCATAACGTGGAAACGTGTGTATTTAATTCGTGCATTGTGTGACTAGTAAAGATAAAGTATATAATTGTTATTATTAGTTCATATGTTTATTATTGTGGTTATAAACATCTTAAAAGGGTGTTAAAAGCTTAATCTTTACAAAATACAAAGTGCAAGGGTTAAAAGGTAATTATGCAAAACTTTGTTGATTAAAACACAAAAACCCAACCCTAAACACCCCATTCGGCCGCGACCTGCACTCCCTCACCCTCACCGTCGCGAATTCAGCCAAGAACAACCATTCACATTCGAATTTGGATCGATTTCAAGGCACACAACAAGTTAGAATCATCAATTGCAAGCCATTACACGTTTAAAGGTTAGATTTTTACATGTTTTTGATGGTTTTTCAAGGTGGCCGAACCCTAGTTCGAAAATCTGCAATTGGATGTTAATTCTTGTTGTTTGGTGATGTTATGATGTTAGTTAGGTTGTATTGATGCTAGTTAACGTTGATTATGCAAGAAAGTTTGGATTTTGGTTGTTTGTTCATATGATCATTCTTGGCCGTGAGTTTGAGGCTATTTTGGATCAAATTGGATGTTGAATGATGGTTGTTTGATATTGTTATTATGTTAGTTGGATCGTATTATGCAAGTTAACGTCGATTATGCAAGAAAGCTATGATTTTGATACTTTGTTCATAGGTTACTAATAATAGTAACTTTATTTCGCATGAATTGATGATTGGTTGATGTATGAATGTTATGAATGTGTTTGTAATGATGTTTAGATGCTAGATGGTTGATATGAATGTTAGGAATTCAAGAATGCATGTTGTAGTTCATACCTTACTAAAGATAGTAACTTTTGGGTATGAAAGTTGATGAATCATGATGATTAGGTGTTGTTGATCATGTTTAGATGTTGTCATGGACTTGAATTGGTATATAATTGATGAATTCATGAATGTAGTGTGAATTTGATGAATTTGGGATGAACTTTCCCAAAAGGGAAACTTTAATTGTGCAAATCCTTGAATTGGATGATTTGAGCATGTTTGGGATATTAGGATCATGCTAGTGTGTTCATGGATGATTTCTAAGGAGATTAAATGTGTTGTATAGGTTATATGAATGTTGATTTGGTTTGTTACCTGTTTTGGCCTGTTGTGATTCGCATGACTTGTATGACAATTGGTTGTATGATGATCTAGGTAGTACATGTGGTTAATGATGTGCTATATGTAATCAAGTTGTATGTTGATCATGTATGACATACTGTTGTGTTAGTATTAACGAATTATCACCTATAATGTCACCAACGGGTCAAACGGGTCAACTGGGTCAAATGTGTCTTGTCTTTCTTAAACCTTGAGTCTCTGGTTTGTAGAACACTTAGGGTTTCATGTTGATTCTGTGTACACGTACTTATGTACTCTTGTGTTCTAGGTGACCTTTGAAGGTTGTCTTTCCCTCTTTCTTTCAAGTTAAGCTCTAAGTTAATTCTTGCGCGTATCAGGTGAGTTCTTGCCCCACTCATTTTACATCATCTCTTTTGGGGGAGATAGCATACTGTTGATCACAAACGCTTTTATTTATGAGTGTGTATAATATTGATATAGTGTTGATTACCATGGAAAGTCCTCACACTTTCGGATTGTTAATATTGAATAGCGGGGAAATCTTGGGTAGTACTACTGGGTCTGACGAGCCCCACCTGTGCGACTCGAGGTCAAACGGGTGCAATTTTGTCCTAACACATATTCGTCACGACCTGGTAAGTCGTGACGGGAGGCAACAAACGTAACACAGTCAGCTTCGATCGCGAAATCGCTATGATTAATATTTTTATGTTAATAGACTAGCTATCTATTGCAATACACTACTTATGCTTTGGAAACTGTTGATTGGTTTATATTTTAACGCAAACTCTTGAACTCACCAACCATGTGTTGACTTGTTTAGTATGCTATTCTCAGGTTAAGGTTGCCAGTTGCCTAGGAGCACGCACACCAGCATCGTTGAGTTGTCTACATTGTTTGTTTACACATTTGGGTTTATTTTCCTATTAAACATTTGTGTTTGGGGCGCGTATGTTTTGCGCATTCTCTTTACCTACTACTTGTTTTGGGTTTTCTGTTTTAAAAACGCTTCCGCAGTATTTTAAACATTGACTCTGGTTTTGTTTATTTATCATATAGAGTCGTTCTTGGTAACTAATGACTGAGATCCTGGTATGTCACGCGCCTCGCGGTAAAACCCCGCTCGCGGATTTTGAGGGTGTGACATAACATTCATTAAGTTCCACTGTTCTTCTTTTATTCCTTTATGCCCACTTGGTTATGAATAATACTTTTAAGATATCCATTACCTTATAATCACTTATCATGAAATATAATAATTAACATTCATAATAACAGCATAAGAAAGAATCAAACATTAGAAACATTAAACAAGCATAATCCTTCCTTATTCATCAATACTTAACACTTAGATTCTATTCCCAAGATTTCAGAATAATTCTAAGTCCCTAAAGAAATGCGGATGAACAAAAGTAAATGCGAATGGAACTGTAGCAAATACGGATGAACAAATGCGGATGAAAGTCTTCAGAAAATATTCTAAGTGCCCAAAGAAATGTGGATGAACAAATATGGATGAACAAAGTTAATGCGGATGAACACTGTAGCAAATGCCGATGAACAAAAGACTTAACTGCCGAATGTGGATGAACACTGTAGCAAGTGCGGATGAACAAAAGACTTAAACTGTTAAATGCGGATGAACACTGTAGCAAGTGTGGATGATCAAAAGACTTAAACTGTTAAATGCAGATGTACATTATAGCAAGTGCGGATGAACAAAAGACTTAAACTGTTAAATGCGGATGAACACTGTAGCAAGTGCGTATGAACACTTAACAAATGCGGATGAACACTTGCAAATACGGATGAACACTTGGAAATGCGGATGAACACTTGCAAATGCGGATGAACAAAACTAACCTGCAATGCAACTTATGCCATAACCAGTTCCCAATCATCATTTTAACACATTCTTAAAACAGATCTGTCATGCTACATACTTAAAACATACTAAACATCACACACATCTTAGGAAAACATCTAAAAACATGCACCCAGTCGTATATCATGTTAGAATTCATAGTTTTATTTAGAAAACCTTTTGTCCAATATGCATAAGAGCCCCAAACACTTAGAAAACTAGTAAAAGAGGGGATCTAGAACTCACCTCTAACTGTTTTCAAGTAAAACTCCTCCAAACCCAAGAGCAACCTGAGTTCAAACACCTAAGCACATGAAAACACACAACCAACACATAGAAACACTTAAGAATCGATCCTGCAGCTCGAACACGACTGAAATCCGAGCAGAAAACACAAGAAAACACCTACAAGCTGAACTTCCTCCTCTCTCTCTCTAGAAGCCGATTGTAGCTTCTTCTTTCTTCTACAGCTGAAAATAAGTTCTATAAAAGGAAGAGGTATGGGCTGCCATGCTTCTTTTAAGTCCCATAATAGGCAAGTTTGCCACTTGCACAACTTAACCCCTTGACTTGAAATTTCCGGTGTTACAAGAATGCTAATTATTATATTTCATGATAAGTGATTATAAGGTGATGGATATCTTAAAAGTATTATTCATAAAAAAGTGGGGATAAAGTATAAGAGAAGGACAATGGAACTTAATGAATGTTACCCCCGGGTCCTAATAAAGGTGAAAAGCCTAATAAGAGAAGGACAATGGACTTAATGAATGTTACCCCCGGGTCCTAATAAAAGGTGAAAAGCCTAGCAAGATTTTCCAAATTTTGGTTCACGACCCCGGTTGACATTGGCTCAACTGATGTGTGGCCGTTCAGGCCAAGTAGCTACCATGATAAAGGTTTGTCTATTGCCAACCAATGTGGCTCTTGATTTATGCAATCCTAGTTAATGAAAGAGAAAGGTAATGAAAGGAAGAAATATAATGAAAGAAAGAGAGATAAAGAATCTCTTAATGATGGATTATGTATGATGATGAATGATCACCATGTGAAGTTTACAAAAGTATATTTTCTATATTATTAAACTAGAACTCACTCGGCAACGCTGACTTTATATTTGCATTTCAGTTGGTAGGTAATAAGTGGTTGCTGAGGGTAGCATGGAGTTGAAGCGACTTGGCAAATAAAGACTGCCATCTATGGCATGCTAAAATGTTGTTTTTGTTTTGAAATGCAACTAGATGTCCTTTTGTAACTAGCAACAACAATGTATTTCTTGCCAAAAATAATTTTTAATGAATGCTATGGTTTTTATTTAATTATTCCGCTGCAAAGTTTTCTTGTTTGACGAATCTGAATGTGTTTTAATATGAAAAGTGCTATGAATGACCAACTGTGGGGTTCCCGGGAACGGGGCCTTATAATCAGCTAATTCTATGGTATACTTGGATTCCAAGATAGAAGGCGTATCATATAATAGACTACTAAACATAGTAGAGATAAAACTCCTATCAGCTCTGGTATCACACAACATAGTAGCATAATGCCCATTAATAGGAAATTTACAACTAATAGTAGTAGGGTCATTTAAAGCCTCACTTGAACCCATGACAAAGGCTCTTTCCTTGGCTCCACCATTGTTGCCACCTATGTTGTCACCATTGCCACTGTTGTTGTTATTTCCTCCAGTTCTAGCATAATTACCATTCTTTTACAGTTCAGGACAATTCCTCTCGTAAGGTCCTTCCTTCCCATATTTGAATCAACCTTTAGGTGTTTCCTGAGTTTGTTGCAACTTTTTCATCTACTCACCACGACAATCCTTTGCCGTGTGCCCAGTATTCCCACAAAGTTGGCATCCGAAAGTTGTCACACCAACCAGTGTGGTGTTGCATCGGCTGTACTTTGGATACTTCCCCATATATCAACTTTTTCCTTGAGTTGAGGAAGATGACTGATTAAAGTTGTGATTGCTATCGAACCTTCTCTGATGTTACTACTATTGCTGCTGGTTGTTTAACGATGAGCCCTTATTATTAGAGTTATCCCAATTGCGTTTGTTGTCTGGCATGCTCGCCACTACGCCCTGTTTGGGCAACTTTCCTTACTCCACTGCCTAGTCCGTCACCTTATCAGCTAACCGAATGGCCTGCGGGATAGTGGCGGGGTTCGAAGCAGTCACCATACTTTCTATTTGAGGCACCAACTATTGCCAGTAGAGCTAGATCGTTTTGATTGGCGAATTTATCATTTCATGAGACCTCGTAGTGTAGGCCTCAACTTCTGATCCATCCATCTTTAACTGCAAGAACTCAGCCTCCAACTTTTGAACTTCATCACGAGGACAATACTCCTCCATCATCATACTTTTTGAACTCGTCCGATGGCAAAGCATTGGCCATCGCCTCGCCTAGCATATGAACTTGAGCATTCCACCCTGAGAGTGCTGAACCCTCCAATGTTCCTGTGGCACACTTCAGTTGGTCTACCGCCAAAAAATGCACTTTACGAAGACCAATTCAGTCTTCTCAAACCATCTCACCAATCGCCCAGCTCTATAAGCTCCACTATAGGTGTGGGGCTTACAATCCATGAGCTCTCTGTACGTGCATGCTCGCAGTCCTGAATTAAAATTTTGAAATGTTAAGTCAAAAAATTGATTAACCGTCTAATGAGTATTTGCATAATTTATGACCAGGGTCATCGTTGCATCCAAGCTGAGCAGCTTGGGCGTTAACCGCTGCTTGCACATGTTCCTTAATAAGGGCAGCTAATTCGGCCAAGGTCATATTCATGACACCAACACCTCTAATAAAAATTCTAACATTTATTCGTGTAATGATTAACAATGGTACATGCTAGCACGCTGGAACACTTGAAACTAAGCCGAAACCAATGGATGATTGTTGTAGTTGCTCAAAATCGCAACAATGGGGTTTGGGGAGGATGTTCTCGGCAACAGATGGTTAGAGGGCTAGGGTTGGGTTTTTTTAAACTTTAAATTTTGTAACAATTACAAAATAAACCCTCCTAGATTATATTTTGTAAAATCTAATCTTTTTAACACTTTTAAATGAACTTTAACTACAAAACACATTTATTATTAATCAATAATAATAATCATATATTCCTATTGGCAACAACACATGCAAATTATATTTCACAAGTCGTCACAATATAAAGGGAAATTCACCAACAATATTTAAAATTCATGAATCATATAACCACATATTAATAATCAAAATTATTAATTAAGTTATTATTTGTTATCCAAAGTTAATTATTATTAGTTTACTAACGTTCAACGACAACTAGTGTATAGGACTTATATTAGAGGTTGATGCAAACCAAATTTCTCTCAGCAAGCATTCGAGGTACAAGGAGGTTACTTTGGAAGATTTGACAATTGCACAAAGAAATTCACTAAGTGTCAAATCTTACGAAACAAAAGACCAATTCATCCGAAGGGTGATGCAACAGTTTATTACACTGGAAGGGCCAAAGAGATACATATGTAATAAGTGTAGGGGAGTAGTGATAGAGTTCATTTTCTTTGGATTATGAGAGACCTTGTGTTGCTTTCCTTTCATAAATGCAACACAATGGTCATAACTTGCAAACTCTTTCTTTGGCATTCCAGTTACCAAATCATATTTAATTAATTTATTCATGTTCTTAAAGTTTACATGGAATATTCTTTTATGCCAAAAGAAAGACTCATCACTATTGTCTTTAGATAGAAAGCAAGAGACCTCTCCTGATAAGGAAGTTTCTTACAAGTCCATCTTGTGCATGTTCCCTTTCCTGGGGGCTCTAAGCAAGATATGCTCTTGAGGAATGATCACCCCGGGATTGAGAAGAATGAACTCATACTTAGTGAAGAGTGTGACATCCGTCACCAAAATAGGTGTACTGACCATTGACTTTGACTGTTGACTTGACTTTTGACTTTGATTTCATCATAGTTGGGTTGGTCTTAATTAATTGTTCATTACAATGTTGATCCAAATTTTAGCTTATTAGGCCTATGTTATAGTGTTGGGCCTAGGGTTATTACCAATAAGATGAACGTTGGGCTTGCCATCGTACAATGTCCTGTGCATTGAGCCTAATCAAAGATTTTCCAAAAAGTGAAATGCAAAAGTTTACGTTAAAACCCGACCAATTAGACATTCATGGACTTTTCCTAAATTCTATTAAATAAACTTGAATTAGTCCAAAAATATACATTATCTGATTTCTAGGGCATATAATAGTTCGTTGAAATCATTTTAGCACGAGGAATTTTAAAACATAAAAATTGGTCGACACGCAATTCAAGACAAGACGGATTGGACGAGATGGACCAAGGGCCCGAAGGCCATTGCCCCTCCTTTGTTGCGGCCGAATACTAGACAAGGGGGAATTCCCCCTTCTTTAATCACTTTTGCAAAAAATCTTATCCAAGTTACTTCCATATTGCAAACCCTAGCTACCACAACCCAATTCCCCTTTGTTCTTCATAATTCCAATTGAAAATCAGCTTCATTGTGTCATTCTATTGATTTTTGAGATAATCAAGACATTCAAGATCTTATTCTGAGCAAGACTCGTTCATCTTCTAATCTCCGGTAAGAAAAATCATTTCTTGATGATTTTATTCCTTGATCTACTTCAAACTCGATGATATTCATCATCTAAAAACAAAATCATCATCTAATATTCTTACATTCTATTTTTTTGGACGTTGGTTCGTGATGATCTAGGTGTTACGGGTGTTGGACTCTCTAACCGCTAAAACCCTAATCCTTGGTCTTTATATATTCTTGAATCTATTGAAGATGGGTTGTAATCTTGTGTAACCTGATCAAAATAGACATCTTGGTCTTCGAAATCGTGTTTGGAAATCATTAATTTTGTTTCTTGAATGGATGGATGTGTTGAACGATCAAAACTATGAATTGGTTAATTAATGTCGTGAACCGAAAGTCTTAAATCCAACTAAATGCTTTGGAACTGGAAATTGGAATAATCCTAGTTTTCAATTAAAATTTTGGACAATTAGGATATGGAATAAACATTCTTTGAGTACTCGGGTTGATAATGGTCAAATATTAAGGTTTGGGATGCAAAGGAACAAAACTAATGAACTGGACAGTTCGCTATCAGAAAAATGGGACAATTAGTACAGGTAATAACATAGTTATAATAAGTACAAATGAGACAAAATTTCCTCTAAAATCATTTTTAATGATTCCTCTAACTAACTCAAGTGGTCTCGCATTGTTTCGACATTGTTTGATCCTCCAAATGTGGCAAACAAAACTGAAGGTCAAAACAGACGAATCTGGGCGGCTGGTTGGTCTGTGTTCATTGAGTCATATCTTTATCATATTTTATCCAATGGGGATGAGTCTTTTTCTTAGTTTAATTTAAAGTCTTATCTTTCAATTGATACCTATTATGCATCTTTTCGTTACCGTTTCGATCTCCAAACAGCTTATGCAAAACTGGTGCGCAATCAAATATACGTGCTGAAATATTTTGATAAACTTAAAATAAGATTTGAAACTAAATAATCAATCAAAGACAATTTTTGTATTTAAAAGTGGTTAAATGACATTTTAAAAATAAAGAATAAGTTAATAACTTCTTTAATTCGTCGAATATGGACTAATAGATGTTCATTGAATGACGTTAATAAATTAATATAAAGCGACAAGTAAAACCCTAAATATGCCGAGACTTAAAGTTTAAACCTGACATTGGACTTGATCTATTAGTAACTCATGTTTTTATTAAATAAAAACCTTGATGGGCATTAAAGACTGGTGAGTGGGTGCGAGAATAAGAATCTCAGTTGATATGACACAACTTAGGATCGAATATGATGATTGAGTCAGTGATTAAGTAGCGGAAATACCAAATCATAAAACATTTAATACTGAAAATGATAATAAATGCTTTGTATAATGATGTGAGTAAACAAGATAGAAAGACAGCTGGGGTACTGTTTAAATGAGTAATATTATCAATGTTGAAAGAAGAACTTACAAACTTAGGTCATACTGTTCTATTTATAGGCATACATATTGCCTGTACAAAATGACTAATCTACCCTGAAAACTATACATCAGAAACTAGTCTAAATACAAAATAAGAGCAGCATTTGTAAGTGTTCATCCGCATTGACTAATGCGGATGAACAAGTCTTCATCAGCATTTGTTGTTGATAGTCTTCAGCATTAACTTAATTCATCCTCATTAGTTGACGCGGATGAATAAGTCTTGGCAGCATTTCTTTTGTTCATTCGCATTAGTTAATGCGGATGAACAAACACTTGTCAGCATTTGTTTTCTTCTTCCAAATTACTTAATGCGGATGAACAAATTCTTGTAAGCATTTGTTCAATGGTCATCCGCATTAACTAATGCAGATGCTTCAACACTTGTTCTTTTCTTCTGTTTCTTTTGCCGCATTTATTCATGAATGGTCTTCTGTATTTCTTCTTAGTCTTTGCTGATTTCCAACCAGATTAGCCTTCAACAACTTCTTGAATTGGCATGTAAGATCCTTTCAGGGTCTAACAATACTCTCCCTAAGGATTATACAGCCATTGTACTTTAAGAGTTTGATGGTGGTGGAGGTTGTGATGATTCTGGTGGTTCTTCATAAGCTTGACCTGATTGGACTGTAGATGGAGGTGGTGCTGATGCAGTAGCTGCAGAAGGTTCAGGATCTGTCAGTGTAGGATTCAGAATAGCCTTGATCATGTTGGATAAGTCTTTAGCCTCATTTATCTTGTCTCAGCTAAGGACATGTATCTTCATTTGGCTCATAGTATGAATTGCATCAATGGGCATTTGTCTCAAGGAGATTGGTTCCCACACTGAAATACTGGAAAGACCATCTCTGTAAATTTGTAGGGACCCATCAGCATCAACATCAAGCTTTACAATGTTGCCCATTTGGAAAGGAACCTTCTTTTTCTTTCTTTGTTCTCTTTTCTTGTTTATTCTGTCATAGACCATCTTCAAAATCTTGATACATTTCAGTATGAACTCTAAGTCATCTTCTCCCATTTTGTTGTTGAGTGATCTGAAGTGTTTGTGAAGATGTAGTGAACATAGGATTCATCCAATAATCTCACCTCATATCCTGTTAACCCAGGTTGAATACACTTGAATCAAATCATGAAGATTATAGATCAAAATATGATAAACAAAATCAAAACCCCTTTGATCTCTATTGATTGCTAATAATATTGTTTACAAGTAAATCCTTCAATCAATTGGTCATGCAACCATTAACCAACTCTAATTACAATTAACCTATTTATAGTCTAGACTAACTTTCACTATTTACATTTAGCCCCCTAGACTATTAAACTTGACTAAAACAAGACTAAAACAAGATAAAATATATTTTGTTCACACAAAATATATTTAATACAATAAAGTCTCAAACACAATATATCTTCAATATCTTCACTCGGTTCTTCGTCACGAACTCGACGTTTGACTTTTCTGTTGACCTTGACTGAGACGTTGACTTTTGTTGACTTTGACTATGTTGATAATATATACTATCTTGTACAGCTCCAACAATACTCCCCCTTAGTCTATCATTATCAACGTCTTTAAACAAATTCAGCACCGAGAAGTCAACCATAGAAAGATCTTCAAATTGAATCTTTCTGAAACTGATGAGAAAGATTATTCATCTCATAAGCTCCCCCTATTTATATGCTCCCCTTTTTGAGTGCATCCTTTGAGAAGTTGTTGGAACAGCTTTCCCAAATCTCTAATCTCGAGTGCTTCAGAAGATGTAGGAGGAGGATTCCTAGCTCGGTATCTTCTGCAAACTTGAGGAACAGGTTCTCTGATCAGGTACACTGCTTAACTGATGATCGGCCATCACTTACAGCAAAAATCTGAAACACAATCACAAACACAATCTCGACATATCTAATTAGATCATTTCATTTTAACAAAATAAACCCGTGTTTATCTGTGTGAGAAAACAAGCGAAGCCGTGTTCGTTTGTATGCAATTTTTGTGAAATGCATAAAAATTGATAAAATTGTAACAGCATAATATGAAAGACCGAAAAGAATTTCGAAATCAAATTTATTAATATATTCTTTTTATTTTATTTGTATATATATATATATATATATATATATATATATATATATTAATTACCAAAACTGAATCGATCATGAGATCACATCCTCAAGATATACTTTAGCACAAAGATGAATTTAAACATCGACAAGCAATGAGATCACACTGATAACTTAATCTAATCATAATTTTTGAAAGATTTTGAAAATTCTCAAACAGGTCAATAACAATTGCTGATATGTTTGTCCATTTAAACCCATGCCCTATCTTTTTCAACAAGCAGCTGATGATTCGTTAGGTTCGATTAAATACTTTAGAATGCTAGGACCCCATAATCATTTGGCAAAAACCCTCACCCAACCTCAGGATTTCTTGAATTTGGTTAAGATCTTTATAAAGCAAGGCTTGTGCATTAGTGTGCAAGTGATTATCATCAGAATATTGCATTCTGTGATGAATTCATCGTTAGATGATTTGACACAACTTAGACCGAAATGGTGAGAGCTCCAGGTCTATAGTCACGTATAACAAAGGAGATGACCATTTAAACATGTGCCGATGAGAGCTCCAGGTCAGTACTATCGTACAGCTAAGGAGATCATCAATCCAGGTTAGTACTTCCGTACAGCAGAGGAGATTAGCACAAACACAAGACACATAATTACACCATACATGGCTCAAAGATATGGCTTATAAGAATTGTATCATGGTGGGTGAAAGATCAATTCTCAATCCAATTTTTGTCGGCACTCAGTTTTCGTGCAGGCCAAAATGATTGCATATATCCAGACATCCTTAAGCATAGATTTTAATTTAAATCATTATGCTGCTGTCTACTTTATTCTTCAGGCTGAGTCTACCAAGCATATCATTAACAAATCTGTTTGATTGTTAAATTTTCAATTGAAAATTAGATGTGATATCAAATAACAGCATTAGTTACTATCATTTCTCATTTTAAAGCGCAAGTCATGCAAGAACAAGTATCTCAAGATGATATACAATCATTTCTCATTCATGTCGAATCAAGTTCTCAGTTCTCTTTTCATCATTTAATATACTCTCCCCCTAAATTTATATTTTTGCAAACCCCTCTTTTTTTTTAATAAATTTTTATTTTATTTTATTTATTTTTAAATTTTTTTATAAAACTATGCAAAAATAGAAATTTACCAAAGAGGATCTTCCAAACTATACTGATAACAAGATAAAAAATGAATGATCAAGAAATACGCAGGGATTGTGAAGTGAGAACTATGATTGTGCAGATAAAAATTCAGATTATGGATAAAATACCATGACCGTAACCTGTTTGTTCCGCTTTAACTTTGAATTAGAAACAATCTCTGTCAGTAAACCGCTTCAACTTTGAATTAGAAACATCTCCTTCGGATTACTAACAATCTGTTGAAATATCAGGACTTTCTGTTCCAAATTTGTTTCGGTTTAATCAATTTTGTTTTGAAGAAATTAAATTTGGAAATCATTTTCTGTTTAAGACCGGATGAAAAAGAATTTAGTGTAGAAACTTTGGTCTTTTTCATCTTTGAATCATGTGAAACTGGCTTCACATGAAAAGTTTTAGATGAAGGATTTTTCATCTAACTATTCAAAGATAAGTGCTTTTTACCTTTTGAACCAGAGAAGCAACCCGTGTTGCCTTTACCGTCTGGAACATTCTTTGTAGACTTACATCCGGATAAGCAATTCGTTTTGTCTTTACCATCCTTAACAAGTCTTTAAGAACATTTCTTTACCACATCCACACTCAAAACAAGCCTTGAAAGGCTTTTGATGCTTGACTGACCCGTGTGAAGCATTTGGAATTGGAGATTGCTTTGAGGTTGTTGCAGATTCTTGCTTGTTTTGAAGTTTCCTGTGCTGAACAGTGAATGAGATTTTCACTGGTTGACTGGCTTGTTTAGCAGATGGAGAAGATATCCGTATTGGTCTTGATTCAGCTTTTGGAAACTTTTGAGACTTGACAATTTAAGATGATATCTTGATCTTTGAAGAACCGACACGGTCCTCTTTGTTTGATTCATCATCTAAGCTTGACCAGTCTCGTATACACAGTCTGCTTTCAAAGGATCTTGATTGACATGAATATGATGTGTGGCTGTTGTTGGAGCTTGATAATTAGTTGATTCCTGATTTATCTCTTCTTTCACAATCCTGACCGGCTCAAAGGTAGGAATTTCACCTGCTTTAAATTTATCAAAGAAGTTAAAAGAAACAGTAGATACAGAATTACAAACAACTGGAACTGAACAATCGTTATCTGGACTGTTAGCATTCGGTTTATTGTATCCCATACCAATTGTAGAATCATCATCATCTCGCACCTCTTTAAGATTCACTCCTGCTAAACCTACATGCAAACTATTAGTATCCTTTTCAATTAAATCATTAGTTGGATGAAGTTTGGGAATTAGAGAGTAACATAGAGTAGATGGAGGTGGAACTAAATTAAATACAGTTTCACCATCTGAATGATATCCAATCCCATGTTTTACTTGTGCCCCTTGTTGTTTAGAAATAAGCTCATCCTTTTTCATGTGTGAAAGGGTTCATTTATCAAGTTTTGTTTGAAGCTGTGTCGTTTCAAATTGAGCTAAAACAGTCCTTTCTCTCAGAATATTAATTTCAACGTTGTGCTCCAAAATGGTTCTTCTTAAAAGATCATTTTCAGCCAGTGCTTCATTAAGTTTCCATGAAAAAGCAATTTCATTTTTCTTTAATTCCTGATTAATTATTTTTAATTCTTTTTCATTTTCCAATAACAATTTGTTTGCCTTATACAACCCAAATAACCGGATTTTGCAAGACGAAGAACACATATCCTGAACAGTCTCATAAGGAAGACCCATGATAGTTCTTTCTGCAGCTAAGCTCTTCTCATAGTTGCAGACCTTTATGATTCTTTGTTGTTCCTCTTCTTTGACCTTTAGCATCTCATCAGCCTCAGATTCTTTCTTTCTTTTATCAGCTTTTCCAGCCTTATCAACATCGGTTCTCACAGACTCCGGTTTACTGTCATTGTCAACTCTCAAAGCATCACAGTTCTTTTCTACAGTATCTCTGAATTTAATATTTAAATTCGAATCAGTTCTCAATAACTTCAACTTTTCAATCATCTCTGTTTTATAATCAAGTATGCTTGTTACAGAGGAGATAAGATCAGTATTAAGCGTGTTGGTTTGATGTGGGAACACCGCTTGCTGAAATTCCTTTCTTTTGATGTTCAGCTCGAGAGATCTTAGCTTGTTGATCATTTCCATGAGTTTGGTGTCAACATAACCTCTTACTTGCTTTAGCATTTTAACTTGATGATTCCATTCAGACGGAAGAGAGTCAAGAAGTTTTTGAATTTGTTCATGATTACTGAGATCTAGAATATGATTCTTTAGATTATTTGCCACCTTTAAGAATCGTTTAATCAAATCTGACAATTTCTCTCCCTTCATTGCTGCAAAAGAGTCAAACCGGCTTTCTGCCGTTGTGAGATTATATGATTTAAAGTCTTCTGAAGATGACATTTTATTAACAAATTTGAAAAATTAAACGCCCCAAAAGTATTTTTCCCAAAAATTGTTAAATAGTTCTCCCCCGGGAAAAATATATATATTTTTTAAATGTCACTCTATGCAATCTTAGTAACACACTCAAACTCTAACACACACAAAACACACACTTAAGTGTGTAGAGAAAGAGAGAGACGGATGAGAAGACCCTTTCTAGGGTTCCGGCGAGCAGCTTCTTTCCGGCGAGCCGCCTTTCCGGCGAGCCTCTGGCAGCGGGTGACGACGAGTCAAAGATGTCTCCAGTTAGATCTCAGTGTGCTGAACACGGCGGTGGTGATGGTATGCCCCAAAACCCGAAGATGGTGTAACTGTGGTGGTGAAAGAACTCCGGCGGGTCTCCGATGACAAATAGGGTTGCGGTGGGAATGATTGTGAATGGTCTTGATGAAGTCAATTGTGGTTGATGGTTGTGAAGATGGTTGCGGTCACGCAGATGGTGGTTATCGAGTGTAAATGTCTGGTTGACGGTGGTCGACAGGTGGTGGTTATCAGATGTGGACTGTTGGTTGTAGGGTGGATGGTGTGTTTGCATGGCGGAGGATGGTGTTGTTTGGTGGTATTCGATGGTGATGTTGATGGTGGCAGTTCGATGGTGTTGCGAAGGCAGTGGCGACGGTGGTTAGGGTTTAGGCCGCCTAAGGCGGTGGTGATTAAGGCTGTGGTTTGGCTGTGATGAGTGTGGTTGTGGTAAGGGTTTAATTTCGCAGATTGAATTTGAATTTTTGCGAACAACAAATATTTTTTTTTTAATTTCACAGCTTTTATAGATTCGCCGGAATTTCTAGTTTCGCCGGAAAATTTGCAGTTTCGCTGGAATTTTAGTTTCGCCGGAAAATTTGCCGGAGTTTCGCCGGATGAAACCGTAATTTCGTTGGAAACTTTGAACTTTCATTCAGAATGATGCTAGTTTCGCCCCTTGAAGATTTGAAGCTCTCAAGAACACCAAGAACACACACACTAGTGTGTTTGAGAGAAAATTTTAGATCTGACGATTTTCTTTGATATTTCTTGTATAACAGATGATGTAGAAACAATATATGTTGTTGATAATAATAGATCTGATGTTGTCGATGTTGAATTTGTACAAATTTAAACTAAGATCTACTTTCTCTCTCTAAAACCCCACTTTCTCTCTCTAAAACCCCACTTTCTCTCTCTAGAAATCTGATGAACAGTTCAATAATCTTCAAATCTTCAAATCTTCAATGAATTTGATCCAAAATGGCTCTGATACCAAATTGTTAACCCAGGTTGAACACACTTGAATCAAATCATGAAGATTATAGATCAAAATATGATAAACACAATCAAAACCCATTTGATCTCTATTGATTGCTAATAATATTGTTTACAAGAAAATCCTCAATCAATTGGTCATGCAACCATTAACCAACTCTAATTACAATTAACCTATTTATAGTCTAGACTAACTTTTACTATTTACATTTAGCCCCCTAGACTATTAAACTTGACTAAAACAAGACTAAAACAAGATAAAATATATTTTGTTCACACAAAATATATTTAATACAATAAAGTCTCAAACACAATATATCTTCAATATCTTCACTCGGTTCTTCGTCACGAACTCGACGTTTGACTTTTTCGTTGACCTTGACTAAGACGTTGACTTTTGTTGACTTTGACTATGTTGATAATATAGACTATCTTGTACAGCTCCTACATATCCACTGAACAATCTGATTTCTTGTGCTTCCTTTCCTCCCCATTTCCTTTCAATAACCAACTCATATGTCTTCTCATCATAATACACATTGTAGATTTGTTTTGTCTTGTGTGTTCCAGCAACCATTTTTCTTTTTAATGACTTAGTCGGCTTTACATTCAATTCAAGAAATATCAACTCTTTTGCTCCTCTTTTTCTTTTCTGTTCAAATGGATTTCTGAAAGATTTATCTTTTCTTAAATAGATGGCTTTGAGGGATTTGAAGTTGTTAGTTTTCATGAACATTTTCAGGATGTCTTCAAATTCATATCCTCTGTACATTGCATTATGATTTATCAATTCAAGCTCTGCCAACTCCTTTAAATCATGAATTTGCATAGCATTCACCAGAGTAGAGTACTCTTCGAAGAATTGTACAAGCCCAAAAATCCTTTTTACAATGAACATGTTCCAACTGCTGTCATACTTCCAAGCAATGATCTTTACATCAGTTTTGCCTTTGGGAGTAGACACACCCTTGATCATCTCAGAAGTGGTCATCCCTTCTTGTAGCTTTAATTGGGAGGTTCAATGAACCCTTCTGGACTCTTGTGAAGCATAGGGGCCAAAACATCTTGTTCCTTGGTGGTTAGTTAAACATCTTGAGCAGATGTTCTTGTTCTTGGTTTTCTGCCTGTTACCTCTTCTTCAATTGACTGAAGTCTCTCCTTCTTTTCTTTAATCATCATTAAAATCCCTAAGAGAGTTGGTCTTCATATTACCTAACTTTCTTCTTGTGAACCCTTGCATGGATAAATAATCCTTCATTTCCCTGTCAGTCATACTTTAGGGATCAGGATATGTTGATTTAGTTTCTTGCTGCTTTACAAGCTTAGTAGCACTAGAGGAGATCTTGGCAGTTTCAGTGATCTTCTTATAATCAGTGACAAAAGTGGGATCAAGTAGCCTTTCCATCTTTCTCACCTCTTCAACCATTGCGTCATAATTCATGTTAAAGACTTCATCTGCCTCATATCCATGATTAATCAGATACATTGCTTTAATCATGAGATCATCTGATTTGACCTTTTCTATCATTTCTTCAACCGATAGTTCATCCCTATCATCACCTCCTTCAATCTCTCCTTCCTCTAACACAATCACCTCAAGCACCTTTTGCATTTCCTTTTCAGCCTTCTCATGTTCTTCCAAAAACTCAGCAATAGCTGCATGGCTCCTCGGATCATCTTTCTATTTCTTAACAGGGGGTTCTTCTTCAACCATTGGCAGTTTGCCTTTGGCTTTCTCTGTTAAGTACTTTCTTTTTCTTGAATAAGTATGCAATCTAGGTACAGAGGATGATGGGACAGAGGCTTCTATGTCTTGTTTCTTTCTTTCAAGCTCAAGCTTTTCAGCTTCCTCCTTCTGTTTATCAGCCATTTCTTTCTGTTTTTTAGTTTTAGCTTTCTGTTTTTCCCTAATTTCCCTTTCTTTCAGTTCTTCACATAGGCTTTTGATCAATTCTTTTTGTTCAACAGTCAAGGAGACTACTGGAACAAGTTACAGCTTTAATTCTTATTCTATGGGAACATGATTAATGGGGATAATAACAATTGGCTCTGCAGGAGTTCTTACATCTTTGATGTAGTCCTAAAATTCTTCTTCAATGATAAACTCACTGGAGGAGTACATATCTAGATCATCTATAAGCTCTTTCATCACTGAATCTTCTTCAGTAGAGTGATCAGAGTGTATAACAATTGCCAAACTTTCTTCCCTCCCAACCCACCAAATTCTGCCTGTTGTGAGGTTTCTGCATTTTTTGATTCTTCATTGCCTGGATGTGTTACTTCTCCTTCAACCTCTTCCTTTAATTCAGCAAGTAACTCTAATTCAGAAATTATTTTGTTTAGGGCTTCAACTTGTTTGTTGAGATCAGCTATAATGGTTGTTTGGATCTCAATAAGGTTTTCTTTATCTTCCAAAGCAATGGTCTGGATAGTTGTAGTATCCAAGTGACCACTTATTTCTTCTCTTGACATCTCCAATGACGCTTTAAGTCTTTTAATCTCATCATCTTTCCTTTTTATTTCAGCCTCATGTTTGGTTTTTAAATCTTTCAACTCCTTTTCTTTTTCATCAAGTTCAAGGATTCTGTCATTGATGATCCCTGCCCTTCTTTCAAGTGTCTTCTCCATTCTTGCAACCTTCTGTAACAAATCTGAGATTATTCTATCTTTCTCATCTGGTCTATTAATCTTTGATTCAGGAAAGCTTTCTGAGGGGCCTTCCCCTGAGAGTATTTGTCTCTCAGGAAGTTGTGCAACTGGATGATCATCCTCCTCATCAGAAGATGATTTAGAAGAATCTGATGAGCTGCCAGATTCACCAGACTCAACAAATGCAGCAGCAGCATGTTGAAAAGAATAAGATGGAGATACTTGATGAAATTAGATTGCAAAGTGTGGAGGTGAATCAGTGAGAGAAGCTCTAAATGGAGATGGAATTGCTTGTTCATGTACTAAAGGCACAGTGTGAGAATCAACACCTACTTCTCCTTGTGGTTACACTGTCCTTAGTATGTGTTCATCCTCCTCAGCATGCTCTTCATCAATGTGTTGAACAAGAGCAGCTAGTTGTACTTCAATGTTTTCTTGTATATCAACTTGTTCTTTCATAGCTTGTTCCTCAACAATAGGAACAACATCATCTGCAGCTGCTTCTAGAACTTCTTTTGGGTTTATCTGTTGCAACATCCAAGGGAGTAGTGGAAAGAAGGTTCCACTATAAAAATTTCTTGGTCTTCTTGATGTACTTATAAGACTTGGCATTGCAATGAGGAATATCCATAACATTTCCTTCTGGCACAAGATTAGGAAAAGCTTCATTTATGAAGCATTGGATAAATCTCGGATACATAAGGAACATGTGCCTTTTCCCTTCCTGAATGTTTGATATCAGTCCATTGAACACATATGCAGACATGTTCAAAGGTCTGTTAGTGCACAAGGCACAGATGGCTGATGATATGGTGATGGGGATGTCATTCCAACCTGTCTTCCTTTTGGATAAGCAATGTTTGAATAAGTGAATAAGAAATCTCCATTTGAGATCAACTAACCCTTTGACTATTTGCTTCCCTTCAAATCCACTTTCATAGCCAATGTTGGCAAAGAAGGTCATAATATCATCTTCTTCAAGTTCTAGGGGAGAGTTGGCATCATCCTTAAACTGTAGACACTGTCTCACAGTTTGTTCTGTGATTGCTAATGAATGATCATTAGTAATCCTTCCTGTTAAAGTCTTTTCTCCATTAATTTCTGTAACCTTAGCAGTTCCCCAAAATGATCTTATGAAGCTTTCATAAGTGATTGGTTTGACTGTAATGGCATGTGCCACTCTAGTTGTAGATATAAATCTAATCATATCTCTCAGACCTTCAGCTTCAAGCACAATTGGATCAAGAAATCCACTGACATTATGGAGCTTGCTCCATGTTAGATTAGCCATGATCCTAGAATAGATACAAATGGATTAGTAACACTCTAACACATATATATCATATGAACATGATCAGGTTTGACTTTTCACATTTGACATTTTTTCAGGTCAAAATTGAAATTTCAAAGGTTACTATTTTATTAGGATGTTGACCCAATTTTGATTTTGGTGATGAAAAGTCATTGAAGTTATGTTTTCTGCTAGATTTTTGAACATTTTCATTGTTTCAAATGTCATTTACATCTTGAACATTGGATTTGATTTCCCCATTTTCATGGTTCGGTTCCCCTATTCATCGTGGTCAAATTAGGGTTTGAAACTCAGTCATTCTTTGTTATTCACAATTACATCTGTCTCAATGAACTTTAGAATGTCATTTAAATCCATTGTTCTTGATTGAGATTAAGAATTTTATTAAACCTAGGGTTCTTTGTTTCATGACAGGTTCGACATTTGAAATTTTCATATCCATTGAGAATCACCTTGTTTTTTATATTACCTCGGTGAAGAATCAAAAAGAGATGGTATGAAGTTTGAATGATCAACAAAAACACTTGATTTGAGATTGGTTTAACGATGTTGAGGAACAGTAGAAAAATGCTCGTCGCACTTTAAAAGTACACTCAAATTTGAAAAGTAATAAATGACCCACAGTAAATGTGCTTAAATAGTACATGTGATTTACTCAAATTTTACAAGTGTGAACAAATACGCAGGTTTAATTTTACTACTGTAGCAAATGCGCATGAACATTTTTCTTTGGGCGCATTTACTGTAGCAAATGCGCATAAACATTTAACTTTGGGCGCATTTACTGTGACAAATGCGTATAAACAAGTTAATTTGCACGCATTTACCGTAGCAAATGCGGAGGAGCAAAATAACTTGACCGCATTTACTGTAACAAATGCGGATGAACAATTTAACTTAACCGCATTACTGTAGCAAATGCGGAAGGACAAGTTAAACTATCCGCATCTGCTGTAGCAAATGTGGAAGAACATTAAGTTGTCCGCATTAGTTACACTTGTGTAAGAAACAGTTACCCGCATTGGTTATGTGTTAGGGTTACCTTCACCCGCATTAACCAATACTCTTACCCGCATTAATTTTTGAACTTGTAAAAAAATAATGTTTTTACAGATGATGATTCTGACTATTTTTGCATTGATGTTCTGATTTTTATGAAGACGAGTCTGCTGTTTTGATTTTATGAAGTTTTATCAATTGCTAGAATTGACAATTCTTGCTTGGATTGACTTGTATACCCGGTGTGACACAAGTTTCATAGTTTTGACTGATGTTGGACTTTGTGCTTCCAAATATCTACGTACACTAAGATACTTATGGTATAACTTCCATACCAACACAGTCAAACCTTTTTTGTTTTAATTTTTTCTTAAACAAAAAAAAATAGTTGCAAATTTTTTGTTTTTGTGTATATTTTCATTTAAATTTTTAGAAACTCCCCCTAAAGTTTATATCCAGATTGGATAGAAACTTTAATAAATTTTAACATTGTAAGGAAAATATTTCTAATTTTTTTGTTTTTTTTCATATTTGTACATGACGAAGAAGTGTACCTTATTTGGGATCATATCAATCTTAACTTTCACAAGTGCAAGTAGTCATAACCCTATTTATTGTAGGTATGTTTATCCTCTTAAACTCATGCTTGGTTAATATTTTGATGTATGTGATCATTATCATGTTTTGAGTAGATTAAACATTCAAGATGTACCTCACACTCAAAAGCATAGCAAGATCAACTACCGTCATGAAATGTATGGTAGAACTATTTCATAGCTTGTATGACCAGGTCATTTAAATTATGAAATCTCATTTATTTTAGGGTAAGGGGGATCCTCATTGGGATTCTTTTATTTTGATCCTTATATTTATTTGATCCACATTGGGATTTTTTTTGCTCTTCACTTTGGAAGGTGATCCACTTTGGGATTCTTTTTGTTCATTCACAAGGAATGTAATTCATCCAGATTGGATGTGTTCCACATTGGGAATCTTTTTGGATCTTAACATTAGCACTATGTGCTTGTTTCTCCAGATCTTTGCTCAGCAAAACAGAGGAGAAACTGATGTGGGTGAATGAGATTCATAAAGTATCATGACATGGTGTGTTAGATTACTACACATACACACATTCGAATAAGTGAAATATATACACACCATGAGATTATGACCTCATAGTTGAATGTGATCTTTAGTTTATCACAACATTTATCTTCTTTTCTAAGATGAGCCTACCCGCATATCAGGTAAGTCATGTCAGTCTTTCAAGATTTTGAAATAAGCATAGTGAATGATATAACGACTGTAATTATATCATTTCCCAAGGAGTACATTTCATGTACTACAACAAAATTGACTTCTTTTTGTATTTTAATGATTTTTGAATGTTTTCGGAAATTTTGATTTTACTCAATGTTAATCATGCCAATTGATTGGACTAAGAATTCAAACCGACTAGGGTCAAATGCCTTAGTGAACAAATCAGCTAACTGATTGTCCGTGTGAACCTGAATCAACTTGATTAACCCCTTTTCGGCACATCTCTCAAAAAGTTATATTTAATTTCAATGTGTTTAGTTTTTGAGTACTGAACTGGATTATTTGTAATAAATATGGCTGCTGTGTTGTCAA
The DNA here is from genome assembly GCA_025506505.1 of Flaveria sonorensis. NCBI lineage: Eukaryota > Viridiplantae > Streptophyta > Magnoliopsida > Asterales > Asteraceae > Flaveria > Flaveria sonorensis. Next base: position 51,863,441 of record CM046437.1, read on the forward strand.
TATGAATTGGTGTGTGCAAGAAGTTAAAACCATAATCAAGCATCTGGTTTTGAATCCAGAGAACTTTAGAGCAACATGTTGATGCTGCAATGTACTCAGCTTTTGCTGTTGAAACAGATACATTTGTCTGCTTCTTGCACTGCCAGTAGACCAGTCTGGGACCAAGAAATTAACAACCTTTAAAAGTGGACTTCCTATTGAAGTTACATCCCCCATTATCACTATCTGTGTATGTATAGAGATTGAAGTCTCCTTCCTTTGGATACCATAATCCAAGCGCAGGTTGCCCTTGAGATATCTGAATATTCTCTTCACTGAATTCACATGAGATTCTTTAAGATCAGCCTGATATCTGGCACAAACACAAACACCAAACATAATGTCAGGTCTACTAGCTGTAGTATACATAAGTAAACCTATCATTGATTGATACAGAGTCTGATCCATTGATTTGCCATCAGAGTCTGGACCAATCTTCACTTTAGTATCCACAGGAGTTCTGATGGACTGACAGTCTGCTAAATGAAATTTCTTCAACATAGATTCCACATATTTTGATTGATTGATGAAAATTCCATTTGTTTTCTGTTGAACTTATAAACCCAGGAAGAAGGTGAGCTCTCCCATAGCGCTCATTTGAAACCTAGAGTGCATCAGGTTTTCAAAGTCTTTACAGAGTTGCTTGTTTGTTGAGCCAAAAATGATATCATCCACTAGATCTGGACAAGCAACAGTTCCTGTCCCTTTTTCTTTATGAATAAAGTCTGATCAATCTTTCCTCTTTCATATCCCTGATCAAGGAGAAAAGATGATAGAGTCTTATACCACTTTCGTGGGGCTTGATGTAAGCCATACAGAGCATTGTCAAGCTTGTATACCCTGTGAGAGAAATCATAATCCTCAAAACCTGGTGGTTGACTCACATAGACTTCTTCTGAGATTTTTCCATACAAAAATGCGCACTTTACATCCATTTGATACACAGTGAATTTCATAGATGCAGAGTAGGCAAGAAAGAGTCTTATGGCTTCCAATCTCACAACATGAGCAAACAATTTGTCAGAGTCTATTCCTTCTTCTTGAGTGTATCCCTGTGCAACTAATCTTGCTTTGTTTCTGATAACAATGCCCCTGTCATCTGTCTGGTTTCTGTATAGCCATCTGGTACCAATAGGGTATTGTCCTTCGGGAAGGTCTACCGGTTGCCATACTTCTTGTTTCTTGAATTGTAGCAATGGACATATCAAGATTGGAGACATTCAAATCCAGCTATTGTTCTGAAGAGCCTCTTTAATATTCTTGGGTACAGTTTGACACAGAAAGCAAGAAAACAAACAGATGTTTGCAATACTTGACTTGCTTCTGGTCACCCGCTCATCTAGATCACCAATGATGTTAGACACCGGATGATTCTTATGTGTCCTGGTAATTGGAATCAAATCACCAGCAATGGACATATCAAGATTGGAGACATTCAAATCAACTTGGTGAGAGGCATCTTCAGGTTGTGTTGTAGGAGAATGGTGAAAGTAGTCTGATGCTTCATCAGCTTCAGCAGCACTTTGAAGACTTTCATCATTTGCATTTCCTTCAGTTTCAACTGGCATAGATGTTGATTCTGGATTTCTCACTTTAGTGGATGGTTCTGCTGAAGGAGTGGGCATTGAACTAGGACCAGCTTTAGTTGAAAGACATTGATGTTGTGTAGCTTGTCTCATAGGATCGGCTTGTAGTGGGACTTCTTCATTAAGATGATCAGCAGAAGAAGGTGGAATCATAGGAAAATCAGTTCTTCTATCCACTGTTCCAGGAGATTCTACATTTGGCAAGTGAAACTGATCAAAAGATCTAGTAAATGAGTCAATATCAAACAACCAATCAGGACCATTTGTTGACTTGGGAAAAGAGTGCTCACTGAATTGAACATTGGTTGATTCATCAATAATATTTAATCTAGGATTAAACACTCTAAAAGCCTTTGAAACAGAGGAGTACCCCACAAAGAATCCCTCGTCAGACTTAGGAGCAAACTTTCCTAAATGGTCTCGAGTGTTTAATACTGAGACGGGACAACCAAATGACTTCAAAAATCCAATAAATGGTTTTCTATGAAAAAGAAGTTCATATGGTGTTTTGTTGCTTTCTTTAATTATCAAAGTTCGATTTTGCAAAAAGCACGATGTGTTGACAGCTTCTGCCCAAAAGGTAATTTGCACTTTGGCATCGGCTAGCATTGTTCGTGCTGCTTCAATCTGTGTTCTATTTCTTCTTTCAGCTACTCCATTTTATTAAGGAATCCGAGCTGCACTGAATTGATGAGCAATGCCTTTTTGTGTGCAAAATGAACTTAGATCTTCGTTTTTAAATTCTATCCCATTATCACTTCTGATTGATTTTACCTTTAAATCTAGTTGATTTTCAATTTTTATGATAAAATCTTATATTATTTGGGTTGCCTTGTTTTTATGAAGTAAAAAGAAGACCCATATAAATCGTGTAAAGTCATCTATGATCACTAAACAATAATGCTTCTTCCCAATACTCATGACACGAGTTGGACCAAAGAGATCCATAGGAAGCAACTTCAATGGAGAATTGTTTGTGTTCACCAGCTTTGGCTTATGGCAGGACTTATGTTGTTTTCCTTTAAGTCATGCAGAACAGTGGTCAATGAAATAAAATTATTTTTGAGGTAAACCAAGTACATGATTTCCTTCGACCAATCTGTTCATGTTTTTGAAATTCGTGTGTCCTAGGCGTCTATGCCAAAGCTATGACTCATCAAAAGATGCTTTAGACAAAAGACATGTCTCTTCTGACTGATAAGCAGAATTAAGGTTTAAGACATAAGTGTTATTCTTTCTCAGAGTCTTTAAGACAACCCATTCTTTAGGAATTTGAAATCCTAGTTTCAGAATGTAGCAATGAGTGTCTGTGAAGTGAGTAGAATATTTCTTGTCATAGATCTGAGACAAGCTGAGCAGATTATAGTTCAGTTGTTTGCAGTAGTTTACTTTATCAAAACTCAGCAATCCATTCATCACAGATCCTTCCCCTGTAATTCTACCACCTTATGAATCTCCACCAAATGCCATAATAGTTCCTTGAATATGCTTGAAGTCATGAAGGAGGGAACTATCTCCGGTCATGTATCTGGAGCATCCACTGTCCACATACCATAAGCTATTAGACCTGTATGGATGACCCTAAAAGGTAAAAGAACTAGTTATATTAAGGAACCCAAACCATGATGGTCTTGGGTTGTCCGTTTTTATCCATCACTGTGACCTCTTGATATTTTTCTCTAATTTGTGTTTTAGAGGAAGATGCTTTGACCAATTTTTGTGGATTTCTTTTTGGTTTGATTTTATCAACTTCAACTGAACTGTCAGAAGAGTATGCTAATCTTTGATCTTGATTTCTATGTAGAAATTAAGTACATTTTTGTTTTTCAGAAATAACTTTAGTTTTATATCTTGAATGAGAACTCATTGATTGTTTCATATGATCATTAAGGTTCTTTTTGGTACTCTTTGGCTGCCATTGATCATAGAAATCCTTATCGGTGTTTGAAACCCGTGAGTGTTTAATGTCTTTTGGACTTCTAATTTTGACCTGGTCAGATGAAATTGGTGAAATAGGCTTGTTTTGAGGAATTCTCAAGCCTTTTTGGTTAAAGTAACAATCAGATGTGTTGTGATTAGTCATATCACATACAGAACAATATTTGTTAAAATAATAGGTTTTGGTTGAATGATTGTTCATCTCACAGATAGAGCAATACTAACTAAAGTAGCACTCCTCTGTATTGTGATTAGACATGGCACAAATGTCACAATACATTTGTTTGTTCTTTGACTTTGATGAAGAAGCCAAATCAGTTTTTGGGTGGCAGCAAATTGTTTCACAATTCTGCTTTGCTTATGTTTTGCTGACTGATTTTGCTTCTTTTTGATCCTTTTCAACTCTCTTTCAAATTTTTCCACATGTTCTTTATTGCAAATGTCAAAACCTATCCCTTGTTTATTTCTAGATGATGATGATGAAGCAGGTTTTACATTTGGTTTTTGAATCAAAGTGGATTTCCCTTTGGACACTAAGGGAACTATAGCTTTCTCTTTGAAGTTTAATGAAACCTTTTCTGATTTGCTGGAAGTTTTAGGAGATTTGATCTCACCATCAGATCTGCTTTCAGCAGAGGGTTTCATAAAACATTCAGCAGTGTTATTCATCTTGAGTTTTTCAGGAACAAATTTTACAAAGGGCACAATGGCTTTGACTGGGCTCTTTGGTTTTTGGACAACTATAGGTTTGTCAAAGCACTCTTTGATTTTGATAGGATGACCCAATTTGATTTTATCCTAATTTGTTTCAATGTAAACATTTGGTTTATTTTGAGGATTTGTTATTTGTGAAACAATGGTTTTAGTTTTAGTAACTTTAGATTCAGTTGAATCAGATTGGGTGAGTGACTCGGGCATAATAGTGTAGTTGTCATTATATGGAGGAGGACAAGTTTTGAAACCTATCCCAGTCATATCCTTGTCCTCCTTTTAAGAATCAAATAACTCTTGCAACTTGACAGATGAGAGTTGAAACTTTTCAAGTTTTACTTCAGTAGTCGATTGCTCAGCCTTTGATTTGGTCAACAGTTCAGTTAACCTCTCATTCTCAGCTGCAAGGGTAAACTTTTCACCATGGAGTGTTTCCATGTCAGATAAAAGAGATTTGATTTTGACATCAAAAATTCTCATTTCTTGTTTTAGCTTCTCAAATTTCATCTTTTCATCTTTTATTTTATTAGCTAATTTGTGATTGTGTTCTCTGTAACCCTATACTTCTAGAACACATTTATCAGTACATAAATTAGATTTTACCTCTGATGGCATTGGAATTGGACCATCATTAATGTGTGCCATCAGTGCATGATTCTGAAATTGAGGTTGAACTTCCTCTACGTATAGGCTCCAATCACACACTCCATCTTTTCTGATGCCAAGTACATTAGATGTTGGTTGGCTACTTCCTTGAGCTTGATGAGCCAATAGAGGTTGTCTTTGATGAATTGGTTGTTGCTGATTATGATGCTGATTTTGAAGCTGATTTTGATGCTGATTTTGATGAAGAAAACTTAACTGAGAGCTTGAATTGGGTTGAGATGAATGCTGATCATGTGAGGTTCTTTGATAGTTGTTGTTGCTTCTTCTGGGAGCATTACATTCCCTAGAGAAATGGCCAGTCATTCCACAGTTAAAACACTTAACTTTGGATTTGTCATATCCAAGCTTCGTGTTCTCATTTAGACTCAGTTTCTTCCCTTTTCGAAAGAATTTCTTTGCTCTCATAGCAATTGTGGCCATTTGCCATTGTAAGTCCATTTCTTCAACATTATCAGGACCTATTTCTTTAAGATCTTCCTGAATTAAATGAGCTGAAGTGAGTCTGCCCCTAAGATAAGCCTCAAAGCTAGCAACAAAGGCATTGTAAGTTGCCTTTTGCTCTTTAGATCTTTGCTCACTAGGCATACATATGGGTGTTACTGTGGGTTGAGTAGAAGATGATGGTTTATGTTGTTATGGAGCAGCACAAAATCCAGTTGCCTTTTCTTGATATCTTGATGAGAGAAAATCATCATCTTCAGTCATGAAAGCATTCTTAACATAATGAGTTTCAGATGGAAACTTGTAGGCCTCAATGACTTGAGGTCCACTGAGATTTCTGCTTTGTTCATCCAACTCTAGAGCTTCAATTTTAGCAATCATAATATATAGGCTGGTACTCTCCAAATCAAGAGTGTTCTTCAACATAGTGACATTTTGTTTCCAACTTTCTAGTAAGCTGTGCAGCATTTTCTTGTTTATTTCATTTTCTTTGTAAGTAACCTCCATAATCTCAATATCATTCACCAGTTGTACAAATCTATGAAGCTGCCTTGAGATTGACTCTCCTTTGGTGTGGTGAAAGGTCTCATATTGATTTATCAGTTTATCCTTGTTAATTTCAGTAACTTCACTTCTTCCTTCACCCATTATCTGCAGTGCATCCCAAACCCCTTTGGTTGTTCCATATTTTTCCAGCCTCTTGAAAACATCCATTTTGACAGCCTGAGTTAGAATGGAGTAGGCTTTAAGGTCAATCTTGATTTTCTTATATTTTTCATCTTCAAGATTTAAGTTTGGATCCTCAATGGGTATTCTAGCAGTCTTGAAGTGAGAAGCTTGATCAGCAGTGAGTGACAAATGAATGTATGGCCCTTGGCAAATCGAGATCCAGTAATCAAGATCTACACCTATAATGTAGTTTCTAAACCTGATTTTACACTTCTTAAACTCAGATTTGTGTTTAAGCATTGGAGGTTTAGATGCATGACCAAGTTCAGAATAATTAGTAGAATCCATTTTAATTTTACTAATTTTAATTGGTTTTGAGTATGATTATGTTGATTTTATGTCTTGAATGTTCGGACAGTCTACAGTCCTGGTGTTCTTGATTATCAGTTCTCAGCAGGGTTGCGATAAGGTTGATTTGGTGTTGATTCATGAGGAGTTGAAAATACAAAACAAGTAGACGAAGTTTCTTTGCGATTTCAGTTTGTATATTTAATAACAGAGTAGATCTGGATAATAAACAACTCAATCACCAGATCAATTGATTTTCATTCAAGATCTGTGCTGATTTTAAGATGAATTCAACAGTCGAGGCTTTGATACCAATTGACTGGGTTCGAGAATAAGAATCTCAGTTGATATGACACAACTTAGGATCGAATATGATGATTGAGTCAGTGATTAAGTAGCGGAAATATCAAATCACAGAACATTTAATACTGAAAATGATAATAAATGCTTTGTATAATGATGTGAGTAAACAAGATACAAAGACAGCTGGGGTACTGTTTAAATAAGTAATATTATCAATGTTGAAAGAAGAACTTACAAACTTAGGTCATACTGTTCTATTTATAGGCATACACATTGCCTGTATAAAATGACTAATCTACCCTGATAACTATACATCATAAACTAGTCTAAGTACAAAATAAGAGCAACATTTGTAAGTGTTCATCCACATTTACTAATGCGGATGAACAAGTCTTCATCAGCATTTGTTGTTGAGAGTCTTCAGCATTAACTTAATTTATCCGCATTAGTTGATGCGGATGAACAAGTCTTGGCAGCATTTCTTTTGTTCATCCACATTATTTAATGCGGATGATCAAACACTTGTCAGCATTTGTTTTCTACTTCCGCATTAGTTAATGCGGATGAACAAATTCTTGTAAGCATTTGTTCAATGTTCATCCGTATTAACTAATGCGGATACTTCAAAACTTGTTCTTTTCTTCTGTTTCTTTTGTCGCATTTCTTCTTGAATGGTCTTCTGTATTTCTTCTTAGTCTTTGATTATTTCCAACCAGAACAGCCTTCAACCACTTCTTGAGTTGGCATGTATGATCCTTTCAGGGTCCAACAACTGGGTTACAAGGATTACACCCATGTTGGTCACTATTGTTCTTTAGTAATTCTTTTGTGATTTTTACTTTTAGTGCTTGCGTTGCATATTTTGGGATTTGGACTATACTATCTTAAGGCGAGTTGCACGACCCCTTTTTTAATATGTTTTACTTAGGGGAAAAGCTTGATCACTGTTTTGGACTATGCCTGTCTTAAAGATTATTTTGGAACATTGTATGTGGTTTGGGCCATGGGTTGAGTCTAGATGTTCATTCATAAGTATGTACTTGTGCTTGTGCTTGACTGTCATGGAGAGGTATTGTTAGTACTAATGGGTTGACACCCCCACCCCTGTCGTCGGTATGATAGTTGCAACTGACTTGGCCTATGTGTGCCCTTGGGTTAATATAATCCGGCTAATTGGACATGGACTGATCTTAAACTTGTGTTGATATCTATGACTACTATGTACTCTTACTCACATACAACTTTCTTTACAGGTTATACAGGGAAAATTATTTGTAATTTTAAACCTGTGAACTCACCAACGTTTGTTTACTTTTTAGATCAAGTCTTTTCAGGTAATGCAGCTTAGGTTCTTGACTATGGACTTTAGACAAGACCGCTCCCTTAGGAGCAATAGACATTTCCTGGGACTTTTGGACTTGTTGTTTTGTTGAATTGTAATTGTTAGATTTGTATTTGGGATTGTTTTGGTACTTGTGCTTCTTTGTTTGTAACACCCCGAATTTATTAAAAAGAAAACGAAAAGAAAAGTAATTAGAAAGAAAGGAATATGGACGCAAGTAGAAGGGGGAAAAGTGTAAAAAACATAAAAGTCCATTATTTTAATATAAATGGGAGTATGGCCGCCCACTTCAAGTGGATCTGCAATCTTGCTCTCGGCTGAAGAAGAAAAGAGAAGAAGAACTCTCGGTTTTTGAGAGAAAAAGGAAGAAGAAGCTGCAAAAGGTAAGTCTCTTAAGTATATGTTCGGTTTTAACCGAATTCACAAGCTTTTGACCGAAGTTCTTGGTGTTTTAGTGCTTGTTTTTGGGAATTTGTAGTTGAATTTGCTGGTGGAAGTGTCTAGTTTGAAGATTTGCTTCAAGGTGAGTTTCTAGAACCCCTCTTTTACTGATTTTCAACTTCTTGGGGCTATTATCCATATCGAATAAACGTTTTAAAGAGTTAACCGAATGTTTCTGCAATTTGTTCGAACGATGTTCTGTGATTTAAGTTTGGATGTTGTTTTCGTGGTTAGAATTGTTGTTAGTATGTGTTAAGGGCCTTAGTATGTTAGATCTGTGTTTGGGTTGTTTTAGAAAGGTTTCGGGTGTTTATGGCAGTTTAGAAATTTTCAAAAAGTTCTCATGCGCATAACTGTCCTCATGCGCCCAAGGTCATGCGCCTAAATAGTAGCCATCCGCCAAGAAGGTTGTCCAGGCGGCCAAGTGTTGGCCATGCACCTGAACAGTAGTTCATGCGCCCAGAATAAGGGTTGATGCGCCTAAGCGTTGGCAATGCGCCCAAATAGTGCCCAATAGCCCAGAGTTGCCCTTGTGCCTAAGTGTTGATGCGCCAAAGCAGGGCTCATGCGCCTGCATAGTGGTAATGCGCCTGAGCAGGGCTCTTGTGCCTGTATAGTTGTAATGCGCCCAGACTATTTTATACTTAGAATTTTATGCTCATGTGCCTGAATTGTTTCATGTGCCTTATTTTGGACTTATGGTTTTCTAAGGGTTTTAAGAGGTAGATGTTTGAGATAGGTTCTTTGGTGTTGTGATGGCTTATGCTTGATCTTTGCATGATGATGTGATGAGGTTTATGATGTGTGTGTGTGTGATGTGTTATCTCTCTTCATTAAACGGTTTTCAAAACGTATGTATTATGTTATGTAATACATTATGTATGATGTTATGACTTTACGTGGTTTGATGTATGAATGTGCGTACATAAAGTATTATGTAACGAAGTGAAAGATAACGATAATGAAAAGTGGAACGTAACGAACGAATGAAAGTCTTGCAAGCGATGAATGGAGGTGCACGACTATGTTGTCGTTAGCTCAACTGTGTGCGGTTTAGTTAACCCGAAGGATGCACATAGGGAGTCTGTTCTTGAGATAGACTCGATGGGAGTCTAATAATGACTTGAAGGGGTTCTAATCCTTGAGGTTGACCCGAATGATGTCGTGATGCTCGCCCCGGTATTGTGTCGGTCTTCGGACATGAGTTAGGGGTTTGTTTAAAGGCCCCGACACAGTATCAGTCTTCGGACATAAGTCGGGGTGTTGCAAACAGAGACGGGATCCTTATCATGTACCTCGGCACTGTGTCGGTCTTCGGACATAAGTCAGGGGTTTGTTTACAGGCCCCAGCATAGTATCGGTCTTCGGATATGAGTCGGGGGTATTGCATGAGACAGGATCTGATTAATGGTAAAAGATATAATGAACGAACGAATGAACGATGATAAAGATAATAAATAAATATTATCAATGTGTACGTATAATGTGTGATCACGTACGATTATGAAGGTTATGATTTAACGAAAGTAAAGTATTTTATTCATAAAACTAGAACTCACTCAGCGTCGCTGAGTTTTTGTATGCATGATAGTTGGCAGGTATTTTGTTGATGCTGAGGAGTTGCAGGCATGGATGCATACGTTACTAGGGACGTTTTGAGGCAGGCATCCATGTTTTGTTATAATGTCATATTTTGAAATATAACAATGATGTAATGTGATGACATGTTTTTAATTACTAATGAATGTGTTTAAATTCCTCTGTAAAAGTAATGTATGTTTTAAAATGTTTTATGCTATGATGGTACAGCTGTAAGCGTCCCGGGAATGGGGCCTTACATTGTTCCTGAATGGAACTTTGGATTATTTATGCATTTATGTTATGACATTTTGGAATTGACTGTACTTGACAGGTGTTCCTATGTGTCGGGCGACGTCATGACCCATTTATGGAGAATAACTTTAGTGATTCTCTTAGACCCCCAACGTGTTATGATGATCCCGTCCGTCGCATCCTCGTATTTCCGCTTCTAGCGAGGGTGTGATAAAGAGCATGTTATGTCTCTGGTCACAAAATTAAGATACACTCAAAAGATTGTACTCAATCTCTTTGACAAAGTTTACCTTCTCAATGCTGAGATTACCATTTGTGACCCCGCCCCTTCCAGTGATGTAACTACCTGATTCTCCTCCCAAATCAACTGGCCCTTGATCACTTTTGTCAAAGTCTTAAAGCAAAGAGCCATTGCCAGATACCCACTATCAATGATCCATACATTTATTTTGGTCTTTAGTTGATCATCTTAGAGGCTGATGGAAACCAAAGTTCTCTTAGCACGCATTCTATAAAACAAAGAAGTTACTTCAAAATATTTAACAAATGCACAAAGAAATTTACTAAGTGTCAAATCTTCTGAAGGCATGCCAATTCTTCCAAAGCCAAAGATGAAGTCTTCTGAAGCTTCAAGAAAAAGTCTTCCAAAGCCTAAAGAATAATTTCTTCCAAAGACATAGAAGACATGCTTTCTCTAACATGCTTTTGACAAAAGTTGAACTACTTTTCATTGTCATCTCTGAAGACTCACCAACTTAACCAAGTTGGTGATTTCTTCATACTTTTGTCAACTGTAGATTATGGTATTTGAGTTTGTAACATTCCACTCTTCTACTTAGGATGTGAGATTTAGCATGTCATAGTCACTAGTCAAAAGGCCGTCTACCTTTTGACTTTACATTGATCTTGTTGTCATGATTAGTGTTCTAGCTGGCCTTGAAAGTATGGCTGGTTGTAGAATGTAGTATAAAGTATCTCATTTAACCACTCCTTAGGACTAAGCCTTGTAACAATTGTAAAACACTTCAGATCAGTATACATCATTCTTGAAAACAAATACTTGTTTTTTCTTGTGTGTTCTTACCTTTGTTCTTTGCTTCATTTGCCGGTTCCCTATTTGATTTGTTAACTATTACTCAATCGACCTTGTGAAACTATTGCATCACCCTTAACCGGTCCTAAAATTGGTATCAGAGCTTTTTAGGCTTTTGATTGTAAGATCTCATCATCTTGAATCTCTTTAGTTCCATAAAACACTTACCTGCTCAAATGGCAGCTCTCACTAAGGATGATATGGAAACTAGCACCCTGACCAAATCTCCACTAATCACTCTTGATGACTTTGATACTTGGTGCCAAAGAATGGACGTGTTCATAAAGTCTCAAGACAACATGATGTGTATATCTATTGTCTCAGGACCTCACTTCCTAACCACCATCTTAGCTACAACTAGTTGTTGGAAGATTCCAAAGGAAGTGGCTGACTATTCTGAGGAAGATTGTAAGAAGTGGCTGACTAGGATGCATTGAAGCTTATGTATGAAGTGTCTGAGGAAGCCATGAAAAACAAGAAGGATCTTATGAAACAGCAGTTTGAGAACTTCACCTACAAAACAAGTGAAACTATGACTCAACAATATTTTAGGTATGTTAAGATTGTAGATAATATGATTGATGTTGGAGTTAAACTTGAGAATAGAGACATTGTGATTAGTTCATGTTCTCTCTTCCCTAACAATGGACACACTATTGTGTGCCAATTGAGAACTGAAAACCACTCCATCCTTACCATCACAGAGCTATATGGTATACTGAGGGCTTACAAGATGAAGATGAAAATTCAGAATTCATCCAACAGCTCTTCAAGCAATTAGCAGAGTTTAGCACTTCATAGCAAAGGACCATAGCATCACCTCATCTGCTACCCTGACAACTCACAATTCCCGGACACATAAAGGAAGAGCTACATTCAAGGAAGCCCATTCCAAGAACGAAGCCCATCTCAAGCCTTTGTGTCTTTAGATGAATGTTGTGGCAACTTTATCTTGCCTGTTGAAGACTTGGACTACATCCCTCCAGATGACCTGGTGTATATGGAGATTGTCCAGTAGATGGCTCTTCTTACTCAAAGCGCCAAGAAGTTCTACAAGAGAACCGGCAGAAAGTTTCCCAACAATGTAACTAGTGGAAAGTTTGGGCTGGATAAAGACAAAGTGAAGTGTGACAACTGTAACTAAATAGGGCAGTTTTCTAGGGAGTATAAGGCACCAAGGACTAATGGTGGCCAAACACAATCCAGTCCAAACTACACTTATGCAGCTCCCAGATCTTAGAAGCCAATCCAACCAAAATAATAAGTTGTTGTTGCTGTTGAAGAGGGAGACTTTGACTGGAGCTTTCAGGTAGAGGATGTCTATCCGAACCAAGTACTGATGGCTGACCATGAAGAAGCCAAGGTATTGGAACATCTTTGTACTCCTGAATGCATTGCTAAATTAAACATGTACCGGTCCTATACCTTGGAAGTGAGATATAGTTTTGAGTCTTTGAATATTTTAAAAGCTGATCTCAAAAGAACAAAAAATGACTATAAACTTAAAATAGAAGATTTAGAGAAAATAATTTCTACTCTTAATCATGAGCACACAAATTTTAGGACTCAGATCAAAGATCTCATTACCACGTAAACTGAATGCTAGGCTCAGCTTATAAACAGCAAAGCTAGGGCAGAAAAGTGTTTTATTAAAGAGGAAACCTTTAAGAACATCATATCTTTATCCTTGCATGCAAATATTTGATATCACAACAGACAGGGACGGGGATCAAGTAAGATAGCTCCTCCACACACATTATTATCTTTCAGATCTCCAAGGTGTGGAACTAGTAAAGATGAGCTACCCCTCATCGACCCTATCCAAGAAGAGGATGAAGATGAAGTTGAGATAGTGAAGGATGAATCAGAACTGAGTGAGGAGGTTCATCCTAAGAAGTGTCACTATACTCCTTGAGAGAAGAAAGAACCAAGGATAGCCATGTCAGCAAGGAAGAATTTGACCAGGGCTACCAAAAGAAAATCAAAGAAAGCCTAAGTGATCAAACCCATCTTCAAGCCTATGCAAAAACAAGTCTTTATCTCTACTTGTTTTGAGGTTGTAAAGACTAAAGACTTAACTATAGACTCTAGTACCAGGAGTCCTAGTTCAAGTTCAAACCATTATAGTCAAGAGAAGAATGTTAACAAATGTGCACCACTGCTGGATAGCGTAAACCATCCAGCTCCAAGAGCAAACTTAACCCTCAATGTAGTACCCTATTTGCATATATCCGAATTTGAGAATTCTCCAATGTTTGGGAATTCCGACCCCAATGTTTGGGAATTCTCCCTCACTTCTATGGCATGGCAACTGAAGAACCCTATTTGCATATATCCGAATTTGAGGCATCATCTAGCACCATTGGTGGCCAAGGCTTTTCACCGGATGAAGTTAAAATGGTCCTATTCTAGTTCACCCTTAAAGACAAGCCCAAACAATGGTTCCTACCTCTACCATCTGCAAGTATTCATACATGGGTACAAATGCAACAACAATTCTTGGATGAATACTATACTTCCCAAAGGATAAGTGATGCAAGGCGAGTCATTCAAGGATTTTCACAAAAATCAGGTGAACAGTTTCATGAAGCTTTTTACTGCTTGAAAGAGATGCTAAGAACTTGTCCATACCATGGCTTAGCTAAGTAGGAGTTGATTTCAGCATTCTATGATGGGCTATCATCAGAGGATGCTAGAGATATAAATTCCACAAGTGCAGGAACATTCACCTTAAACCATCAGGATGATGATAGGGATATTCTCGAAAGGATGAGTATAATCTCCAAGATGCGTGCACAATCAAGTCGAAGGTTAAGTTGTGCAAATGTGAAGATGGTGAATGATCATGTGGCCATGGATAGAATTGCAGTTCTAAAATGAGAAATTGCAAGCTTTAAAGTGGGAAAGGTGGTGTGACACATATATGTAATGAATATGAAGTATATGACATGTGCAATGACATCGGCCATAAATCAGTCACATGCTACTTGAATTTGGGGAAGAATGAAAGTGTACATCAATAACAAGGCCTAGGAGAAAGGAAGACATATGATATGAATTCTAACACATATCATCCAGGTCTTAGAAATCACCCAAATCTTAGATATGCTAACAATACCAACCAATTGAATCCTTCTTTTCAGGTACAAACTCAAGGGAACAACCAATACCAAGGCCGACAACAAAACTACAATCAAGGCAGCTATCAAGGAAACAACTAGAATCAAGGGAATTAACAACAAGGAGGCTATTATCAACAAAGGAATCAACAAGGGCCTCAAAGTCATAATGGTATTGATAATGCGATTTTAACGGCAATTCAGGACTTAGCGAACAATATGACGGAATTCAAGCAATTTAAAGAAGTGCAAGAAAAGACGACTGAGTCCATTGCCAAGCAGCTAGGTTAATTAGCTGAACAATTCCGAACGAGAACTGGTGAAGCTTCCAAGTGATACAACATAGAACCCTCAACATCAATCCTCCAGTTCAAAGAATGTGCATATCAACTCGATTAGTATTGTTCCTAAATCAAAATGTATTGAATATGAATTAACCTCTACTCCTCAAGTAGTTGTATGTAACAAGAAGGAAGTAGATGAAGAAGAAGGAAGTGACCCGATAGCACCAATCATTCCCATTCAAGTTGAGAAATTTAAAATCAAAAGGGAACTTTTGGATTATGGAGCCGAGGTGAGCATCCTCCCAGGGAGCATGTATGACCAATATGACATTGGTCCATTACATGAAACTGACAAAATAGTAGTGCTGGCTGATTCGACATGGAAACAACCCCGGGGAATAGTCAAGGATGTGATAATCAAGCTAGGGAAGTTTTACTACCCGGTGGACTTTATGGTGCTTGATTATGCAGAAGGACAAATGAGCAAGCAAAGGTAATTTTAGGTCGACCATTCTTGGCAACAGCTAAAACTCAAATCAATTGCCGAGATGGAATTATCGAGATGACATTCAAAAAACCATAAATTGTTCTTTAATGTGTTTTCAAAATCAATTACATATGTATTTAATAATGATTGTATTTTAACATATGCTACTAACAGGTGTGCTCCTCTTTACATTTCACATGTAAGCAAGGAAATCACCAAGAAAAATGGTTTTGATCCTGTTAGGTTTCAGCTTGAGAATGTGGAAAAGGATGAAAATATAGAGGTGGAGCCGTTAAGGAAGGAGAATCCGAGAAGAAAAGTAATGATGGGTAAACCGCCGAATCAAGCGCATTCAAGGGTCAAAGAAGAGATGTGTTGACTAATTTGGTAGCGAACAAGAAAATCTACCAAACTAGGAGAAATGGTTCCTTAAAGAGAAATTTTGAGAGAAGCACCCAATACGACCACCATAAGTGGTCTCAGGTAAGGTCTGGCTGAAGTTCTAAAACTTAGTGCTAACGGGAGGCAACCCGCAAACTTTGTGGGTGTGTTCACTAGAAACCCTCACGAGACTACAACTCGTCCACTCGGGTCTACCGAGGGGTTTAAAGGCTTGTGGCATATGCTAAATGCAACCGTGATTCGCACGAATGTGAGTTTTAATTCTTTTATTAGTTTGTGTGTCTTTGTTTTGTTTTGATAGTCAATCATGAGACGTAAGCACTCAAGTGTGGGGTGGCAAGAGTCGGTTGATGAAGGCTTTTGATAATGATTGTTATCAGGTTCATGTGCTCTTTCCACTACTTTGGTTTTGAAAAGTATTCTTTTCGTGCTCTCGTTGAAATGGGTTGATCATATGTTAGAATATGGCATACTAGTCTCCCTTCGCAATGAATTACCTTCATTTGCAATAATAGGAATGAAATTAAGAATCTACATCCCTATGTTATGAAAATTCCAATTGTGACCACCATACATTGAGGATAATATATCTCAAGTATGGGGATAAGGGAAAAATTGGCAAAAATTGAACATTTTTAAAAAAAATCAATCTTTTGATAAGCTTATTGTGCATGATCCTTAAAAAATTTCATACATGGCTAATTATCACTTATTGGTGCATGTATAGATCTATTGGCATGCTTGTTTGAATTGTAGGAGAGCATTCCTAACATGAGTTTTTACAAAAAAGATTAGGTAGAATTCTAAGGAGGCGTAACAAATCCAATGGTATATGACATATATGCTTCACATTTTTTTTACCCTTTTCCACTATTTCCATGAGAATTCGAGCCAAATTGAGCAATTCATAGCATATATTGATTTGCTTTATATTTTCTCATAATGAGGGAAACCATAATGTGCATTTAAGTTAGAACTCGTGTAATTGATGCGTGTTAAGATCATGAACCAATATGTGCATAAATGTGATAGAGGCATTAGGAATGAACTATTTGCCTGAACATTTTCCTTTGAATTCTATGCCTTGATTTATTTCCTTTAGACACCATGTTGAGCCCCAACTTGTTGTTTGAGTAACCCAACACAATAAGCCTACAAAGCCTTAGTCCTTTATGAAACCTAGGGTGATGAAGTCTAATCCATGACGTGTCTAAAAGTGTCTTTTAAGTATGCAATAATAATATGATTGGTTTGAACTTGGTTATATAGATATATATATGAAAAAACAGAAAAAGAAAAAGAAAAAAAAGGGAGAAAAGCGAAATATGAGGTCAAAATGACCAAAATATGAAGCCATAAAAATAGTGAGAGAATTCGATGATATTATTGCAACTAGATGATAGAGATTGATAAATAAGTCATCTAGCATGTTAAATTGGATTTCATTCATCATTACCCACTCTAAAAGCCCTATTCTATCCCAGCTTAAACCTTAGCCTAACATTATAACCCATGAAAGACCACTTGATTTATGTGTTATATTGTGTTAATTGATGGCGATACGATTAATATACAAGCTTATGATGAAAATATACATCCTTGGTTTGAGAGTTCCAGATATACTAGTATATAATCACTAGTCCATAAAACAAACCAAGAGAAGTGTTCCTTGTGAGGAATATGAATGCCTGAATGTTTGAAGCAAAAGATAAAGTTATGCCAACTAAAGATTCTAAGTTTAAAACATGAATCATATTACATGTTGGGTTATAAATCTTACTTGATGAATGTTTAAAACAAAATATGCTTCGGGACTTTAACTTATACAAGGTTGTGATAACTTAGAATATTTGATTAATTAAGTTGAATTGTGCAAGTAAGTTTGTTTGAGGACAAACAAAAGGTTAAGTGTGGGGATGTGATCAAAAGTCAATAATTCAGTGCATGATTTTACATCATGATTATGGTGGAATAGTTTCAAATTGTTTGTGTTTTGATTTATAAGTGTTAGGAGCTAAAGAAGACCTATTTTGGAGGAAAAGTAGCAAAACACGAAAGTACAAGGACTGAAGATGTAAATAACAAAAGTTACAAAAAAGGCACAAATTTAGGCGTGCCGGCATAGGATACGCTGGGTATAGGCGTATAATACGCTGGTTAGCATATTGGTGGCGTATATGTGGGCGTATTTGACAAAACTTACAGAAAGTTGGGCGCATGGATGCTGAGGGGGGCGTATGATACGCCGACCCTGGGTGTATCATACGCCGGTTGCGGAACAACTTTCCGGATTTTGTGGATCTTCAAGTTATTTAAACACAATCCAATCCTAATTTGAAGAAAAACTTTCCAAGTTCAATTTTTGACAATTCTAAGCTGATTTTTGGTGATCTCAAGCATTCCTATTCATCCCAAATCATCTACAAACATTATCAAGTCAAGATTAAAGACCTGATGATGACATTGAGTGGCTAAATCATTCTAGGTTGCTTTCGGGTGGATAGTTCTTGCCAAGTTAGATGGTTAGTTTTTTTAGGACTTTTTATGCTGAAAACTTTGTTATTAAATGTAATTGAAGGTTTTGATTGAGTTAAACAATTTGTTTATAAAGAAAGTTATTTGTTTTATCATCAGTTTTTGGTTTCCTTGCATCGTGAGCTCATTAAGACAAGTAGATAACTTGATATAGATGAATTGGTAACTTTGTGAATGAATGAGTCTTAAAAGATTGTTTCTTGGTTATCACTTCAATCAAAAGCTAAGATCTTGAGTCGTGTTATGCAACCCTAGAGTACACTTGATAACCCATATTACATGATGAATGTTTAAAACTAAATATGTAAATCTTACTTGATGAATGTTTAAAACTATGCTTCGGGACCTTAACTTATACAAAGTTGTGATAACTTAGCATGTTTGATTAATTAAGGTGAATTGTGCAAGTAAGGTTGTTTGAGGAGAAACAAAAGGTTAAGTGTGAGGATGTGATCACAAGTCAATAATTCAGTTTTGAATTGATCTAAATACGCGATTTTACATCATGTTTACGGTGGAATAGTTTCAAATTGTTTGTGTTTTAATTTATATGTGTTAGGAGCTAAAGAAGGCTTATTTTGGAAGAAAAGTAGCAAAACATGAAACTACAAGGATTGAAGATGTAAATAACAAAAGTTACAAAAAAAGGCATAAATTTAGGCGTGCCGGCGTATGATACGCTGGGTATGGGCGTTTAATACGCCGGTCGGCGTATTTACAGAAAGTTGGGCACATGGATGCTGAGGGGGGCGTATGATACACCGACCGTGGGTGTATCATACGCCGGTTGCGGAACAACTTTCCGGATTTTGTGGATCTTCAAGTTATTTAAACACAATCCAATCCTAATTCGAAGAAAAACTTTCCAAGCTCAATTCTTGACAATTCTAAGCTGATTTTTGGTGATCTCAAGCATTCTAGGTTGCTTTCGGGTGGATAGTTCTTGCCAAGTTAGATGGTTAGTCATGTTTAGGCCTTTTTATGTTGAACACTTTGTGATTAAATGTAATTGAAGGTTTTGATTGAGTTAAACAATTTGTTTATAAAGAAAGTTATTTGCTTTATCATCAGTTTTTGGTTTCCTTGCATCGTGAGCTCAATAAGACATGTAGATAACTTGATATAGATGAATTGGTAACTTTGTGAATAAATGAGTCTTAAAAGATTGTTCCTTGGTTATCACTTCAATCAAAAGCTAAGATCTTGAGTCGTGTTATGCAATCCTAAAGTACACTTGATAACCCATTGATCTTGTAGAACTTGAAGCCCAGAAGTGATTGTTTCATATTAATTAATCAAATTCGTTTCAAAGTTTGTTGCTTTTTGCAAAAGTATTCTTAATTTCATCCAAAGTTCCAATCTTTAATTATAAAGTTCGTGTATTTAAGTAATCAAGTCATATTCACTTTCCACATATTTCCTGTGGAGACGACCTTACTTGCCCTTACACAATAAAGGTAGCTAAGACCGATATATTAACTTGTGTTTGATCGAGTCTCGACAACCAGATCAGTAAGGTTATCATTGAGAAGGTAAACTTTGTCAACGAGCTTGAGTACAACCTTTTAAGTCTATCTCAATTTCGTGACCAGAGACATAACATGTGAAAGGCCCTCTTTCCGGGAAACCCCGGTCATTCATAGCACTTTACACATTAAAATACATTGAAGTAAGAAGTCATGGCAGCGGAATAGTTAATCAAAAACCATTTCATGCATTAATAATGACTTTTTCCAAGAAATTCATCGTTGTCATGAGTTTAAAAACAATGTTTAGATGTATTAGAAGAAAAAAAATATTATTTCTACATAACATGGATGCCAGTCTTTATTTGCCAAGTAGCTTCAACCTCATGCCATCCCCAGCAACATCATTACCTGCCAACTGATATGCATATAAAAAGTCAGCGTTGTTGAGTGAGTTCTAGTTTTGATAATATAGAAAATATACACTTTTGCAAGCTTCACTTGTGATCATCTATCATTATACATAATCGTTCATTAGGAAATTCATTATCTTTCTTTATTTCATTATCTTTCACTTTCATTATTTAGGATTGCACAAAGCAAGTGCCTACATTATTGGTTGGCAACAAACCCTGTCAGTACACATTTATAAGTGGTAGCTAACCCCTGACAGTTGACCCACACTGCTAGGCACGAAGCCTGCTCAAGAATATGGGTCTTATTGATTTATTGGTCAATCACAAGGATTAGACCCTTGATGTTCATCCTGAAACAGCCATGCATCAGTTGAGCTAACGACAACAAGGTCGTGCACCTCATTCCATTATGCTTGTAAGGCTTTTCATTTATTATAAGGGCCCGGGGTAACATTCATTAGGTTAAACAGTCTTTCTTTTATTCCTTTGTGATCACTTGATTATGAATAATACTTTTCAGATATCCATTGTCTTATAACCACATAACATGAAATAGTAAATATTATCCATAACAGCAGCCCGTAAGAAAGAATACCATATTAGTGTTAGAATTCACACTATATACCTAGTTCACAACTAACTAACTAAGCAACACCCAACACATGCAACTTAACAAACATACAATTTAAGCCCCTGAACTTATGCTAATTATCAATTGGCAGTCATAACACTAATACTAATACATTCGACGGCAAACATATGCTTCGGAAGATTTTAAGCTTCTGATGATTATAAGCTTTGGAAGATTTTAAGCATCGGAAGATTTTAAGCTTCAGAAGATGTTAAGCTTTGGAAGATATTTTAAGCTTCGGAAGAAAACAAGCTTCGGAAGAAAACAAGCTTCGGAAGAAAACTTGCGGTTCGGAAGAAAACAAGCTTCGGAAGAAAACAAGCTACGGAAGCTAACTTGCACTTCGGAAGAAAACAAGCTTCGGAAGCTAATTTGATTTGACTTTTATATCTCTCAATTAGAAACATTAAACAAGCATAAAATTCCATTAAAACATTAGTACCAGCACTTAATTTCTATTCCCAAAATCCAAGATTAAACCTAAGTGTTCACAGTGCATGAAATAGGTATACAGTAGATGACTTAAATACTAAGTGTCCACAGCGGACAACCAAATTCCACAATGGACGACCAAAGTCCACAGCACATGAATAAAATACTATGTCTACAGCGGATGACTTAAAATATATAAGTGTCCACAGCGGACAGCCAAGTCCACAGCGGACAATCTAAATGCCTAAGTGTCCACAGCGGACACCTTATCAGTGCTCAAGTGTCCAGTGCGGACAGCTAATGTCCACAGCGGACAAAAACTTCATCACCTACGATCCAACTTTTGCAGTTTCTAGTCCCATACATCATCTTAAGCATATTCTTAGCATAGATCTATCAGTTACACACTTACAACATAACAAACAATCATTCAACATCATATAATCTTAAAGGAAAACCTTCATCTTTAATAAACAGTCGTATTTTCATGGAAAAGCATAGTTTGGTTTAGAAACATCAGTTTAATAAACATATCAGCCCCAAACAAGTAGAAAACATGTAAAAGAGGGGATCTAGAACTCACCTTAAACCAGTTTCGAGCAAAATACTACAACCCGAGAGCAAACTTAGAGTTCTAAGGCCTAAACACACATGAACATATAGACTTAACACATAGAAACACATAGGAAGCAATCCAGAAGCTTAACCCGACCAAAATTCTAAGAAGAAATACAATTAAATCTTACCTTTTGGGAGAATTCTTCTGCTTTCTCACATTAGAAACGATAGGAGTCCTTTTTCTCTCTCTAAAGACGTATGTTGAGTGTATGGGAAAGAAAGTATAGGCGGCCATATCTTCTTTTAAACCCCATTATGGGCTGGCTTGGCCCTTGTACACTTTTAAGCCTTGCTTTTTGAAATAAATCCCATTTTCTCCCTTACTTTTCTTTCTTTTCTTTTTTTGTTTGTGAAATTTTCGGGTGTTACAACATGCTCTTCACTGAGCATGAGTGCATTGTTCTTAGGCCCGGGGTGATCATTCCTGAAGAGCATATCCTACTCAGAGCTCCCAAGAAAAGGAACATGTACATGATGGACTTACAAGAAACTTCCCCATCAGGAGTGGTATCTTGCTTTCTATCTAAAACCAAAAGTGATTAGTCTTTCCCTTGGCATAAAAGAATGTCCATGTAAAGTTTAAGAACATGAATAAATTAATTAAAGATGATTTGGTAACTAGAATGCCAAAGAAAGAGTTTACAAGTGATGACCATTGTGTTGCATGTCTGAAAGGAAAACAACATAAAGTGTCTCACAAGCCAACAGAAATGAACTGTATCACTACTCTCCTGCACTTATTACATATGGATCTCTTTGGCCCCAGTAGTGATGAGTTTAGGAAGAACCTCATATTGCCTTATGACAACAGATGATTTCCCAAGATATACTTGGGTCTTTTCTCTTAGAACTAAGGATGAGATACCTATAATCTTGTATACAGCGGATGACTTAAATAGTAAGTGTCCATAGCGGATAGCCAAAGTCCACAGCAGATGACCAAAGTCCACAGCGCATGAATAAAATACAAAGTATGTCCACAACGGATGACTTAAAATATATAAGTGTTCACAGCGGAAAGCCAAGTCCACAGCGGACAGTCTAAATGCCTAAGTGTCCATAGCGGTCACCTTATCAGTGCTTAAGTGTCCACAGCGGATAGCTAACGTCCACAGCGGACAACAAGTTCATCACCTACGATCCATCTTATGTAGTTTCTAGTTCCATACATCATCTTAATACATACTTACAACATAACAAACAACCATTCAACATCATAGGATCTTAAAAGAAAACTTTCATCTTTCATAAACAGTCGTATTTTCATGGAAATCATAGTTTGGTTTGGAAACATCAGTTTAATATACATATCAGCCCCAAACAAGTGGAAAACATGTAAAAGAGGGGATCTAGAACTCACCTTAAACCAGTTTCGAGCAAAATACTACAACCCGAGAGCAAACCTGGTGTTCTAACGCCTAAACACACATAAACATACAGACTTAACACATAGAAACACATAGGAAGCTATCTAGATGCTTAACCTAACCAAAACTCCGAGAAGAAACACGATTAAATCTTACCTTTTGGGAGAATTCTTCTGCTTTCTCACACTAGAAACGGTGGGAGTCTTTTTTCTCTCTCTAAAGCAGTACGTTGAGTGTATCGGAAAGAAATTATAGGAGGCCATATCTTTTTTTAAACCCCATTATAGCCTGGTTTGGCCCTTGTACACTTTTAACCCTTGCTTTTTGAAATAAATCCCATTTGCTCCCTAACTTTTCTTTTCTTTTCTTTTTTCTTTCTGAAATTTCCGGGTGTTATAAATCCATGCCCCTTATATAGGTTTTGTCCCCGAAACATGTCTCTCCTTAATGAGATCTGGGTATTGCCATCTCATTTCTTTCTCTGACTCCCAAGTGGCCTCTGATTCCTTGCGATGCTCCCATTGCACTTTTACTAGGCTAATCTCTTTATTCCTTAACCCTTTATCCTTCAGGTCCAAAATAGCCACTAGTTGCTCCACGTACTTCAACCTTTCATCAACCTCAATGTCCATGAGAGGAATAACAACCTCACCTTCCACTACGCACTTTAATAAGTGAAGATACATGGAACGTAGGATGAATCCCATGCAGCTCATCGGGAAGTTCCAGCCTATATGCCACTTCACCAACTCTAGCAATGATTTTGAATGGCCCGATATACCTTGGGATCAACTTCCCTCGCTTTCAGAACCTAATAATCCCTTTCCAAGGAGATACTTTCAATATCACCTTATCTCTCACTTGGAACTCAATTGGCCTCCTTTTCTTTTAAGCATAGGACTTCTGTCGATCCTTTGCTGCCATCATAAAAGCCTTGATCTTTTCCAACTTTTCCGATGTGGCCTCAATGATCTCGATACTTCCCAACTTCTTTTGCCCGATATCACCCCAACACACTGGGGTTCTGCATCGTCTCCCATACAACATTTCGAATGGTGGCATGCCTATACTAACATCATAGCTATTGTTGTAGGAGAACTCTGCCTACAGTAGGTGTTCATCCTAACTTCCACGACAGTTAATAATGCATGCCCGGAGCATGTCCTCCAAGGTCTGAATGGTTCGTTCTGATTGACCGTCTGTCTGAGGGTGGTAAGTTGTGCTAATGTGTAACCTCATTCCCATCACATCATGAAACTTCTTCCAGAACTTGGACGTGAACCGAGTATCCCTATCAGAAGCAATAGACACCGGCATGCCATGACGAGTTACAATCTCCTTGATGAAAATCTCCGCCAACTTTTCTAAAGAGTAAGTCTCTCAGATTGGCAAGAAGTGAGCACTTTTTATCAAGCAGTCTACAATCACCCAAATGGTATCACATCCTCTCGTTGTACGAGGCAATTTCATGATGAAGTCCATGGTGATATGTTCCCACCTCCATTTTGGTATATCCAAGGGTTGGATCTTCCTGTATAGTTTCTGATGCTCTGCCTTTACTTGTTAATAGGTCAGGCACTTACTCACGTACTCCACCACATCACGCTTCAACCCTGGCCACCAATAATCCTTCTTCAGGTCATGATACATTTTTATAGCACCAGGATGGATGGAATACCGTGTTTTGTGAGCTTCATCGATAATCCTTCCCCTCAGATCCCCATAACAAGGGATCCACATTTGCCCGGATTAGGTTCTAACACCAAGGGTGTTCTCCCCTAACTCCGTTATCTGCTCCTTCATTCATTCAGAATTGATCCTATCGTCTTTCTGTGCCTCATCAAGGAATTCTCTTATTTGACCCATGACATCCGGCGTCACAACCAACTGGCAACCCTTCACCCGAATTGGTTTAGGTCAATCCTTTCGACTAAGATCATCAGCCACCATGTTCGCCTTGCCCAGATGATAGTGGATTTCGCAATCATAATCCTTGATCAACTCTAACCACCTTCTTTGCCTCATGTTAAGATCCTTTTGCTCAAATAAATACTTTAGGCTCTTGTGATCTGTGAAGATGGTAGACTTCCCCCCATACAAGTAATGCATCCAAATTTTCAATGCAAAGCCGCCAACTCTAAATCATGAGTAGGGTAGTTAACCACATGGATCTTCAACTGCCAAGACGCATAGGTTATAACCTTTCCTTATTACATCAACACGCAACCTAAGCCCAACCAAGATGCATCTGAATATTCCACCAAGTCATCATTCCATGCAGGCAATGTCAAGACTTGGGCTTGAGTTAACCTCCTCTTTAACTCTTGAAACACATTCTCCTGCTCGGGACCCCATTCAAACTTCACATCCTTGCGAGTCAGCTTAGTCAACAAGGTCGCCACCTTAGAGAAGTTTTGAATAAATCTTCTGTAGTAACCTGCCAAATCTACCACTGACCTAAATGTGCTCGGTCTAGCGGCTACCATGTTCCTCCTAATGTCCACTGCCAAAACCTTGCATGTATCTCTTAATCTTCTTGGACACCGGAGTTACCAGATCTGCCACAAGTCTTGAAAGTTCATTGAACTTGGAGGTGTACTCTTGATTAGTCATGTTCCCTGCCTCTAAATGCAAGAAGTTCTTCTTAATTTTGTCCAACACTCGATGTGGATAATACTCCTCCAGCACCAGCTCCTTCAAATCCGACCACCTCATCTTTGCTATAGATCATTTTCCCCTGGCTTAGACAATGTTATCCCACCAACATAGTGCCAAGTCAACGAAATAATAGGAGGCAAACTTCACCTTCTGATCCTCATGACATTCACTAATGTCCAGGACTGCTTCCGTCTCTTAAACCAAACAGTAAGCAGCAGTAGCATTGCCATTACCATCAAGGGTCGAGGGTTTTCATCTCTGAAACGCCCCATAGCTGCACCCCTTAGCAGTCTCATTCTCCTCCTCGCTATCATCGTCATGAATTACCACCTTTGGGCTAGATGGCTCTTCTTCAGCTTCCTCTGTCCTTTCAGTGGACTTTCTTGATTTCCTTTCCTCCTTCTTCCCCATATCCCTAGCTCTTTCCCATTCTTTACAGCCCTCAACACTTCAGTCACCACTCAAGGCAACACATTTTGCATGAAGTTGTAGACCTCATCAGCAATAGCTTTCTTCACCATATATTTGAGGGTAGCTGATCCTTCACCCTCTTAGTGGCTATGGAGATCTGTTCCCTCATGAACTATCTCGGGAGCCTTAGCTTTGCTCCTGGTGACTCTTGGCCTTGTAGTACACCCACTATGAGCACCACCTTGGGTTGCCTTCCCAGATTTTCTGCCCACCCTAAAATCTACTTCCTATAAGATTCAAACACCATCAAGGTCATTCAAGGTAATAGCTCAGATCATGTCAAGTATAGTAAGTCCCTAATCACAATGGCCAGTTATGATTAGCCACATACTTTACTCTTCATTCCCAAATCATTTCCTATCCTGACTAGACCAGTATTCAAATCTACTAAGCACATTAATCAAATAACACACGCACATAATACCAGTTAACATTAAGAAAATTACCTGATGGCACGTAGCTACTTGGGCTGGCATCCCTCCATTTGGTCTCATTTTCAGTTTAAGTTTAGGTTTTGAAAATAATTCACCCAATTCTCTTAAACTTTGGCTCTGATACTAACTTGTAAGGCCCCCTTCCCAGGAAACCCCACAGCTGGTCATTCATAGCACTTTACACATTAAAATACATTGAAGTAAGAAATCATGGCAGCACAACAGTTAAACAAAAACCATTTCATGCATTAATAATGACTTTTACCAAGAAATACATCGTTGTCATCAGTTTCAAAAGAACGTTTAGTTGTATTACAAGACAAAAATATTATTTCTGCATAACATGGATGCCAGTATTTATTTTCCAAGTAGCTTCAACCTCGTGCTATCCCCAGCAACATCATTACATGCCAACTAATATGCATATAAAAAGACAGCATTAATAAGTGAGTTCTAGTTATGATAATATAGAAAATATATATTTTTGCAAGCCTCACTTGTGATCATCCATCATTATACATAATCGTTCATTAAGAAATTCATTATCTTTCTTTCCTTCATTATCTTTCTCTTTCATTAATTAGGATAGTAGAAAGCTACAGCCAATATTGTTGGTTGGCAACAAATGCCACACCCCTATCAGTACACATTTATAAGTAGTAGCTAACCCCTGACAGTTGACCCACACTGCTAGGCATGAACCCTAGATGTGCATCCTGAAACAACTACACATCAGTTGAGTTAACGACAACAAGGTTATGCACCTCATTCCATTGTGCTTGCAAGGCTTTTCATTTATTATAAGGGCTCGGGGGTAGCATTCATTAGGTTGCACTGTCTTTATTTTATTCCTTTGTGACCACATGATTATGAATAATACTTTTAAGATATCCATTGTGTTATAACCACATAACATGAAATAGTAAATATTATCCATAACAGCAGCCCATATGAAAGAATACCACATTAGTGTTAGAATTCACACTATATACCTAGTCCACAACTAACTAACTAACAACCAACACATGCAACTTAACAAACATACAATTTAAGCCCCTGAACTTATGCTAACTATCAATTAACAATCATAACACTAATACTAATACTTTCAAAGGCAAACAAAAGCTTCGAAAGATTATAAGCTTCGGAAGATTTTAAGCTTCGGAAGATATCTTGTACTTCGGATGAAAATAAGCTTCGGAAGAAAACTTGCACTTCGGAAGAAAACTTGCACTTCGGAAGAAAACAAACTTTGGAAGGAAACAAGCTTCGGAAGCTAACTTGCACTTCGGATGAAAACAAGCTTCGGAAGCTTACTTGATTTGACTTTTATACATCCCAATTATAAACATTAAACAAGCATAAACTTCCATTAATACATAAGTACCAGCACTTAATTTCTGTTCTCAAAATCCAAGATTAAACCTAAGTATTCGTAGTGCATGAAATAGGTATACAGTGGATGACTTACATACTAAGTGTCCACAGCGGACAGCCAAAGTCCACAACGGACGACTAAAGTCCACAGCACATGAATAAAACACTAAGTATGTCCACAGCGGATGACTTAAAATATATAAGTGTCCACAGCGGACAGCCAAGTCCACAGCGGACAGTCTAAATCCCTAAGTGTCCACAACGGACACCTTATCAGTGCTCAAGTGTCCACTGCGGAGAGCTAATGTCCACAGCATACAAAAACTTCATCACCTATGTTCCAACTTATGCAGTTTCTAGCCCCATACATCATCTTAAGCATAGTCTTAGCATAGATCTATCAGTTACACACTTACAACATAACAAACAACCATTCAACATCATATGATCTTAAAAAAAACCTTCATCTTTAATAAATAGTTGTATTTTCATGGAAAAGCATAGTTTGGTTTAGAAGCATCAGTTTAATAAACATATCAGCCCCAAACAAGTAGAAAACATATAAAAAAGGGGATCTAGAACTCATCTTAAACCAGCTTCGAGCAAAATACTACAACCCGAGAGCAAATGTGGAGTTCTAAGGCCTAAACACACATAAACATACAGACTTAACACATAGAAACACATAGGAAGCTATCTAGAAGCTTAACCCGACCAAAAATCTAAGAAGAAACATAATTAAATCTTATCTTTTGGGAGAATTCTTCTGCTTTCTCATACTAGAACCGGTGGGAGTCCTTTTTCTCTCTCTAATGCCGTTTGTTGAGTGTATGGGAAAGAAAGTATGGGTGGCCATATCTTCTTTTAAACCCCATTATGGGCCGGTTTGGCCCTTGTACACTTTTAACCCTTGCTTTTTGAAATAAATCCCGTTTGCTCCCTTACTTTTTTTTCTTTTCTTTTTTTTTTGTGAAATTCCTGGGTGTTACAACATGCTCTTCACTGAGCGAGTGCATTTTTCTTAAGCCCGGGGTGATCATTCCTCAAGAGCATATCCTACTCAAAGCTCCCAGGAAAAGGAACATGTACATGATGGGCTTGCAAGAAACCTCCCCATCAGGAGTGGTCTCTTGTTTTCTATCTAAAGCCAATAGTGATTAGTCTTTCCCTTGGCATAAAAGAATGTCCATATAAAGTTTAAGAACATGAATAAATTAATTATAGATGATTTGGTAACTAGAATGCCAAAGAAAGAGTTTACAAGTGATGACCATTGTGTTGCATGTCTGAAAGGAAAGCAACACAAAGTGTCTCACAAGCTAATAGAAATGAACTATATCACTACTCCCCTACACTTATTACATATGGATCTCTTTGGCCCCAGTAGTGTAATGAGTTTAGGAAGAACCTCATATTGCCTTGTGACAACACATGATTTCCGAAGATATACTTGGGTCTTCTCTCTTAGAACTAAGGATGCGATACCTAAAATCTTGAGATCTTTCATTCTGAAAATTGAGAATCAATATGATCAATAGGTCAAGATCATAAGATATGATCAAGGAACTGAATTGAAGAATCAAATCCTTTATACATTTTGTGATGAAAATGGTATTTCAAGACAATACAGTGCTCCTAAAACTTCTTAACAGAATGGTGTTGCTAAAAGGTAAAATATGACACTTATTGAGGCTACAAGAACCATGCTCATTGACTCTAAACTACCCATCACCTTTTGGGCAGAGGTAGTCAACACTGCCTGCTATATGCAAAACAAAGTTTTAGCAGTAAAAACTCATGGAAAGACTTCTTATGAGTTATGGCTCAAAAAGAGACCTTTCATTGGTTTTCTCAGGTCATTTGAATGTCCATACACCATCTTGAATACTAAAGATCATATATACAAATTCGCTAAGAAATCAGATGATGGACACTTCATTGGATACTCTTCCTAAGCTAAAGCTTATAGAGTATACAATCTTAGAACTAGAGTAGTTAAGGTGTCAGCCAATGTGACCTTCAATGAACACACTCCCAGTGTAAAATGTTCTGGTCTTGATTGGCTATTTGATCTTGATTTAGTTACCAATTGTTTTAACAAATCTTATGAAGTTGTTTCAGGAACAACAGGTAATACATCTGTAGGACATCCTGATGCAAGATTTGAGTTAAGAAGACTAAATGATAGAATCCCTTTGGCTCCAGTGGAAACTAACCCTACAAGTGGAAATACTATGAATATAACCATGACAAACTCTTCAGCTGATACATCTGAGGTGCCAACCAATTCCAGCAATGAGGCGTAAAACTCTAATGACGGGATTTCTAATTTTGGAGGAGATGGAGGTGGTGATAGTGATCAAGAATTTCTTAATGTTGACAACTACTCCATAAAAGACAACATCAATGATGTCACACACTCTCTAGATCAAGTTACACTTGATTAGTGTGCTGATGTGGTAGGTGATACTCAATCAGCAGATCTAAATTTTACTAATTTAGATCTGTCAAATCAACTTACTGTGAATCCAAGGATCGAAGCAGGAATTATCAGTTTGATTTAGCAAATAAAGATCGCAGAATTATCAATACTTGTTGTTTAATTAATTGTTTATGAAATTGAAATCAACAAAAAACAGATGAAACAAATTGAAAAACAGAATAAAATAATGCAACAAAAAGATTGTTTCAATTGATCTTCATTGATAATCAATTGATTACAATTGATATTGATGCTTGGATTACAGAGTAATCCTCTATGATGTTCTTGATGTTCTTATGATTGCTATATTGCTATTTTGATTAATCGATTGATTGATATCATTTTTATGAATATATGAATATCTATTTGTGTATCGATATCTCTCAATCTCTCCCTAAATGAGTGCACCCATGCCTTATATTTATAGGCAGAGGGATTCACTTTAAACAATTAAGAAAGGAATATTCTTTATGTGATGTGGAATATTCTTGATGTTACGCGGATTTTTGCTTCTGACAGTTGTACAGCCTCCCTAGGCCGTTGACTTTATGATGCCACTTTGACAGATTGACTTGTTGACTTTGTGTTGAGTACTTGATGATATAAGATCATACAAGTATTTTGTTCTCCCGTAGGAGTTGAACTTCCGTAGGAGTTGTTCTTCCGTAAGAGTTGAACTTCCTTCTTCCGCAGCAGCAACAACTTGATCTTTGGACTTGTTCAGTAGATGTTGTTATGCTTCCGTAGGAGAGCTACGGATACATGTTGACTTGTTTCTTTTAAACTCCGCAGAACATCTACGGAAGAACAAACTTGTTCATCCGTAGATAGTTCTTGCACTTATGAGTATATAGGATTAATGGGTGTGTGTGAGTTTACTTTGCATATATGTGAGTATATGTAATCTGCATGTGTGAAGATTTATGTGTGGGCGCATGGTTGGAAGGTGGGCGCATGTGTATGGATTAATGGGTGTGTGTGAGTTTACTTTGCATATATGTGAGTTCTGTGATGTAAGCATATGTATATATATAGATGTTAGTTTATGAGTATATAGGTGTGTGGAGCTTGTGCATGGAATTTATATTATACATGCTCATATATATATATATATATATATATATATATATATATATATATATATATATATATATATATATATATTATGGCTTTGTGTATACAGATGTGTGGGTTTGATTACATAAGGCATGTGGTGATTTCATTATTGTGTGGGTTTAATGTGAGCATACTTTATTATGGGCATGGATGGTGATTGCATGCATGAACGGGTATGATGTATGCTAGAGTGATGGTAACAGTAGGATACATGGGAATGTGAATTTTGTGTTCTTTAGTTATTATATTATTCATATGTGTTTTTGGGTATGGAGCTTAAAGCGTGTGAATATATATATATATATATCTACCAAGGGTATATACATGCAATATTCTATGTGTGCAAATAAAGTGTCTTTGGTTATGAGTTTTGTTTTTCTATTTTGCATGATGGTTGTGTGTTTGAATTTGTCGGGTATTGGGATTAGTCGTGAATGTGAAACCGTCCCATTCTTGTGTTAATAATTAGTAATTTGAATTAAATATTTACTAAATGAAATTCAGGTTATTCGAGAACCTAATTACCTGCTCTCTTCATTATCTTATTCGTTGTGCAATCAATGTGAGTTTTCACGGGCCCGTTTTACATTCTTTCCTATTTAGGGGAGAAGACATGCAAACACTATTTCTTGTTACGGTTGCCAGTATTATTGATATCGCCTGTTACGTAGTTTAGACACATTTGAAAGTCCTTGCGGTATTAAACCGTTAGTAATGGGATTAGCGAGGTAATTCTGAGTAGTACTACTGGGTTTAACAAACCCCGCCCGGGCTAGTCGCACTAGCTTGATTGGAGGTCGAACGGGTGCGAAATTGACCTAACAATTGCCTTGGTCTGTGACAGACATTGTGGAAAGGCACGAAACACACACAGTCAGCTTCGGTTTAAAACACTAAGTAACTTGTTTATAGGCTAGCTACCTATCGATATGCTCTATATACTAAACCATATGAAACGCTTTCTAACACATTACTTGTCGTTTTAAACCTATGGACTCACCAACCCTATGTTGACACATTTCAGCATGTTTTCTCAGGTCACATGAATGCACAAAGTTAGGGACTCAGCTAGGGATGCATTCATGGCATACCTTACAACTCAATCAGTTCATTTTGTCAAACATTATTAACTTTTATCTTTTAAAAGCATGTTGACACAATTTATTGTTGACTTACTATTCTCAAATCGCATCTGCAAATATGAAACATTTATGGTTGATTTTAAAGTCTGATCTTGATGTGATGTTTTGCAAATTATCGAGTCTGGTGTAACTGGTGCTATCTGAGATCTTGGTGTGTCACACGCCTGACGGTAAAACCCCGTTAGCGGATTTTGAGGGTGTGACAAATTGGTATCAGAGCCCCAGTTATAGCGAACTAAAATGAGCATTCATATGCACTGCATTTTAGACTATAGCTATATTGCATTAGTTACACACACATAAATTACTGAGTTTTACTTGCTTGATGTATTACTTGCTCGGACTCATTTCTGTGACATGGACTACAGACATGGCACCCTCTTCTTCGCATTCTGCGGCCTTGGGTAAGAGGCCTACGCGTTCTGACACTCCTGTCCCCCCCTCCTCCTCCTGATAGGAATCAGGAGTGGTCTCAATTTCCCTATCCATCGGATGAGATGGATCTGGACCAGCCATTCGCACTTCCTGAGCGGGATCCTCCAAGGGATTGGTCCCACTATCCTACTTACATTGACCGTATGATTTACAGGGAGCGTGTTCCTGCTCCAGCACCCAGTGGACCGAGGACTAGGTCGGCGTCAGCATCTACTACGCCTAGCCTCCCTTCTTTATCTTGTTCACACGAGCGAGCACTAGCAGCCACAGTCGCCACACTCGATACTAAGCGACAACGTATTCTATTCCTCACTGATGAGAACTCAGCCTTGCGACAAGAGATGCACCAGCTTTACCTGAAGGTGGTGATGTTAGAGGACTGGCTATCTATGGCCATTAACCGCCATTACACTCTAGCTCATGAGGTCGTCAAGCTCACCAGACACGTTGATACTCTAGAGCTTCAGGGCACCAAGACTGGACTCAGGATGTCTGACATGGAGGCCCAGGTGACTACATTGGAGGTACAGTTAGAGGCATTGCAGATTACTGATGAACCAGCACCAGAGGAAGATCCTGAAGAAAAGGCACCAGATGACGGTTCCGATGATGGGAAAACTTCAAGACATTACTGAAGGAGGAATACTATCCTAGGAATGAAATCCAAAAGCTGGAAACGGAATTTTGGAACCTAAAATGGTTGGATCTGAGATAGAGGAGTACACAACTCGTTCACACGAGTTGGCTGCCTTATGTCCTCAAATGGCGACCCCAGCCTATAAAATGATAGAAAGGTACATTGATGGGTTAGCTCCTCAAATTCAAGCCAGTGTCATAGCTGCTGATCCAGTCACTATTCAGCAAGCTATCCGAGTGGCTCATAAATTTACTGATCAGGCGGTGGCTCAGGGCACCTTGCCTAAACAGGGAACTGTAACTGGTTCATCTGATAACAAGCGGAAATGGGATGGTACATCTAGCAAGTCATCCAACTCAAATCAGCCTCAGTAACAAGCCAAGAAGTTTGACTCATCCGGAAACTTCACCAACACCAACCAGAATAACAACAACAGTGGTCAAGGATCAAGTAACTATGCTGGCAAGAACCCGAAGTGCAACTTCCATCATTATGGACCGTGTGATCATTTTCGCTGTCAAAGATGTGGCAAGACGGGTCATATTGCTAGGCACTGTAGGGGATAACTAATCACTAAGCAACAATCTCAACAGCAACGACAAGGAGAAACACCTAGGGGTTGTTTTGAGTGTGGCAAGGAGGGCCACTATAGGAAAGACTGTCCACAGCTGAAGAATGGAAATAAGGGTAATAATGGAAACAGTGCTAAGGGTCGTGCTTTTGTGATTGGATCTGGTGAGGCAAGGAATGATCAGAATGAGGTTACTGGTACGTTTCCTCTGAATGGTTGTTTTGCTTCTAGACTGTTTGATACTGGTGCTGATAGGATTTTTATTTCTACCAAGTTTTGCAAACTTCTTGATGTAACTTTAGTTGATATGGAACCTAGTTACACTATAGAATTAGCTGATGGAAAACTGATTGAGGCAACTCACATCATTAAGGGATGTAAACCGGATTATCTGGACATAAGTTAGATATAGATCTAATGCCTATCACACTTGGTAGCTTCGATGCGGTTGTTGGTATGGACTGGTTATCTAAGAACCAAGCTGAGATCATCTGTCGTGAGAAGGCCATCCGTGTACCACTTCCTAGTGGTGAAGTTTTGACAGTTCAGGGGGAGAAAAGTGGTATAGTCTCTGGAATCATATCCTACATGAATGCCCAGAAGTGCTTATGCAAAGGTCATACAACTTTTTTTGCTATGGTCACGGAGAAAGAAACCAAGGAAAAGAAGATTGAAGATATTCCCATTGTACTTGATTATCCCTAGGTTTTCCCTAAAGATCTACGTGGTCTCCCACCGCATCGCCAAGTCGAGTTCCAGATTGACTTGGTACCTAGAGCCGCACCTATCGTGAGGGCACCGTATAGATTAGCTCCGAATGAGCTGCAAAAGTTGTCTACGCAATTGCAGGGACTGTTGGATAAAGGGCTTATCAGACCTGGCTCGTCACCATGGGGAGCTCTAGTTTTGTTTGTCAAAAAGAAGGATGGAACCATTCGTATGTGTATTGATTATAGGGAATTGAACAAAGTGGCGATTAAGAATCGTTACCCTCTCCCGCTTATTGATGATTTCTTCAATCAGCTTCAAGGGTCGAGTTTTTGTTCCAAGATAGATCTGAGGTCGGGATATCACTAATTAAGGGTTCGAGATGAGGACATTTCAAAGACAGCATTCAGAACTTGATATGGCCACTATGAGTTTTTGGTTATGCCATTTGGGTTGACCAACGCGCCAGCGGCTTTAATGGACCTCATGAACCGAGTGTGCAAACCTTATTTGGATAAGTTTGTCATTGTTTTTATCGATGACATTCTTATTTATTCAAAAAATAAGGAAGAGCACGAGGAACACCTTAGATTGATCTTGGAGCTACTGAAACGAGAACAATTGTATGCTAAATTTTCAAAGTGTGACTTCTGGATGCGAGAAGTCCAATTCTTGGGTCATGTGGTCAATGAGAATGGAATACATGTTGACCCGGCAAAGATAGATGCCATCAAGAACTATGCTACACCCAAGACTCCGACTGAGGTACGACAGTTTCTTGGGTTCGCTGGCTATTATCAGCGATTCATTGAAGGGTTTTCAAAAATTGCTCAGCCTCTCACGGCCTTAACTCATAAAGGCACTACCTACAATTGTGGTGACAAACCGATTCTATCACTGCCTGAGGGAACAGACGATTTTGTGGTTTATTGTGATGCTTCCATTGAAGGCCTTGGTTATGTGCTGATCAACGCGAGAAGGTAATCGCATATGCTTCCCACCAACTAAAAGTTCATGAGAGGAATTACATGACGCATGATTTAGAATTGGGAGCTGTTGTATTTGCACTCAAGATATGAAGGCATTACCTGTACGATACCAAGTGCACCATATATACCGATCATAAGAGCCTCCGGCACATCTTTGAATAGAAGGAGCTAAACATGGGATAGAGTTGATGGGTCGAGCTGTTGAACGACTATGGTTGTGCAATCAAATATCATCCGGGTAAGGCTAACGTGGTAGCCGATACGCTAAGTCGAAAGAAGAATCCTAAGCCAAAATGAGTTCGAGCATTACATCTTACCATCCACACCAAATTGCCTGATCAGATTCGTAATGCTCAACATGAAGCTTTGAAGGAAGAGAACCTGAAAGCAGAATCGATACGAGCCATGGAAAAGCAATTAGAGATTAAATCTGATGGAGTTCGGTTTTTCATGGAACGAATCTGGGTACCACAATATGGGAATTTACGAGAGTTAGTCATGGATGAAGCCCATAGGTCACATTACTCAATTCATCCAGGTTCAGACAAGATGTTTCAAGATCTGAAGGAATTTTATTGGTAGCCAAACATGAAAGCTGAGATCGCCACCTACATAAGCAAATGCCTAACTTGTTCTAAAGTTAAGGTGTAATACCAGCGACCATCCGGTTTACTTCAGCAACCGGAGATTCCAGTGTGGAAATAGGAGCAGATCTCAATGGACTTTATCACAAAGTTACCTAGGACTCCCAGCGGATGCGATACCATTTGGGTAATAGTAGATCGCTTAACGAAATCCGCACATTTCCTGGCAATCCGAGAGATGGATCGAATGGACAAGTTGACACGGATTTACCTGAGGGAAATAGTCTCTCGGCATGGTGTGCCAGTATCTATTATATCCGATCGTGACGCCCGATTCACTTCACATTTTTGGCAGTCTTTACAACGATCATTGGGAACGCTGTTGGACATGAGCACTGCGTATCATTCGCAAACCGATGGTTAGAGTGAGTGTACGATCCAAACACTGGAAGACATGTTACGTGCTTGCGTGATCAATTCTGGTAGTAGTTGTGAAACTCATCTACCATTAGTTGAGTTCTCCAACAATAACAGTTATCACACTTCAATCAAAGCTGTACCATTTGAGGCACTGTATGGACGTAAGTGCCGATCACCTGTCTGTTGGGCGGAAGTTGGAGAAAGCCAACTTACGGGTCCTGAACTTGTGCACGAAACGACTGAGAAAATCATGCAAATTCGTAATCGAATGGCAGTGGCACGTGATCGATAGAAGAGCTACGCAGATAAACGCCGTAAACTATTGGAATTCCATATTGGTGACAAGGTACTTCTGAAAGTCTCACCTTGGAAAGGTGTAATCTGGTTTGGGAAACAAGGAAAGTTGAATCAACGCTATGTTGGACCATTTGAGATTATCAAAAGGGTTGGTCCTGTAGCCTATTAGCTGAACTTACCTAAAGAACTCAGTGGAATACACAATGTGTTTCACGTATCCAATCTGAGGAAATGCTTAGCTGATGAATCACTGATCGTACCTTTAGAGGAACTGGAGATTGATGAACAGTTACGCTTCATCGAAGAACTAGTAGAGATCATGGATCGAGAAGTTAAAACCCTAAAGCGTAGCAAAATTCCAGTTGTGCGCGTTAGGTGGAATTCAAAGCGTGGACCAGAGTTTACCTAGGAACGCGAAGATCAGATGAGAAAAAAGTACCCGCAAGTGTTTAAAGATCTGGCATCAACATCTTAAGATATCGTTCTTAAGATATACTTTCCTTAAAATTTCGAGATGAAATTCCCTTTGACAAGAGGATGATGTCACAGCACTCGTGTCTCGTGAAACTCGACATTCTTACACTCTATTGTTTGGGTTCGTTTCAGATATTCTAGGAACCGTATCCAATGCAAGCTTCTAGTCACCTTTATGCCGTCCTTTGTTAAACCTGTCATTTGTTTCCTTCAACAAGGGGATGATGTGACATCCCGAATTTCCAGGTTAAAGCCGTCAGCTCAACTTTCGTTACCTCGATGTTCGCTCGTGATTTGTTTAATTGTTTAACTTTGTATTGCAATTAACTTAATTAACTTAGTGGGATTAAGTTTACTATCTCAGCTTGAGGGCCCAATTGTCATTTCTTCGAACTTGATTTTATATTAATACCATACCCCATGCAACTTCTCCGTAACCCTACCCCCCTTGGAAGTGCTTCCTGCCGTCACTCTCGAAGATCAACCTCCCTGCCGTGATCGAGCAAAGCCGGCAACAGCCTCGTCTCACCCGCAGCATTATTTTTTTCGCTTGTAACCTCAGCCCCTCGCCGGCCGTACGGTATGTTTTCTTTTGTTATGTTTTCGCATTCGTATCGGTACGGTTTCACTCTAGGTTCTTGTTCGCGGTTACGTTGGTTTCGGTTGGGTCTCGGATTGACGTTCTTGTGGTGCGTCGCCGTGCGTGGGTGTATGTGTTGCGAAGTTTGTTTCTGTGTTATATGTGATGCATGGGGTTGCGACTGATTTGGGTGTTGTCGCCATTACATGCGTTACACGGTTGCATACGTATTATTATACACTCGAAAGCATTCTGCGAAATTGTGTGTATGTATATGTAATCTGCATGTGTGAAGATTTATGTATGGGCGCATGGTTGGAAGGTGGGCGCATGTGTATGGATTAGTGGGTGTGTGTGAGTTTACTTTGCTTATATGTGAGTTCTGTGATGTAAGCATATGTATATATATAGATGTTAGTTTATGAGTATATAGGTGTGTGGAGCTTCTGCATGAAATTTATATTATACATGCTCATATATATATATATATATATATATATATATATATATATATATATATTACGGCTTTGTGTATACAGATGTGTGGGTTTGATTACATAAGGCATATGGTGATTTCATTATTGTGTGGGTTTAAAGTGAGCATACTTCATTATGGGCATGGATGGTGATTGCATGCATGAACGGGTATGATGTATGCTAGAGTGATGGTAACAGTAGGATACATGGGAATGTGAATTTTGTGTGCTTTAGTTATTATATTATTCATATGTGTTTTTGGGTATGGAGCTTAAAGCGTGTGAATATATATATATATCTACCAAGGGTATATACATGCAATATTCTATGTGTGCAAGTGTCTTTGGTTATGAGTTTTTTTTTTCTGTTTTGCATGATGGTTGTGTGTTTGAATTTGTCGGGTAGTCGTGAATGTGAAACCGTGCAATTCTTGTGTTAATAATTAGTAATTTGAATTAAATAGTTATTAAATAAAATTCAGGTTATTCGGGAACCTAATTACCTGCTCTCTGCATTATCTTATTCGTTGTGCAATCAAGGTGAGTTTTCACGGCCCCGTTTTACATTCTTTCCTTTTTGGGGGGGAAGACATGCAAACACTATTTCTTGATATGGTTGCCAGTATTATTGATATCGCCTGTTACGTAGTGTAGACACATTTGAAAGTCCTTGCAGTATTAAACCGTTAGTAATGGGATTAGCGAGGTAATTCTGAGTAGTACTACTGGCTTTGACAAACCCCGCCCGGGCTAGTCGCACTAGCTTGATTGGAGGTCGAACGGGTGCGAAATTGACCTAATAATTGCCACGGTCTGTGATAGACGTGGTGGAAAGGCACGAAACACACACAGTCAGTTTCGGTTTGAAACACTAAGTAACTTGTTTATAGGCTAGCTACCTATCGATATGCTCTATATACTAAACCATATGAAACGCTTTCTGACACATTACTTGTCGTTTAAAACCTGTGGACTCACCAACCCTATGTTGACACATTTTAGCACGTTTTCTCAGGTCACAGAAATGCATAAAGCTAGGGACTCAGCTAGGGATTCATTCATGGCATACATTACAACTCAATCATTTCATTTTGTTAAACATTATTAACTTTTATCGGTTAAAAGCATGTTGACACAATTTATTGTTGGCTTACTATTCTCAAATCGCTTCCGCAAATATGAGACGTTTATGGTTGATTTTAAAGTCTGATCTTGATGTGATGTTTTGCAAATTATCGAGTCTGGTGTAACTGGTGCTATCTGAGATCCTGGTGTGTCACACATCTGATGGTAAAACCCCGTTACGGATCTTGAGGGTGTGACAAATTCAAATTAGAGTTTGTCCTCCATTTATGAGTCAATTTATCACTTTTTCACACTTAAAACTATGTTCCTTAAGTTATAAGCTCTATCTTAAGATTTCTTTGAAATCTTGTTAATGCTGATATGACTTTTGATGCTCTTTGAGATAATATACAATTGATCACATTGGATTCTTTTAGAGCTGTTCCTTTTTAGAACTTTTTGATGATCAGCATCAGGACACCAAGTCTTTACTTACGTAAAACAAAGGTGCCTGTGAACCCAGGTCTTTGTTTACATAAAACAAAGGGTTCATGATGCGCAAAGATAGAGGTTATAAAGTTTCACAACATAGTTTTCTTGGGTGAGTAAGTTGATCACAGCAGGATAAGACTTACTTGGTTGCTTCTCATAATGGAATTGCCCACAATTAGTCATCCTGAC
Source organism: Flaveria sonorensis (assembly GCA_025506505.1). Classification (NCBI taxonomy): domain Eukaryota; kingdom Viridiplantae; phylum Streptophyta; class Magnoliopsida; order Asterales; family Asteraceae; genus Flaveria; species Flaveria sonorensis. Next base: position 51,904,205 of record CM046437.1, read on the forward strand.
ATCATTTTATGCATGAACTTGTATATTTTCCACTCAAGCTGAACCTACTCACATATCAAATCACATTTGATCAGTCTTTGTTGGGTGATAAAATTCAGGAAAGTAAGCAAAGGCATAGTGTATTATCATTTCCCATAATATGAAATGCTTTTACAAGAGAAACATATTAACTAGACAATATTTTTGGATTTTTATATGTTTTATATATGTTTTTTGTTTTTTTTAAATAATGAATTTGACACACAGAACATGCTTTTCTTTGTGATGAAGACTAATCTAAGTTATCATGCCTAAATACTCAATCAAAAAATTAAATCTAACTAAATGAAAGGCTTGTGAAAAAATCAGGAAGTTGATTTGTCGTATCCACTTTGATCAACTTGATTAAACCTTTTTCTAAGCAGTCTCTCAGAAAATGGTATCTGATTTCAATATGTTTTGTTTTATATGTTGCACTGGATTAGCAGTGATGAATATAACAGCTGAGTTATCTATGTGAATTGGTGTTTGAAGAAAAATGTAACCATAATCAAGTAATTGGTTTTGCAACCATAAAACTTGAGAGCAACCAGCTGAAGCAGCTATGTACTCAGCCTCAACTGTGGATACTAAAACATTTATTTGTTTTTTGCAATCCCAAGAAACTAATCTTGGTCCTATAAATTGACAACCCCTAGTTGTTGATTTTCAGTTTTTGTTGCAGCCTCCAAAGTCACTGTCAGAATATGAGTAGAGTATGAAATCACCTTCTTTGGGATACCAAAGCCCAAGAGCTGGCTTCCCTTTGAGGTATCTGAAAATCCTCTTCACTGTATTCATATATGACTCCTTGGGGTCTGATTGTTACCTAGCACAAACACATACAGCAAACAGTATGTCAGGTATGCTGGCAGTTAAGTACATTAATGACCCTATCATAGATCTATATAATCTTTGATCAATTGACTTCCCTTTAGGATCAGGTACAACCTTATCTATTGTTGAAGCTGGTGTTTTGCATGAAGAAGACTCAGCAAGGTTGTACTTCTTCAGGATTTGATTCACGTACTTTTCCTGAATGATGAAAATGCCATCTGATTTTTGATGAACTTGTAAACCAAGGAAGAATGTTAATTCTCCCATGGAACTCATTTGGAACTCATATTTCATCAAAGATTCAAAGTCTTGACACAATCTTTTGTTTGTTGACCCAATGATGATATCATCCACATAGATTTGGACAACCAAGAGGTCTTGATGGTTATGTTTGAGGAAGAGAGTCTGATGAATAGTTCCCCTTTTGTAACCATGCTTGAGCAGGAAAGATGATAATATTTCATACCACTTTCTTGGCTCCTGATGAAGACCATACAAAGCTTTGTCAAGCTTGAATACCTTGTATGGATAATCAGGATCTTTAAAACCTGGTGGTTGGGTAACATAGACTTCTTCATCAATTTTACCATATAAGAAGGCACATTTTACATCCATTTGGAAAACTTTGAACTTCTTATGTGAAGCATAGGCTAGAAAGACTCTAATGGCCTCGATCCTTGCAACTGGGGCAAAGACTTCATCATAGTCTATCCTTTCTTCTTGAGTATAGCCTTGTGCTATCAGCCTTGCTTTGTTTCGGATGATGATACCTCTGTCATCTACTTTGTTCTTGAAAAGCCACCTTGTACTAATTGGATATTGACCTTCAGGAAGATCAACTAGATTCCAAACTTTTTGCTTTCTAAATTACTGAAGTTCTTCTTGCATTGCTTTAATCTAACTGTTGTCTTTCGATGCAGCAGTTATGTTGGGAGGAACCACTTTGATAGAAAACAAGATAATAGACAAATATGGGCAGCTCCCTATTGACTTCTTGTGGTTCTTTCATTAAGATCATCCATAATGTTTTCTATTTGATGATACTTTTGAATTCTTGTTGTTGGAATAGATTCAACTGGAATGGATGATTCCATGTTAGTGATGTTGGTTGATGAAGATGGATCCAGCTGAGATGGGGAATCAACAAAGTTATAAAAATCCTCATCATTTTGGTCTTCTGATGCTGACTGAACAACATCTTCATGATTTTTATTTCCGCAGATGTAGGTATAACTTTCGTAGTAGTTACAAGAACAACTACGGATATTGTAGTTTGTTGATCTGCAGATGTGAATGTTGTTGGAATGTTTTCTGATGGATTGGGAACTTCAGATGAAGGAAAAGAATCATCTCCAAAAGTAGGAACATCTACGGATGTAGAAGGAACTTCTGTGGATGCATTGTTAACTTCTGCGGATGCATTGTTAACTTCTGCTGATGCATTAGAAACTTTTGATGAAGTTGAATTTCTATTTCCATCAGAATTTTCATTGCTTGTTTGAGATGAAAGGCCTGGATCAGCAACATTTGAAGTATGTGTCTGTGGTAATCTTGGAGGATCCGCTGTTAATGGCACTTCACCCAAACTTAGAGGTACATAAGGATAACATGTATCCGTAGGACCTGCAAAATTCAAATATCCAGAGTTAAATGAATTTGTTAATGCATCTATATCAAACAACCATAATGATCCATTTACAAATTTTGGAAATAAGGATTCATCAAATGATACATTAGGAGTTTCTTCCACAATGTTTTCATGTGAAATATAGACTCTATATGATATAGATGTTGATGAGTAACCAACAAAGAAACCAACATAAGATTTTTCATCAAACTTTCCTAATTGACTTTTGGTGTTTAAAATAGACACATGACACCCAAAAGCTCTAAGATAGCCTATAAAAGGTTTTCTTTTAAACAAAAGTTCACAGGGTGTTTTATTATGTTCTTTAACAATTAATGTTCTGTTTTGAACATTGCATGCTGTATTCACTGCTTCTGCCCAAAATGTTATTGGTAACTGTGAATTAGCTAGCATTGTTCTTGCTGCTTCAATGAGAGTTTTGTTTCTTCTTTCAGCAACTCCATTTTGTTGTAGAGTTCTTGGTGCACTGAATTGTATGGCTATGCCTTTGTTCCTGCAAAAGGAATCTAAAATATGATTAACAAATTCAGTTCCATTATCACTTCTTAAAATTTTGATCTTTAAATCAAGTTGATTTTCAATCTTAGTGATAAACTCCATTAATGTTTCTGATGTTTCACTCTTATGTTTTAAGAGAAAGACCCATGTGAATCTAGTGACATCATCAACAATCACCAAACAATATTGCCTTTTACTAATGCTCAATACATTAGTTGGACCAAAAAGATCCATGTGTAGCATTTTGAGTGGTGTTGTGTATGTGTTGATTGTTTTGGACTTATGTGACACCCTATATTGTTTTCCTTTATAACATGATAAACAACAATTAGAATAGTAAAATTCTTTCTTAGAAAGGCCAATGACTAAGTCATTTTTGACCAGGTTGTTCATGTTCTTCATGTTTGAATGAACCATTCTTCTATGCCACAGTTGAGCTTCATCTTCTGATGACTTAGAAATCAGACAGGTTTCATTGCTTGTTAGAGAGGTATTGTTCATGTCCAAAACATATGTGTTGCCTTTTCTTGGTGCTTTAAGAAGGATCCAGTCTGCTGGAATTTGAAAACCTAGCATAAGAATGTAACAATAAGTGTTATCAAATAAAGTTGTATGATTTTGATCACAAATTTGAGATACACTTAACAAGTTGAATTGCAAGTTTTCACAAAAGTTTACTTTCTCAAATTTAGTACACCATTTATTACCATTCCTTCACTAACATTTTACCTCCCTTCTTATCCCCACCAAATGCCACATATGAGGCATTTTTATGTTTAAAAATCATGGTGGAGAGAATAGTTTCCTATCATATGCCTGGAACAACCACTGTTAACATACCACTTGTTGTCAGTCCTCCATTGATGTTCCTGTAAAAAAATCAATTAGAAAGTGGAGCCCAAGCCTTAATGGTCTTGGGCTTGCCATTGTTATCTAGGATTGTTACTCTATCATGAATGAGCCTAGATGTCTCAAGATTGTTTCTACACTCAATTATTTCATTATGTTCTGTTTGGGGTGAGGATGATTCTGTTGAAGATGAACTTGAAGCACTTTGATCTTGATTCACAATCACTTCTTCTGTTACCTCTTCTTTGAGTATCTTCTTCTTTAAACTTGATGATGATACTTGAGTAGAGAAGGTTTTAGCATCTTTTGTCATTGATTGAGGTACATGATTACCCTTTTTAAAGTGATCAAATAAGGCTTCATCTTCCTGCAACACTACCTTCTTATAAGGAGTCTTGCTTTGAGATTGTTGCTTCTCCTTCTTCTTTGATTTATCAGCAGCAGATGTTGGCATTTTTGTCTTTGAGATCTTCTGCTTTAGTTGTTGCTGCTTTTGCTTTAAGACATTTGATTCATCAATCTCAGAAGATTGTGAGTCTGATTCAGTAGTCTCAGATTGTTTCTTCTTTGGCACTTTTGTTTTGTTCTTTTTGTTGAAGTAACATTCTTGAGCAGAAGGGTTCTTCTTGTTGCAGATGGCACAGTGCTTGTTAAAGTAACAATTAGCAGTCATATGATTATTCATGTTACACATTGAGCAATAACTGCTGAAGTAACAATCAATTGTATTGTGGTTGTGCATGTCACACCACTGGCAATATTTTTCTTCAGCTTTATTCTCAGACTCTATCACCTTCTTTTTCTGCATCTTTAATTCTTTCTCAAGCTTTGCAGTTGAAGAATCTTTACCTCTTCCTGGCATGATGTTATCTGGTTCTTGTTGCTTCGGATTCACAACTCTATGTTTCTTTTCTTTCTTGATCTTAGTTTGTGATTCAGCAGTGATTTCTTCTTCCGTAGATCTTCTACGGATGACTGTTTTGAAGCAGATGATTGCTTCTTCTGTAGATCTTCTACTGAAGACTGTTTTGAATCTGATGATTTCTTCTTCTGTAGATCTTCTACTAAAGGCTGTTTTGAATCAGATGATTTCTTTTTCTATAGATCTTCTACGGATGATTCTTTTGGTAGAGCATGCTTCCTTTGCTTTTCTACGGATGGTTCTTTACATGTATTCTTCTTCCGCAGGTGTTCTGCAGAAGTGATTTTCTCTTCCTCATCCGTAGTCCTTTTTGGTGACTGATGTTTTTGCCTTTTGTTGACCTCCTGAATCCCTTCATTCAGCTGACCAATTTTGGTATAGATGGTCTTCAACAAATTTCTTTGTTTTGGGGGATAAGGCAGCTTTGTACTCATCAAGAACTTTGGGGATTACAGGTTCAGTTACCACATTCTTTCCCTTACCCAACACAGCATTAGGCTTATCAAATTCATTCAAGTCATCACACTCATCAAAGTCAAATTCTGAATTAGTTTCTTTTAAACATTCTGATTCAGATGACCCAATCTCAGTTTCACTCATCTCAGTATCTTCACCATTTACCAAATTATTAGTTTCAATTTCTGGTTCAATTTTGGTATTTGATACAAAATGGTTTGACAGATTGTTGGTCATTGACTCAGGTAAAGTGGTGTAGTTATCATTTATAGGAGGTGCAACAACATTAAAACCCAACCCATACCTGTTCTTTGATTCAATACGAGAGTTCAATAGTTTTTCATATTGCTGAGATGATAATTGAAACTTCTAAAGTTTCACTTTAGTAGATGCATGATCAGACATTGATTTTGTTAAAGAGGTTGTCAGATGTTCAACTTGTGCTTTCAAATTATAATTTTCAGATACAAGTTTATCCAAATCCTTTTGTAAGGAGGTGATTTTGACTTGATATAATTTATGTTTTCTCGAATGAGATTCATTTAAAATCATTGTTTCTTTGACTTTATCAGCCAATTATTGTGCATGAACTCTGTATCTTTCAACCTCTTCAACACAAACAGGTGAACATAATCTATCTCTTACCTCTATGGCCATGGGTGGAGTTTTTTTCTCCATGTTTGCCATCAGTGCTTGATTTTCCTCCCGCACTTTCTTCTCATACATGCTCCAGTCACAAGTACCAATACTGTGCCGGGGTTTATAAATAAACCCCCACCTCAAGAAAAATCCGACACTGTACCAGGGTAAGCGACAAGGACTCCATCATTCATTTCTTCCATTTTCGTCATTCGTTATCTTTAACTTTCATTACGTAATACTTTACTTACGTACATAAGTATAACATACCACGTAAAGTCACATCATATACATAGCATGGAATAACATCATCATCATAACAGTACACAATGCATACACATCATAAACAAGCATAAGCCACCACAAGACATCATTTCTTAGCACTTAAGTTCTACTTCCCAAAAATTCTGAAAAAAACTAAGTCCCCAAAGAAATGCGGATGAACTGTAGCAAATGCAGATGAACTGTAGCAAATGCGGATGGCACTGTAGCAAATATGGATGAAAGCCTTCAGAAAATATTCTAAGTGTCTAAAGAAATGTTGGTAAAACAAATGCGGATGATTGTAGCAAATGCATATGACACTGTAGGAAATGTGGATGAAAGCCGTCAAAAAATATTCTAAGTGTCCAAAGAAATGCTGGTATAAAAAATGTGGATGCGATAAACAAATGCGGTTGAACTGTAGTAAATGCGGATGACACTGTAGCAAAACTGGATGAACAAAAACTAACCTGCAATGCAACTTATGCCATTTATAGTCCATAATCATCGTTCTAACACATCCTTAGTACAGATCTATCATACTACGCACTTAGAACAAACTAAACATCATACACATCTTAGGAAAACATCTAAAAACATAAACCAACAACACCCAGACGCACATCAACTTAAAATTCATGGTTTGGTTTAGAAAATCTTCTGTTTAGTTTGCATAACAGCCCCAAACACTTAGAAAGTCAGTAAAAGAGGGGATCTAGAACTCACTTAAATAGCTTTTGAGTAGAACACCTCAAACCCGAGAGCCCACTTGAAGTTCCAACACCTAAAACCCATGAAAACGAGCACTAAACACCAGAATCACGGTCTAGAAGCTCGAACCCAACAGAAAACAGGGAAGAAACACTTGAAAACTTTACCTTTCTGGAAGAACTTCTACTTTCTCACTCTAAAAACCGGTTGAGGGCTTCTCTCTCTCTAGAACCGAAGGTTGAATGTTGTGGGGAAGAAAGTATGGCAGCCCTTTTTAATTTTAAACCCCACTATATGTAAGTTTGGCTCTTGCATGCTTTTAACCCTTTGCTTTTGAACTAACTTCTCGTTTGCTCCTTTACTTTTCTTTTTATTTTTTTATTTTTGAAATTTTCGGGTGTTACAAGTCCACCCCCCTTAAATAGGTTTCGTCCTTGAAACCTGTCACTCCTTAAAGAGATATGGGTAGTGCCATCTCCTTTCTTCCTCTGACTCTCAAGTGGCCTCCATTCCTTTAATGCAAAGACGATAGCCTTCACTTTAGAGAAGTTTTGGATAAATCTCCTGTAGTACTCACCAAACCCAAGAAACTACGAATCTCGGATGGCATCCTTGGAGAGTTCCATTGCATCACCACCTCAACCTTTATTAGGTCTACCATAATCCCTTTAGGATTAACCACATGACCCAAAAGCTGAACCTCGCATAACTAGAACGCACACTTGGAGAACTTGGCGTACAACTTCTCCCTTCGAAGCGTATCCAACACTTCCCGGATGTGGCCGACATGTTCCTCTTCGCTCTACGAATAAATCAAAACATCATCAAAGAACATAGTGATTGACTTATCTAACATAGGTCAACACATCTGATTCATCAGATCGATAAAAACAGTTGGCGCGTTGATTAAACCAAAGGACATCACGAGAAACTCGTAGTGTCTACAGCGCGTATGAAAAGCTGTTTTAGGAATATCCTGCTCCTCCACCTCAATTGATGGTAACGAGATCGGAGATATATCCTCGAGAACTAATTGACACCTTGAAGCTGATCAAACAAGTTGTCAATCCTCGGTAATGGATACCGGTTCTTCACAGCCAACTTGTTCAACTCACGGTAGTCAATGCATATTCTCATTCTACCGTCCTTTTTTGAAACAGCAAGACCGGAGCACCCCACGAAGAGACACTCGGTCGAATGAACCCTTATCTAATAGCTCTTGCAGCTGAGTCATCAATTCCTTCATCTCGGAGGGAGCTAAATGATACGGCCCTTTAGGAACAGGTTGGGCATCAGGCATCAGATCAATCTGGAACTCGATCTCGCGGTCAGGTGGCATACCTGGTAGATCCTTCAGGAACACGTCTGGGAAGTCACACGTGACCGGTACATCCATCAATTGTGGTACGGACGCATCCACATCTTTCACGTAGGCTAGATAGGAACCACTTCCACGTCTCTGCCACACTATCCAAATTACTTTCGAGAATGTACTAACTCTATCGCCATAAATCATCACCGAACACCCATCAGGCGTGATCAATCGAATCATCTTCTTGCGACACATGATGTTTGCCTTATATGCCGCTAGCCAATCCATCCCTAGGACTACATCAATTTGTCTAAGGGCATCACGAACAATCTGGCAGAGAACCTCTGATCTTTCAACTATATGCCATAGTCTTCTACCATATAAGAAATCTTGATTGGCTTATCAATGGCAGTTTCTACATCAAAGGGCTAATCAATCTTCCTATTCCTAGCGGGAAACTTATTACAAAAGGCAATAGAAATAAAACTCCTACTAACACCAAAATCAAAAAGTAAAGAGGCATAAGTCCGGGTTACTAGAAATGTACCTGACATAACATCGGGATCCACCCTAGCCTCCTCCTGGGTCATAGTGCATGCTCTAACCTTTATCCTCTACTCTCCTTCTCAGCCCCTTTCTTTGCCCTCGAGCTCTCAGCCCTCGACTTCTTGCAGTTTATGCTCATGTGCCCAGTCTCGGCATAGTTTTAACATTTCACCACACGATAATCCCTTGCCATGTGGCCCTCCTTTCCACACTAAAAGCAGATGTTTGATCCCCACTTACACTCCCCCACATGCTCCTTCCTACACTTATTACACCTCTTTATCCCCGTACCTGTCATCACTACTCTCTAGTAATCCACCCTTGCCTTTTTGTTCATTGAAGTGAAACCACCATAACCGAATCGTTTCCCATTCTAGTTTCTGTTACCATCACCTTTCTTACTCACCTCCACTATAGTCACTTCCTCCCTCTCGTCATACAGTCTCCCTGCCAGCAACCCCTGAATGTATATCTTTATTCTCCGTGAAACAGGTGTCACCTACTCTTGCACCAGCCTCGCCATCTCATTAAACTTAGTTGTGTACTGCTGGTGCATCATAGTTCCTGCCTCCAACTATAGGAACTCTCTCTTAATCTTGTCGAGTTCCTTATGAGGATAAAACTCCTCAATTACCATCTTCTTCAGTTCACCCCATCTCATCTTCTCGATCGCCCTGCTACCCTCGACCTGGACAATGTTGTCCCACCAGCATAAGGCCCAATCCATAAACGAGTGGGTAGCAAACTTCACCTCTGGATCCTCCCTGCACTCGCTAATATTCAACACAACCTCCATCTCTCTCACCCATCGGTGAGCTGCAACAGCACTCCCATTCCCATCAACTATCGGGGGCTTGCATCTCTTTAATGCCCATACTTGCACCCCTTTGTAGTTTCCTGTACTGCTTCCTCTTCCTCATAATCACTAGAGACGACCATCTTAGTCTCAGGTTGCTCCCTTTCCCTTGCTCCTCCTCCTTCTCCCTCTCGCCTAGCAGTATTCTCCTTCTCCTATTTCTCCTTCCTCTCATCCTCCTTTACAGCTCTAATAACCTCAGTCACCACATACGGAAAAATCATTTGCGTGACTTGATGAACTTCCTCCTTCACTGAGGCCCTTAGATTAGCACTTTCATCCCCATCTTCATGGTGATGAAGCTCGAGATCTTGAGGAGCCGTTTCACCAGCCTTAGCCCTGTCCCTCATGACACAAGGCCCAATACCAAGTCCACCACAACCTCCACCTCTAGAAGCCTTTGAAGATCTACCACCTGCCATCTCTAAGCGCTGTAAGATTCAAACACCAACACGGTCATTCAAGGTAACAGCTCAGATTATGTCAAGTATAGTAAGTCCCTAATTACAGTGGCCAGTTGTGATTCCCACTTACTTTACTCTTCATTCTCCAAGCATTTCCTATCCTGACTACATCAGTATCCAAATCTATAGAGAGCACATAATTCACATAGCACACGCACATAGTTCCCTTTTATTAACCTTCATAAAATGTTTACATAAATCCTTTACCTGCAAGCATGTAGCTACTAGGAGTGGCATCCCTTTCCCTTTCATCCCATTCTCAGTTTAAGTTTAGGTTCTTTGAAAATATTTTACCCAATTCTCTTAAACTTTGGCTCTGATACCAACTTGTAAGGCCCCGTTCTCGGAACGCTTACAGTTGGTAAATCATCGCATAAAACATTTAAAACACCTTATCTGCAGCGGAATTAAAACTGTTCATTTATAATTAAAAACGTGTCAATACATCATATCTTTAATTTACATCTCAAAATTTGTATTAATACAATATTATCTCGAAATGTGGATGCCAGACTCAAAAAATTCTTAGTAGCTGATGCATCTATGCCTGCACCTCCTCAGCATCAAACGGTAACCTGCCAACTATTATGCACACAAAAGTCAGCGACGCTGAGTGAGTTTTAGTTTTATAATAAAATACTTTTCTTTCCTTTAAAACATTTTCCTTACTTTCGTACGTGATCATACATCATACATACATCTTGGTAATAATTATTATCTTTCATCATCATTCATCATTCGTACTTTCTTTCATTAATATCTTCCACCCTTATCTAGATCCGGCCATACACTAGACCCCCACGTCAAGCAAAACCCAATACTGTGCTAGGGTTTATAAGTAAACCCCCATGTTAAGCAAAAGCCAACACGGTATCGGGGTACGCGACAAGGATCTTCTCAAAACTCATATGCTGTACCCCTATGCATGCGAAAGCCAATACTGTGCCGGGGTTTATAAATAAACCCTCACGTCAAGCAAAAACCGATATAGTACCGGGGTAAGCGACAAGGAATCCATCATTCATTTCTTCAATTTTCGTCATTCGTTATCTTTCACTTTCATTACGTAATACTTTACTTACGTACATAAGTATAACATACCACGTAAAGTCACATCATATACATAGCATGGAACAACATCATCATCATAACAACATACAATGCATACACATCATAAACAAGCATAAGCCACCACAGGACATCATTTCTTAGCACTTAAATTCTACTTCCCAAAATTTCAGAAAAAAAAAACTAAGTCCCCAAAGAAATGCGGATGACACTGTAGCAAATGCGGATGACACTGTAGCAAATGCGGATGAAAGCCTTCAGAAAATATTCTAAGTGTCTAAAGAAATGCTGGTAAAACAAATGCGGATGACTGTAGCAAATGCGGATGACACTGTAGCAAATGCCGATGAAAGCCTTCAGAAAAGATTCTAAGTGTCCAAAGAAATGCTGGTAGAACAAATGCGGATGAGCATAAACAAATGCGGATGAACTGTAGCAAATGTGGATGACACTATAGCAAATACGGATGAACAAAAATTAACCTGCAATGCAACTTATGCCTTTTCTTGTCCCCAATCATTGTTCTAACACATCCTTAGCACAGATCTATCATACACGCACTTAGAACAAACTAAACATCATACACATCTTAGGAAAACATCTAAAAACATACACCAACAACACCTAGTCGCACATCAAGTTAAAATTCAAGGTTTGGTTTAGAAAACCTTCTGTGTAGTTTGCATAACAGCCCCAAACACTTAGAAAGTCAGTAAAAGAGGGGATCTAGAACTCACTTGAATAGCTTTCGAGTAGAACACCTCAAACCCGAGAGCCCACTTGAAGTTCCAGCACCTATGTTGGACCCTAAAAGGATCATACATGCCAATTCAAGTGGTGGATTGATAGTTGTTCTGCTGAAATCTCCCCAAGTCCAAGATCTAATGGTGATGAAGAATCTGCATCAACAATAGAAAACAAGTATCGGCTACCCGTATTTGTATATGTGGATGACCATAGAACAAATGCGCCTAAGTGTTTGTTCTTCCGCATTAACAAATGCGGATGTTCAGCAACAAATGGGCAGTGTTCGTTCATCCGCATTTGTCAATGCTGATAACCAAACACCAATGCTGATGAACTCAATATCCGCATTTGTCAATGCGGATGACCAAGAAGAAATGCTGACAAGATTATAACATCCGCATTAGTCAATGCGGATGTACAGAAGAAATGCTGATGAACACTTTTGTACTTGGACTAGTTCTGATGTATAGGTCAGGGTTAGTTTAGTCTTTTGTTCAGGCATGTGTCATCCTATAAATAGAATAGAAAACCTCGTATGAGAGGTGACCGAGACTGACTGTTGTTAGACATTAGACAATCAGAATTTTTTGCTTTGTATTATGTTCAAGGTGCACTATTACTGTTTATGCTAAAAACACTAGCATTCATTGTAACCGTTTTTCACCTTATTTAATACAAAGAGCATTTATGAGTATTATTCAGCATTCAATGTTCTGTGACTGTTTGATTCTGCCTTACAATCATTGACTCAATCATCATATTCGGTCCTTGTTGATTCACAACAACGGAGAATATCATTCTCAAACCCAGTCAATTGGTATCAGAGCTTTGGCTCTCGGTTCTTCTTTAGATCTGCTCAGATCTGAGCTGAACTCGATAGATCTGGTGATTGAGTTGCTGATAGAGTGTTCGACTACCTCTATTCAGTATACAAACTGAATATCTGCTGAAACTCATCGACAGTCACTGTTCTTCTGCATTCTCCATCTAAAAACTAATATGTGAACAGTTTCTCATCCACAAAATCAGACTAGTAACATAAACAGATCTATCTACATAAGCCTATTTTGGACTATTTGGACTACTTAGACTTGTTGATCATAATACCAGTTAAAAACAGCTTATTAACATGGATTCACATAATTTTTCTGAACTTGATCACACTCCTGAACCCCTATGCTTAAACACAAATCTAAGTTTAAGCAATGGAAAATCAGGTTCATGAATTATATTACATGTGTAGATCCGGACTATTGGATATCCATATGTAAAGGGCCTCACATCCCAGTGACACTCTCTGCTGATCAGGCTGCACTGTACAAAACCTCAAGAATACCTATTGAGGATCTCACTCTTGATGATGATGACTACAAGAAGATCAAAATTGATCTCAAAGCTTATTCCATTCTAACACAAGCATTGAAGTTGGATGTGCTGAAAAGACTTGAGAAATATGGAACAGTTAAAGCTGTATGGGATGCACTGTTAATAATATGTGAAGGAAGCAGTGAAGTAGTTGAAATTAACAAGGATAAGCTTGTTAATCAATATGAAACCTTTCATCACTCTAAGGGGGAGTCAATCTCTAAACAACTGCATAGATTTATGCAGCTCGTGAATGATTTAGAGATTATGGGGGTTACATATAAAGTTAAAGAACTGAACAAAAAGATGCTTCACAGTCTTCCAGAAAGTTGGAAACAAAATGTAACCATGCTGAAAAACACTCTTGATTTGGAGAGCACCACCTTGGATATTATGATTGCTAAAATTGAAGCTCTTAAACTTGATGAAAAGAGCAGAAATCTAGGTGGACCTAAAGTCATTGAGGCATACAAATTTCCATCAGAAACTCATTCTGTGGAAAATGCATTCATCACTGAAGATGATGACTTCCTCTTATCAAGAGATAAATTAAAAACAACAGGATTCATTGCCACACCCTCAACAACCAAGCCATCTCCTTCAATTCAGTCAACTAGATTTGCTGCCACTCCTACAAGTATATCTGAAGATAAGAGAACTGGAGAGAAAAAGGCTACTTACAATGCCTTTGTTGCATGTTTTGAAGCTTATCTTGGAGGAAGACTCACTTCTGCTTATTTGATTCAAGAAGACTTGGAAGAAATGGATCCAGATGATGTGGAAGAAATGGATCTGCAGTGGCAAATGGCTATGATTGCAATGAGAGCCAAGAAGTTTTTCAGAAAAGGGAGAAAGCTGAGTCTGATTGAAAATACAAAACTTGGATACGATAAATCCAAAGTCAAATGTTTCAATTGTGGTATGACTTGCCACTTCTCAAGGGAATGTAATGCTCCAAAAGGAACAACCACAGTATTCAAAGAAATTCACAGGGCCAATCATCACTCACAATCATCAAAGCAGCAAGACTAACCAAGCTCATAGAAGCAGCCAAACTACTTCAAGTGCACTTGTCATCAGACAAGATGGAGTATGTGATTGGAGCCTATATGCTGAAGAAGTAAAGCCTTAATTTAGAATCATGCTCTTATGGCTCACATCAATGATGGCCCAAATCCAATGCCATCTGAGGTAAAATCTAATCTTTGTAGTGATAAATGCATAGCTGAACTGTAAGGATATCATGAGCACAATCACAAATTGGCTGATAAAATCAAAGAAGAAAAGGTAAAATCTGAGATGCTTAAAAGAGAAATCAAAAGTTTTGAAATAAAAATCAAATCTCTCATTTCTGATATTGAAAAACTACATGGTGCAAATTACACTCTTTCAGCTGAGAATGAAGAGTTAACTAAAAAATTAACACAATCCAGAGCTGAGCAATCAGTTACTGAAGTGAAACTTGAAAAGATTCAACTGTCTTCAGCTAAGCTGCAAGAGATGCTTGATTCACGGAAGGAGCATAATGATTTGACTGGGATTGGATACAATTCATGTCCTCCACCATATAATGATAATTACACTGTCATGCCTGAATCTGTCACTTTGTCTGATAAAATTGAACCTAAAACTAGTGAAGCTAAAACAATAATAACTCAAATCACTAATCCTCAAAATAAACCAAATGTTTACATTGAAACAAATGAGGAGAAAATTAAGTTAGGTCATCCTATCAAAATCAAAGAGTACTCAGATAAGACAGTGAATGTCATTAAACCAAGAAGCCCTGTCAAAGCCATAGTGCCTTTTGTGAAATTTGTTCCTGCAATTTCGAAAGAAAAGAAGAAAGATGAGATTTGAGTGAAACCTTCTGCTAAAAGTAGTTCTGATTGCGAGATCAAATCTCCAAACAATTCAATCGAATCAGACACAGTTTCACTTTCAAAGAACACCAAAACTCCAAAAGCATCAGCAACCAAAATCAAGGCTGACCCTCAATCATCAAAACCAAAGCAAGGAGTTGGTTTTGATATTTTTAATAAAGAACATGTAGATCAATTCGAAAGGGAATTGAAGCAAATGGTAAGAAAGAAGAAACAATCTAAGAAGAACAAACCTAGTAGAGTTGTGAAACAAACTACTAAAAAGGCTGATTCTGCTTCCTCACCAAAATCAAAGGTTGAAACTCAGTCAAAAACTGGTAAATCTACCGAGGTTTCAACATCAAGATTAGCTTCAAGAGACAAACACATGTATTGTGATGTGTGTGGAATGTCTAATCATAGTACAGATAAATGCTTTTTCAATCAATATTGCTCAATCTGTGACATGAACAATCATTCCACCAAAAACTGCTATTTTAATAAATATTGTTCAGTATGTGATATGACTAACCACAATACATCTGATTGTTTCTTCAAACAAAAAGGGTTGAGAATTCCTCAACACAAGCCCATCTCACCAATCTCATCTGTGAAACCCAAAATCAGAAATCACTTTCATAATACTCAATTCAGGACTGCCATTTCTGATCGTGATAGAGGTAACATAAATGAGTCAAGGAAAATTCAAAGAAACAAATATCATAACATCAACCAAACACATGATTTTCATAATTCAAAAATGATGTTTGATAATCAAAAACAGGTCAGGTTTCTTAAAAGAAACAGGGATCAAAGGTTTCATTATTCTTCTGACTCTTCAACTGAAATTGATAAAATGAAACATGCAAAATATCATCAAAAATCTCCCAGAACAGCTTAATCAAAGTCACTATTTAGGTAAAAGTACCAAGAAGTTACTATCATGGATAGGAACAGGAAACCCAAGACCATCATGGCTTGGGTTACACATTCTAACTAGTTCTGTTGTGCTTGCAGGGGCATCCATACAGGTCCAATAGTTTATGGTACGTCGACAGTGGATGCTCCCGACACATGACTGGAGATCGTTCCCTCCTTCATGATTTCAAGCATATTCAAGGAACTTCGGTGGCATTCGGTGGAGATTCACAAGGTGGCAGAATCACTGGTGAAGGATCTGTAACAAATAGGATGTTGAGCTTTGATCGAGTGAACTACTGTAAACAACTGAATTTCAATCTGCTCACCGTGTCTCATATCTGTGACAAGAAATATTCTACTCACTTTACTGAAACTCATTGCTATATTCTGAAACCAGGATTTCAAGTTCCTGAAGAATGGGTTGTCTTAAAAACCTCGAGGAAGAATAACACCTATGTCTTAAACCTCAATTCTGCTACACCAAAAGAAGAAACATGTCTTCTGTCTAAAGCATCCTTTGATGAGTCACAGCTTTGGCACAGACAGTTAGGACACACAAATTTCAAAAACATGAACAGATTAGTCAAGGAAAACCATGTCATTGGTGTACCAAAAAAAGAATTCCATTTTATTGATCACTGTTCAGCGTGTCTCAAAGGGAAACACCATAAGTCTTCCCACAAGCCAAAACTGATGAACACAAACAACTCTCCATTGAAGTTGCTTCATATGGATCTTTTTGGACCAACTCATGTTATGAGTATTGGGAAGAAACAGTATTGTTTGGTGATCATTGATGACTTTTCCAGATTTACATGGGTCTTCTTCCTACTTCATAAACACGAAGCGTCCCAATTGATAAAAGAGTTTATCACAAAAATTGAAAACCAACTTGATCATAAGGTCAAAATAATTAGAAGTGATAATAGGACTGAATTTAAGAATGAAGATCTGAGTTCATTTTGTACAACCAAATGCATTGCTCATCAATTTAGTGCAGCTAGAACTCCTCAACAAAATGGGGTAGCTGAAAGAAGAAATAGAACACTGATTGATGCCGCACGAACCATGCTAGCCGATGCTAAACTGCCAATCACCTTTCGGGCAGAAGCAGTTAATACATCGTGCTTTGTGCAAAATAAAACTTTGATTGTAAAAGAAACCAACAAGACGCCTTATTAACTTCTCTTTCACAGAAAACCATTTATTGGATTTTTAAAGTCATTTGGTTGTCCTGTCTCGATATTAAACACCCGAGACTATTTGGGAAAATTTTCATCTAAGTCTGATGAAGGATTCTTTGTAGGTTATTCTTCTGTTTCAAAGGCTTACAGAGTATTTAATCCTAGATTAAATATTATAGATGAATCAACAAATGTTCAATTCAAGGAACATTGATTTCCTAAATCAACAAATGGTCCTATCTGTTTGTTTGATATTGACTCTTTTACAAAATATTTTGATCAATTTCATTTGTCTGATGCAGGAAATCTACATTTAGCAGAACCCTCTTCAGGGGTAGAAAGAAGAGATGAATTTCCAATGATTCCTCCAACTTCTACTGGTCAACTAATTTAAGATGTTCCACTAGAAGCTGATCCTATCAGACAACCATCTCAAAATCAATGTGTTTTAACTGAAGCTGGTCCTAGCACACTACCAACTCCTTCAGAAGATCCTTCAACTGAAGTCAGAGATCAAAATCAAGCTACTCCTCCAGTTGAAACTGAAAGAACCTCAAATGATGGAAGTAATCAAAGTGCTGCTGATGTTGAAGCAGGAACTGAAACCGGTTTTGATTATTTTCATAACTATCCCATAGTTCAAAATGAATTGGCCTCTCACCAAGATGATCTGAATGTCTCCAATCTTGATGCAACCATTATTGGTGAATCAATTCCAACCACCAGAACACACAAGAATCATCCAGTTGAAAGCATCATTGGTGATCTCAATGAATGGGTGACAAGAAGCAAGTCAAGCATAGCAAACATCTGTTTGTTCTCTTGCTTTCTTTGTCAAACAGTACCCAAAAACATCAAAGAGGCTCTTCAAGACAATAGTTGGATTGAGGTAATGCAGGAAGAGTTGCTACAATTCAAGAAACAAGAAGTATGGCAACTGGTAGACCTTCTCGAAGAACAATATCCTATAGGTACCAGGTGGTTATACAGAAACAAGATTGATGACAGGGGAATCATCATCAGAAATAAAGCAAGATTAGTGGCTCAGGGGTATACACAAGAAGAAGGAATTGATTATGATGAGGTGTTTGCTCCTGTAGCAAGATTAGAAGCAATAAGACTCTTTCTAGCATATTCAGCATCCATGAATTTGACTGTTTATCAAATGGATGTAAAATGTGCTTTTCTGTATGGCAAAATTGCAGAAGAAGTCTATGTGAGTCAGCCTCCTGGATTTGAAGACCCTGATTACCCGCATAGAGTATACAAGCTCAACAAAGCCTTGTATGGTCTTCATCAAGCACCAAGGAAGTGGTACGAGACTCTATCATCTTTTCTCCTTGAAAACGGGTATGAAAGAGGAAAGATTGATCAGACTTTATTCAGAAAGAGAAAAGGAAAAGACATGCGGCTGATTCAGATATATGTGGATGATATCATTTTTGGCTCAACAAACAAACAACTCTGCAAAGACTTTGAAGACCTTATGCATTCAAAATTCCAAATGAGTGCTGTGGGGGAACTCACATTCTTTCTAGGGGTACAAGTCCAACAGACAGCAGATGGTATCTTCATCAATCAATCCAAATATATGGAATCAATGTTGAAGAAATTCAAGTTTGCTGATTCTCAGTCCATCAGAACTCCTGTTGACACTAAAGTGAAGATTGGTCCAGATCTAGAAGGCAAATCACTAGATCAGACTCTCTATCGATCTATGATATGTTCACTTATGTATCTAACAGCCAGTAGGCCTGACATCATGTTTGGTGTTTGTATGTGTACCAGGTATCAAGCTGATCCCAAAGAGTCATATTTGAATGCAGTCAAGAGGATATTCAGATATCTTAAGGGCAAACCTGCTCTTGGACTATGGTATCCAAAGGATGGACACTTCAATCTCTATGCATACACCAATAGTGACTACGAGGGATGCAATTTCAACAGAAAATCCACATCTGGCGTTTGTCAATTTCTTGGTCCCAGACAGGTGTCATGGCAGTGCAAGAAACAGACCAATGTTTCAATATCGACGGCTGAAGCTGAGTACATAGCAGCATCAGCTTGTTGCTCTCAAGTTCTCTGGATTCAAAACTAGATGCTTGACTATAGTTTTAACTTCCTGCACACCCCAATTCACATTGACAACACAGCTGCAATGTTTATTACTAATAATCCAGTTCAACACTCAAAAACAAAACACATTGAAATCATATATCACTTTTTGAGAGATTGTGCTAAAAAAGGGTTAATCAAATTGATTCAAGTTCATATTGACAATCAATTGGCTGATCTATTTACCAAGGCATTTGAACCTAATAGGTTTGAATTCCTAGTTCAATCAATTGGCATGATTAACCTAGAGTAAAAAAAAATTAAAAAAAAATTATAAAAACATTCAAAAATTATCAAAAATCATAAAAAGAAGTCTTTTTCTTGAAGTTTGTGTCTTATATTTTTGGGAAATGATATAATCACAGTCGTTATATCATTCACTGTGCTTAATTCAAAATTTAAAAGACTGTCATGACTTACCTGATATGTAGGTAGGCTCAACTTGGAAAGGAAGATACATGCTGTGATGAACTAAATAATCATATTCAACTGTGAAACACTCATCTCAGAGTACTGGTAAGTATCAGCTTATTCATGTGTATGTGTGTGTAGCAACTTAAACATAACAGGTAATGATGAACTATGAATCATTCAGCTACATTAGTTTCTTCTTTGTTTTGCTGAGCAAAGACCTGAAGAAACAAGCACATAGTGCTGATGTCATGATCCAAATGATTCCCAATATGGAACACATTCACCTTGGATGAATTAACAAAAGAGCATGCAAAAAGAATCCCATTATGGATCACCTTCCAAAGTGAAGTGCAAAAGAATCCCAATGTGGATCAAAATATCAAAAGGATCAAAGTAAAAGAATCCCAATGAGGATCAGTGAAATTGAGATCTCATATTTTAAGTAACCTGGTCATGTAAGATGTGAAAGTAGTCTACCATGCATTACATGAGGATGGTTGATCAAACCATGTTTCTATGTGTGAGGTACATGTTGAATATTCAAATCAACCAAAACATGATAAATGTCACATGCAGTATAATATTTACCAAGTATGAGTTTAAGAGGACAAACATACCTTCAATCAATAAGTTCATAAACATGTCTATTTTACAATCAAAAGATTGCACTTGTGTAATGTAGGATTGATATGATCCCAACAAAAGTATACTTCCTCTTCATGAAAAAATTAAGAAAACAAAAAAAAAATTTCAAAGAGATTTTATGATCCAAAATTTTTTAAATCCTAAAAGTTTCTAACTAAATAAGGATATAAACTTTAGGGGGAGTAATTTTTAATTTTTATAAAATCAAAACAAAAAGAATCTGACTATGTTGGTGCAGAAGTTATACTATAGTATCTCAGCTTATGCAGACATTTGGATGCACAAAAGTCCAAGATCAGTCAAACTCTGGGAAACTTGTATGGATCACACCTGATATACAAGTCAATCCAAGCAAGAATTGTCAATCCCAACATCAGTCAAAACTTCATAAGAAACAAGTGAAAAGCAAAGACAGTTCTTCATAACAGCCATCATTTCATCAGAAAACAGAAAAGAATCCAATCTACAAAAACATTAATTTTTGATTAAGTTCAAATATTAATGCGGGTAAGTGCATTGGTTAATGCGGGTGAAGGTAACCCAGGCATATAACCAATGCGGGTAATTGTTTTCATACCAGTTAAAACAAAGTGAAACTAATGCGGACAAGTTAACTCTACCGCATTTGTGTTAAAGAAGTGTACACAAAGTTTTAAGTGTCAAAAACCTATGCGGACAAAAGTGTTCAACAGCATTTGTCTATGCGGGTAAACTTTTGTTCTATCACATTTCTTTTTACTCATCCGCATTTCCTGAATGTGGTTGAATTTAACACTAAAAACTATCTTGTGTATCAAAATGATCAAATCATGTGCTTAATCTCCTGTCATGATGATGGATGCAAGTCAAGAAATGCGAATAAACTTCTGGTCTACCACAATTGTTGAAGTTGTGAGGCAAGAAATTTACTCTTCCGCATTTGCAACAGTACACTAATGCGGATGAACAAATTCTTATCCGCATTTGCTACATTGTTTTTCAAAGGTCATTCGCATTTGTTTTCAACACTTATAAATATTTGTAAAAGTCATTAAATCATCTATTTAAATCCAAATTTAAAAGGTCATTTAATACTTTTCAAATTGAGAGACTTTACAGTGTGACGAGCGGTCTTCACATTTGTTCATCCATCATCATCCCTATCATCTAAAATTCATAACCTATGATCTAAGACTCATTCACCACAAAAACTCCTCATCTTCGATTCATTACAACATTATTATTGAAGAAAAGGTGAATTTCTTCAAAGTTCTTAACCTAAAACATCGAACAGTCAAAAACTGATTTTGAACATAGAACTCTAGGTTAAGAATCAATCACCAAAAGTATCATCAAACCAAGGTTTAAATGACATTTTCGAAGGCAATGTTAATCAATAACAAGAATTTAACCTCCTACAATCGGGTTACAAAACCTAGTTCATGTCAAGAACAAGGGAAAATCAATTCTGAAAAAGTGAATGTCAAAACCTGATGTTAATGATTAAAAGATGTTAAAACCATATGAATAATCTATATAAACTTGTAAAACATATAAGAGTGATTATTCATGACAAAATCAAGTTGTGTATGGTTTCTAGGAAACAATACACATGTTCACTCAATTTTGACCATTAAAAGACAAACTGAGAACACACCACTTGATTTATGTATTACAATCTGTCAATTACAGTTACATCTTCTAATTCATATGCCTCTAATGCAGGTTTCAATGGCTATTCTTACATGTAGCAAGCTCCATAATTTTAGTGGCTATCTTGATCCTGATGTTACTGAGGCAGAGGGTTTGAGACACATGATCAAATTCAACTTAACTACCAGAGTTGCTCATGCTATTATAGTTAGGCCTATCATCTATGAGAGATTCATAAGGTCATTCTGGAGCACTGCAGAGGTGACAGAGATAGATGGTGTAAGGACTCTTTCTGGAAGAATAACTCCTGATCATACTTTGGCCATTACTGAATAGACTATGAGGCAGTGTCTGCAGTTTGGTGATGATGCCAATTCTCCTCTGGAATTAGAAGATGATGAAATCATAACTTTATTTGCAAACATTGGTTATGAGGGAGGTTATGAAGGAAAGCAGACCATCAAGGGGTTGGTTGACTTGCAATGGAAATTCCTTATTCATCTCTACCAATATTGCCTGTCAAAGAGGAAGACTAGATGGAATGACATATCAGTGACCACCTCTTCTGCTATATGTGCTCTGTGCACAAACAGGCCATTCAATATGTCTGCTTATGTGTTTAATGGTCTGGTGTCAAACATTCAGGAGGGTAGAAGATACATGTTCCTCATGTATCCTAGATTTCTGCAGTGTCTCACAAATGAAGCTTTCCCTGAGATTATACCTGAAGGACCAGTGATGGATATTCCTCACTACAATGCAAAGTCCTATTAGTACATGAAGAAGAGAGACCCCAGGAATTTCTACAGTGGCACATTTGCTCCTCTATTACCCTGGATGCTGGAACAGATCAACCAAGATGAGCATATCGAGGAACAAGCTCAAGAGGTTCCTGATGCTTAGCATGTTCATGAAGAAGAGCAAGCTGCTTCTAGTCAACACAAGGCTAGTGTCACCACATGTTGATGTAGGTGGTGATCCTCACACTGGGCCTTCTGTTCATGCAGCTGAGATATCCTCTCCATCCACTCCATATCCCATCCCCTCACCACAAAGATCACCAATTCCCTTTCCACAAACACAACCCATCATCTCTCCACACATATCACCCATACACTCACCCCATATTTCACCAATTCATCATTCTCCTACATCTCCTGTTCATGCATCCCTAGTCTCTACTGAGCCTGTTGAGTTTGGTGATTCTGCCAGCTCTTCAAAGAAATCCAAATCATCATCTGATGAGGAGGATCATCGAATGAAGATGCCTGTGAGGCAAGTTACTTCTGAGGATGCTCCCTTTAAGAGTTATGCTGGGTTAGAGGCAATCAGGCCTGATGCAAAAGATGAGATGATATCAGAACTGTTGCAAAAAGTAGCCAAGATGGAGAAACTCCTAAATAGAAGATCTGGTATCATTCAAGACAGACTTCTAGAGTTAGATGAAAAGGAAAAGGAGTTAAAAGAGATGAAAGAGAAGTATGAGACTGAAAAGAAAGAGAAAGATAAAGAGATAGAAAGCCTAAAGGCTGCTCTTCAACATTCAAAGGATGAAGTCAGTGGTTATGTGGACACTTTGACCATCCAAACCATTGCAATGGAGGAACAAGAAAGCCTGCTAGAAGAGCAAACTGATATAATCATGACTATGCAAAAACAGATAGAAACTTTGAACAAAAGAGTTTCTGAGTTGGAGCTGATAATCATGATAAATCAAGAGGTTGAAAAGAAAAGAAAGGATGATGAAGGTGATAAAGATGAGGTTGACAAGAAGAAAGATGATGACAAAGAAGAAGGAGGTGAAAGTTCCTTAGGAGAGAGTGATGATGACTCCCCTCTTGCTAAGAAAATGAGATCTTCTGAGCCTGAAAAAGAAGCTGAATCAAGTAGAACCAAGCCACAAGAACAAAGTTTGGCTATGGTACTATACATAGCAAAGATCATGAAGAAACGCACATTGAAGAATCAGAGTTCAGTGATATGATCGAGGCTCTTGATTGCTTCACTGCTGAAGATTTCATCATTGATGATGAATTCTGAGAATTTATTGGAAATCAAAGTCAAGTTTCTGAGCCCAATGTAGTGATATCTCAACCTCCTGTCCCTCTTAAGAAGGAATTGAGCCTTCAGCTTGTACCTGTTGTGTCTCTCACTGAGGAGCAAAAAGATTTGATCAAAAAGCTCTGTGAAGACTAACAACAAAAGGAAGAATCAGAACTAGAGTCAATAGAGAAAATCCCATCAGCTGCTGAAGAAAAGGTAGCTGAAAAATTGCCTAAAGAAGCTGAAATAGCTGAACCCTGTTCTGGTCCAAGAGTACAAACATATACCAGAAAGAGAAAATACCTGTCTGAAAAGGCAAAGGGTAAAAGGCCTATAGAAGAAGATCCACCAAAGAAAAAGCAACAAGATGATCCTCGGAGCCTAGCAGTTATTGCTTAATTTTTAGAAGAACATGAAAAGGCTGAGGAACAACTGAAAATGAGGTCAGTGGGCATAGACCTCGAAGAAGGAGAGATAGAGGGTGGATATGTGATTGATGAACACATAGTCAGAGAAAGCCCTGAAAAGCCTGAACCCTCTGTCCAAGAAATGGTGGATAAAGCCCAAACAGATGATTTGATGACCAAAGCCTTATGTCTCATCAATCATGGCTGTGATCCAGACGTAGTCTTTGGGATTACATATGAGGGGATGATAGCAGAAGAAGAAAAGCTAAACAAACTGCTGGACCCTACTGTTGAAACTGAGTATGAAAAGACTCATTCTCCCAAAACTCAAGCTGATAAACCTACTTCAAAGGCCAAGTAGACTGAAGCTTCTCAATCATTATATCCTGATCCCTATTCCATGACTGACAGGGAAATGAAGGATTATCTGTCTGCTTAAGGGTATACTAAAAGAAAATTGGCCAATATGAAGACTAATTCCCTAAGGGTTGCCATCCTTAGGATGATAAATGAAAAGAAAGAAAGAAAGGCTGAAGAAAATGGAAGAAGAGATCATCAAAAAGCCTAGAACAAGATTATCTGCAGAAGATATCCAGCTCACCGATAGAGATCATGACTCTTTGGCACCTGTTTTACATAGAAATCCAAAGTGGTTTGCTGAGCCTTCCCTGTTAACACTTCAAGAGGGGCTCACCACTGCTGAGATGATCAAAGGTGTAACTAATCCACATGGCAAGACTGATCAGAAAATTATTGCCTGGAAGTATGATAGTGACTGGAATATGTTTATGGTCAAACGGATCTCAGGGTTAGTTCAATTCTTCACTGAGTATACTGCTTTAGTGAACTCCCTGTAGATTCATGATTTGAAAGAACTAGCCAAACTGGAGCTCATCCATCATCAGGCTATGTTCAGGGGTTATGAGTTTGAAGACATTCTGAGAATGTTCAAAAGAACAAACAACTTCAAATCTCTCAAGGCTACTGTATGAGGAAAGATAGATCCTTTGTTAACCCTCTAGAGAAGAAAAAGACAAAACCAGCTGAAGAGGTTGTGTTTCCTGAGCTCAAGGTGAAGCCAACTGAATCTTTAAAGAGAAAGTTGGTAGCTGGAACTCATTCCTCCAAACCAATCTCAAATGTCTATTATGATGAAAAGACATATGAGTCGGTTATTGAAAGAAAATAGGGAGGAAAAGAAGGTGCAAAAATTAGATTGTTTAGTGAATATGAAGTGAGTTTGCTAGATGAATCTTATATCCACTACATATACACAAGGCACTTCAGAGAGTTAAACAGTAAGCTGGGTGAGGAAGACATGTACTTTTTCTTAAAATGCATAAAGATTCTGAAGATGGCCTTTGACAGAATCAAAGCTAACAGAGAGCAGAGAAGAAAGAAGAAGACTCCCTTGCAATTGGGGAACACAGTGAAGCTAGAAGTGGATGTTGATGGAGCTTTGTTGATCCATAGAGATGGGTTGTCCACTGTGTCAATATGGGAACCCATTTCTTTAAAGAAGCTGCCTATGGAAGCCATCTACACAATGAGCCAAATGAAGATCCATGTGCTAAACAGAGAAAAGATAACTGAAGCCAATGACTTTATCACATGATAAAGGCAATTTTGGATCCCTCACAGGCAGAACCACTCATCCCTCCTCAAGCTGCTCAAGACCCAGCAGAATCCTCACAACCTCATCCTCCATCAAAACCTTGAAATACATAGGCTGTATAATCCTTAGGGGGAGTATTGTTGGACCCTGAAAGGATCATACATGCCAATTCAAGTGGTGGATTGATAGTTGTTCTGCTGAAATCTCCCCAAGTCCAAGATCTAATGTGGATGAAGAATCTGCATCAACAATAGAAAACAAGTGTCGGCTACCCGCATTTGTATATGCGGACGACCATAGAACAAATGCGCCTAAGTGTGTGTTCTTCCGCATTAACAAATGCGGATGTTCAGCAACAAATGTGCAGTGTTCGTTCATCCGCATTTGTCAATGCTGATGACCAAACACCAATGCTGATGAACTCAACATCCGCATTTGTCAATGCGGATGACCAAGAAGAAATGCTGACGAGATTATAACATCCGCATTAGTCAATGTGGATGTACAGAAGAAATGTTGATGAAGACTTTTGTACTTGGACTAGTTCGGATGAAGACTTTTGTACTTGATTTGTCAACACCAATTTTAGTTGTTCTTCCTGCCACAGACAATCCCTTGTTTCTTTTCATATACATTTTGGCTCTGTAAGCAATCATGGCCATTTGCCAATGCAGATCCATTTCCTCTACTTTGTCAGGATGAAGTTCTTCAAGGTCTTGTTAACAGATGTGGGCAGGAGTCAAGTTACTACTCAAGTAAGCTTGTTGGGTATTGCTTTTGTTGGTTGATGATCCCTTTGCTGCTGAACTTTCGAATCATCAAATTTCCTATTTGATTTCATGTTTGAAGTGTTTTAAGAGTTTAATTTAGAAATCTTTACAGCATAGAAACCAGTTTCTTCTTCATCATCACTCTTAACATAAGAGCTTTCATCATTATTAGAGATTAATGCACTTCCAGTACCCTTTGTTTCTTTGAATTGAAATGGTGCTATTGTTGCTTTTACACTCTTGTTTCTTGTTTTCTCATCTAACTCCAAAGCTTATACCTTTGAAACCAAAGTGTCTAACCCAATTGACTTTAGATCAAGAGTATTCTTGAACATAGACACAGTTTGAGTCCAACTCTCTGGCAAAGTATGAAGCATCTTTTTGTTTAGTTCCTCATTATTGTACTTCTACTCAAGAATGTTCATCTCAGTAACAAGTTGCATAAATTTGTGGAGTTGTTGAGGAACAAATTCACCCGCAATATCATGAAAAGTCTCATACTGTGAAGAGGAGTATCCTTCCTGATGCTTCTGATATCATCACTTCCTTCACACAAAGTGTGAAGAATTTTCCATAATGAGTTGGCTGTTTTGTATGCTTCACATCTGATTAAGAGGTCTTTAAGTAAAGCCATAGTAAGCATACTATAGGCCTTGATATCAATTTTGACCTTCTTAACATCAACAGGAGACAGATCTTTCAAACATGCGGGTTGTTTGTTGTCCTTGTAATTAGGTCCAAGAGCAGGTGGAATGTAAGGACCTTCAGTAATGGACACCCATAAGTCAGAATCAGTATAATTAAAATGGTTCCTGAATCTAATTTTCCATGTTTTAAAATCAGCTTTGTTCTCCATCTTTGCGGGTTGTTAGACCCTGAAATGTTCATACTTGCCAACTTAAGTAGTGGTTGGAGGTTGTTCTGGTTGGAGCACATTATTTACAGAAGAACACAGAAGACATCATCAACACAAGAAAACAAAAGACAAGACAAGACAAGTATAAAGCACCCGCATTTGTTAATGCGGATGACTAGTGAACAAATGCGGACAAGTGTTTGTTCACCCGCATTAACAAATGCGGATCAAGACAACTAATGCTGAACAGAAGTGTTCATCTGCATTAGTCCTTGCGGATGAACTGAAGAAATGCTGACAAGACTTGTTCACCCGCATTAGTCTCTGCGGATGAACAACAGAATGCTGATGACGACTTGTTCACCTGCAAGAACAAATGCGGGTGAGCAAACACAAATGCTGATGAAGACTTGTTCACCCACATGAACTAATGCGGGTGAGCAAACACAAATGCTGATGAAGACTTGTTCATCCGTATGAACTAATGCAGGTGAGCAAACACAAATGCTGATGAAGACTTGTTCACCCGCATGAACTAATCCGGGTGAGCAAACATAAATCCTGATGAAGACTTGTTCATCCTCATGAAATAATGCGAATGAACAACTTACACATTTATTTTGTACTTAGACTAGATTCTCTTGTATAGATCAGGGTTAGTTTAGTCTTTTATACAGGCAATGAATTCGCCTATAAATAGGGTCACATACCCTAACTTTGGAAGGTTGTTGATCTCAGCAGTAATATTCACAATATTTTACAACATTTACTACGGTTCTTGGTTCTCTTACATTCAAGCATTTACTACAGCAATTAATGTTCTTTAATATAGTAATTCCGCTGCTATATTATTGACTCAGTCCACATATTCGATACTAGGTTGAGTCACATCAACCGAGAATATCATTCTCAAACCCAGTCAATTGGTATCAGAGCCTTGGCTCTTGAATTCATCACAGAATCATCTCGGATTTTTGGTGAAAATCGATTGAACTGTAGACTGAGTTGTTCATCAACAAGATCTACTCTTCTGATAAACAAACATACTGTAATCGAACACCACAAAGCACAAAATCTTCAGATCTGCTGCTGTCGAACCCAACAACACAAAATCAAGAACTTGGAACTCCTTCAAATCGACAGATCTAAACTTAACAGACCTGTTCTTGACCAAAAATAGAAGATTTGAAGAAAAACACACTGTTTAAACTTAAAATCAACTTAAAACAGTATTCAACAAGTTAAAATCAGTTTAACTAACATGGATTCCTATAATCATTCTGAAATTGGTCATGCATCCAAACCTCCTATGCTTAAACACAAATTTGAGTTTAAGCAGTGGAAAATTCATTTCAGAAACTACATTACAGGTATAGATCCTGACTACTGGATATCTATTTACAAAGGTCCCTATATTCCACTATCTCTAAATGTTGATCAAGCTGCTCAGTACAAAACTGCAAGAATTCCCATTAAGGATCCAAACTTAACTCTTGATGATGAAGAATATAAGAAAATCAAGATTGATCTTAGAGCTTATTCCAAACTTACACAAGCACTGAAAATGGATGTTCTGAAAAGATTAGAAAAATATGGAACAGCTAAGGGTGTCTGGGATGCTTTACAGATTATGTGTGAGGGAAGCAGTGAAGTTACTGAAATTAACAAAGACAAGTTGATAAATCAATATGAGACATTTCATCATACCAAAGGAGAGTCTATCTCCAGACAGCTTTACAGATTTGTGTAACTTGTAAATGACCTTGAAATTATGGGGGTCACTTACAAGGAGAAGGAACTAAACAAGAAAATGCTACATAGCTTGCCTGAAAGCTGGAAACAGAATGTTACAATGTTGAAGAATACTCATGATTTGGAGAGTACTAGCTTGGATATCATGATTGCAAAAATTGAGGCTCTTGAACTTGATGAAATGAGCAGAAATCTGAGTGGACCTCAAGTCATTAAGGCTTACAAGTTTCCATCTGAAACTCATTCTGTTGAAAATGCCTTTGTTACTGAAGAAGAAGACTTTCTGTCATCAAGAGATCAAACAAGAACAATAGGATTTTGTGCGGCTCCACAACCTCAAAAATAACCATCTTTTGCTCAACCCACTGTATCTCGTAACAACATGCATGATAAGCAAAAATTTGAAGAACAAAGGCAACTTACAATGCCTTTGTTGCTAGCTTTGAAGCCTACCTTGGAGGGAGACTCACATTAGCTCATCTGATTCAAGAAGACCTAGAAGAAATGGATCCTGATGATGTTGAAGAAATGGACTTGCAATGGCAGATGTCAATGATTGCTATGAGAGCAAAGAAATTCTTTCGAAAAGGGAAGAAACTGAGTCTCAATGAGAATACAAAGCTGGGATATGACAAATCCAAAGTTAAGTGTTTTAACTATGGAATGAGTGGTCATTTCTCTCGGGAATGTAACTCTCCTAAGTGAAGCAACAACAATTTTCAAGGACCTTCACATGGCCAGCATGCTTCTCAACACAACACTAACTTTCAGCCAAGCAACTCTTATTCACACCAACAACAAAATCAGCAACAACCAATTCAACAAAATCAGCAACAGCCAATTCAGCAAAGACAACCTCTGCTGACTCATCAATCTCAAGGAAGTAATCAACAAAATTCAAATGCACTTGTCATCAGACAAGATGGAGTTTGTGATTGGAGCGTGTATGCTGAGGAAGTTCAACCACAGTTTCAGAATCATGCACTTATGGCACATATCAATGATGGACCAACTCCAATGCCATCTGAGGTAAAATCCAATCTATATTCTAAAAAATGTGTTCTAGAAGTACAGGGGTATAGGGAACACAATCACAAATTGGCTAATAAAATAAGAGAAGAAAAGGTGAAATCAGAGATGTTAAAACAAGAAATGAGAATTTATGAAGTTAAAATCAAATCTTTGTTGTCTGACATGGAAACACACCATGGTGAAAGGTACACTCTTGTGGCTGAAAATGAGAGGTTAACTGAATTGTTGACCAAATCAAAGGCTGAGCAATCAGCTACTAAAATGAAACTTGAAAAGTTTCAGCTCTTATCTATCAAGTTACAAGAGTTACTTGTGTCTTAAAAGGGGGCTAAAGATATGACTAGGATAGGCTATAAAACTTGTCCTCCTCCATATAATGATAACTACACTGTTATGCCTGAGTCACTTACTCAATCAGATACAAAAGAATCTAAAATTATTGAAACCAAATCATTGATTTCTCAAACAACAAATCCTCAAAACAAACCAGGTGTTTACACTGAAACTGATAAGGATAAAATCAGATTGGGTCATCCTATCAAAATCAAAGAGCGCTCAGACAAACCTGTGGTTATCAAGAAACCAAAGAGCCCAGTCAAATCAATTGTGCCTTTTGTAAAATTTGTTCCTGAAATTCTTAAAGTGAATCACACTGCTGAATGCTCAGTGAAACCATCTACTGAAAGCAGATCTGATTATGAGATAATATCTCCTAAAAATTCAAGCAAATCAGACAGGGTTTCATTGAACTTCAAGGATAAAACCAAAGTTCCTGTTGTTACCAAAGGAAAAACAACTTTTTTTCAAAAATCTAAAGTAAAATCTGATTCACCATCTTCATCAAATATCAAACAAGGAAGTGGGTTTGATATCTTCAACAAAGAACAGGTAGAACAATTTGATAGGGAAATAAGGGAATACAAAAAGAAGCATCATCAGTCCACAAAAACAAAGCAAGTTAGAATTGTGAAACAATCTGTCGGCACTCAAAAGACTGATATGACTTCTATTTCAAAATTAAAGGACAATCAAATGTATTGTGAATTTTGTGATATGACCAATTACAAAACCGATGAGTGCTACTTCACTGAGTACTGCTTTATCTGTGACATGAACAATCACTCAACAAAAAACTGTCATTTTAACAAATATTGTTCATTGTGTGATATGACCAATCACAATACAATTGATTGTTACTTTAATCAAAAAGGATTGAAAAATTCACAACACAAGCCCATTTCATCGGTTCCAACTGACAAGGTCAGGCACAAAAGTCCAACAAACCTAAACAAATCACCAAATTCTCATCAAAAGTATAAAATCAAAGTGATTTCTGAAAAACAAAAATCTGTTCATCCTTTGCACAAAAATCAAAAGGAAAGGTTTGTATACTCCTCTGACACATCAGATGAAATTGATGAACTGAAACCTCAAAGAAACAAAAGAAAAGGGCTGAAATCATCCTCCTCTAAAACCTACACAAGAGGAAAGTATCAAGAAGTAACAATGATCGATGCCAAAGGACAACCCAAGACCATTATGGCTTGGGTTCCTCATTCTAACTAGTTCTTTTTGTGCTTGTAGGGTCATTCATACAGGTCCAATAGCTTATGGTATGTGGACAGTGGATGCTCCAGACACATGACAGGAGATAGTTCCCTCCTTCATGACTTCAAGCACATTCAAGGAACTACTGTGGCATTTGGCGGAGATTCTCAGGGCGGTAGAATTACTGGAGAAGGTTCATTGATGAATGGGATTCTGAGCTTTGACAAAGTCAATTACTGATAGCAGCTGAACTTCAATCTGCTCAGTGTATCCCAGATTTGTGACAAGAAATATTCTACTCATTTCACCGACACTCATTGCTACATCTTAAAACCAGGATTTTATATTCCTGAAGAATGGGTTGTCTTGAAAACACCGAGGAAGAATATTACATATGTCATGAACCTTAATTTTGCTCGTCCATCAGAAGAGATATGTCTATTGTCTAAATCATCATTTGATGAATCACAACTTTGGCATAGACGCTTAGGACACACAAATTTTAAAAATATGAATAGATTGGTCAAAGGGAACCATGTAATTGGTCTTCCTCAAAAGGAATTTCATTTTGTTGACCACTGTACCGCGTGTCTCAAAGGAAAACAACATAAATCATCTCATAAGCCAAAACTTGTGAACACTAACAATTGTCCATTGAAGCTACTTCATATGGATCTCTTCAGGCCGACTCACGTCATGAGTATTGGCAAGAAGCATTATTGTTTAGTGAACATTGATGACTTTACTCGATTCACATAGGTCTTCTTCCTACTTCATAAGAATGAGGCGTCCCAAATCATAATAGATTTTATAACCAAAACTGAAAATCAACTTGATTTAAAAGTAAAATCTATTAGAAGTGACAATGGGACGGAATTTAAAAATGAAAGCATGAGTTCATTTTGCACCACAAAAGGCATTGTTCATCAGTTCAGTGTAGCTCGTACTCCATAACAAAATAGAGTTGCTGAACGAAGGAATAGAACTCTAATTGAAGCAGCAAGAACAATGCTAGCTGATGCAAAACTGCCCATTACATTTTGGGCAGAAGCAGTTAACACTTCATGTTTTGTGCAAAATCGAACTCTGATAATCAAAGAACACAATAAAACTCCTTATGAACTTCTTTTTCACAGAAAACCATTCATTGGATTTTTGAAGTCATTTGGTTGTCCTGTATCAATATTGAACACCAGAGACCATTTAGGAAAGTTTGCTCCTACGTCTGACAAGGGATTCTTCATAGGATATTCCTCAGTGTCTAAGGATTTTAGGGTGTTTAATCCTAGATTAAACATAATTAATAAATCAACAAATATTCAATTCAATGAGCATTCATTTCCTAAATCATCAAATGGTCCTGACTGGTTGTTTGATATTGATTCATTTACAAGGTCTTTTGATCAGTTCAATTTGTCAAATGCATGAACATCAGGGTCAGTTGAAAGAAGAACAGACTTCCCAAGGATTCCTCCTTCTACCGATCAAGACAATGAAGAAGTGCCCTTACAAGCTGATCCTATCCGGCAAGTTACACAAAATGAAAGTATCTCAACAGATGCTGGTCGCAGTTCAATGCCATCTCCTTCAGCTGAACCTTCAACTGAAGTGAGACATTCAGAACCAACTCATGCTCCAGCATATTATAACATAGATGGAAATGACGAGAGTATTCAGAGTGCTGCTAAAGCTGAAGATGTTGTACCCTCTGATTCTGGTCATCACTCTCCCACACTACAACAACAAGATGCCTCTCACCAAGATGATCTGAATGTCTCCAATCTTGATGTGTCCATTGCTGGTGATTTGATTCCAATTACCAGGACACACAAGAATCATCCAGTGTCCGACATTATTGGTGATTTAGAAGAGCAGGTGACATGAAGCAAGTCAAGTATTGCAAACATCTGTTTGTTTTCTTGTTTTCTGTGTCAAACTGTACCTAAAAACATTAAAGAGGCATTTCAAGACAATAGCTGGATTGAGGCAATGCAGGAAGAATTGCTACAATTCAAGAAACAGAAAGTATGGCAGCTGGTGGATCTTCCCGAAGGTCAATACCCTATTGGCAGTAGATGGCTGTACCGAAACAAGAGTGATGACTGAGGGATCGTCATCAGAAACAAAGCAAGACTGGTAGCATAAGGCTATACACAAGAAGAAGGAATAGATTATGACGAGGTGTTTGCTCCTGTTGCTAGATTAGAAGCCATGCGACTCTTTCTTGCTTACTCTGAATCCATGAAATTCACAGTTTATCAAATGGATGTAAAGTGTGCATTTCTATATGGAAAGATCTCTGAAGAAGTCTACGTGAGTCAACCTCTAGGCTTTAAGGATCCTGATTTCCCTCATAGGGTATACAAGCTTGATAAAGCTTTGTATGGCTTACATCAAGCCCCTCGAAAATGGTATGAGACTCTGTCGTCCTTTCTTCTTGACCATGGTTATGAAAGAAGGAAGATTGACCAGACTTTATTCAGAAAGAGAAAACGGAATGAGATGCTGCTTGTCCAGATTTATATGGATGACATCATATTTGGCTCCACCAACAAATAACTCTGCAGAGACTTTGAAGATCTTATGCATTCAAAATTTCAGATGAGTGCTATAGGAGAACTCACATTCTTCCTAGGTCTTCAAGTATAACAAACATCCAGTGGAATCTTCATCAACCAGTCAAAATATATGGAATCAATGTTGAAGAAGTTTCACTTTGCAGACTGTCAGTCCATCAAAACACCTGTTGATACAAAAGTGAAGATTGGCCCAGACACAGATGGCAAATCTGTGGATCAGACTCTTTATCGATCCATGATTGGTTCACTTATGTATTTAACAGCCAGTAGACCTAATGTTATGTTTGGTGTTTGTGTATATGCCAGGTATCAAGCAGATCCCAAGGAATCTCATGTGAATGCATTTAAGAGGATGTTCAGATATCTTAAGGGCAAACCTACTCTTAGACTATGGTATCCAAAGGATGGAGACTTCAATCTCTATGCATACACCGACAGTGACTACGAGGATGCAATTTCAACAGAAAATCCACTTCTGGTGGTTGTTAATTTCTTGGTCCCAGACTGGTGTCATGGCAGTGCAAGAAACAGACCAATGTTTCTGTATCGACAGCTGAAGCTGAGTATATAGCATCATCAGCTTGTTGCTCTCAAGTTCTGTAGATTCAAAACTAGATGCTTAATTATGGTTTCAATTTCTTGCACACACCAATTCATATTGACAACACTGCGGTAGTCTTCATAACAAACAATCCTGTTCAGCACTCAAAAACAAAACATATTGAAATTAGATATCACTTTTTGAGAGACTGTGCTAAAAAAGGTTTAATCAAGCTGATTCAGGTTAACATAGACAATCTGCTAGCTAATTTGTTTACTAAGGCATTTGACCCAAGTAGGTTTGAATTCTTAGTCCAATCAATCGACATGATTAACCTTGATTAACATCAATAAATTCAAAATTACAAAAAGAAATCAATTTTTGTTGAAGTCCTTGTTTTGTACTTCTTATGGGAAATGATATAATTATAGTCGTTATCTCATTCATTATGCTTAATTCAATATCTTGCAAGACTGACATGACTTACCTGATATGAGGGTAGGCTCAACTTGGAACAGAAGATAAATGTTGTGATACACTAAAGATCACATTCAACTGTGAATGCATCATCTCAGAGCATGTATGTATCTAACCTATCCAAGTGTATGTATGTGTAGTAACCTAAACACACAAGGTCATGATACCTTATGAATCTCATTCACATCAGTTTCTCCTTTGTTTTGCTAAGCAAAGACGTAGGGAAACAAGCACATAGTGCTGATGTCTAGATCCAAAAAGAGTCCCAATGTGGAACACATCCAATATGGGTGACAAATAAAACAGAAAATAACAAAAAGAATCCCAAAGTGGATCACCTTCCAAAGTGAAGAGCAAAAAGAATCCTAATGTGGATCAAACAAAATAGGGATCAGGTAAAACAATCCCAAAGTGGATCCCCCTTACTAAAATGAATGAGGTTTCATAATTTAAATGACCAGGTATTGAAAGTTGTGAGAAAGTTCTACCATACAGTACATGAGGATAGTTGATCTTGCTATGCTTATGAGTGTGAGGTTCATGTTGAATGTTATTAAATCAAAACATGATAAAAATCACATGCATTACAATATTGACCAAGCATGAGTTTAAGAGCACAAATATACCTTCAATCAATAAGCTCATGACAACTTGCACTTATGCAAGATAAGATTGATATGATCCCAAAATTTCAAACAAAATGCAAAACAATTAAACAGTTCAGAAATATTGTCCTAAAATTTTATAAAGTTCATTTAAAGTTTTTATCCTGCATGGATATAAACTTTAGGGGGAGTAATAATTTTTTTTAAAAAAGGAAATATTTACAAAAACATGAAATTTGCAAACATTAAATTGACAACTTTGTCAAATTGATTGTGTCTGTATGGAAATTACTCCATAATCAGCTTCAGAAGATGCATATGCTCCAAAATCAGTCAAGTTGGGAATCTGTGTCACATCAAAGATACATGACAATCCAAGCAAGAATTGACAATCTCTGAATCTGGAAAATCTTCAGAAATCAACAAAAATGCAGACTCATCTTCATAAAATCAGAAGCAACTGTACAAACCAATCAGATTCAGCCACTGCAAAAACATTAATTTTTGACAAAGTACAAAATTTAATGTGGGTAAGTGCATTGGTTAATACGGGTGAAGGTTACCCTACCATTTAACCAATGCGGGCAACTGTTTTTGTACAAGTAAAACCAATGAGGATGATTTGTGCTAAATGGGATGAAGTGTTCTTCCGCATTTGGAACAGTAAAACTAATGCTGACAAAAAGTGTTCATCCGCATTAGCTACAGTAAATGCGGACAAATCATTTTGTTCATCCGCATTTGTCTCAGTAAATGCGGACAAGTCATTTGTACACCCGCATTTGCTACAGTGAATATAAATCACTGTTCACTCGCATTTGTCTAAGTAAATGCGGATAAGTCATTTGTACACCCGCATTTGCTATAGTGAATGCTGAAGTTTGTTCGCTTGCATCTCAGTAAATGCGGACATGTCTTTTGTTCTTCCGCATTTGCTACAGTGAGAAATTTCAATGAATGCTGATAACTTTGGTCACCCACATTTGCTACAGTGAATTCGGATAGGTAAAATTAACTCTTCCGCATTTGTTATATTAAATGCTGACAAACTTAATTTGATCATTAGCATTTGCTACAGTGAATGCGCCCTTAGAAATTCTATATGCGCATTTACTACAGTACAGAACTTTTCAACACTTGGTAAAATTTTGTGAAAATTATGAAATGTATTATAAATACTCATTTAATGTGAGTCATTTATTACTTTTCAAATTTTTAAGTGAACTTTTATAGTGAGTCGAGTGCCAAAAAACCGTTCTTCTTTGGAATTCGAATCTACAATAATCAAGTTTCATTTTGTTCAAATCCAACATCAAAACAAACATCATTATCTGTTAAATCGAAGTATTATCAACCACAAGGTGATCATCAGATTCTAAAAAACTTTGACTGTCGAACTAAATTTCTTGAAATGGAACCCTAATCGGGTGAAATGATTCAAATACACTCAAGTACACCGGATTTAGATGAATGATAGTGTTCATTAAAACAAATGATCGGTGTAAACTTCAAAGATTTCATGTAGTTCTAAGAACACATAAAACATCGATGAACAGGGGATACTGGTGTATGTTGACATCACAACTATTAAAACACAAATCAGTATATCCAAACATAAAGAAACAAAATTTTGAACTATTCATCATGAAAAATCAAAATCAGGTCAAATAACCAAATGTAATAGTAACAATCAGAATTCATTTTTACCTAAAAAGTCAAAACTAAACAAATCTCACATAATTCTCACTAATTCATACTCTCTGTGTGCAGATTACATAGTGGCTAACCTGACTTGGAGCAAGCTCCATAATGTCAGTGGTTTTCTTAATTCTGAGGTCCCAGAAGCTGAGGGACTTAGAGACATGATCAGGTTCATAGCCACAACAAGAGTGACTCATGCCATATCAGTGAGACCTATAATCTATGAGAATTTCATCAGATCTTTCTAGGGAAATACAGAAGCTTTGGATATTGATGGAGAGAAAGCAATCTCAGGAAGAATATCTGATGATCACACTCTGGTGATATCTGAACAATCTGTTAGAGAATGCCTTCAATTTCAAGATGATCCAAATTCTCCAACTGAATTTGATGAAGAAGATATCATGTTATTCTTTTTCTGACATTGGATATGAGGGAGGATTTGAGGCAAAACAGATAGTGAAAGGATTGGTTGATTTGCAATGGAGGTTTCTCATTCATTATATCCAACACTGCCTAACTAAAAGAAAAACTGGGTGGAATGACATACCATTAACTACATCTTCACTGGTCTGTGCCCTCTACTCTGACACACCCTATAACTTTTCTGCATATGTCTTTAATGGAATAATGTCAAATATTCAAGAGGGGAGAAGGAACATGTTCTTAATGTACCCCAGATTCATTCAGTGTCTTATTAATGAAGCCTTCCCTGATCTGGTTTTAGATGGCCCCATTCTTGAAGTTCCTCATTATAATGCCAAATCTTTGAAGTACATCAAGAAGAGAGATCCAATAAACTTCTATAGTGGTGCTTTCATTCCACTCTTACCTTGGATGCAACAACAAATAGATCCCCAAATGATGTGCCAATGGATGAGGAACAACTACAACACCAAGAACTGGCTATACATGATGATATTCCTATTGAGGAACCTGCACAAGAAATGGCAGCTGATGTTCCTGATGATGAACCAATTCATGAAGTAAATGTTCAAGAAGAAGCTCCAAAACAATCAGTGGAGCAGGCTGTTGCTCATGATCAACACCATGGTGATGAGCATGCAGAAACTAAAGAATACATTATACTAGTGTCACCTTTGATTGGTGATCCTCACACTAGTGAAACACTACAAGAAGCTGTTGTTTTATCCCCTTTGAGGGTTGATTCCATTATCCCACAATCATTCTCTCCAATTCATATACAAGAAGAGTCACAAGGCAGTTCTCCTCCTAAAGCAATTGCAGAGGCTGGGAGTTCTGGTGAATCTACCAGCTCCTCAAAATCTTCTGATGATGAAGAAGATAATCAACATACTATGCCTCTACAATAGAGACAACTTGTCTCTGAAGATGCTCCTTCTGAGAGCTTTGCAGAATCAGAGGTGAACATACCTGATGAAAAGGATAGGATGATATCTGATATCTTAGCCAAAATGTCTAGAATGGAGAAGACTTTGGATAGAAGGGCAGGGATAATCAATGATAGAATCCTAGAGTTGGATGAAAAGGAGAAAGAACTAAGTGAATTAAAAGCCAAGTATGATGCTGATTTGAGAACAAAAGATGAGGAGGTTAAACAGTTAAAAGCCTCTTTAGAGAAGTCAAGAGAAGAAATCAATGGTCATGTGGACACTGTGGCCATTCAAACTGTAGCTATGGAAGATCAAGAGCACATGTTGGAGATACAAACATAACTTATTGCTGATCTGAACAAACAAAACGAGGCTTCGAAGAAAAGAATTGATGAATTGGAACTGATTGCTCAATTAAAGGCTGAATTTGAAAGAGAAGCAACAGAACATGAAGCTGAAGAAACTGATAAGGATGTTCGTTCATAACAGCAAGAAACTAGTGGTATTAGGGATGATGATAGCTGGGAGGTGGTAGTACATTCTGATCCATCTACTAAAAAAGAGGCCATGATGGAAGAACTAATAGATGAAATGGATAGATTCTCTTCAAGTGAATTCATTATAGATGAGGAATTCTGGGATTACATCAAAAACACCAAATCCCCCTCTGAGTCTATAATTGTAATTCCATCACAACCTGTGTCAATAGAAGAAGAACTCAGGATACAACTTGCTCTTGTTGTTACCATGACCACTGAACAACAAAATTTGATAAGAAATCTTTGTGAAGAGTTCAAAGAAAAGGAAACAATTGAAAAAGGCAAAATAGAAGCTGAAAATCAAGAGATCACTGCTGAAAAGGAGGCTGTTGAGGAAAAGCAACAGGCCAAAACTGATGTAGCATCAACATCAGGATCCAGAGTGATCACATACAACAGAAAAAGAAAGTATTTATCTGAAAAGGCAAAAGGAAAGCAACATGTGGTTGAGGAAGAACAACCCAAAAAGAAAGCAAAAGATGATCCAAGAAGTATGGCAGCAATTGCTAAATTCTTAGAAGAACATGAACAAGCAGAAAAAGAGCTACAACAAACTCTGGAAATCATAATGTTGGAAGAAGGAGAGAATAAAGATGACACAACTGAGAAATCTACTGATGTGCACAGCCTTGCATTTATTGAGCCATCGGTAGAAAGCATGATTGAAAAAGCAAAGTCTGATGATCTAATGATTTATGCCATGTATCTAATAAATCAAGGTAATGATGCTGACAATGTGTTTAACATGACATATGAGGAGATTGTTGAGGAGGTAAAGAAGATGGAAAAGCTGCTAGATCCTACATATGTGATAGAATATAAGAAAACAAAAGAGACTGAAAAGCCAACATCCTCTATCCTCAAAACAGCAAAGAAAGATGACCAGCAGTTTGCTTTTCCTGATCCCTATAACATGTCAGATAGGGAAATGAAGGATTATCTCAACAAACAGGAATTTACAAAAAGAAAGTTAGGAAACATGAAGACTAACTCTCTTCGAGCTGCTATGTTAAGAATGATTAATGAATAGAAAGATAGAATGAAAGCAATTGAAGAAGAAGTAATTGCCCAGAAGCCCAGAACAAGATCTTCTGCACAAGATGTACAATTGACTTCAAAAGACAAAGATGTTCTGGCCCCTATTCTGCACAAAAACCTAGAGTGGTTCATTGAACCTTCACAACTGAAACTTCAAGAGGGTTTAACCACTGCTGAGATGATTAGAGGGGTATCTACTCCCAAAGGCAAAACAAATGTCAAAATCATTGCCTGGAAGTATGATAGCAGCTGGAATATGTTCATGATCAAGAGAATCTCAGGCCTGGTGCAATTCTTTACAGAATATACAGCCTTAGTCAATGACATGAAGATCCATGACTTAAAAGAATTGGCTGAGATAGATCTAATAAATAGTGATGGAATGTACAGGGGTTATGAATTTGATGATATTCTGAAGATGTTTAAGAGAACCAACAACTTCAAGTCTCTAAAAGCCATCTGTACTAGAAAAGACAAATCTTTTAGAAATCCCCTTGAACAAAGAAGAAAAAGAGAGGCAGAAGAGGTAGTGTTCCCTGAGATGCATGTGAAACCATTAGAATCATTGAAACGAAAAATGATTGCTGGAACTCACAAAACCAAACCAATTTACAATGTGTATTATGATGAAGAATCCTATGAGTTGGTGATTGAGAGAAAGTAGGAAGGAAAAGAAGCCCCAGAGATCAGAATTTTTAGTGGTTATAAGGTCAGACTGCTAGATGAGTCTTACATACACTATATCTTCACAAGACACTTCAGAGCCCTCAATAATAAAGCTACTAAAGATGATTTGGAGTTTATGTTAAAGTGTGTTAAGATCTTGAAGCTGGCTTTTGACAGAATCAACAACAAAAGGGAACAAAGGAAGAAGAGAAAGGTGCCAATGCAGATGGGCAATATTGTCAAATTGGAAGTTGATGCTGATGGTTCACTGGTGATTCATAGAGATGGGTTATCTTCTATTTCAGTTTGGGAACCCATCTCTTTGAAACAAATGCCTATTGCTGCTATTCATACAATGAGTGAGATGAAGATTCATGTGCTCAGTAGAGAAAAAATGAAGGAAGCTAGGGACTTTTCAAACATGATAAAGGCAATCCTCAATCCTTCCCTTGCAGAACCTGAGGTACATCATGAAGCTGCTGCAACAATCTCTCCAACAACAGACAAACAGAAGACAACACAAGAAGACCAACCAGAATCTTCACAACCACCACCACCATCACACTCTTGAGGAACCTAGGCAGTATAATCCTTAGGGGGAGTATTGTTAGACCCTGAAAGGATCATACTTGCTAACTTAAGTAGTGGTTGGAGGTTGTTCTAGTTGGAGCACATTATTTATAGAAGAACACAGAAGACATCATCAACACAAGAAAACATAAGACAAGACAAGACAAGTATAGAGCACCCGTATTTGTTAATGCGGATGACTAGTGAACAAATGCGAACAAGTGTTTGTTCACCCGCATTAACAAATGCGGATCAAGACAACTAATGTTAAACAGAAGTGTTCATCCGCATTAGTCCTTACGGATGAACTGAAGAAATGCTGACAAGACTTGTTCACCCGTGTTAGTCTATGCGGATGAACAACAGAATGCTGATGAAGACTTGTTCACCCGTATAAACTAATGTGGGTGAGCAAACACAAATGCTGATGAAGACTTGTTCACCCGCATGAACTAATACGGGTGAGAAAATAAAAATGCTAATGAAGACTTATTCACCTGCATGAACTAATGCGGGTGAGCAAACACAAATGCTGATGAAGACTTGTTCACCCGCATGAACTAATACGGGTGAGCAAACACAAATGCTGATGAAGACTTGTTCATCCGCATGAACTAATACGGATGAACAAGTTACACATTTATTTTCTACTTAGACTAGATTCTCTTGTATAGATCAGGGTTAGTTTAGTCTTTTGTACAGGCAATGAATTCGCCTATAAATAGGGTCACATACCCTAACTTTGGACGGTTGTTGATCTCAGTAGTAATATTCATAATATTTTACAACATTTACTACGGTTCTTGATTCTCTTACATTCAAGCATTTACTACAACAATTAATGTTCTTTAATATAGTAATTCCGCTGCTATATTATTGACTCAGTCCACATATTCGATCCTAGGTTGAGTCACATCAACCGAGAATATCATTCTCAAACCCAGTCACAGGTTGATAAGCTCCAACCGCAAAATTGCTCATTTTAATTAACTTTGTTAATTATCAAATTATCAACAGATCTAAAACTTTATGAATGTGAAAAATAAATGAAACGCAGACACAATCACACAGTAATAACAAATCACTGATAATATTGATATTCAAATCAACAAAGACAAAAATTTCTTAGAATTAATGACTTTTGTTGTGAATGAACTAATTAATAACACACTCTTAATTAAATAAGAAGTTGTGGTCAAAATTAGTCAAATCTCATAATATATTCTCAGATGATTTGAAATTTGAAATTTTAAATGATGATGGGTTTTATTCAAACTTGTTTGAACAGCCTTGGGATATCACAAAATAATACATCCACAAATCGCAAGTGATTCTGATGTAAATCAAAATTAATCGAGCAATGGAACAGTGATTAATGATCGATATAACAAGGTTTTGATGATTTAATGAAACAAACAATCAATTAAAATAATCAAACTGATAGATCAGTTGATCTAGATCAATGAGCACGAGGCTCTGATACCACCTGTGAATCCAAGGATCTAAGCAAGAATTATCAGTTTGATTTAGCAAATAAAGATTGCGGAATTACCAATACTTGTTGTTTAATTAATTGTTTATGAAATTGAAATCGATAAAAAATAGTTTAAACAAATTGAAAAACAGAATAAAATAATGCAACAAAAAGATTGTTTTAATTGATCTTCATTGATAAACAACCAACTACAATTGATATTGATGCTTTGATTATAGAGTAATCCTTCTATGATGTTCTTGTGATTGCTATATTACTATTTTGATTGATCAATTGATTGATATCGTTTCTATGAATATATGAATCTCTATTTGTGTATAGATATCTCTCAATCTCTCCCTAAATGAGTGCACCCATGCCTTATATTTATAGGCAGAGGGATTCACATTAAACCATTGAAAAAGAAATATTCTTGATGTGACT
The DNA here is from genome assembly GCA_025506505.1 of Flaveria sonorensis. Lineage (NCBI taxonomy): Eukaryota > Viridiplantae > Streptophyta > Magnoliopsida > Asterales > Asteraceae > Flaveria > Flaveria sonorensis. Next base: position 51,948,190 of record CM046437.1, read on the forward strand.
TGGAATATTCTTGATGTGACGTGGAATTTTTGCTTCTGACAGTTGTACAGCTTCCCGAGGCCGTTGACATGATGACGTCACTCTAACAGATTAACTTGTTTATTTTGTGTTGAGTACTTGATGATATGAGATCATACAAGTGTTTTGTTCTTCCGTAGGAGTTGAACTTCCTTAGGAGTTGTTATTCCGTAGGAGTTTAACTTCCTTCTTCCGCAGCAGCAACAACTTGATCTTTGGACTTGTTCAGTAGATGTTGTTATGCTTCCGTAGGAGATCTACTGATGCATGTTGACTTGTTTCTTTTAAACTCCGCAGAACATCTATGGTAGAACAAACTTGTTCATCCGCAAATAGTTCTTGCACTTAGTCAATTTTTCCAAATTGACCAAGTATGATGTTTTCCTATAATTACACATACAATCAACACATATATTAATGTGGGTTAACATATATATAACTTGCATACAAAAAGATGAGGAATTACAGATGTTCATTACAAGATGAATAATCATCTAAACCTATATAATGGATCTAGACCCAACACTTACTGTGATTACTTAACTAAGAATCCACAAGTCCTATCCTACCACAAACATGATTAGAGATGTTGAGAGTTGGGTGAGTTCAAGAGGACAACCCCATGATAAAAATATTTGTCTTCCCTCATGCTTCTTGTCCCAGATTAAGCCAAAGGTAGTTGATGAGGCTTTGAAAGATGGAAGCTGGATTGAAGCAATGCAGGAGGAGCTGCTTCAATTCAAGAGACAAGGAGTTTGAAACCTATATCCTGTTACAATGTGGGTTTTTAGAAACAAGAAGGATGATAGAGGACTTGTCATTAAGAACAAGGAAAGACTATTTGTTTAAGGGTACACTCAAAAAGAAGGAATTGAATACACAAATGTTTTTGCTCCTATAGCAAGGATTTCAAGGATATTCATTGCTTTTGCTAGATCAAAGGATTTCAAGGTCTACCGACTTGATCTCAAGTGTGCATTTTTATATGGGGTGATAGATGATGAAATGTATGTCAAGCAACCACCTGGCTTTATAAACCTAGATTATCCTGATTATGTCTGTAAGCTTGACAAAGCTCTTTATGGACTGCTTCAAGCTCCAAGGAAGTGGTATGAGACATTGTCACTATACCTAGTTCAACATGGTTACAAGAGAGGTACTATTGATAGAACACTCTTCATCAAGAGAACATGAAATGACTTGATGCTGGTTCAAGTTTATATTGATGACATCATCATTGGGTCAACCAATAAAAGACTCTGCCAGTAATTTAAAAGCCTGATAAAGTATAGGTTTGAAATGATTGCCATGGGAGAACTCAATATCTTTCTAGGAATTCAAGTGAAGAAGGTTGCCAATGGCATCTTCATAAACCTATCAAAATATGTTCAAGACATACAAACCAGATTTTGTCACACCCTTAAAATCCACGTGCGGAGTTTTACCGCGAGGCGTGTGACATACTAGGATCTCAGTCATTAGTTACTCAGAACGACTCTATATGAACAAACATTCAAAATTAGAGTTTAACTTTAAAATATGCGGAAGCGTTTAATAAACTAGAAAGACCAAAGTAAAGCAATATAAGGTAAAATGCGCAAACACACGCGCCCAAAGTAATACCAACAAATACTTAAATGTTTAGTAACCAAACTAAAACAAAGTTTCAATCATGCTGACAACTACAATGATGTTGACCCGTGCACGTGCTCCTAGGCAATGGTAACCTCAACCTGAGAATAGCATACTAAAAGAGTCAACACAATGGTTGGTGACTTCAAGAGTTTGCGTTAATCATAAATCAGTAATAGTTACAAAATATAAGAAGTGCATTGAAATAGATAGCTAGTCTATATTCATAAGTAATAATCATAGTGATTTCACGATTAAAGCTGACTGTGTTTCGTTTGTTGCCTCCCGTCACGACTTACCAGGTCGTGACGATGTTTGTGTTAGGACAAAATTGCACCCGTTTGACCTCGAGTCGCACAGGTGGGGCTCGTCAGACCCAGTAGTACTACCCAAGATTTCCCACTAATCATCAATATTAACAATCCGAAAGTGTGAGGACTTTCATGGTATACAGCACTATATTATACTATACACAACTTATAATAGTAAAGCGTTTATAAAACCAGTATGTTATCTCCCCTAAAAGAGAGTATGTAAAAGAGTAGGGCATGAACTCACCTGGTGTGTACAATAAAGACTTAAGAGCTTAACTTGAAACAGAGAGTGGAAAGACAACCTTCAGATGTCACCTAGAACAGCAAGTACATAAGTACGTGTACACAGAATCATAATGAAACCCTAAGTGCTCTATAAACCAAAGAACTCAAGGTTTTGGAAAAACAAGACACATTGACCCAGTTGACCCATTTGACCCGTTGGTGACATTATTGGTGAAATTCCATTTAAATCAAACATACTATTCATCACACATGATTATCATGCAAGTTGTTCACGTATATCACTTCATTAGCGACACGTACTTCCTAGATCATCATAAAACCAGATTTTCATACAAGTCATGCGAATCTCAAATAATCAGCATGTTCAACATACTTATATCATAACCCATGCATCATACACAGAATCAAATCATGCACAACATGCCATGTGAAGCCACTCACGACTTCACACCCTAAACCCTGCCAATCCTACTAAGTAGGGGCCTCTGATTCGCACGTGTGTATAACCATCATCACATTATTCCACAGTGTCCACATCAACCAAAATGTGCAACCACGATCTATTACAACCCAAACAATAGTACTATCAATACCCATATGACCCATCATCGTGTATACCCACAAAAAGACCAAATCTTTCAATTGACCAATTAAACATTCATACAACCCAAACAATGCATTCTACAACATTAGAAATCATCCATGAACATGCTAACATGATCCAAAAGTCACAAACATGCCTAATTCATCATATTCAAGATTTTGTGCAAATAAAGTTTCCCTTTTGGGAAAGTGCATCCCAAAATCTATCTAACACCCAATACATTCATGATTTCATTAACAATATACCAATTCAAGCTCATGCTATCGTCTAGACATGTTCTATATATCAAATCATCATGATTCATCAATCTTCAAAACCAAATGTTTCTACTTTTGATAACATATGAACTACAACATCCATTCTTAGGTTTCTAGCATCAACATCATCATTCTAACATCCCCATAACATGATAAACACTTTAACAACATCAATTATCATCCAATCATCATATTCATGCAAATAAAGTTACTATTATTAGTAACCTATGATCAACGCAACAAAATCGAAGCTTTCTTGCATAATCAACGTTAACTAACATCTATACAATCTAACTAACATAATAACATCAACAAACAACCAAGAATTGACACGCAATTGCAGATTTTCGAACTACAACATTCGACCATACATAAAACCATCAAAAGCTTGTAAAAATCTAACCTTTAAACGTGTAATGGACAAGATTTGATGTTTCTAACGTGTGGTATGCTTGTAATCGATCCATGACCGTGGCACAATTGCTGTTCATGCTGAATTTTGAAGGTATGTGTGTGTGGAATGCATGTCGCGGCCGAATGAGGCTTTAGGGTTAGAGTTTTTGTGTTTTGTAACTTAGTTTAGTACATTTACCATTTATACCTTGCAATTTGTATTTTATAAAAACTAGGCTTTTAAACACTCTTTTAAAATGTTTTTAACTAAAGTAATAAACATATAAACCAATAATAAAAATTATATGCATTATCTTTACTAGTTACTATTGGATCTTATATGCCCAAGACACATACAAGATTGATGTGGTTAGTACGTTATGATCCAAGTCAGGTCATACCCAATAACAAGCTAAACAAACACCAATAAATAGTTATTTGTTGATATGATCAAGCAAATAAATATTGACACCAACTTAGAAAATAGGTTTTCTAAATTATTGCATTTGAGATAGAACAAATTATATGGATGTTTTGTTCATGAGATACCATTTGTATTGTTATTTAAATTAGTTAAATAACAATAGATAAAAGTGTGTTTAAGTTATAAAATTAAAAGGGATTTAATTTTATAAACTTGTAACTTGTAATTAAAAGTGAAAATTTCAAAATGGTGGGAAACCATTTTGAATTCTCGGCCGCCCGATGTGGGTGTTTTGGGATTCCTTGTCTTGTTTTAATACAAGACATTAATCACTATTATTACTACACTCCATCATCTCTCTCTTACACACATGCAAGAACACTTCCATTCTCCTTTTCTCTCCTAGCAATTTTCGGATTTAAAAGGGATTTGAAGAAGGTTTTTGGCGTCAAACTTCCTAACAAGTTAGGTGTTTGCAAGGGCTTGTGGGTATACAAGCTTGAGGTCTTCTCTTTTGGAGGCTAGCCGTTCAAGAGCATCATCTTCTTCCTCTCATCCATATAAAATTTCCTTGTTCCTGAAAGGTAGTTTTAAGAACATCCTATGGTTGTTGTTTTTTGGTTTTGATAGCATTTCTTTTCATATATATTTGATCCTTGTTCTTGGGTTTGTTTTCTCGAACATATAAATGGTTTATTTTTAAAATCTAAAACAAGTTTTAACTCTGAGATATCCGCTGCATTTTGTTGTTTAAATGGTTAAACATCTTGTTAAAATTTGTAAGAAACCCAACAGTTACAAAGTTCACAAATTAAATACACACGTTTTCACGTTACGCGATAAAATTCATAAATAATATTTAAATCAAGTAAGCACATAAGCACAACTGAATAATCAGATCACCAACTAATGTATTATCAGTTTATCATTATTAATTATTATTAAGTCACCAACGTTCAACGACAGCTAGTGTGTGCCCACGACACGTGTATGCAACACTTAACGGAACTAACGGAGTTTGGTAACGGAAAATTACCGGATGTCACATTATCCCCATGTTGAAAGAATTTTCGTCCCGAAAATTGCGTTACATGGTGTATTGTGTGTTCCATCACTGTTCTACTGCATTGGAACAAAGTAATCAAGTGAGTTCCGGGTGAGTTATCACATCATCCCTATGTTGAAAGAAATTTCATCCCGAAATTTAAATCAATACCTTCGCTGGCTGGCATCGTCTTTTCAAACAGTTGAGGATACTTAAGCTTCATCTGGTCCTCACGTTACCACGTGAATTCTGGTCCACGTCTCGAGTTCCATCGAACCTTAACTATGGGTATCTTGCTTTGCATAAGTGTCTTTACCTCACGATCCATCACCTCGACTGGTTCCTCAATGAAGCGTAATTGTTCATCTACCTGTACTTCCTCAAGTGGTACGATCATCGTTTCATCCGTTAGGAACTTCTTCAGATTTGAAATATGGAATACATCATGAATTCCGCTCAATGAATCAGGTAAGGCTAGTCGATAAGCCACTGGACCTATTCTTTCCAATATCTCAAACGGTCCAACGTATCTCGGATTTAGTTTTCCTCTTTTACAAAACCGAATCACGCCTTTTCACGATGAGACTTTCAATAGGACTTTGTCACCAACCTGGAACTCTAGAGATTTCCGTCGCTTATCAGCATAACTTTTCTGCCTGTCGCGCGCTGCAGCCATACGGTTCCTTATTTGTACAATCTTCTCAGTGCTCTCGTGTACTAACTCAGGACCCGTTAGCTGGCTATCACCAATTTTAGCCCAACAAACTGGTGATCTACATTTTCTCCCATACAATGCTTCGAAAGGTGTTGCCTTTATGCTAGTGTGATAACTATTGTTGTAAGAAAATTCCACCAATAGCAGGTGAACTTCCTAGTTATTCTCGAAGTCAATCACATAAGCACGTAGCATGTCCTCCAACGTCTGTATAGTACGCTCACTTTGACCATCTGTTTGCGGGTGATAAGCAGTACTCATGTCTAATCGCATACCTAAAGATTTATGCAATGACTGCCAGAAGTGCGATATGAAACGAGCATCACGGTCGGAAATGATTGAAACCGGTACACCATGTCTTGAAACTATTTCCTTCAAATAAAGTTGGGTTAACTTCTCCATCTTGTCTGTTTCCTTTATTGCCAAGAAATGAGCAGACTTTATTAATCGGTCTATGATAACCCATATCGTGTCACAACCAGTAGGATTCTGTGGTAGTTTGGTAATGAAATCCATTGAAATCTGTTCCCACTTCTACATAGGGATCTCAGGTTGTTGTAATAGCCCAGATGGTTTCTGATACTCCACTTTTACTTTTGAACAGGACAGACACTTGCTCACATAGGTAGCTACATCCGCTTTCATATTAGGCCACCAATAGTACGCATTCAGATCATGATACATCTTGTCAGATCCAGGATGTATAGAGTACTTAGACTTGTGTGCCTCACTCATGACTAAGTGTCTTAGATTTCCGTGTAGAGGTACCCAAAGTCTATCCATGAAGTAACGAATTCCATCCGCTTTTACTTCCAATTGTTTTTCCATTCCCCTTAACGATTCAGACATAATGTTTTCTACTATCAAAGCTTCTGTCTGAGCCTCTCGAATTTGTTCCGGTAACTATGTGCTAATGGTAAGTTGCAAAGCTCACACACACCGAGGCTTAGCAGCTTCTTTCCTACTCAGTGCGTCAGCGACTACATTTGCTTTCCCCGGATGGTATCTGATGGGACAATCATAGTCGTTCAGTAGCTCTACCCAATGTCTTTGCCTCATGTTCAATTCCTTTTGCTCAAAGATGTGCTGAAGACTCTTGTGATCAGTGTAAATAGTGCATTTGGTACCGTACAAGTAGTGTCTCCAAATCTTTAAGGCAAAAACTACCGCACCCAGCTCCAAGTCATGGGTGGTATAGTTCTTCTCATGAATCTTTAGTTGTCTAGAGGCGTAAGCTATTACCTTATCTCGCTACATCAGTACACACCCAAGTCCTTGAATAGAAGCATCGCAGTAGACTACGAAGTCATCACTTCCCTTTGGTAATGCCAATATCGGTGCGCTACACAGTTTCTGTTTTAGCAACTGGAAAGCATATTCCTGACTCTCGCCCCATTTATACGTCGTTCCCTTATGAGTCAAAGTTGTGAGGGGTTGAGCAATCTTAGAAAATCATTCGATGAACCGTCGATAGTATCCTGCCAGTCCAAGAAATTGTCATATCTCACTTGGCGTCTTAGGAACCGACCAATTCTCTATCGCTTTAATTTTTGCCAGATCAACATGTATTCCTTTCTTATTAACAATATGACCCAAAAATTGCACTTCGCATATCCAGAAATCACACTTAGAAAATTTGGAGTACAGTTGTTCTTTTCTAAGTAATTCCAAGATTAGCCGTAAGTGCTCTCCATGTTCTTCCACTGTCCTTGAGTAGATCAATATGTCATCGATAAAGACAATAACAAACTGATCAAGATAGGGTTTGCACACGCGATTCATGAGGTCCATGAATACCGCTAGTGCATTCGTCAACCCGAATAGCATGACTAAGAACTCGTAGTGACCGTAACGTGTACGAAAGGCAGTCTTCGAAATGTCCTCCTCCCGAACTCTCAGCTGATGATACCCAGACCTCAAATCAATCTTAGAATAATAGCTTGATCCTTGCAGTTGATCAAACAAAACATCTATGAGGTAAGGGATATCTATTCTTGATCGTAACCTTTTTCAGTTCCCTATAGTGAATGCACATTCGAAATGTACCGTCCTTCTTCTTGACAAATAGAACTGGCGCTCCCCAGGGCGATGAACTGGGTCAGATAAATCCATTATCCAACAGTTCTTGGAGTTGAGCAGATAATTCCTGCAGTTCGTTTGGAGCTAACCGGTAAGGTGCTCTCGCAATCGGAGCGGCTCCTGGAGTCAGATCAATCTGGAACTCAACTTGCCAATAAGGTGGTAGTCCGGGCAGGTCCTCTGGAAACACCTCGGAAAACTCACGAACCACGGGGATATCCTCTATCTTCTTTTCGTCTGGCTGTTTGTCAGTGACAAGTGCCAATATGGCTAAATGACCTTTTTGTAACAACTTTTGTGCCTTCATGAATGAGATGATGCCTATTACTGCACCACACCTATCACCATTAACTAAGAGAACTTCTTCGCCGCTAGGAATCCGTATAACCTTCTCATGACATATGAATTCTGCTTGCTTGTCAGAAAGCCAATCCATGCCGACTACTACATCGAAGCTCCCAAATGTGATAGGCATGAGATCTATGTCGAAAGTATGACCAACAAGTTCTATCTTGCAGCCTCTAAGGATATGTGTCACGTGAATCTGTTTACCGTCAGCTAACTCTACGGTGTAGTTAGATTCTAATGTTGAAGGCATATCACTTAAAAGACTACTAAACATAGTGGAAATAAAGCTTCTATCCGCTTCAGTATCAAATAATACGGTAGCAAAACGACCATTAACCGAGAATTTACCAGTTACTGTTGTAGGATCGTTTAGAGCCTCACCTGAGCTAATAACGAAAGATCTCCCTTTGGCTACATTATTGTTGCCATCATTGTTATTACCATTGCCGTTGTTGTTGTTATTGTTATTGTCGTTGTTGTTATTGCCAGTGTTGTTCCCGCCATTTCCATTCCTCCTAAGCTGTGGACAATTGCGTCTGTAATGGCCTTCTTTTCCGCACTCAAAGCAACCTTTTGGAGTTTCTTGAGATTGTTGAGGCTTCATCATCAGTTCACCCCGGCAGTCTTTCGCTGCATGCCCAACTTTACCACAACATTGGCATCGGAAGTTGTCACACCTGCCGGTGTGATGGTAGTTGCATCGATTGCACTTGGGACTTTTCCCCACATAGCCTCCTTGTCCCTGTGATGCCAAGGATGACTAATTGAAATTGCGGTTGTTATCAAACCTCCTTTGTTGCTGGGGAGGTGGGTACTGTTGTACATACAGCTGTTGTTGTTGTGGTTGTTTACTGGAGGATGAGCCTTTGTTACTAATGTTCTCCCACTTTCGTTTGTTGTCGAGCACACTAGCAACCGTGCCCCGTTTGGGTAACCGTCCTTGCTCAACTGCCTGGTCAGTCAGCCTGTGGGCTGACCGGATAGCCTGCTGTATGGTAGTGGGGTTGGAAGCAGTTACCATACTCTGAATCTCGGGCACCAGTCCATGTATGTAGTGCTCGACTCTCTTGTGCATTTCATTGACCATTCCTGGGCATAGTGTGGCCAACTCATCAGTACGGGTCGTGTAGGCTTCAATCTCTGAGCCTTGCATTTTAAGTTGCTAGAATTGCATATCCAGCTTCTGCACTTCGTTTCGGGGGCAATACTCCTTCATCATCATTGCTTTGAATTCAGCCCAAGGTAAGTCATTAGCCATATCCTGGCCCAACATGTGTACCTGGGCATTCCACCAGGAGAGAGTTGCGCCTTCATGTGTTCCAGTCGTGAACTTCACTTGATCAGCTGGCGGATAGTTACATTTCGCAAAAACAGATTCTGTCTTCTCAAACCATCTCACTAGTCCCACAGCTCCTTCAGTCCCGCTGTAGGTATGGGGCCTGCAATCCATAAAGGATTTGTAGGTACAAGGTGGAGGTCCTGTTTTGATAAACCATACATTAGTCAGGTATCCCAGACAAGTAATTAGGATAATTGCTTAAAACTCTTTTATCATTTACCTGCTGGCTGTCCGGTTTGGGCAGCAGCCACTGCTGCCTGTACATGCTCGTTAATTAGGGTAGCCAACTCTGCAGGTGTCATGTTTATGGCACCGGTACCCCGACCTCCGGCGCCACGTCCACGACCTCGTCCATGTCCTCTTCCACGTCCGTCCATATTTCACATTACATTCACAAATACAATAATGAGTAACATCCAACACATTAATCCCATTGAGGTACAGTAAATAATAAGAAATTAGGAATTCATCACAACCACAACATTTATAACAAAAATAATAACTAAAGATAAATAAATTGTAAATGGTTCACAAAATATTCCATCAATGTCAAGATTTTAGTTTTTCAGTTGGGTGGGAAACAACCCTTCCCACATAGGTTTCAAAGCAAAGAAACACTATATAGTCTAAGTCTTATAAAAGTAGAATCAGTTAAACACGTCAGATCCGTCAATGTCCTCATCCATCTCTGCTGGTTCTTCTTCGGGGGCTTCCTCCGGTTCCTCTTCCGGGTCTTCCTCATTAGGGTCCACCAAAGGTGCAGGGGCTTCAGCAATCTGAAGTGCTGCTAGTTGTGCCTCTAGATCAGCAAACCTATCATCGATCACTATGTTATGGTGATCCTGCGCATCCATGCACCTTGTAAGTGCTACAACATTGCCTGCCAGGGTATGATGTCCACCAATGGCCATCGAGAGTCACTCCTGAAGCGTCTCTACCTGGTAGCGCAACTGACGCATCTCAGATCGTAAGGCAGAGTTCTCATTAGTGAGTCCTCGTATACGCTGTCGCTCCATGTACAGTGTGGCTACTAGGGCTGCAAATGCCTGCTCCAGAGGAATGTCCAAGGTAGGAAATGTAGGTAGTGCAAAGGCGGTCGATGACCTAGTCCTAGGTCGAGTAAGAGCTACTGGTGGTACACGCTCTCTATAAGCCATACGGTTTATGTAGGTGGGGTAGAAATCTCAGTCTATCTTGCCAGGAGGATAAGGATGTTGGGGCCAGTTAAATCCCCTATCAGGTACGGGAGAAGTAAGAGGTGACTCAGATCGCGTAGGTCTCTTGCCTAAATTTTTGGACGACGATGCCATGCTGCGAAGTACGTGATGCGTATGCCAATGAGTATACAGTAAAGAATAAGTGACAAGTAACTAACAACTGTGCAGTTATAGTCTAGTGTGTGTATGCAACCAAGATTCCAATAACCAATGGCTCTTATACCAATCTGTCATACCCTCAAAATCCACGTGCGGGGTTTTATGGCGAGGCGTGTGACATACCAGGATCTCAGTCATTAGTTACTCAGAACGACTCTATATGAACAAACATTCAAAATCAGAGTTTAACTTTAAAATATGCGGAAGCATTTAATAAACCAGAAAGACCAAAGTAAAGCAATATAAGGTCAAATGCGCAAACACACGCGCCTAAAGTAATACCAACAAATACTTAAATGTTTAGTAACCAAACCAAAACAAAGTTTCAATCATGCTGACAACTACAATGATGCTGACCCGTGCATGTGCTGCTAGGCAATAGTAACCTCAACCTAAGAATAGCATACTAAAAGAGTCAACACAATGGTTGGTGAGTTCAAGAGTTTGCGTTAATCATAAATCAGTAATAGTTACAAAATATAAGAAGTGCATTGAAATAGATTGGTAGTCTATATTCATAAGTAATAATCATAGTGATTTCGCGATTGAAGCTGACTGTGTTTCGTTTGTTACGTCCCGTCACGACTTACCAGGTCATGACGATGTTTGTGTTAGGACAAAATTGCACCCGTTTGACCACGAGTCGCACAGATGGGGCTCGACAGACCCAGTAGTACTACCCAAGATTTACCACTAATCATCATTATTAACAATCCGAAAGTGTGAGGACATTCATGGTATACAGCACTGTATTATACTATACACAACTTATAATAGTAAAACGTTTATAAAACCAGTATGCTATCTCCCCCAAAAGAGAGTATGTAAAAGAGTGGGGCATGAACTCACCTAGTGTGCACAATAAAGACTTAAGAGCTTAACTTGAAAGAGAGAGTGGAAAGACAACCTTCAGAGATCACCTAGAATAGCAAGTACATAAGTACGTGTACACAGAATCATAATGAAACACTAAGTGCTCTATAAACCAAAGAACTCAAGGTTTGGGAAAAACAAGACACATTGACCCAGTTGACCCGTTTGACCCGTTGGTGACATTATTGGTGAAATTCCATTTAAATAAAACATACGGTTCATCACACATGATTATCATACAAGTTGTTCACGTATATCACTTCATTAGCCACACGTACTTCCTAGATCATCATAAAACCAGATTTTCATACAAGTCATGCGAATCTCAAATAATCATCATGTTCAACATACTTATATCATAACGCATGCATCATACACGGAATCAAATCATGCACAACATGCCATGTGAAGCCACTCACGACTTCACACCCTAAACCCTGCCAATCCCACTAAGTAGGGGTCTCTGATTTGCACGCATGTATAACCATCATCACATTATTCCACAGTGTTCACATCAACCAAAATATGCAACCATGATCTATTACAACCCAAACAATAATCCTATCAATACCCATATGACTCATCATCATTTATACCCACAAAAAGACCAAATCTTTCAATTGACCAATTAAACATTCATACAACCCAAACAATGCATTCTACCATATTAGAAATCATCCATGAACATGCTAACATGATCCAAAAGTGACAAACATGCCCAATTCATCATATTCAAAATTTTATGCAAATAAAGTTTCCCTTTTGGGAAAGTGCATCCCAAAATCTATCTAACACCCAATACATTCATGATTTCATTAACAATATACCAATTCAAACTCATGCTATCATCTAGACATGTTCTACACATCAAATCATCATGATTCATCAATCTTCAAAACCAAAAGTTTCTACTTTTGGTAACATATGAACTACAACATCCATTCTTAGGTATCTAGCATCAACATCATCATTCTAACATCCCCATAACATGATAAACACTTTAACAACATCAATTCATCATCCAATCATCATATTCATGCAATTAAAGTTACTATTATTAGTAACCTATGAACAACGCAACAAAATCGAAGCTTTCATGCATAATCAACGTTAACTAACATCTATACAATCTAACTAACATAATAACATCGACAAACAACCAAGAATTGACATTCAATTGCAGATTTTCGAACTACAACATTCGGCCACACATAAAACCATCAAAAGCTTGTAAAAATCTAACCTTTAAACGTGTAATGGACAAGATTTGATGTTTCTAACATGTTGTATGCTTGAAATCGATCCAAGACCGTGGCACAATTGCTTGTTCTTGCTAAATTTTGAAGGGGTGTGTGTGTTGAATGCAAGTCGCGGCCGAATGAGGCTTTAGGGTTAGAGTTTTTGTATTTTGTAACTTAATTTAGTATATTTACCATTTAAACCTTGTAATTTGTATTTTATAAAACCTAGGCTTTTAAACACTCTTTTAAAATGTTTTTAACTAAAGTAATAAACATATAAACTAATAATTAAAATTATATGCATTATATTTACTAGTTACAAAGTTCATAAATTAAATACATACGTTTTCACGTTACGCGATAAAATTCATAAATAATATTTAAATCACGTAAGCACATAAGCACAACTGAATAATCACATCACCAACTAAAGTATTATCAGTTTATCATTATTATTTATTATTAAGTCAGCAATGTTCAACGACAACTACTGTGTGCTCACGACACGTGTATGCAACACTTAACGGAACTAACGGAGTTTGGTAACGGAAAATTACCGGATGTCACAGATTTCATCGAACTGATTGTAAGGTTGCTAAGACTCCCATACCAAGAAACTACTCTCTAGGACCTGATCTTGAGGGAGAGTGTGTTGATGAACATCTTTACAAAGCTATGATTGGGTCTCTTATGTACCTAACAGCTAGCAGGCTTGATATCATGTTTGCCTCATGCATATATGCAAGATATCAAGCCAACCCCAAAATGTCACCAGGTTGCTGTCAAGAGGATTCTTAGATTTCTCAAAGGAGCTTCCAAACTAGGCCTTTGGTATCCAAAGAATTCTGACTTCAATCTATATGCTTATACATATACTAAATATGGTGGCTAGAACATGACTTCAAAGTCTACATTAGGGGAATGCCAATTCCTTAGTGGAAGGATAGTCTCATGGCAATGCAAGAAGCAATCATGTGTATCTGCATCAACTACTGAAGCTAAATACATTGTTGTTGCTAGCTGCTGTGCTCAAGTACTTTGATACTAGACTATGCATTCAACTTCAAGATGATTCCTATCCATATAGACAACAACAGTGCTATCTCTATCGTAGAGAATCATGTGCAGCACTCAAAGGCAAAGTAAATTAATATCAGGCATCATTTGATTAGATATAATTTTGAAAAAGGATTGATAAATGTAGTCAAAGTTAACACAAATGAACAATATGCAGATCTGTTCACAAAAGCTTTTGATGAACAGAGGTTTAAATATATTGTATCAGCTTTTGGAATCATTAACTTCGAGTAGATTCTTAAATTAATTTCAAAATTTTTTTTCAAACATATGTGTATTTAAAGTTGTCTAATTTATCACTCATATAATCCCTACTTATCTTGGAAGAAAATATTTCAAAGTACATATTCCTTAGAATTTTAAGAATTATGGATAGATTTTCTTTCGGAAGACATTAAATTGGCTTTGGAAGAACGTTACGTCTTCAAAACAAATAACTAGTTACTAAGGGATTTAACCTCTAAAGAAATTCCATTATATCTTTCGAAGCTTAAATCAGCTTCTAAGTACTTATATGGTTTGAAGGACAATTTTCTTCCAAAAGCAATTAAGTCTTGGAAGTTTTACTTACTTTTGAGTAAAACTTTTGAAGTTTAATATCTTCCGAAACCAAATTTATCTAGAAAGAAAAATTACTCTAAGTACATTTTCTTCCGAAGTAATTCTTCCAAAGCTAAGGAATATCTTCCGTAATCATTTTTGCTTCAGAAGATTTCTTTAAAACTTCCAAAGTGAAATTACCTTCAGAAGAATTTCAACTTTCAAGATAACTACTTTTTTGAACACTTTTTCAGAGGTGGGAACGATATCAGTATTTCAAAGTTTATCCTTTTGGAAAAACTTGGTCTCACATCCAAGCATATAAATAGCCTGTACAACGGTTCACCCTCTTTCTTCTTCCTTTTCATCTTCAAACTTCTAACCCTAAATTCAGCCAAAAACCCTTGTTGTTCTTTCACTCTTTTTCACTCAATTTTCATAAAATGGCCAGCCCTAAACCCTAAAACCAACCAGACTTTTCCTTGCACCTACAAATGCATCACAATCAGGTTGCTCTACTATCGTCTGATAAGGATCCTAGTTTCTCAGATGTTTGACGCTTTCTATCTCAATCATCACATCGCACCGCACTCACAATAGATCCTCCTCTCTATGAAGAACAACTGCTAGAATTCTGGAGGACTTGCCAAGAGGCCATCATGGACGATGAGAAGGCACTCTTAACATCAGTGCAGGGGAAGACTATTTTCATCACACCAACAACCATCAATAATCATCTCAGGATGGATGATGAATAAGGAAAACTTTCCTTCCCTAATGAAGCTGTTAATGGATCATTCTTGCTGATGGGCTATGAAGGGGGACTACTCTGTAAGGACCTTCAAAAAGGGTAAGGTCACTTTCCAATGAAAATACATCCTCCATGTTATAATCCACTCTTTATCAAACAATCATGGAGGATGGGATCAAATTACAGAAGACCTATCGTATATAATCCATGGGATGGTCCAAGGGATCAACTTCAAGTACTCTTAGTTTGTTTACACAAACTTGCTTGCTAACATAGATTCCTTAGTGTATTACATGTTTCCTAAATATGTCCAGCACATTTTAAATTATGAGCAGGGCTCATAGTGATGGGGAACAATTAATGTTTTTAAATTATGATAGATGAAGCGCGACATCTTCTAAATAATAGAAAAACCACTGTTGGTTTTTCCAGGGTAGAAATAACCCTTGTCCAAAAATGTTAGAGCTCATTGCTCAAGGTGACAACTTGGCAGCACAAGCCAATATTGAACCCATACCTTCTCATCTTCATAACCCCAATGGTCACAAATAACCATCACCTACCAGAGAAAATCCAAACAAACCCCTGCTCAATCTATTCAGATTGAGCAGGCCCCATACACTCACCAATGCAGGAAGAAGTGGAACCAAGAGCTCTTATTTCCCCTGAGAAGCACACCACTCTCATCCTTTCAATGATCAGTGCTGATGTTCCTCATGCTCAACATTATAAGCTCATTACCCAAGATGCAACCTAGTCTGGAAACAGTATGAAAATGGTGAGCTTCTTAAAGTTGTATGGGTTCTTTGGAAGGAGGCTTGGCCTTATGTCTCTATCCACAATAGATGAGCATAAAAGGGTGATCAAGAAGAAGATTAATAAGGGTGAGCTGGTAGACATGCATTCTCCACCAAGTCAGGCTGCACCTTAAGCTGAGGTCAAGGTTGACCTGGTGTTCAACCTTGACCTAGTGATAAATCATAGCCAGCTTCATCTTCTGATCCACAGCAGGGTCCTAAACCTTCTCCTTCGGAACATGTGAAGGGAAAGGACTCAATTTAGAAGGATAAAGAAGGAACAACCGGTACTCAATACCAACCTTCTCTGTTGAAATATAGAAAGAGGAAGAGGATGGTTGTAAGGCCCCATTCCCGAGATGCTTATAGTTGGTCAACCATCGCATAAATAATATAAAACACCTCATTTTGCAGCGGAAATTTAACTTTTCATTAATAAATAAAAACATGTCAAATTATCATATCATTTTGATTACAACCCAAAAATTGTATTAATACATTAACATTATCAAAATATGGATGACAGACTCG
This sequence comes from Flaveria sonorensis, assembly GCA_025506505.1. NCBI lineage: Eukaryota > Viridiplantae > Streptophyta > Magnoliopsida > Asterales > Asteraceae > Flaveria > Flaveria sonorensis. The sequence goes on from CM046437.1 coordinate 51,964,790, forward strand.
AATCATCCCTAGTAGCTTATACATTCATGCCTACACCTCCTCCGCATCATCGATTACCTTCCAACTGATATGCATATAAAAAGTCAGCGACGCTAAGTGAGTTCTAATTTATATAATAAAATACTTTTCTTTTGATGAAACCTTTCCTTAACCTTCTTCGTGATCACACATCATATGTACATCTTGATAATAATCATTTATTATCTTTCGTCATCGTTCGTTCATACTTTCTTTTATTATTATCATTCACTTTTAATCTAGATCATGCCATGCCCCATCATTTGTGCATGAAGCAACTATAGACTAGGGGTCAAGCGGCTAGGATCCCATTTCGTATGTTTCTATCAATCATCGAGACTGACCTTTTTGTGAGCACATAGCACACTGTCGAGGTGGCAACCCACAATGAGTTGTGAACCCCTTTGTATATGCTTGCAAGACTTTCATTCATTCATTATGTTCCACTTTTTATTATCTTTATCTTTCACTTTCATTACAATAATACTTTACGTACGTATTCGCATATCACACCATGTAAAGTCACATCATAATACGTAATATGGAACATCAAGAACAGCCCTCAAGCATACATAACATCAACAGGCATAAACCACCATAAAACATCAAGACTTAACACTAAATTCTATTTTCCAAAATTTCAGAAAATTTCTAAGTGTCTACAGAACATGAACAAACTTACAGCGAATGACTTAAAATTTCTAAGTGTCCACAGCGGAAAGCCAAAGTCCACAGCGCATGGGTAAAATGTTCTAAGTATCCAAAGCAGATAAACAAAGTCCACAGCGCATGGCCAAAATGTTCTAAGTATCCACAGCGGATGAACAAAGTCCACAGCAAAGAGTTCATAAAATTAACTAAGTTTTCACAGCGGATGAACAAAGTCCACAGTGGATGAACAAATCTACAGCGGACAATCGTAAAAATTCCTAAGTGTTCACACCGGACGTGTAAATTCCACAGTGGACAGAATGCAAAATTTGTCTAAGTGTCCACAGCGGACGTGTAAAGTCCACAGCGGACAACATGCACAATCTTTCTAAGTGTCTACTGGATGTATAAAGTCCACAGCAGACACATACATTATTTTTCTAAGTGTCCACAGTAGACGTACCAAGTCCACAGTAGACATACCAAGTCCACAACGGACACCATGCAAATCCTAAGTTTCCACAGCGAACACAATAATTATCACCTGTAATGCATCATCCGTATTTTCCATAACCCAAACATCATTCTAACTTATTCTTAGCATATATCTAACATGTTACACACATAAAACATACTAAACATCAACCCAATCATCACAGCAGTCACACAAACACACATACATCATAATTCACTCGTACATACATGAAAATACATAGTTTGAGCAGAAAACAACAGTTTAATATGCATACCAGCCCTAAACAAGCAGAAACCTATAAAAGATAGGATCTAGAACTCACCTCTAACAGCTTCCGAGTGAAAACTCCTTAAACCCAAGAGCTACTTGGCATTCTAGCACTAACACACAAAAACAAGGTGCCAAACACAAAGTAAACACATAAAGATCGGTCTAGAAGTTCAAACCCACTAAAAACCGAGAAGAAAACACTACGAAACCTCACCTTCTTGAAGATCTTCTTCTTTCTCTCTCTAGAAACTAGTTGCATCTTCTTCTTTCTTTTTGTGCAGCCGAAGTGTGTGTGAAAAGAGAAGTACGGGCTGCCATACTCCTTTTGGAACCCACTATGGGCAAGTTTACCCCTTGCACACTTTTAAACCCTTGCTTTTAAGTAATACTCTTCTTCTTCCTTTTCTTTTTTTTTCTTTTGCTGAATATTTTGGGTGTTACAATGGCCATTAGGAGGGACTTAAATTAGTAGTAGTAGTAGAAGAAGAAGAAGAAGAAGAAGAAGAAGAAGAAGAAGAAGAAGAAGAAGAAGAAGGAGAAGTTTAAGGCATCCACCTCTGCACCTCAGTATGAGTCAGAACATACTCAGGGTGAACAACAAGAGGTTGCTCAACCAACTCCATTACAAGTAGAGCCTCTTACTGCTCAGAGACCCATCCTGTGCTAGGTTTTCTCTACAAACCCAGAGAGATGGTATGTCATAAGAGATCAAGGAGGTCAAGACATATACTTCTTGCAAAATATGCTTGACCTTCCTCTGCATGATCTTTTGGATATAAGGAGGTATTTTGAGAGTCTAAAGCTTGAATACTAATTTCTTTTAAAGATAGCGAAGACATACTTTCTCTGACATGCTTTTGACAAAAGCTATAAGGATTACACTTTATGATGCAACAAAAGAGCTCTTAGCATGCATATGTGAAGTACAAGGAAGTTACTTTGGAAGATTTGATACAACTTAATGAATTACACTAAGTATCAAATCTTTTCGAAGCCAAATGACCGAATCTTCCAAACCAAAGATGAACTCTTCCTAAGCTTGAAAGACAAAGTCTTCAGAATCCAAGAGACTGATTTCTTCTGAAGACAGAGAAGATATGTTTATTCTGAATCACTTTTGACAAAAGCCAACATATATGTGTTAGTGAAATGTCCATACTTTTGTCAAACTATAGATTATGGTCTTGAGTCTGTAACTTTCTACTTTTGTACTTTTATCCTTTTTGTATTTGATAAGGATGTGAGCTATGGAATGTCATAGTCACTAGTCAAAACGTAATCTGCCTTTGACTTTACAATGATCTTGTTGTCGTGATTAGTGTTTCTAGCTGGTCTTCAAAGCATGGCTGGCTGTAGGATGTAGTATAAAGTATCTCAAATACCTATCATTTCATTTTAAGCTTTGTAACACTTGTAAGAACTTGAGTGAAATATACATCATTCTTGAAAACCATATTATCTTGTTCTTGTTTTGTTCTTTACTTTTTTTCTTTCTTTCAATATAAGCCGGTTCCCTATTTGATCTGATAAGTATTCAAAGTCTCTCCTAACACTATGAAACTATTGTATTAACCCCCTAAATTGGTCCTGCAATTTGTATCGGAGCTTTTCAGGCTATTGATTGTAAGATCTCACCATCTTAGATATCTTTAGTTTCATAAAGCACTTATCAGCTTAAATGGCAGCTCTCTCAAAGGCTGATATGGAAACCAGTACCATGACAAAGTCTTCATTGAATACTCATGATGACTTTGATACTTGGTGCCAACATATGGAAGGGTTCATCTAGTCTTAAAAAAGCAGGATGTGGAAATCTATTGTCAAAGGACTTCACATCCCAAGCAACTTTTTAGTCACTACTGGAGGTGGGATGATTCCTAAGGAAATGGCTCACTATTCTGAAGAAGATTGGAAGAAGATTGACATAGATCAGAAGGCCATGACTGTTATCCAAACTGCTCTTCTAAACTCTATATACAAACTCTTTAAGAAGTGCAAAGCTGCTAAGCAGCTTTTGGATGCACTAAAGCTTATGTATAAAGGGTCTGATGAAGCTAAAGAAAATAAGAAGGACCTCATAAAGCAGTAGTTTGAGAACTTTCCTGCAAGTTTGGTGAAACTATTTCTCAATAATACTTTAGGTATGTTGAGATTGTAGATACTCTCATGGATGTTGGAGTAAAACTTGAGAATTGGGACATTGTAAGGAGGTTTATCTTCTCTCTACCCAAAAAATGGACTCACTACTGTGTGGACATTAAGAGAAATGAAAACCTCTTTACCCTTACTCTCACAGAGTTGTATAGTATCCTTATTGGCTACTAGATGGAGATGCAAAATCCATTAAGGAGCTCTTCCGGCAATCAACAGAGTTCAACCCTCCATATGGTTGAAAGGGATAGTAGAGAACCATAGCATCATCTTATCTGCTACCCTGACAACTCACAAAAGTGTGCTTTCATAACCTTACATGAGACACCAAGGGAGAGCTACATCCATGGAAGCCCATTCTAATAGACAAGCTAATCTTAAGCCTTTGTGTATGTTGATGATTGTTTTGGCAACTTTCTCTTCACTCTTGAAGACTTGGATTGTATCCATCCAGATGACCAGGAGTACATGGAGATAGTCCAGTAAATGGCTCTTCTAACTCACAGAGCCAAGAAGTTCTACAAGAGAACTGGAAGAAAGTTTCCCACCAATGTACCAAGTGGAAAGTTTTGATTGGATAAAAGCAAAATGAAGTGTTACTACTCTAACCAAATGGGACACTTTACTAGGGAGTGCAAGGCACCAAGGACTAGTAGTGGCCAAGCACAATCCAAGCCTAACTACATTGATGCTACTTCAAGATTTGAGAAGCCAAGCCAAACAAAACAACAAGCCGTTGTTTTTGTTGAAGAAGGAGGCTTTGATTGGAGCTTTTAGATAGAAGATGTTTCTTCTAACGTAGCACTAATGGCTGTCCATGTTAGAGCCCTTAGAAGATTGACATTTGTCTTCTGCATTTTGTCATAGTATAGGGACTTATTTTGTAAATATATGTTCCTTGTTTTTCTTTGATAGTATAAATATGATAGTTTATGTATTGTGTAGATGGAGATGAGATAGAGAGATAGAGAGAAATAAATAGAACAAATATGCATGACTATAACTCACACTTACACTTTGTATCCTAAGCTTTTGCTATCAATGAAATCTATGAATTTTTGAAGTAATTGCTTGTGTTTGATTACTTAGTGTTTGAATTGATCATTGCATTACAATATCATCATAGATCGATCCATTTGAACCTGTCAATTGGTATCAGAGCTTTTGGTACAGTGATTAGAGCTTATTATCGGCATATTGAGCTCTTTGAATCACTTGAAATCTGTGTTGATTGCAATTTGATGGATTGATTATTGTTTTCAGTTGTGTTTCATCTATAGAAACATGAATTGAATCACAATTTGGTGTTTAATCCATTCAGATCTGACTATTGATCAGATTTGTGTGCGAAAAGTTGTTCTTCATTTTTGGACTGTAATTCAATCAGAAAACAAATTTGCTATTGTTGTTTGATCAAAATGTTGATTGTAGATTGTTAATCGATCTATCTACTACCTAATTGGAAGTTTTTAGATCAATTGAACAAGTTTTGAAGAATTTCATAAGATCTGAGTTTGTTGAAGATGATGAATTAGGCACTTGTGTTGTGAAAAACTGCTGAAATTTGCTAAGTTTTCAGACGCCTTGCAACTCTTTAGGCGTTTTAGCACTGTTAAGGCATTTTCAGAACAGGCGTTTTTCAACTATTAGGACGTATTGTGACTGTTGGTCGCATTGAGACTTTGTTGAAACTAAGCAATTCTAGACATTTGAGAACTGTTCGGATGCTTCATCAGTCAGGCATTTCAGAATTCATCTAAGGCATTCCCTTAGATGTTTCTTGTTCAAAGTCAGACGTTTCAGAAGACTCTCCAGAACCTGTCTATACATCCGATGGTCCTCACAAATAATTTGTCTATACAAAAGACTCTTCAGAACCTTATCCTGAGAAAGGTCTGCAAGGTGATGAATTAAGGAAGGTTAAGAATGACATCAAAGCTTACTCACTGATGTGCAAGGGGTTACCATTGGAAGTCTTGACTAGACTTGAAGGTTATCAAACTGGATACACTATGTACAGAGCTTTGAAGATTATTTTTGAAGGTGGTAAAGAGATATAAGATCTCAAAAAGCAGAAACTCAAGAGACAATTGAAGTTATTTGAGCATCTTTCTAGTGAAACAATCAATCAAATGATGAACAGATTTGTGCAATTAACTACTGAAATGCCAACTGCTGGTATCAAAACTGATCTCAAAGATCTAAATTAAAGACTTCTTAATGCTCTTCCATCTTCATGGAAATAGGCAGTCACTCTGTTGAAGCATACTGAAAAGTTTCCGATGGATCTGGATCTTTTGATTGCCAAAATTGAATCAGTTGAAATTGATAAGAGCTCCAGAAACAATGATAGAGCTGCATCAATGTCTCAGTATAAGTACATTGCTTCTCCAGCTAACACAGTGGAGAATGCTTTTTTCATAAAAGATGATAATTCTCCAGAAGACGAGGGTGATTTGTTAGTTGGAGTGGTTTCTTCATAGATTCTTCTTACACAAGTGCTCTTGTTTATGCAACTCAAACTCAACCTCAGTCTCCTCCTAAAACTCAAACTCCTAAGCTTCAAACTGAGAATTTATCTTCTAACTCTATTAAAACCAGCAAAGTTAAAGGTGTTTTCAATATCCCTTTACAGGATGATGAGTCAAAAACTGCTTTTACTGCTTTCATGGCAAGTTTTCATGCTTATCAAGGTAGTCATTTAACCTAGTTAGATCTTGTTTTGTAGGATTTGTTTGAGATGGATCCTGATGATGTGGAAGAGATGGACTTGAATTGGCAAATGGTAAGGATGGCTTACAGAACATAGAAACACTCATATGTTAATAGGAATTACAAGCCAAGTGCGAACAAAACTATTGGCTTTGACAAATCAAAGTCAAGGTGTTTCAATTGCAATAGTTATGGTCATTTCTCAAGGGAATGTAAAGCTCCTAGAAATCAAGGTGGAAATGGTCAAGCAGGTTCTAGCAGTCAAAGATACCAACAACAGTCTCAGAAAACCTTTCAAAAGCCTTATCAAAGTCTTCCCATGCCAGAACTTAAAGATGAATCAAAATCATCCGAAGAGCCAAAGAAAGCTCTTGTTGTTAGAATCAAAGATGGCTATGATTGGAGTGCTTATGCTGAACAATTCACAGCTGATCTAACATCTAGTTTAGCTCTTGTTGTTGAAGTTCAAAATGAATACTGGTTTGAAGAAAATAATCCTATGGCAGATGGTGATTCAGAAAATGATGATGAAGATTATGATTGGAGTGACAAATCTGACCCAAAAGAGGATTCAAAAGAAATTGCTCTCATGGCTCAGTCTAAACAACCAAAGGTTGAGCATCCATCATCTGACTCTGAGACTTCTTCTTCAAGTTATCTTGAAATCCCAATTAAAGTCAGAGAGAAAATGTGCACAATGGCACGTTTTGATCAAGTTGAGCATTACAGAACATATTCATTTAAAATCTATGACAAACTCAAACAAGATGAAGTAATGCACAACAAACTGAAAAACGATCACAAAGTCTCTGATGAAAAGATCTTATCTCTTTAAACCTCATGAAATAAAACTCTAAAAGAACATGAACTTGTTAAAAAACAACTTGAGGAGATGACTAAAAATTTAGAAGAATAAAAAATAGCTCATGCTGTGACACAGGTGGATCTAGCTAAAGTTAAGAGTTCTAAAACCATTGTAGAACAGTTGGTAAGTAAAAGGAAAGATAAAAACAAAATAGGTCTAGGTTTCACACATGAACTGTCACACCCTCAAAATCCGCGTGCGGGGTTTTACCGCGAGGCGCGTGACATACCAGGATCTCAGTCATTAGTTACCAAGAACGACTCTATATGATTAATAAACAAAACCAGAGTTAACGTTTAAAATACTGCGGAAGCGTTTTTAAAACTAGAAAACTCAAAACAAGTAGTATGTAAAGAGAATGCGCAAAACATACGCGCCCCAAACACAAATGTTCAATAGGAAAATAAACCCAAATGTGTAAACAAACAATGTAGACAACTCAACGATGCTGGTGTGCGTGCTCCTAGGCAACTGGCAACCTTAACCTGAGAATAGCATACTAAACAAGTCAACACATGGTTGGTGAGTTCAAGAGTTTGCGTTAAAATATAAACCAATCAACAGTTTCCAGAGCATAAGTAGTGTATTGTAATAGATAGCTAGTCTATTAACATAAAAATATTAATCATAGTGATTTCGTGATCGAAGCTGACTGTGTTACGTTTGTTGCCTCCCGTCACGACTTACCGTGTCGTGACGAATATGTGTTAGGGCAAAATTGCACCCGTTTGACCTCGAGTCGCACAGGTGGGGCTCGTCAGACCCAGTAGTACTACCCAAAATTTCCCCGCTAGTCAATATTAACAATCCGAAAGTATGAGGACTTTTCCATGGTAAACAGCACTATATCAATATTATACACACTCATATATAAAAGCGTTTATGATCAACAGTATGCTATCTCCCCCAAAAGAGATTATGTAAAACGAGTGGGGCAAGAACTCACCTGATGCGTAACAATAATGACTAAAGAGAACTGGTGATAGGTGCAAAGACAACCATTCAAAGGTTACCTAGAATACAAGAGTACATAAGTACGTGTACACAGAATCAACATGGAACCCTAAGTGTTCTACAAACCAAGAGACTCAAGGTTTTAGAAAGACAAGACACATTTGACCCAGTTGACCCGTTTGACCCGTTGGCGACATTATAGGTGATAACTCGTTAATACTAACACAACAGCATATCATACATGATCAACATACAACCCAACAATAGTCCTAACATACCCATATGGCCCATTACCATGAATTCCCACAAACAGGCCAAATCAGATAACTATCCAACTAAACATTCATACAACACAAACAACACATTTAATCACCTTAGAAATCATCCATGAACACACTAGCATGGTCTTAATATCCCAAACATGCTCAAATCATCCAATTCAAGGATTTGCACAATTAAAGTTTCCCTTTTGGGAAAGTTCATCCCAAATTCATCAAACTCCTACTACATTCATGAATTCATCAATTATATACCAATTCAAGCCCATGACAACATTTAAACATGATCAACAACACCTAATCATCATGATTCATCAACTTTCATACCCAAAAGTTACTATCTTTAGCAATGTATGAACTACAACATGCATTCTTGAATTCCTAACATTCATATCAACCATCTAGCATCTAATCATCATCACAAACACATCCATAACATTCATACATCAACCAATCATCAATTCATGCAAAATAAAGTTACTATTATTAGTAACCTATGAACAATGTATCAAAATCATAGCTTTCTTGCATAATCGACGTTAACTAGCATATATACAATCCAACTAACATAATAACACTAACCAACATCAACAAATCGATCCCCAATTGCAAGTTTCGAATTAGGGTTTCGGCCCTAATGTAATTTCCATAAAAACTTGTAAAAATCCAACCTTTATTGCATACTTGACGTTAATTAACATATAATCTACCCAACAAACACATTAACAACAACAAACAAGCATCAATCAACCACCAATTTGTAGTTTTCGCATGAAACATTCGGCCAACATGAAGACTCATCAAAAACATACAAAAATCTAACCTTTAAACGTGTAATGGCTTGCAATTGATGATTCTAACGCGTTGTATAACTTGAAGTCGACCAAATCCGATGGTTTCTTGCTT